>OY735212.1:46268247-46365747 GCA_963457665.1 Thysanoteuthis rhombus | reverse complement strand
CAAGATCAAAGTGTTGCATCTTCTCTTCTCACGTCAACGAAACCGCAATACTTTCCATTTTTCAATGTTAAACGTTACTATGGTTGTCTTTCCTTTATGGACCCTCATGGGTCCGTGGGTTGCGTGTTGGGAACCACTCCCTACCTTTTTTCCCCCCATAACCTTGCAATCTCACAGGAAAATATTTGTCACAAATTGCCTTTCCTTTTAAAGCTGTCTCCACTGCCCAAATTGTTTCAGGTGCCCCTATATGTACATACATTTACGTATTCACATGTGTGGAGAGAGAGAGAGAGAGAGAGAGAGAAAGAGAGAGAGAGAGAGAGAAGGAGAGGGGGAGGAGAAAATATAGAGATACACGTATATCACTGTGTGCAAACGTTCCCATCAAAACAGTCTTTATTTGCGTATTTAGTAGATTTCAAGAAAGAGCACTGCAGACTCTTACACACACCTTTAAATGCTGGAAGGGTTCCAACGATGCAGAGCGATGGTCAACCCGATTCAGATTTTCTTGTGGGCTGTTACTAGTGATTTTGAACCCTTCTTACTACTCCATAATACTTGCATGCATATGCGAGTTTCAGCAGTGCACTTCGTTCGTAGGTGACTTCCGACATCTCACTCTTACTGAGACATTTTTCTTAGGATCTCTGATTAATCTACCGTTTTCTTTGCACTTTAACATTGAAAAATCATTTTGTTGAATTCCAATATCTCTCAGCCTCTATCTCACCCTTCAACGTCTCTGGCCATCTACTTGCTTGACTATACGCATGTCCCGGGAAACTTCTTAGTTTCGTAAAAATTCAATAAGAGAGACATTAGTTAGAATCAGGTCTTTGCAATGTTTCTTAATACAAAATTGACTGACATGTATAATTGTAAAATTATCTGTAATCTGGAAAAAAGTTTACTCAGTTTCATAGAGAAACGAAACAGAGGTTTCGAGTTCGAATCATAGAGTAGAAAAAGGACTGGAAATGGACTCACGTACACGGATATATATATATTAATATACCGCATACATTTGGGGGCAAAAATGAGCCAAGCACTTTCTATCATTAAAAAAAAAAGCGTTTTAACACCATGAAGAACGTATGGGCACATATCAAACTAGTAACTAGAAAATTTGGGAACACTGACCAGCTGTGGAAAGCAGCCAGAGATAAAGGCAATAACATTGACGCAGCACATGAAAACAACTATCAAATAGCTTGAAGAAAAGCAAAGGAAAAGATATTCATAACTAGGACGTACTCCGCACGCAAACACTGTATTCACGGCTTTATAACATTGTCGAGTATTTCACCAGTAATTGCAAGAATAAAAGAGTAATTGCAACCAATTTGGATCATTTAAGGGCCCATGATAATAGATGTTCCAGGGTTTACAAGTACACGTTTGTTCGAACTACGGTAGTAGTAGTTAATAGATATTTACCAAACCAGCATAGCACCATGAAGTGTAGGGCAACCAGTGAGGATCGAACTCTTTGTAGCAGTTATCCTCTGTGAGACTTGCCAACTACTGCTGAATGGCAATCGTCCAGAAGAAACCCTCTTTGAACTATAAATATGTAATGATACACCATCACAGTTAATAATTGAACAAACATAGCATTAAAATTCAAAATCACAGAAAAAAAAATTCTGACGAAGAATAGATATGGTCAGAATGAATTCTGTTTATGACATCACTAGCGTTTTCCATTGGAAAACATCTAAAATAAAGTGGAAGACATCTAGAAACATCTAGATACTGGAGAATCTCGATTTTTCTTTTTATCAATAAACCCGTCAAAATAAAACTCGTAAAAAGCCTCTTCTTTAAAAAATTTTTTAAAAAGGCATCTTAGAAAGGTTTTAATGGATTGCTGATACACATTTTCAAGGCTGCAGACTAAACGGCATGGGCAGGAGAGCTGGAACACACAAACACACAACACAGACACACCTACAAATACTCACATGTAAAAACTTCGGTGACCACGAGTTTTCAACTACGATGGATGAATGCACAACGTACATTCATCGGTATACCTACATACTTGTATACCAGTATATATGTATACATAAATTATGTTTATATGTACACAATAACATTATACGTGCACCAAAATCGGACAGTGTACATTCATAAACTTTGCTTGCCTCGATCTTTACTAGGCAACTCAACAATTTTGGCCTGAGCTTAATAAATCTTGAAACGCATACACACGGACAGAAATACTCGCTAATATATATATATATATATATATATATATATATATATATATATATATATATGTATATATATATATATATATATATATATATATAACGATTCCCGTGTCTTACCGTCAGCATCTCTCAACTTGGAAATGAAATTTTTTAAAGATGCACTTGACAGAGCTCTGTATTGGTGAATCGTCGAAATAAAAAATCGTTTGTCTCAAAACTTCTGATAAAGTCATTTCACTCTCATATTGTCGGATTAACCATAATCCACACCAATACTTTGATTACACACACACGCACAAACATACATATATACTTGTAAATAGTCTGTTTGCATGCATATAGAAATATGTTTATTCTACAATACACAAACGCATACATATCTATGCATATATATTTATACATACACTATATATATATACATACATACATATATATATATATACATATATATATATATATATATATATAAATACATACATATATATATATATATATATATATATATATATATATATATATATATATATATATATATATATATATATATATATATATTAGTGGATAGGCGAAGACTATCATAAATTATCATCGGTAGTAACTTTACTTGATTTCATTCTTGACTGTATTCACAATGTTCATCGTGAACATAATCATTAACAAAAGTCGTCTGCATTCTGATTGACACGGAAGCTATCGTCCGTAAACAACATCAGCTTTTGCAGCCGCACACAGAAGTGGTGCGAATAGGAAAAATAAGCAGAGAGCCTGCAGTTTGCATATTCGCTGCTATTAGTTCAGTTGCCCGCTTATCGATTTCTTGGCATTCGTTAGTTCTCCCTCTTTTCTTTCGCCGCTATGAAGTACAACCCAACAAGCGAATGTTGGAAGCCAGTATAGAACATTTGAACAGAATCAACTTTTGTCTGCTATTCACGTTTGCTCTCCCTTTTTTTCTCATTCTATAACCTCACTCACAATTTATTCTTTCTCTTTTTGCTCGCTTTTCCTTTCTCTGTGTTATTCCGCTTAAATGTCTTATCCTTCTATTCTTCATTGCATATTTTTCCTTACGTTTCTTCTAAGAATATACTTATCTCGTTTGTTTTCCTTCAAAAAAAAAACAAAAAAAAAACAACGAAACATCGTCTTTGCTTCCTTCTATGTACACTTTCTCTTCTTTCTTTCTGTCTTTCTTTTTCTTCCTACCTTTCTTCCTTCCTCCCTATCTTTCTTTCTCTCTTTCTTTCTTTTTCATTAATTTTCCCTCTTCTGTTTTACATTTTCGTCTCTTCTTCATTCGCTTTCACATTTTCTTTCCTTGTTCACAATAAGCTTTTCTTATTTCTCACGTCACCTTAAAAGGCACGTATACTTTACACTGATGTAACCATTTCGATGAGGGTCGATAGCTGATTGGCCGTCAAATGTGCTAAAATACCCAACCAATGATCGACTGTCATCCTATGGGTCGCTCGATATTGCACTCAAAATATTTTCATTTGATTTTATCTACCCCCCCCCCACCTTTGACGTGAGTGACTACCTTTGAGAAACAACCCCCGACCCACCACTTTTAGATATTGCTTTACCGGTATTATCTCTTCACATTCAGGGGAAGATATCATTTTTTTTCGTTCTTTTATCAGTGAAAATCACTTCGCTTCGATCTCAATAAATCTCGTAAACATTGGAAGCTAATAGTGCAAACCTGATTGCCCGTGAAATTTTATGTGCCTTTCCTAAGGTGTAAAGATTGAAAACTTCATTGAATTCAAGGATTCTATGTAGGAAAGGAGTGTGTGAGGGTGAGAACGGGATCAAAGGTGAGAAAAAATTATGCTCGTTCAAGAATACGGGACAAGTTTACTTTTATTAAAGGTAGTTGAATCTAAAAGTACATCTCGTACGCAGACTCTGTGCGTGCGTGAAGGTGTGTGATGTGATTGTGTCTTTATGTGCGTTCATACGTGAATTTGCGTGTGTAAATATTTGTATTAATTTGAAAATTACTGCAAAGCTCAAGTTCATACTTTTACTGGGATGACAGGGGTTTGTTGCCGTATACCGTTTTAAACTTAATGGTAAATATCACTATCTATCTATCTATCTATCTATCTATCTATCTATCTATCTATCTATATATATATATATATATATATATATATATATATGGTTCCAAGACTGTCCCTATTGCGAACAAATTAAGCGTGGTATAGTCATGTCGCGTTGCTGGAACTGAGCAGCAATGGTCGCGAGTCGGTATGCCACTTGGTGTCATTCTGTAGACATTCGGAACTGTGTCCCACGTGTTTTTGTGACCTCGCCCATGTGCTCATTTGCGATATCAGGGTGGAAGTCAAACTTAAAACTCGGGAAATTGACGCTGGAAAACCCTGAAATCCTGAAACAGGTCTACAGCAATGAAGCTTCAAATGTGGTAGGACATCATTGAAGGGTGATGAGAGGTTTGGGCAATCCTCAACGAGGCAAAAACATTGGTCGAATGGTGCATCAGAATCGTTGGTTGACCATCGATGAATTTGCTGATATTGTCAGCGTGTCATTTGTATCGGTTCCAGGAGCAAACATTCGGAGCGGACGTCCTGAACTGTGGCACGATGGGACTTGTGTGTTCCTACGTGACAACGGTCCTGTTCACAGAGCGTTGTTCTTGTGCCGCATTTGCATGATCAGTGCTCCGTATCCACCCTAGTCACCGGATTTGGCTCCCTGCAAGTCCTTCTTCCTCAAAAGTTCAAGCTCAAAGGTCATCGTTTTGACACCGAATTGCAGATGGTGCTTCACGAGCGTTCCAAGTGTTGCAGAAGTGCTTTGAGACCTGTATGGGTGCACAAGGTGACGCAAGAAAAGTCATTTATAAAAGATATACGAATAAAGCTTTCTATAGAAGTCTGGGAACTTTTCGTTCGTATCTCGTGTGTATATATATATATATATATATATATATACGTACGTATGTATTTTGCATGTGCGAAAGTTCCCAGCGTTCTTGTTTTGTAAACTACAGACTGAATACACGGTAGAAAGGAATCAGTAGATACTCCCCCCCGCTCTCTCTCTCTCTCTCTCTCTCTCTCTCTATATATATATATATATATATATATATATATCACCTGTATATAATAGTCATACATACACCTATGCTCTGAACGTATCTCCAAAGGCAAGAATGTTTTGTCTTCCATGCCAGAGAATATCTGGAGACCGAATTAGGCAGTTTGAATAAATAATGAATTATAATAAATTAAAGCAGGAAGTGTTTCACTTTTTTTTTACTTTCAATCCTTTTCTTGTAACGTTCTTTTTTCTTTTCGAAGTATTTCCTGTATTGTGCTGTTTGGAATTAGGTGGGAGCCAGCGAGCGAAGTGTTAGTTGGTTGGGAGCTATCTCTTGTTACAAGACATAGCGTTGCCAAAACTGCAGCTGTAGAAAAAATGAAATTTTACAAGACTACTCCACTGTGCATTCCATTGCATATTCGTGAATAGGAAGTTAAAAACGCCCCCAAATACTCATTTTACAATAATTTTCAAGCCTCCTTGACACAGGCACACACACAAAACACAAACACACATTTGTATACAGAATAAACAAGTAGAAAAAATTGGTCTGCTACTGGAAACGATAGGATATCTGCTTCAACGTAGCGATGCGCTTACCATTGAGCTAAACAGCCACCGATAATGCAAAGGCCCAAATAACTGCTTCATACCATATTCTCATCTTGTTTATTCTCAGTCTATTGGTATTTTTCAATGCATCAGTTATTTATTAGGAAATTGATACATGTGACTCAACTGAATGATTATAAATTGCAGAATATTACATTCAAACTTTTATTTGGAATGGCCCGTTATTACGCAGTGAATGTACCATTTGGCGCAGACAACGTAAATAGAATAAACAATTGAAAAAATGGGGCAGTTGCAGGAATCAACCGATAGGATAGCCTCTTCAGCAAAGCGTAGCTCTTACCATTGAGCTAAACATCCGCCAGTGATCATCATCATGGTAGTCTTTTATCGTCCATCGTTAGACATTGACCTTTCCCAGCATTCACCAGATCTTTCTATCGTGGGCGTCACAGAGCCAATACTTTCTTAACTTGTCTATTTCGTCTCTCCATCTTGCATTCTGCCGGCTTTGGTTTTGCATGTGATCTCTGGGGATCCATGTGGTGAATCATGATGTCCATCAGTTGCCCGCCATCCTTGCAACATGACCAGCCCATTGCCATTTGAGTTTTCTAATGGACTCTATGATGATGTCTCAGACTCTTGTTTTCCCCCTGATATACTGTGCTGTATTGTGATCTCTCCATGTGAGTTAGCCACCGGTAATGCAAAGGCCCAAATGACAGTTTTTACTTCAAATTCTTATGTTGTTAATTCACCGACTGTATTTTCTCTATTTGTTTCTTTCAACGCGACAATAATGTTATTAGGAAATAAGAGTTTCAGTATGATATAACTCAACGTGTAATCATTCTGTTTGATTATATATCCATTTCCGAATTACACACACACACGCGCGTGCGCGCGCACACACACACACACACACACATATATATATATATATATATATATATATATATATATATATATATATATATATGTGTGTGTATAGGGCGTATGTTTTGGTAACAGTCCAGAAACAGGGATCAGCAAACCTTGTTCGAAATTCAGATGACACAGTTTATCGTTATTTCACAGTTATTTAATCTCCCAACAATCGTGGTTGACTATTGTCAGGGCCTGTAAGATATTTATGGGAGAGTAATTGGTTCAAGTGATCATCCAAACACTTTTTTCTCCATCGAGCATCGTGGCAAGCTAGCGACGCGAGATTTTCTTATTTGGGAAGAGTCAACAGTGATGTGTTTACTTGACCGGCCTCCAACGTATCGCTGATAACATTTTTCCATACATAAGTCCCACATACACTCTCGCACACCCCTGGTCGACCAGGACGCAAACATGTAAGTCGAAACCAAAACATGACGCTTCACCACCGTGACTGAGGAAAAGGACAAAATTTCTATCCACCCATAAAACTATCCCGAGTGATTAAAATTAATGTCTTCCCTACGAGATAACATCCTAATATGATAAAATGTCCTCTGATAAAAATCTGTACACATTTGTTCTTCTTTATATTCTGATAAAGGTCTTAAGATGAAACATGTTAACCATGATTCAATTTTCTTTCCGTATTGGCTTTTGAATACAATCTTCTCGGATAATTCGTATCTAAATACTGATTATATACATATATAGCAAATTTCCGAAGTAAAAGATGGTTTGATTGATTGAAAGCAGAGAGAATTAGATATGAAAAACATAGTTCTTATCTTTTCAAATATGCTGTTGACATGACCTATTAGGCAGCCAGAAGTTCTAAAGATTGATCGATGAATACATATTTGAAAGTGCAGTCAAATCTTTAGGTTATTTCTTAATATCCATGTGATGAACATTTTCGAGATGTACGTTCAAGTTCTCGTACGGTCATGAATAATATCAAACATCTTTTTGCTCCTATTTCGTCCATGTGTGCACACAAACACACGAACAAATTTACACTCACACACACACACACACACACACACATATATATATATATATATATATATATATATATATATATATGTAAAGGAACCTGAAAACGTGAAGAGTGCAGTTCGGTTTAAATGACCGAGAGATAATGATAACAGATGGAAGATGATTATCGTTGATTCTGCATCAGGGCTCGTAATCTTCTCTTAGAAACAAATTGCTCTCTTTTAGGTGATTTTTATGCATGCAATAGGCTTGTATTACTGTGCAACTGAAGAAACGACAGAAGCCAAAGAAATAACAACCGCAGACGGGCGACAGATAAGTACGCATCTGACTTCGAACTTGTCTTGTACTTCCAAATGAAACTAAATGGCAATAATTGTATTTCAGGCTGAGAAGTCAGAAGTTGGGGTAGAATGAGGTACATTGGACTGAGGTGAAAGAGAGAGAGAGAGAGAGAGAGAAAGAGAAATAAAGAGTATACGCGCTGCTCCTATAACACACGAGAGAGTGGCAAAAATTGAACCTTCGAATAGCGGGATACACATACACACAAATAAGCTTGGTTGCACTAGGGTCAATCACCTTTGCTTCATTAAAATCTAATAAGTGAATAAAACAGAATCCATTTCTTATTCCAAAATTACGTGTCTCGTTTAAACTCCGTTATTCATAGTTCCTGTAAATGGGATCAAACTTTAGCAGAACAAGTCAACCTGATTTTGGCTTTAGAAATGGAAATGCAGCAGTTTTTGCGTACGTCACTGGCGGACGATACGTATTTGTGTATGACGTCTCACGTTTTCCTTCAGGTCATTATTAACCGTCACTGTTTCGTAAAAAAATTAAGTCAACACTCGATTGGAAGAGTTTGATTAAAGAAGGAAAGAGAAAGCCCACTCAACCTAATGGTTAATCCGCCACTAGCGTCGAAAGCAAGAGAGAAAGGAAAAGCCTACTCAGCCTAATGTCTAATCCACCACTGACTTCGGAAGCGAGGAAATGAGTTAGATTCGATCCCGGAACCTACTGATGTCTGCGAGAATGCCCTATTATTCAGCGCCATGGTAACACTACTGAATTGTAATGATAAATAATACGATCGGGCAAATACCTCAAAATTACGGACGAATATCTACTGTCTTTTAAAATTCTTATGTTTTTACATTGTCTTATTATTGTAGTAACTGTTTAACTGACATTCTTACTGGCAAAGTAATTTTCACCGAAAAGAAAAATAAATAAACTATATGTACACGGTACAACATAGAAATAATATCTCTAATAATGAAAACTCAATGCTTAAAAAAATGCAAAGAACTCGGAAACGTGAGACAGAACATGCCTTCACGGATTCACTCTCCCCCTTCTCTCTCTCTCTCTCCATTATTCATGTCTGAAATTCACACATCTTCAATTCTAAATCTAATTGCGATTATAATGTCATCACTGAGAATTTGACAATATGTCTATGTGTGTCTACCCGTATGTGTGTGTATCAATATTATAAAGTAATAAATTTTGTAAGATGTCAAGGACCACGCATAAAAGAACAGAAACAAAAGCATTTCTAAAAAAAGCTGTCTTAAATAACCTATTGCTTATATCCTTGGGTCGATTTTTGCAAAAACAAAGTCAATTTGTGGGGGTTGTGTCCAGTCGTATACTCTGAAAAAAGCTATGCAAAAATGTTATTCTTTTATATTAAAGATGTAAACATAGGAATCATCTTTATCCAAGAAAGCTTAATTTGAACTTCCACTGCACGTGGGGGGAAGGGTGCCATGCTTTCTATAAAATTTCGTTTTTGGCACTAAATCTCGGTTTCAAAATCATGTTAGCGAATGGTTAGAGACATAGAATACGCAATTGACCGACCTGATTCGAACTCTGACGGATTAGGTTTAATTTTTTCTATTTGATCTTCAAACCTAGGGGAGGTTCAAGCCCAGCCCCCCACCCCCATTAGATTTCATTAAATCTCTTTAAAATAGCATTTTCTTTCTAATTTTGTTACATTTAGATTCTTCTTTCCTCGGCAACACCGGTTGGACCAGCTAGTGCTTTAATATGATGCAAGTAGTATATTCGGAGGACTCGAATAACGAAATTGTAATATCATCCTGCTCTGTACAGGAACAAAATGCGCGAACAACACTTTCTGTATAACAGTTACACATCACTATGGTGATTTTTGATTCGACTTACATTCAGAAAAAGTCTTAAATATACTCAAACAGTAGACGCTTTGATAACAGCGGTACAAAATGCGCAAAGGCAGGGCGGTAAAGTGCGGAGATCGTCTCTACACCAAAGCTCGCAATTGTTAACCAACAGGACCGGATTCGATAACCATTACTTAACCATCACCACAAAAAGACCTATTGCCAGAGTGTCTAAGGAATTCTATGTCGCACAAGTTCTGTTCGCGCGCTATTTCTTGCTTACGAAATACTTCTTTTCATCATGTTGTCATTGTTCACAGATATTTCTTTTTCTATCAGCATAGATCTGTCATCCATCATCTTATTGGCGATTTCTAGAACTTGAAATGTAGCTATCCATATTGAATATGGTAGGATCCAGGATGTCTGTAACTGGGTCCACGTCATGTCGGTCGATTGGTATCATCTATGAATGGGTCGTCATTGTTATTGTACGATATTCATATTTGAGCTTGAATATCCACTATATTTCGAGGCCTTGTTAAATATTTTGCAGTAAGATACAATACTTCAGTTCTTGCGGACAGCATTTAACTCATCGTCATCTTTACCTACCTAAAAAGTGGTGAAACGCCAATGGAGGAAAGGAGAAATGGAATACAAGGACACGTTTGAATTAATTAATCAACATTTTATTAGTCAAGAATCAGTATATCTTGCATATCATTTCCATTCGGGCTTCATACAAGTATATCTATACATATTAAGAAATTTGGTACATAATCAGACAGAAATAATTCCTGCAGGTACTCCATTTCCTTTACTTGTTTATTCTCTTTACGCTGTTTAGGCTAAATGATACATTCACTGCGTAATAACGGGATATTATTTCAAATAGAGTTTCAAAATAATACAACACATTTGTACTACACATATACACGCACATGTAAATATATCTGCAGTATATATCTCGAATTCTTTTAAATTAGTCAGCATTTGTCGATCATATTAGGCTTGAACCCGTGACAAATAGGCTTATGAAGCGTAATTGCTTTCTCTGCACTCCAGCCTATCACAACTGCAACACGGGTGGGGACGAAAAAGACACAAGACATATCAGGATTCAAAATCGAACTATAATTTCTCTTCTTCATACATACATAGTCTACGCCTGACGACTAAACATAATCCTCATTCAGGCAGAGAGAGAGAGAGAGAGTGAGCGAGCTTGTCGAGACAGAGAGAGAGAGAGAGATTATCTTATGTCTTTTTCTGCCTGCAACCAGGGCCAACGGCCTATAGACCATGGTACTCTCTGCCTACTCATTCTGTCTGCTCTCTCCGTCTGGTGACCCATCTTTGATCTCCTTTTTTAAGGCAAGGGTCACTTTTCTTTTGCTATCTCTTTTACTAAATTAACTTATTCTTTCCTCTTCTTTTACCTGATACCAGAAGTAAATGATCATTTACTTCTTTCATTTCTATTTTCCATATCTCTTACAACCAAACTTGCATTCTTTCTTACTTCCGCCGAGGCCGTCAGAATCCTTGTACAATGTCCCTTTCTTGTCAACCCTTTCTCACTTCCTTTCTCTTAACGTCTTTCTAATTAGGTGGCTATGACTGGCTATCTATCTTCAGGGGTTCCAAGTGACAACACTTTATCTTATCAATAAATCTGGCCTATAGTCTTTTTGGCGTCTGAAAAGGGTTACTCTGTAGTTTCCTATCTTTGACTGAATATTCTAGTATTCATCACTTATACCCAAACCAGAAGTATCTTTAACAAAAAAAAAAGCCATTTAAAGATAAAATAAAATAGCTAAGAATAAAATGAAATATTCGGTCAATGAGTCCCATCAGCCCTCATATTGTAACACTAATACATGTACAAGTTCACTATTTGAGGCATGACTGGTGTTCTCTTTTTTTGTCAAGGGCGTATATGTCTGTCTGAAGAGGATTTATTTTACAACTACATTCCTACATCTGTCGAAAAAATTACAGAAAGACAACCTTTAACGTTAGTGCATCATTGTATCTACTTGCATGTCGATTTCTGAAAATCTACTTCCGAGCAGCAGACATTCTGGTAAAAAAAAAAAAAAATCTTGCGGCAGTGGAAGGATATGTGGATTGTAAGGTGCGCGACGAAGCAGTCTAAGTTCTTCCGCGTTCAATAATCAGCTGATGGTTGTAGTTGGCAAAATATGTACGTGTGTGCGCACCCGCCTGCCCCCCCCCCGATATTTGTGTATGAAGTGCATTGGTTCTCAAACTTTATTGCATGACGACACACTGTGAACTATATACGACGTACTTGACACACCCACTGGTATCACACTTAAGTCGATGTACTGTAAAAATGAAATGAATTAGACGGACGCATTCCAGTTGTCAATCAACGAAGCTTTTACATCAGCAAACTCATAATACTCTTTTCATCTGCCGCTAAAAAGGTTGAGATCACATAAAGTTTTGTAACAAAACCGGTAGATTGTCAACTCTGTGGCAAAAGCGAGATAGACATAATACCTGCACAGGATACGTTCCAAGTTCAATACACAGGAATATCTTGAATAGTGCAGTTTTCATTTGTGCAGATTTTAATTTTGCACGCTTAAGGTATTGCTGGAAAAATCAAAGTAACTGAGTATAAGCTGGAAAAAGCCCACATTAAATCCTATTAATACCTTGAACAGTGTGGTTTTGGATAGTACGAAAAATTTTGGAACGAATCAACTGCACTAATCAAGGTATGTCTGTACATACGCAGCACATACTAGTGCTGCAATGCGAAGTTTGAGAACCACTAATATATATATATATATATATATATATATAGAGAGAGAGAGAGAGAGAGAGAGAGAGTCAATTGGAAAAAAAAACTGAGGGCTGAGTACGTTTGATATTTTTCGTAAATACTCAATGTCTATGTTAAACTTGTTCAGTACAGTGGGTAAACTAATTTGGGTAAGTTTTTGCTTATAGACGAATACAAAAAGTGAAATGTAAATAATCACAATTTTAGACACCGCAGACTTCATTGATGCAAACTCCAGAGCCAGGTTTTTCTTCATACAGTTTATCCTCTCTACAGCGATCCTCGATATAACGAATTTCGGCTTTAACGAATACGTGGACCATAACAAACTTTCTTCTTATTTACCGAAATAAGTTCGATAAACACATGGACGATAACGAACGTTGTCGTAGTCATAGTTTCGTGGTGTAGCATTTATAGAATAGAACAAGATGAAACAGAATGCCTTTGGATTCACCGAACAATGTTCGTTAAAGACAGCGAACTGCTGAGCTCACTTCTTATTGCTAAACGAGGGACAATCGTCGGTTATAACGAATTTTTGGACACAACCCCTCTCCCCCGACTCAATTCGTTATAGCGAGGGTTTACTTTACTGTTATCCGTAAGTCTGCGCGTGTAGGTAGTAGGTTGTTACACATGAAAAGTCTTTTTGGATAGTATCATATAAACCACAAAAACGATAGATATTTCATCAGAATACCAACTATTTAAAGCATCAAACCTTTGTCCAACAATCTTCTAATGATATAACATTTCTATGAAATATTTCATATTCAGTGATTTATCTGTCCAACTACTTGAATCGTTCCAACATTCTTGTCTACGAAGAATACTTAATATTAGATACCTTTACCATGTCACCAACAGTGAAGATAGAAGAACAGACCGCATTCCAATTTGTCTGAGGCACGTCTTAGATATTTTGGTTATGTTACCCGCATATCAAGTAAAAGATCACCGTTATATTTACTTGACTGGATCTTAAAATACTTTAATGTGTGGAGGAAGATCAGTAGTAATTCACTCACGATTGGAATTCAACTTGCTATGAACAGATAGAAGTAATCATCTACGTGTCATGAAATACGATTGGCTATGAACGAACACACCAGTCTACAATGATACTGACCTGATGAAGTAAAAGGAAGTGATCATAAATCAAGCAAAAGCGCGAATCGAGCAACCTTGGATTTGCAGACGACATCATCCTTTTTGTAAAACCTGCACGACCTCCAACTAATGCTAGATGATCTAATCAAAGAAAGCAAAAAAGTCGGTCGACACATGAACTTCAGTAAAACGAAAATCATGTGCAATAATCATGTTGAGAATAAGAACATAACTGTCAAGATAGAAGATGCAAAACTCGGCAAGGTAGACCACTACATCTACCTAGGACGAAATCCCCAAAAGAAGAAGAAATCAAGCAAAGATCACTCGAGGATTGGAAGCCGTCGGTAGAGCCAGCTGAAATTTCAAGAACTAAAAAATCCCGTTATTCCTCAAATGAGAAGAGTATACAACCAATGCATCTGCCCAATAGTCACCTGTGGCGCGGAATCATGGAACCTAGCCTAGAGACTGACCCTCAAACTGAGAGGCGTACAACATGAAAGAATCATGCTCAGCGTCACATGGAGAGATCACCAGACAGTACTATATCAGGGAAAAACAGGAGTCCTAGACATCATGAAATCCATTAAAAAAACTCAAATGAAAATGGGCTGGCCATGTTGCAAGAATGAAAGACAACCGATGGATGTCATGTCTCACAACATGGATCCCCAGAGATCACAATAGAAACCGAGGCCGACAGAACACAATATGGAGAGATGAACTGGACAGATTCAGGAAATACTGGCTCCACGACGCTCATGATAGAGAATTGTGGCGAATCATGGGGAAGGTCTATGTTTAACGATGGACGTTAAAAGACTGATGATGATGATGATGATGATGATGATGATGATGATGATGATGATGATGATGATGATTGGACTTTTATCAGGGATATGGAGTTCAAAATCCTTGCAAAGATAACCTGTTGGGGAAATGTCTTGTGAATTTGGAGGATGCTACTTTATATCACAATTCTTTCCTATTGTCTTAAGATGATTTGATACGATTGCTGTTAAAGTCATAACACCTCCCAAAAGTGCTTGAATAGTTATATGTTGATCTTTAGTCTATATTGTCGGTAATTCCTCACACCAACGGAGAGGTTTTGGCCTACCTCGAGGTTTATTATTGGTATACATATGTGGGGGTATCTATAAGTACTATTTGTTGTTGACTCCATTAAGATAAGATTTCTAGTATAGTATCAGAAGGTCCCCACTGATTAAATTAGGTGTGTGCTTAATACTACTTAGAAGGGGGCGTAGATGTATCATTCACTTGAGCTAAGTAGGGAGGGGAAGGCTTATAAGTAAGAGAGAGAAACTAACAGAGGAGTAAACAAAGTTTTCTGGTGTAAAAATGCTACACTATTTATTGATGTACACGAATTATGAACTTATAGGAAAGATGATTTCGTGTAATGTGTAGTAAATGTAAAGTCTCTTCAAGGTGTAAAGTTAAAATCTGTAATCAAAATACTTTGTTTGAAGTTGAGTCCGGTGTTGTTATATACTCCTGCTGATTGTCAAAGGGATTTTGCTGGACTGTCGTGTTATCTCTCCCCTCCTTTGGTAAATACAGAGTTTTTCTTCTTTTTTTTCTTTTCTTGGAACTTGAGGCCTTTTTCTGGGATTTCCTACCGTGCATGATTAAAGGGGATATTTTCCAGGAAAAGTGTTCTGCCTTCGGCGAATCCTCAGGTGTGTTATGTTTCCAAATTTAGTGAACAGTCAAATAAGAGAGGGGGAGAGAGAGAGAGACAGAGACAGAGACAGAGACAGACAGACAGACAGACAGATAGAGAGACAGAGAGAGAGAGAGAGAGAGAGAGAGAGAGAGAGAATGTGTATTTGTAGAATGCTTAACTGCGATATTTAATTTAGTTGTATTTTCATATGAATAAAATTATTATATACATGTATATATTATTATTATTATTATTATTATTATTATCATTATTATTATTACTATTATTATTATTATTATTATTATTATTATTATTATTATTATTATTATTATAATAATAAAATTAGATCATTACACATATTCCGCGGCCTAAACCCATTGAACCAACGCGGAACAGTTCGCGCTGTTGTGGTGTTCACAGCAAATACTTTGATGACGTTTCCAGCAGCGTGAGTAGCATTATATCCTATTTGAAATCATTTTTTGAAAATTAGTCCAACTTTTGGGGTAGACACCATTGCTTTTGAGGGCTCAGAAATCTATAATCACGAATCGTATCCATACATTGAATCTGCAAAAATGCAATTACATTATTAAATCTTTCACTTTCAGCATTATTCGGTATGATGTGAAAAAACGACATTTCAAGTGTAAAAATCTAATATCATCTGTAAGTGTATGCTCGTAGGAATATAACCAAATACAATTATCCATTACTATTCATAGGATTTCAATACACGGTTTTGATAATTCGTGGTTTAATCTTGAATAATAATGATGGCACTTGGGAGTATATTGTGCCATACTGCTAAATACTGCATCATAGAAAATATGCTGTGCACAATATACAAAGCGTAAAATGCTGATGGAAAATTGAGAAATTATAAATGCATCATAACATTACTTGAATTATTTTGTTAAATATGTAGACGATATAAACCCGGTTGAAAACTTATCGTGATTGAAAACTTGAACTTGTTCAATGTTTACATCTAGTCAAGCCGTATTTCAGACATTATTTTTTTTCCAATCTACTGCGCTGTGAACAATTTTCTCTAGTAAATGAAGTGTTATAAATCATCATTAACAATCACTTTTTACCTTTATCTCGATATTTTATTGCTTTTTATCACTACTTTCCAAGAACTTTTCTAAAACGCAACAAAAATATTAAGATGAATATAAATAGTTACATAAAAAGATTTTAATAATCACTGCACAGTAGTTTTAATAAATGTATGTTTTTTTTTTTGATTAACTGTATACTTTTCACTAGTGACAATCGAATATTTTTAACGATCTTCAAAACGTATTGCAATGACTGAATATCGTTTTTGAAAGTTTGAAATTTTAGTTTCAACAACAAGAGATTTGAATAAAGTTAGTCGTAAGGAAAAAAAAACTTTTTTGTACTCACAGGGTATTTCTTTGTAGCTTAAGGATGTTTTTTAAATTTACGTTTTTGACTAAAAAAACCATTGATTCAGCCATAATTGACGGATCTATCACCAGAAAAAAATGCAGTCAACTTTCAAGATATCAAATTTCCATGTTACACTTCACTTCATAAATTAATCTATTTTTACATTCATAAATTGGCAATGGTAAAGTGTTGTTTATTGCCGAGGGTGAAATATTTACGTGGTTTTGGAACCGAAAGGGTTCGCAGGTGGATGGCAACAAAAATTATTCGCAGATTTTCGTTTCCACGGTCATCTGTTTCCCCTTTGATAATTCTACCTGATAGTGCATATAATTAATCCTGAAATTCATCTGTAATTATTACTAAGCGAGTTTGAACACTCGCAATAGATCATTGCTTGGCAAGACAGTCTCATGGGCCATTTCTACTGTGCTGAGTTCAAACCTCTATGAATGTACCAAATTAGTTGCCCTTTTTAATATTAAGCTAAGCCTAGTAAAAATCAATGAGTTCTTCACGATCATATTATCGTCTGATATTGAAAAAATGTGTGGAAAATTCGAACACGAACGAGATTGTTTATATTTGCAAATTTTACCGGAATAATGAAATTTATCCAGTAATCTGTCTCACTGTTCGGATCATGCGCTATTCAAAAAGTTCGTTGAAGTCATTTATTATAATCACTCATAAATTTATCAAATGGTTATTGTTATCAAAATCAGTCAGCCCTAAAAACTTTATTCGAAATAAATAGAAAATCCTTTTTATTTCATTATAATTTTCTAACATGTGAAACTATTTATTACATTATAATGACTTCATAATAATGAATGTACATTGTAACAATGAATAAACATTGTGCTATTTCTACATTATTTTGCTAATTTCATGGGGGGTTATTTTTATCTAAAAGACCCAGCCCCAAAGTAATCCCAATAAGCCGCTTTCTCTGTAAGAAGAAACCGGCAGAAAAGGCAGAATGAACGATGAATTTATATTCAACGGTGGAGATTTAGTTTGGTTTTGTGCACCAAATGGTAGACTGTGCTAAGCGTGTTGTCAAAACACCACCATTGTTCGAGGTAAGAAACTTCTTTCATTTTTGTAATCCGAGAGAAACTGAATTAACTTTTCAAAATAAAGTTGTCATAATTCTGGAAAACGTAAGAATTCAAAAAATTTGTATCGACCAGCTTCACTCAATGGACGGTCAAAGGCAGATTCTGGAAATTCAGAGGAACACAAAGAAACAACATCTCTAACTCTTGACCCATCTAAACCTAACACAAAAATCCACCAGCCAACACAGGACCACATATACAGCGATTCAAAATACATCATCTTTTTTTTTTTAGTGATCATGCAATAGACTATTTTTACCTCTTTTGAACTCATGCCTTTAGGAAAGACAAGAAATCAACTCGCATTCTCAATTTATCTCATGATCTCATCAACCCACGATTGTAGACAAAGAAATGTTTGGATGGGTAAATACAAGGACAACTCACTCCCCAAGAGTCATGAGTCGGTAGTGACTCATAAAAGAATTCTAATAACCTGCCAAAAGGACTTTTTGTATTATTTTATGACTTGAGAGGCTACATGACTTGATTCACAACCTGGCCTGATTGAAACCACTCCAATAAGCGGTTCCTTTCTGTGAGAAGGTTGATTGTATCTTTGGGTTATCAAATACAGCTTTTGGCCACTTAGTCGATAAAGCCAGACGATAAGAATTCATTAAAATGTTTTGTGTTTCCTTAAGACTGGCTCATATAATGACAAACTTAAATAAAGAAAAAAGGACGATTCAGCCTTTTTTTTTCTTTACTCAAAACGAAACCACGTACATCAGACGACGTTCGTTTTTTGAGTAGCAAAGCAAGTTACTACTGTCAATCATGGCAAATGGAGGTCAGGGAAGAGACACAGCCGATTACAAATCCTCTTAACTGTTGCTAACACTAATAAAGATATTCAACTAACACTGTTTCTCCCACTTCCGGTTACCGTTTTTCTTAAGTAACTTTGCCGTAGTAGCAATAGTACTTCGTTATTAACATGATACGCCCAAAGGATGGTCCTATTGTTCTTTGTTCTTTGGTAATTTCACCGGAAGACGCTCAATATTTCGAATATTATCACGTGATGCTTTGGTCATTCGAACTGAACAATTACGATTATTGCATCACCCATCATTGTGGCTTCTTATCTGGCCTTTGGCCTTTGGTAAACATGATTAGTGCTTTGGGGTTGGTTTCACCTCTAGATTTTCAAAGTTTGTTCTTTTCTTCTGTAAAATCTCACCTATAAAGGTATGAAAGACCATTACATTTTTTCCTATCTTCCCCTTTCACTCAATGTATTGTAGGGAGGTGGTGACGGCAGTCACGTAATTTTGTCTTCCTGTTTGTTTTTTTTAAAAATAATCCTTTCATTTTAATTGAGCAATTCATTATGATCTACTTCCAGGTTGCGAAGCCCATTGATGCTCCAAAGGGGGCCTGTTAACCGTATATTTAGGAAGCGCATTCCTCACTCTGTCCGTGGCCAGCATCTAACGACACTGGGCAGTTTCAAATCAGAGTTGTCCGTTTTCTTGACTGGTTGCCAACCAAGGCTGAAGAGCCAAATCAGTCCTAACATAACCGAGTAAAGGGGAATAGATAGATTCAACGCCTTCTCCTGAATGCTTTAGTACAAAGTGAACGCACACTGTCAGAACTAAAATTAGAACTCTGTTCGTTGGTTCCATTGTTTAGGATACTAACCGTTGGGCAGCACGCAGCTCTAATTCAAATTAATGGCATTATTTCAGAGTGTAGATCATAACTTTGCTTAATGAGTAAAACCGGAAGTTTTTCATGATTAATTATGCAGACTCATTATCAGGAAGATAATTAATGATCGGCAAATTATATAAGCATGTGGCTGCGTTTTTATTACTTTTATCAGATCTGGCAACTGCTCGTCAATCTTCATCATTCTGAGCGGCTGACAGAACATGGCGCTTGGCATTAACCCATGCATCCTTTTGATGGTCACAAAAAGATTGGCCCTTCAAACTGAGAACCGTGCAACGTGCACTGGGGAGAGTCATGCTCAACATGGCGAGATCACAAGTCAGCACATTTTTTCCACCTGATAGTGACCATAAGATTGGCACTCAAACTGAGAACCATGCAATGTGCACAGAGAAGAATAATGCATAAACATCACAGCATATTATATTAAGAAAAAAACTCCGGGGTATATCATAGAAACCACAAAAAAAACCCAACTCAAATGGCAATGGGCTGTGTATCTTGCACGAACATCAGACAACCACTTGATATCTTGACTCATACCATAAATATCTACGTGCGAAAACATGATTGGCAGAAAATTAAATAGAGTGACGAACTAGACAAGTTCATGAAGGATTGGCTCCGCGACACTCATGGTAGAGAAGTCTGGTGAATCCTGGGGAAAGTTCATGTCAAACGATGGACGCTAGAAGGATGATGATGGCGATGATGATGCTTTCCTCATTTGGTATCCTACAGGACTCCCCTCTTTTCCTTGCCTCCACTTCACCATACCTTGATCTTACACTGATTAACTTGGAAAAAGTAAATATGAAAAAAAAAAAGAATTATTTTAATGACATTTTTTGTAGTTCGGTAATGATAAATATACATATACATTTGTTTTTCTTTTCTTATACTTCTTCACTTAATTTGGTTTTATTGGTGATACTTCGCCACTGTTAGCCAACGTCCTTTTCAAACTGATCGAGGAACGTTACAAAATTTATCAAGAATTATTTTGTCATCTTTGTGGCTTAATTGATTTTGTTGTCTATTTCATGAGAGGGAGCCACGATTGTGTTGATACTAATTTCCCGTCATTGTGATTCACAAACGCTTGATTTAAAATTTTTTACCCGCTGTATTTCGAGGGCCTCCTCACTTTGCTATTCGTGTAATTCTGTTGTATGCTTAATGTTTTTGGATGTAACCATTCAGTTTAGTCGTGACCTTCCTTACTGCGTTTAGTTTCCCCTGAGTGTGGCCAATTTCCTTTCTTGCCATTCTTTGGTTTTCAATACTTCTTCTGTTAGTATTTTCTTCTATACACGATAGCAAAGATGAAAGTAAAAATACCAAAATGAACCATCGCTCAAGCAAAAAAATTGAAGAGAAAGATCCCCCTTATTTCACTAAAAAATAAACATTTGCAACGGCTGTACGTATGTATATGAGATTACTCAACTACATCGATTCGGTTCGCTTGACTTTTATTTGATTGCCCTATTTTAAAAAAGAGAAAGTCGTATGCATTGAATCACGTTTTCCTTTGCTCGGAAAAAGGTTTATATATCTGAACCATATGAGATTGAACATTGCTATTCGACCACTGCAAACTTTCACTCAAGTTGAATTCAATTTATGTAGGTGCAAACGTGGAGAACTATTCGGTTACTATGGAAGTCCTGGTATATAAAACAATCTAATAATATAACTCGAATTTTTTAGGTGGGGAATTACAGTGATTTTTATTATTTTTTTTTTTTACTTGTATTGCTTCAAACATGGCTCAGAATATGGGATCGGCAGTTCACATTCCAGGTAAAGTTGCAATCGTTTCGCACTGATTCCCCTGGGAAATGCATGAATGTACCTCTCCTTGCACCGCGTATCTTTATCAAAATCTTTCACCACGGTCTCATCATTTGTAGTCCAAAGATGGCAGTCAGGCCAAGGATTTTTCTTCACTACTGGCATCTTGTAATAAGTGTATCTAGTTGAGTTCAATCCTTGGTTCAGGTAGTGAAAAAGGTACATGTCGTGGTTAAATGGGAAAGGCGAGCGGGACATCATGGAGATTAATTAACCAGGAAAAATTATCTGATTAAAAATATCGTCTGGCGTGGACAGCGAAATGGAAAGAATCTACTCGCGTGAATTGAATAAAGGGTTCGAAATTTCCAGAATATAACCGAATGAGACAGACATTTGAAGAAAGCCGGGGGTATAACAACCGAAACATTAGAACTATAATAACCATGATGGAAACTGTAGTCCTAATAGATAAATGGAGCGGAGATAAGTAATACCGATAACCTCCTTTGTCTAAGATATGCCTCAAAGGATCTTGCAATCTCCTTGGCCATATTAATCAAGTGGTTAATCAATATTTCAACTCTAAAGATGATGCAACGATCTTTTTTTACCCTACGATAAAACCTATTTTTGTATATTTGAATGAAAGGAACTTTATGAAGTCAGCGCAAAAGTGTAATTAATACATCGTTTAATAAGTAAAATGATATAAATGCGTTAAACATGTAGAAATGCAGAGGGTAGTCAAAAAATACTGACTACTGCATAGCGTGCCAGAAATAGTACCTTTTTCTGTTTCGCTTACATGCTTGTGGATAGCTATTGTACGTGGGTTTTGAGATGCAAATGGCCAAGTAGATAGATTGATAGATAAATAGATAGATAGATGGATCAGGTTAAGATGAAGAAAAAAGAAGAAAAAAGTGTACGAGTAATTATTTGCGCTTTAAAGCACTCAACTGATGACGCAGCATCATATTAAATGACATAGCATTATACTAGGTAATTACAGTGTACCATTATTCAGCATCCATCCTAATGCTTTTGTACGTGACTAACTCGCAAACACACACATACATGTATATCTCATTGCAGAAAGCGACTTAGCCTAAATATTAAAACATGAAGGCAAGCATATAATACACCAAGCTATTCCTCTCCTCTCTCATACACCTGTGCACATTACATACACGCATTCACTCCATGATTGGACACCTGCCACAAATCGTGCTACTCTAGTAAGAAATGGGCCGTGAATTCTTTACTGTATACCCGAGTATTGTGGTCTTATGCAAGGCCTCTGAGGGAGCTACTGCCGGTGGATCACACCAAGGGAGGCCTGAGAATTTCTTGTAGAGATCTGAATATCAAAAGTCAACGCACTATGTTCATTAATAAAGTTAGGTTTATAATTTTTTACTGGTAAATAAAGTATGGAGTGCTATAAGGTTAATATTGGGTGGCAAAAGGACAAGGGTATTTAAGCAGTGCATGTAGAAGGGACTGGAAACGGCCTCACACCACAATTTAGAATTCTTTTCGGAGGCCTTGTGTCAGACTTTCAGTTGAGTACATATTCTCATCCTTCCCTCTATAGTCATCAGTTTTATCAGATTTAAGTAAGTAAAGTGTCACGTCTCTCAAGGGACAACCCTAATTGGGTATGAAGGCCGGTGACGATGTCGCAGTCTCTGTGACAGCTTAGTGATGCTTGCAAGTCTCATGTTTAGTCGGACTTCCAGGACTTCGTTCCTTCAAGTTTTTACAACCACGCCGTTGGCAGGATGGGATACTGCCTCTAAATTTGCTGTAAAGTGTACAGGGACATTTGTACACACTCTCTACTCATACCAGGAATCGAACCAGTGACCTTTTCCATTTGCGGTAGAGCGTGCTAACCATTACTCTATACGAGTGGACTCATTGGTTGAACGACCTTCAATATTATTTGGCCTATTTGGCAGTTTGTTTTTCCATCTCTGATCCCAAGGTTATTTGTTGGCAAAGAACTGAAGCAACAAAAAGACCGAGAAACTAATTTGATTAATTGGTTTTATCTTTGGTTCATCATAATTTTGTTTTTAATATTCTGATGGGAAAGTTTGTTTGGTTGTGATATTCCATCTTAGCCATCATCATCAACAGCATTTTAGTGTCCGTCGTTGGGCAAAAACCTTCATAAGTTTCGCTAGGCCTCTCTATGAGCAGTTTCGCATATAATATCGGAGGATCCACATTGTGAGTCGTGCTGTCTGACTTTCTTGCAACATGACTAGCCCATTGCCATGGGAGTCTTCTAATGATCTATATTATATCTCTGATCACTGATTGTTTTCTAATTTACCTCACTGTCATATCTCTCCCTAATATATTTTGCCTGTCTTTATGATCTCCATGTGTGATGTTGAGCATGATTATCTCCCGTGAATGTTGTATGGTTATTAGTTTAAGGGTCAATCTTTTGGTTAGTTTCCGTGCTTCAGCTCCATAGGTGACTATTGTGAAGATGCATTGGTTGTATGCCCTTCTTTTTTTTGGAACAAATGGGATTTTCTTGTTTCTCAAGGTTGAGCTTGCTTTACTGAAAGTTTGTCAACCAAGAGTGCTTATTTGCCTAAATATCTTCTTTCATGGAAGCTGAGGGCTTAATGGTTAACAGTAAGAAAAATGGAATTGGCTAGCCGAAACCAAAACCGGACTGTGGCAGTTTGTGTTCACTTGGGGGAGGCAAGAATGCATCTCTTCTTCAATCCCTCTGCTATGAGTAAATAAGCAGACTGTGTTTTTTTTTACCTTGGGTGGTAACCAGTCTAGGAGACAGATAACTGTGATCTCATTCCGGGAAAACCAAAACACTCGTCTAGCATTGTAGAAGGCAGGTAACATAGAGAGTATTTCCCAAAATCTACCTTTAACTGCGGTGACACTTCGACGGGCCTTGCAAGCTGAAAGTGGATTATGATAAATTGATCGAGTAAAATCAAGGAGAATAGAGAGGAACGGATAAAATAACTCGATTGCCATCACCATCTTTCCCCGACACTTTGAGTGTAAGAGGAAGATTACAGAAATTATGGAAACAATTTGTATGGGATTTAATAACTACCGTTTACACAAGATGTAATGACAAACAGATGTTTTGATTTCGCTGCAAACTAGTACTTTCAAAAATAGTAGATTGCTCTCAAGTAATGCTAGATTACCATATAGGCCATATAGTATCATGTGTTAGCGATTATGTAATTACACGGTGGCATGTTTTACGACAGAAATAGTCACACATTTCCCAACAGTGCCCAAGGTCAGTTTTCAAGCCCAATTTGGAACTGGGATTTAGAATGCTGATTTCCAAAGCATGCCTGCTCCACTTATAAGATTGGTGTAATACGATCTTCTTAGCTACGTTCCCACCTCAAAATAGCATTGTCCTGAAAATTAGCTAGTGCAAAAGCACTCAATCTAGTTAATATTTATTAAACCTAACTTAGTACAGCACAAAGCGAAATGAAAAAAAAAAGAAAATAATAATAAGAAGAAAAACAAGAGTAGGAAGATTGTGATGCGCCAAAAACAATTTGGCTATAACACCGACTTCTGGCATTGATTTGAAAATGTAATTGTTTCAATCACGAAGCAGGTCAAGCACTCGCCTTTATTTTAAATGTTTGCATATGTGTGCGTGTGAGTTTTCCCAAAGTATTCGTTAACATGTTTTTTAATCGTAATGTTATGAAATTAAAGAACTTGAATTGTATTTTTTTTTTAATGTTGTGATGTTGAATCTCGAATCTATTACGAGTTTTTAATTAAACTTTCTCGACCGTGGCTCTGCGAGAGATTGTTAGAGGCACAGCGAGATTTTTATGAATCTGTCAAAAAAGCTGATGACTTTTGTTTAAAGTTTGTTTTTCAATATAATAGCAGTGATCTTTGCCTAGGAGACGTTTGACACTAGGAGCAACAGAAGTTGTGCCGAATTCAAAACAAACTGTCCTTTTTCCAAATCTTTTCTATTCGATCATAAATATCAATAAGTATACAAAGTCTATGAAAACATCAATTTTATGAAATGTACGCTAAGCTTATCAGTATTCTTAAAAGAAAGAGACTAACACTTTATGTTTTCAGGAAAAAATGTTCTTTGAGGGAGAGGTGAGAGTAAAAAAATACATTATCTTCTTTTCTCCAAAATGAACGAATACCAAGAACTACCTTCCCGTATATTGTAGAATTGACAAACCGTCAAACAAAACGGTAACTAAAAACCTTCAATATAAAATATATTGGTGTCATCATTTTTTTATCTTGTGGGTCTGTGTGGCTGGCTTTGTACGTCTTTCTCATACAGGCTGCACCAATGAAGATACATGGCTGAAAATTTATTTCTTATTATGTGAGCAGAAAATATCTTTTTTGATTTTTGCATGTACATATATAAATATTTTCCGTATACATATACATTTTTAACACGTTGATGTGTCGATAGTTATAGATATAATATTTTTTATGCTAGGGTTCCTTGAGATATAAAAGTTATCTTAAGGTTTCGCCAGGCTAAAAGCGTTTAAAACTCTAGACTGAGTAAAAAATGTTGATTCTGAAAAAATCACTTGTGTATATGTGTGTGTGTGTGCCCTCTTTAGAAAATAAATGTTGGAGCAGTGCTGGCGTCACAGTAAAGTTTTAATCTAGGCTACTTCGCACAGAGAGAATGAATCTGGATTTTTGGATTAATATAGGAATTATCGGCTTCCGTGGTGTATGCAGACAAACAGGACCAAAATTTGGAATATGACCTTAGTCTACTGACCTTCAGAATTTGGGGCAACCAGTGACAAGATCTGACCCTTAAAAGCAATTGTAACAGTTCTCCTGACGTTAAGTCTACTTCGGATTTTACAAGAAAAAAATCGTCGGCTTCACTGAATTATCAGATATGTTTTCAAATCAGACAGGACTAGCCAGTCCATAAGGGAAACCTGAGCGATAGCGTAGGACACAAAGGTTCTAGGAGCAGACCCCAAATTGAAAAAAAAAATAGTTGTCAGAACGAAACGTGGGCGCCAATTTTAAGACTTGCCAGGGATGCATGAAACCCTTGCATCGGCCCTGAAATCAGAGATTTCTCTTTACGTTGGTAAATTAGCTCCTAAAATTGAAATTGGAATTACTCTCCCTACTTAACTAAAGCCTGATATTCATACCTATGACGATGTGCATTGGACTGCATATCAAGCTGGTATTTATTGTGTGAGCGTGTGTGTGTTTATTTATATCTAGATTTGAAGTAGGTGTTTTCACTCGAGTATCTTCTACTTACCCATGTAAAGCCCTGGAGTCACAATCTCATCTAAAATCTACATTTATTTCAAAATCAGGTGCAACAGTCGATCTGGTCTTTCGGTATCGTTCAAGATTGCATGTGAAATATTAGAAAAATATTGATTTTCAAAATTAACATATACTAGTAAAAAACATTTAATATTCTAAATATTATACTAATTAAATTTTGCTAATTAACTATATCAAAATGCAAAGCAATTTTAAAGGCCATCAAAATATTACATACGCAGGGGCAAATAATACATTGATCGAAATAATGTATGAACAACAGCATAAAGGAAGCTAACATTCCCAGAATTTTTAGGAATGGGAACACTCTTTGTCTCAGTGATTCGGAAACTATATAAAACTTGTAAATCAGTCATCAAAGTATTTCTCAATATATTTTATAGATTGGTCTCGTTGGCACTTATCAGATCAATGCAATATTTTCTAGCCAGGTTTTTGCCATTTATTCGTATAAATTCGTTGCATCATTCTTCAGCCATCAAAGCATTTTTCCCGGTTTCGTATCATCTTACACCGGGCTCCAGGTAAATTATATATTCAAGAATAAAACATAAATTTTTAGTTTTGATTCGATGAAAAATTCGAGCATGTTTTCAATATCTTGAACCAAGAGGAGTTTGCTGACCAGATAAAGAGTGTTGCAGGGATTAAAACTAATGATCGTGTGAAGGGGATAAGTGAACAAAATACGCCCAACGTGGGAGAAAATCTACTTACTAACTCCGTGATCATTTGTTCCATCGCATCTGCAACCTGGGGATGAGCGTTGTCATGCAGCAAAATTACTGGTCGACTTTATTCAGAGTGAGGTTATTTTCCAATGAGTCATATAAACAGTCCGATCACTCGTTGTAGTTGCTGTATACTATCAGGTCCTCTATGTTCCAGCAATTTGTGCTTAAAATTGCCTTTCAATCCAACCGAAAATTCCCTTCCAATCCAACAGGAATTTCCCACCCAATCTAACCGAAAATTCCCCTCCAATCCAACCGAAAATTCCCTTCCAATCCAATAAAAAATCCCTTTTCTATCAAACCAAAGATTCCCTTCCCATCCAACCAAAAGAGTCCCATCCAATTCAACCTAAAATTCCTTTTCAATCCAACCAAATGTTCCCTTGCTAACGAACCAAAAATTCCATTCTAAGTCAAACAAAAATTCCCTTTCTCAGTAAAATGTAAGATCCCCCTCTAATCCAACCGAAAATGTCCTTCCTATTCAACCGAAAATTACATTCCAATACAACTAATAATTCACTTCGAATCCAATCGAAAATTCTCTTCAAATCAAACTAAATATTTACTTTGAATCCAATCAAAAATCCCTTTCCAATCAAACCGAAAATTACCTTCTAATCCAATGAAGAAATCCCTCTTCAATCAAATCCAATCCAACCAAAAATTCACATCGAATCCATTAGAAAATTCCTCCCAAATCCAACCAAAAATTCACATCGAATCCATTTAAAAATTCCCTCCCAATCCAATAAAAAATTCCCATCCAATCAACCCAAAGATTCAGTTCGAATCCAATGGAAAATTCCCTCCCCATCAAACCAGAAATTCCCTTTCAATCCAACCAAAAATTCCCTAACAATACAGTCAAACAGTTTTTCTCAAATGAATTCCGTTTAGCATGATATTTGGCAGGATAGCCATGATTTCTTTCATTAAGGACACTGATAATTATTGTTACTGCTAAGCTTTCTGCATTTGAAACCAACGCACAAGTGAAATTAATGTGTGCACAGAAGATTTCAAAATCTAAAGATAACTTACAGGGTTTGAAATTTTAAATTCCAGTTCTCTAACTCAACTGGCGTAGTTCGTGCGTGTAATAAATACATATATTGACAGCCAGCCAGTCAAAACTACTTACAAACTGGTTTTATTAGACGGTTTTTAATATTGCATTCACATGAGTAATATAGAGTATACAATGTCTGCTGATAAAATATTGGAGCCATATTGCATATTCCGAGAACCAGTTGCGTGTTCTTGATATACTCTTGTAACCAATCAGGAAACCTTATTGAACATGCGTGAGGTTACTCAGTCGGCGGTGAGACGCCATCAGGTGAGCTTGTGTTCTATGTGACTGCTGCATTCATAAACCTGAACGAACTATTCTTCACTTCTCATGAGAGTTTTTTGGTAAAACATTGAGTAACCCAATTCTGTCGGGTCTCCCGCAGTCAGAAATTGCCTCCTAACAACTTCCGGCCTTTTCCACCAAAAGATTTCAGACTGAATGTAAAGTGGCAACTCATGGCAATCCTGAAAGAAAACTTTTTTCATCAATATTGAATTGCTTGAAAGTTTTTAGATAGACCTCATGTACAGAGTTCTTTTCTCTTGAATAATTACGATTTCTATTGCTTTTATATGCAGTTACTTCGAGGAAGAATAATTCATTCACTGCAGACGTATGTGGGGGTTCTGTGTTCCTTTAATTATGTGCAATCAAAAGTAGATCTTACTAGATAGATATTGACTAAGCTAAATCCGACACAGAGCAATCGAAAGTGGTCAAAATTGTTCTGTATCAATGTTTTTCCAAACTAAGGGGTCTACGTTTACCTAATCTCGAACTCCGATCACTAGCATTGTAAGTGAATATGCTACTATCTCAGCCACTAACCAGGCCACGGTTTCCTTCCGGGTCTATCCATTTTCTAGGGCAAATCTACCAAATTTCTTTGAAATATCCACAGGGAAATAGCTGAGTGCTATGCTGAAAACTATTTCTCTACAATATATACATATATATAATTGGGGATCTGGAATTCTATCAAAATTGGGACGAGCACTGTGAATTGATAGATGAAACTTGTCATGTTTTAGATATTTTAATTCCCTCAAGTAGGAAATGATATATCATCTCTTCTATACTAAACGAGTTTAGCATATTTATTATTCATGGAAAAATAATCATTATTTACATTTACACACACACACATGCACACAAATATAAACTTGAAAATACATATGCTCATATGATTCTATGAACTTTTTGTATCATGCCAGTCATTATGAGGAAGATATTCGACACGTACACACACATGCACGCACATGCACATACACACACACACACACACACATATATATATATATATATATATATATATCCGCTACACAAATAATGGATCCACTACACAAACACGCTCATGTTTTTGTCCTTTTTGTTTGGATCCTTACTTTTGACGTTATTGGGAGGGGGGTATTTTTCAAGTTGGAAAAGCTACGTTTTGATTTTTAAATACATCATTAAAGAAATGAAAAAAATGAACTTTTAACTTGAAATCAAGGTCGACATAAAAAAATTTACATTTTCTAGATGTTACTTTTAATCTAAATGATAATACCCACAAAAAAGATCGGAAAGACAATTCTGATACTGCATATGTTAACACGAAATCTAATCATCGAAACAAAATCATAAAAAAAGATCCCCTGATCAATAGAAACTAGGCTAATGATATACAATTCCTTAAACAAAATAACATTTAACAATGTTAGAAAAAATACACTAAAGCCCTGAAGACCAACAGTTCTGCTAAAATCAGATTTAAATACGATGAAAAAGTGAAATCCAATATAGCAACAACAAAATTGTAAAATATCTAAATAATGTGCAAAATATTTGACAAGGACGAACTCAAAATTAGTTATGGTTGTTTTGACAATTTCCAAAAGATCATAAAAATAAGAATAAAGTAATGACGAATAATACAAGTAGAGGAAATATGAATTAACCAAAATGTAATTGTACAAATAGCAACAGGTGCCCTTTGCAAAAAAAATGTCCCAAATCAAATATTGTACATCAAGCTGAAATATCAACCGTAGAGAAATCCTTAGAAGCGGAATATATATATATATATATATATATATATATATATATATATATATATATATCCTTTAAATTAAGATTAGCCAACCATACATCAACGAAAAATACAAAAACAATAATTCACTATCTACAAATTAATGGGACCTAAAAGACAATAATTTCACACTCGCAATTAAATTGAAAATACTAAAGCAAACAAATGTATGCCAGAATATTGGAACCCCATGCTACCTATGTCTAAATCGAATTTTAGAAATTCTCACCTTCATTAAAAAAAACATCCTTACTAAATAGAAAAAAAATGAAGTAGCTGTGAAGTGTTGGCATCGCTCTAAATTTTCCATTAAACATAATAAAACACTTCACATACAGGTATAGAAAAATCAACCATCATAGCTATCTTATTCTTCTCATAATTATTATTATCATTATTATTGTTATTATTTGTTATAGTAGTAGTATTACTATTAATATTATGTTTATTTGCTTGAAGACACCTTGTTATTCATTATTTCAGCCCTTCAGGTGAATCAAAAATGCCTAAATTGATTATTTTAATTTTGAAATTTCAACTACCTGACCTTGAATCGACCTTTCAAGGCCAACAGAGGTCATCATCACTTTTAGTCTCTTATTCCAAGGGGTTAACATAGCCAGAAAGAATCATTTTTCATGTCTTATAGTTACATATATATATGTAGATCAACTTAATGTTCAATGTTGAATGTATCGAACACTTTATGGAATGGAACCATCACATTGGATATTGTATTATATTACATTCTTAATTTGTATTATATATATATATATATATATATATACTAAGTTTGGTACTCGGTGTTTCCCAAGGAAAACTTATCACTACTTAAAGGTCATATAGTGAATGCTAATACAGGGCTTCTCTAAGTAGAAATTGTATCCCTTCGATTGGAACGAAAGTACCAAAATTGTCATTTTTTTGAGAATCCCAATTTAATCCGTCCTCGAAATGACCTTTCGAGATGATTAGTGTCACCTATTCTATGTCCACCTTGGGGTCAGATCAATCAAGTATGCAAATTTGACTAGACTCTGAATCGAACTTTGGAGACCAACAGAGTCATCACTACCTATCCTATATTCATAATGTGGTCGTTCACCCTAGAACCCAAATTTGGAATCGATAAGGTGCAGCTGCCTCTATCAGATGAGAAATTGCCAAAATAAACCTTTTTTAAAAATGCTACAATTGCCCCTGTCATCACCACCATGGGGTCAAGTTACCTTTGTTCACACATTTGTAGGACATAGGGTGTAGCCGTTCTCTTTAAAAATTTTCTAAAATTACTTTAAGGGGTTATCAAATATTATAGCCACCTATCCTATGTTCACGCTGGAGTCAAGATACAATCTTCAGCCAATAGGGTGCAAACAATCAGTAACATTCTTCGTCTTTATAGTACTAGGTATATCGTAGTAGCGTTTTGTAGTTTCATAACATAAACATATATACAGTTATATATATATATATATATATAATTACTCACGTTTATATGCATATATATATTATTGCACGTATACATATATAGACATTCATGCACATTTATACCCGTATATGCAAGAGTGTCTTATAACATGAACATGATACTGGCACATTAAATATTAACTTAATATGAACCTTTTGAATAACGAGATAGGTGTTATGTATACTGAACCACATCCTGGAACCACGTGAGCAATGGGCGAGTATGAAGTACTGAAATTTCAATCCGCTCGTTTCTTTAATTCGCTCTTACGCATCGCGTGAAGTAGAAATGATTATCTAATGTGTCGTAAAGATATTCAGTTCAAAACTCATACGACGTATCAATCATATGATTTTTGTACATCACAACCAATCTTTTCGTATTCTAACCGAATTTTATGTGAAAGAATGCATGTCACTAGCACATGTATCCAAGTGGCACAAGTACTTTTGTCAAGGTCGAGAATATCTTGAAGATGGTGAACCTTGTGAACGATTTTTCGTCAGATATTTTCCTTTCAATTCGTTGCTTATGCTCGGAAAATACTAAATAGACATGAACTTTTAGTTTCCTTCGATAGCCAATAACACCACATCTATCTATCTATCTATCTATCTATCTATCTATATATATATATATATATATATATATATATATATATATATATGCACATTGATGATCTAAAACTGATTTCGCCTGTCCGTCTAAAAAATGAAAAAATTCATTACCCTACCAAGAACTCGGTTACATATTGGCAATAGGTCATTGAGCGATAGTTAATATGATAGTCTTTACTACATGATATTATTTATATACAAAATCACTATTATTGTTATAAGTCTGTATTAAACTTAGCTGAGTCTGGCACAAGGCAATACGAAGTCTGTTCCGAAAGTATCCAGTCATTTAATATTAATGGAAAAATAGCATACTTATGGCAATGGCGCCGTAGTCCCTCTTCAAAGTATTTCTTTTGGAAATTCACAAACAGAACATATTATCAAAACAGTCTGCAAAGTCTTCTTTCGGGATAACCATCAGCTGATTCGTTGCATTCTTCCTAATCTCCTCCATGGTCTGGAATCTCCTCTCTTCAAAATGTGAAAAACCACAAGCGCAAGGAGCCGATTCTTATCTACAGAGTGGATGGTGTTGCAACTGACAGATCTGGGTGATGCGATATTCTGCCAAAAATCCCTGTACGGGGCGTGAAAAACGAATCGTTCATACCTCATGCATGTTGAACAGTATTAATTATCTGTGAAACTAGCTTGCTACCCACTGCTCCATGATGAAGTGCTACTGTTAGCCTTATTACCCAACATTTTTATCTATGCTCGTATTTATGTATGTTCTGTTGATTTTAGACCAGTATCTTCATTGCATCATCAAGTCTTCAAGGCCAAATCACGTTGGATACATTGTTTCTTGTACGAAATTAAGCAACAATGGGACGGGTCATTGTCGTCTTGGAATACTAGGAGCTGTGATACTGCGGTTATGCTGATTTCCAAACATATTGGGCACTTCTTCCCTTTGAAAGCCTTCGTCATGGTTGAGAGGTTTGGGTTGGTGATTCTTGAGCATAACTTTTCCTCAATACAATACGCAAATGCAAGATTGCCTGCCAAGATTCATGCGTACATATATTTCGGGATTTTGCCCCTCCCCTGGTCAGGTTTGCAGAACGAATGTATTTTCGTTGAGCATCTCATCGAGTTGATAGCGTAACGTGTTCGGTGCACGCAAATGATCACCGTGAAGAAGCAGGACAGCAAAAATACGAAGTTGTTTTGATTGTGTATTAGCACAAAAAATGAATGAAAAATCACGTCTTGATTTTCTTGGGAACGTGTGGAGTATGATTTAAGAGAGTTGATTAATACTTATTAAAATAGAGTAATGATATCTAATTGTTTTCAGTTCCACTTCATGACCAAGTCAAGTTATGTTCAAGCATACATATTTGTTCAAATACGAGTCCATACGGTTGTACACCTTTTCAGATGAAATGTTCCATTCTCATCCTTTTAAAACTTTATCAAACTTCTAGTCGTTTTTTTCACAATGTTTTGATTGTTAGTTCTTCAGTCATCTGAAAAGCTAATCTTTTTTTTTTCTTAAATGTGATTCAAAAGTTGTCTTTGTTCTGAGCCCACGATGTTTGCTTGTATTCATGACTTCCTCAACGAGCTGCCCGGCCTGCACCGATTGTTACCCTATATACCAGACTATAAGACGAATGGCTTACAATATTCAAAACACTACTGGTCACTGCAACTCATCCAAGCTCCACAACTGTCCTTATAGTGTTTCAGTATACGGCATCCTATTCATAATACCAGTGAATCAGATGCAGTGTTCATGTTTACATTTTGAACAAATTAAACGTCTCTCTTATAAGCATATACGGTAATACTGATTTGAAATTAACCGTCTACCAATTAGTGTTCATATTTCTCTTCAGATAATTGATTATCTCTTTTCTTCTGTTTTTACGAAAAAAATGAATTTAGAAAAAAGGGCAATTAGACCTAAACAGCTGGTTAGAAGCTGTTGGGAAAATGCCACACGACGCACTGATGGTAAGGAGCTCTTAGCTTTGGATAGAAGGTAGAGATATTATTTCTCTTAGTTGACCGCGTATCGACCCTGTATTGGTTTCGCTTTACGCTCCTTTTTCGCTTTTTCGTTGAAAAAGGAAAAGCAGAAATAGTGATCATATTCATTTTGCACTGAGATGTTAGATAACGCACTCTTCCTTGCTCTCCTACACGCCAGGCTTTGTAAATCCCGTCACCCAAAACGCAACGTGAATATTTTGAAGGTCTCAAATATTTCCCCATGTAAATTAATGGTACCTTTCAAGCCATTTCGGCTTACAAAAGTTTTTTTTTTTCCATAGGATAGCTGTACTTTTGGAAGGCAGAGTAAATATATTACATGAACGGATCGCCCAATACAACCACTTATCTATTCGTTGAAAACGTACCCATTGAGCTGAGAAGGTGCGGTGAGGAATGGTCGTTAATGAAATAAAAAAGAAAGAAAAAATAACAAAACACGAAACAAAATCGCACGTAAGCATAGAGAGAATTTAAACATTATTTCCGATTTCATGCTAGACGATCCTAGATGAAAAAGACAACGAAAAAAAAAAATAGAAAGTAAAAGTGACGTGAAAAATGAAAGTAAAGTCAAAGAGAGAGAAGAAGAAGAAGAAGAAGAAGAAGAAGAAGAAGAAGAAGAAGAAGAAGAAGAAGAAAGAAAGAAAGAAAGAAAAAAAGAAAGAAAGAAATTATAAAAGAAAGAAGAAAAATATATAAATTAATAATGACAAAAATGATGTTTTCGTGGATGGAAGTTAGAGATTGCGTGATCAGAGTCACGTAGTTGTCAAATAGGATATTACAGTTGGAAATCTTAATACCAGCACGCTTATTCGTACTTATGAGCATACTCACAATTTGCATAATGCTTTTAGTATTCCCCACCTTCAAAAGAAGTTTGTATTGAATCCACAGCCCCAATTAACCTTGTTACCCACGGATCGCATAATTGTACATACCTCAATACTAATGATTCTGGTATGCAAATCGCTTTCAGCACTTTTCCAGGAGAATGTTATCAGTAGAGTATAGGTACTGCTCGTTATCCAAAAATAAAGAGCCTATAAAAACACTCCGTTGGCCAAAAAGAAATTATCATGGGGGGGGGAGACTTGGGGACGTTCCAAAAATCCCCAAATGGTCATGGTGATGTGTGTGAGGCTGAGATGTCTGAGGTAGGGGATTGTGGGAGGTACAGGACACTGAGGTGTAAAAGAGATCGGGAAGGGTTTGCACTGCCTCTATGACGGTTCCCTGCAGAACAAACTCAGAATGTTAATTTCGCTCTTCGTTTTTCTTTTCTCTTAAGAGCGAAAACGTGGCGCAAAGCGAACTTCCAAACAAAAGGGATATCTGTATTTGGTTTCAACTATCTCAAACCAGTTAGAATTTCAACAATTTCGAATCGGTCGGTGGGCTTAGCTTGGTAGTCCTCTGCCCAGTGTCGTTATATCCTTATACATATATGCAAATTTGGTTGTCTGTACTCGTGTTTGTGTGAACACATTTATTGAAACGGAAGCAACGAGATATTTTGTGACCGAAAGATTTGAATGTGCGATGTGACACTCTACCAAATGTACCACAGGGACATCCTTTGTATGTGCAAGGAAAAATAGTCGCCAAATTTCTTGAGTTTTATCATCTGTAACGTCCGTAGTAGTATGTGAACAAATCTTTTCAAAGAAAAGTATTTAGCGATAGTATTTTTACGAATTGTCTAAAACACATTTCCTTATAACTCACTGGAAAATTTTGTGTACAATAATGATTCCGACTAAACGAACACCTGATTCATTATCAAGAGATATTGTTTTTTAAAAATTAATTTAGTGTGAGGTGGCACTAAACCATAACTTTCCATTTGTCATACGGAAGTATACCTTTGAAGTATTTTGTTACTTCCATTTGTTTTCTTTCAGTGACTTTTTTTTTTTTTTAAAATCCTTTGATTTGTGAACGCAAAAATATCAACCATTTTTGAAATGAGGAAAATGTAAAAAATTATTATTACAACGTGTGATATTCAAAGCAATAACAATGTAGTTTATTTGTTAACTTCTGTTTTCCTTTCGTGAATGTTCCACACACTTACTCACTCAAAGTTTAAAACAGCGCTTTTAACGGCGAGTCAGTGATCGTGTAGGACTTCACAATTTACAATCTGTATTTAATGCATTTAGTTATTTGTGCAATATCAGTCAAGTCTCTTTTTTGCCCACTTCTACATCCTTAGTTGATTTTCCATCATGATTGAAATTTTGCCTTCACTGAACGAATTATTGCCAAATATCATCGACGGATTTTTTTTTTTTTAAATTTCATACTATTGGAATCTTAAAACCAAACTTCCGCTTTCAAAAATTTTGATAACGGTCACAGGAAAAGTTATGCGAACTACGTTGACCTGTCCGAGAGTGCGTGGGCACCTACGCCGGTCTGTCTAGGAGTCTGCATGAACCCACCTAAGGGTGCACAGCTCCCATGTCAAGATTCGATCGCGCAATCTACCGGTTAGTACACTCAATAGACTCAATCCACTTTTTTTGCTCGTGCCACCCACTTGATTGTTTTATGCAGGAAGACGTATATTAAAGAACATATTGAATTCCTTTATTGTCAAATATACTATTATTTCTTCCCGGGACAACGCTGGGATTCCTGCTGCACGCCGACAGCAAATATTTATATTGGAGTACAAGCAGAGAATTGTGGTATCGACAGAGAAACAAACCTCGAGTTACACTAAATAACAGAGGAAACAATGCTCAACTGTTAGTGGGAGTGTGCGTGAGCCGGCCCGAGATGTGCTAGAAGTTATTTGATCCTCGGGCAACGCTGGGAATTCCGGCCATTATATATATATATATATATATATATATATATATATATATATATATATGTGTGTGTGTGTGTGTATATATATATATATATATATATGTACAAACATACATACATACATACATATATATATATGTATGTGTGTGTGTGTGTATGTGTGTTTGTGGTATGTGCGCGCACACGTGTGTGTGTATGTCAAAGGCACTCAGATACGTTTATGCTAGATTCATTGCACACTTTATTTTTGTGTTTAAATTTACAACACATGGAAGACAGAGTTAACAAGGCAGTATATAATCTTTAAAACAATTCAAAAATCAAAGCATAATGAATAAATAAAAAATGAAATTCGACTTGGATTTGAAGACTTTTGAAAAGACATCACACTACAAAAATATGTCCAAGGGGAGCACCTCCCCCCCGCCCCCGTCTAGCTACACCACTGATATGTGGGGGAAACATGTATCAGGAACTAAGCACAACAAATGGTTGCCATGATGAACTGAGAAAGTTTTTGATCTGTTATTTGATTGCTCCTTATTTGCTAAGATGAAAGAAAATCCTCTTAACAGATTAGGATTTCTGGTTGGGCGAATGGCTTTTATATTATTCAGCAATGCTTCTTAAACTTGCCAATGATTCATCCACGGCTGTATGAAGCATGGATAGGAAATAACATTATTTATTCAGATATGATATACGTTTCCGATATTCAAACAAGAAAAAGAACAGACTCTCTTCAAAACCTGCGACACTGTGTGTACAATTTTCGACAGCATTTGGCAACGCTTATAAACACTTGTTTCTATAACAGAATATCAAGGATATTTAAAAAAATGTTCGTTTCCAATCGATTTTTCAAGTTCATCATCATCATCAGTCTTTTACCGTCTGTCGTTGGACATAGACCTTCCCAGGATTTGCCACACTTCCCTATCATGGGCGTCACGGAGCCAGTACTTCCTGAGCTTGTCTAGCTCGTCTCTCCATCTAACATTTTGCCGGCCCCGGTTGCGCATGTGGTCTCGGGGGATCCATGTTGTGAGTTGTGATGTCCATCGATTGTCTGCCATTCTTGCAACATGGCCAGAGATTTTTAATGGATTCTATGATGTCCCTAACTCTTGTCTTTTCTTGGATGTACTGTGCGGTCTTGTGGTCTCTCCATGTGAGGCCTAGCATTATTCTCTCATGTGCCAGTTGCATGGTTCTCAATTTTCGGGTCTGTCTCTTGGTCAGGTTCCATGTTTCAGCTCCATAAGTGACTGTTGGGAGGATGCATTGGTTATACACCCTTCTCTTTAGGATTAATGGGATCTTATTATTTTTGAAGATTGGGCTAGCTCTGCCAAAGGCTTGCCATCCTAGTGTGATTCTTCACTTGATTTCTTCTTCTTTTGCTTCAGGTCACTCAATTCTTTACAAATGCTTTTAACCTATTCGAATCTAATCTTAATGTGAAATTTTCTCCGTTTTCAGAACTGTGAACTTACGTTGGAGTTAAAAAAGCATTCTTTGGTGGTAAACATACACGATAAGAAAATATTGTTTTCGTGAATCAAATTTCAAGTTCTAAAACTATTATTTATCAACTTTACGTAAATCACAGAAATTTCAATTGTTTTTCTATGTTCATTTTTATATATTTTTCTCTACACGCATTTTTAGGGTGTTCAAAGATTTGAAGAAAACGAACGTTTCAGAAATTAATGTTCTTCTCCTTTTGCACATAATGGTAAATGGAAAATATATAGAATGATACACAAAGGAGAGAATAAGACGAAAGTGATCAAAAACAAGAAATTAAGTCGTGGGTGAATAAAATTTTGTCATAAAGACCCGATGGTAAGTGACCCTGGAGTAACCTCCGGTATCACTATCTTCTTGAATGTCAAATGCTTTCCCTCTTCCCCTCTATCACTCCTGTATATGTCCCTAAACTCCTTCTGTTTCACACATTTATAAAAATGTTGAATGGTGGCACGAAGTCGCGTTATTAATCAGCGCGAACCTGGGGGTATCATTTTATACTTAATACCCTTTGAAACAGCATAACTTCACCTCTTCTTGTACGCTTCGATAAAGGTTCCTACCCCAGCATGCCACAATGGTTGACGAAGAAAAGTACAGTCAGGTTAGGGATAACTCTTGGCTATTGCTATCACGAAACCCAATAATACAGTAAAATTTGTGATGCCGTATATTCAAGTTCTATTTCCGAGTAGATGACGATTATTCTACGTCTGTCTGTCTGTCTGTCAGTCCGTCTCTCTGTCTCTGTATATGTTTTTGAGAAATAGATATATAATCCGACGGGATGATTATAAATTGCGTTATATCATATCTAAACGCTATTTGAAATGTTTCCCCGTTAGTACAGTGTTAATGTATCATTTAGCCTAAACAATCTAGATATCTCATTGATAAAACCAATATTTTTGTCATTCTGAACAAAATGGATTAAATCACTAAACAGTAAGCAATTTTGAACGAAAGCCAAATTCAGGAAACTTGATAAAAACACTACAGGCCAATTGAAACACCAAGTTAATGAATCCATTACTCCTAATAATGCAGAACAAGTTTCCATTAAACTTCAGAAATTTATCAGCGACTACTAACCAGGATATTTATACACGAACGTAAAAATTCATGACCTGGGTTGTCATATCAAAAGTCAACACTCCCATATACCAGTTATTAAAAACTTTATATCTGTTAATCACGCCATATTTACCTACTAAATGTGGTGCAAATACCGCAAACGAATTCCTAAAGATATTTCAAACAAATCTGACAACGAAATCATAGTTTAACTAGATCTGGTATTACCCAACGTCCCTGTTGAACAAGCTATTGACATATTGATGCATAATAGCGATTATCATCCCTCTCTACCCGATCAAAAACTCGGACCTAACACACATCTACACTCTAACCGATGGCTTAGCTATGGGATCCCCTCTTAGGATCCTTTTTTTGAATTACTCTATAGCTTATCTTGAAAATGAACTTTTCACATTTACATAAAATACACCGATGGCATCTCTGTAAAAGCCAGAAATTGTGAAGGGATTGAAAGACTTAAGATGATCACTGACAGTAATTCTGTCATCCACTTCACTTGTAAATAAAATCCTGTTCTAGATGTCTTAGTTGATTCTCACATCTATGATTTCTCCAAAAATATACAAAAACGACCAGCATCAACCGTCGCCCCCTTAACTATCTTCGTCAATGCCCTTACAGATATAAGATAGTTGCAATGAAGAATATAATAAACGAAGCTAAACTAACACTCTCTTCTTGCAACTCTTTTCTAAAGGGTTGAGTTACATTTGAAAAAAATCATGACCGATTTCCAAACCATGTTGTTGACGAACAGATTATATCAACTTTAAAGATGACTAACAAAGACAATACTAAGAACAATCTTTATCAGAACAAGAATATCATGAATTCATTTTATGGCAACCAGATGCACATTAACTACAGACAAGATGAAAAAGCTATAAAGAGTATAATCCGAAGATATACCTCTACTGCTGACCAAAAGGGAAAATTAAGACTCATCATATACAATAAAGAATTCAAAACTCACAAACTCGTCACCAAAAGCTGTACATCTCAAAAAAGAAACGTCTTAAATAAGATTCATGCTGTATATGAATTTATAAGCCAATTGGGGGACTGCACCTTCAACTGCGACAACAACAGCAACAAAAATGTCTCTTTTGTAGAAATATACTACCACAACGCTCTCCTCCAGATTGATATGTTACCTCGACAACCAGAGCGCCAGCTTCCGGCACATTTCGAATAATCATAGCCCAACAGTTAATATCCGCCAGTTCCTAGTGGATATTTCATACAATACTTACTCCAAGAACATACAAATAATGTATGCTCTTTTGATTAAAGCAAAACAACGCATTATCGATAAGATATCTTTCGGCGTCGACTTCAGTGTTCTTATGTTTATGTAATGTCCATGCGTGCGGATGACATCATTGCGCTAGTTTCAGTTAGATATTAAAACAGATTTATTTATGATTACGCAAGTTAATAAAAAGATAACACTTAGAATGCTAATGTAGAATTATATAGAAAGCAATACGCATTACTCTTTATATAGAAAGCAATACGCATTACTCTTTAAAGACCACTATCATATTTACTTGATAATGACCAATGATGATCGAAAGATCTCGAATCATCGACTTTGGAACATTTCTTTAAAGAAAAAATTCATTAGAAAAAAAGGTATGTATGTTAACAGGAAACATTGACAAAAAATAAATGGAGTTTTTCAGCTGTTTACCAAAGTATGTTTGAATATATATATATATTGGCGTGGTTGTTATTGTTGGATATTATGTGTGCCTGTATATAAGCTCTTAAATACATTTTATGACATCGCCCATTTACACACACACACACACACACATATATATATATATATATATATATACACACATATATATATATATATATATATATATATATATATATATATATTATTGTGTCATCCACAGACAGCTGTTTCGATGTATTACATCTCTTCAGTGGCTATAGACTTTAACCCATCTAGTACCACGAGGCAGAATTGGAACCCTCACATCGGACCTGGAGGCTGATATCCTATCTCTGAACTACGAAACTGGGAGGTCAGTAAGGTCGAATTTAAGCCATATATCCATTTTTACGCAGAAACTCCTCATCTATTCCTATGGAAGAGCATTGCATAAGCTTACAAAGCTTACAATGGATGAGTTACCTCACTTAAAGAGTGCTCAACCCTGAATAGAGGAGCATTAATTATATATATATATATATATATATATATATATATATATATATATATATATATATATATATATATGCAAAGAATAACATTATGTACAAATAGGTGATATCATAAAATCTATTTACAAGCATATATACATGAATATAAAATTCTTATAACTATAGATTTATGGTTTCAATGGATGGTAACCTACACGCACAGTAATGATTACTATGATAGTTGTCACATCAGTGAAATTTATAACATCTGATTTAGCGGGATCTACTGTAGCAAATACCGTAAATATTAACTCGTAAATATTAGAAACATATTTTCTCTGATCCCACAGGATTTAATTCTAGGTTTTTTGTAGTATATCCAAGAAAGAAATCTAATAAATCTCTTTCATTTTCTATTTGCCCCTGGCGTTCGCCATCGTAAAGTGAGCACAGAAGCCGAACTGCACTCAAAATCTCCGCCCATAATAATGACGTAATGACGTCATCAGCTTTTATTCTGAACCATGAGGAATTGTTTTTTTCAACCATGTTGAAGCTGAGCAGCGTTTAAGCAGACGTGATTATTTCTTGCTTTCGTTGTTTTTGTTCGAATATTTCGCAAGCTTAAAAATGGCGTTGTTGCTGGTGGGTTGCGTCTCTTTACAGAAAGAGTAGAAACAGAATTACTAAATGCCGATGGTTTATTCACTCATTTGTTTACAGTTCATGTTGACGTCTACGCCTTTGATGAATACCGTTGGTGATTAAAGGGAAAGCCGAAGAGCCAAAAAATTCCACAAGTCCTAAAAAAAAGGGTTAACAACCAATGCATTTTACTGATACGCACCTATGGAGCTGAAACATAGAATCTAATCAAAAGATTGGCCCTCAAACTGAGAACCATGCAACCTCACATGGAGAGATCATAAGACAGCATGTTTGAGAAAAGACAGAAGTCCGAGATATAGAAACAGTTAGAAAACCCAAGTGGCAATGGGCAGGACACGTTGCAAGAATTTCAGGCAACTGCTGGACATCCTGACTCATAATGTGGATCCCAACTGATCATATGCAAAATTATGGTCAGCAGGAAGTGAGATGGCGTGACGAAATAAATAAATTCAGAAACAACTGGCTCAAAACTGCTTCAAAAAGATTGGTGTTACGCAAGCTCCAGTAGAAAAAGAAAACTAATTTAAAAAGCGTAGCATCTGAATTATATTGTGAAACAGTGATCATTGCTATTGAGATGTTAGTAGGAGGTATTGTATTTTTCTTATTGTAGGATCAGGTTTATTTTTAGCGTTTTATGCTGCTATTTAATCCTGGTCAGAAGGTACAGTGTACTCAATATCCTTTTAGAATCTGCTTTCAGTGGTTGGATCCAGGATGAGTGGATGCAGTGTAGGATTTACGATTGGACTGAGCGGCTTATAGTGTATATCTAGTTTCACGGTTTTGATTGCAAAAAAAAAAAAAAGAAAAAAAGAATAATTGTGATGAATAAATAATTTTTCTGTTAAAAGGATTACAAAATGTAACAAAACGTATTTTTTTAAAGATTAGTGAATAGCCAAACCATTTTCACAATTAGCACCAAAACGGGTACATTTTTTATTATCATCATTATTAGTCTTTTATCGTCCGTCGTTGGACGTAGACCTCCCATAGGATTTGAATCACCTTTCCTTCATGGGCATCGTGGAGCCAATACTTTCTGAATTTGTCTAGTTCGTCTCTCCATCACGTATTCTGCTGGCCTCGGTTGCGCATGTGATCCCTGGAGATCCATGTCATGAGTGGTGATGTCAATTGGTTGTCTGCCATTCGTGCAACATGGCCAGCCCATTGCTATTTGAGTTTTTTAGTAGAATCTGTGATATCTCAGATTCCTGTTTCTTCCCTGATATACTGTACTGTCTTGTGATCTCTCCATGTAAGGTTGAGCATGATTCTCTCATGCGCACGTTGCCTGCTTCTTAGTCTGTCTGTTGGTTAGATTCCATGTTTCAGCTCCGTAGGTGACTTTTGAGAGGATGGATTGGTTGTAAAAAAAAACACGTTGCATAATGATTCTTTAAAAGATTTTTCAAATACTTTTGCGACCCCCAATAAAACCTACTTCGAAAAACCCCGTCCTAGTCTAGGGTCTTTGATCTTACACTATGTTTATCTATCTATCTATCTATCTATGTCTCTGATTTAAGCTGTTATAATCTATTTATATGGTTAATCTATCACAATTTGATGTACAGGATTAATTGTGCATACGTGTGTGCTCTAGAGTCGGCGAGAGAGAGAGTCAGGGAAACATACCGCTTCAAGAATGTCACGAACACCGTATTTCCAGACATAGAAGACGAAAATTCACCGAAATTATTCTGGTTGATTGTATCTAGATTAGCATATTCTTTCATGCTGATTATTACTGGATTTGCATTATTTGTTATTTACTCAGGCGGTCAAATGGGGGTTAAACTACCCAGCTGCAAACTGCAGTTGAATAGAAGATGAATAAAAAAGAAATCAGACGACACAAAGTTTCATGTTCACCAGTCATGTTTAATCTGCCAAATTGGAACTGACATTGGCTTTTAATGGAAGGGTGATTTCGATTGTTTACTGGCCTTCGGCTGTGAAGCAAATATTTGTTTATCAACTCGGGGAGAGATGTTCAGGGTTTATCAAGTTTAAAAGTGAAGGTCAATCTGGATTATGCCAATCATGGAAAGCGGTGGAACCAAACAGACGGGATTATCGTCTTTATTAATTGGCAACTACAGCAGCACACGAAACTTCAAATAAGGCCAACCACTTGAACGAATTATTTTTGTCGTGGTTATTTCAAGCTTATCAACATTCAAATAAATAAAAATATCGTAAGAGATTAATTTTATTTCAACTTGGATCTTTTAGCTGACACGCAGACATAGACATACACACAGACACTTGCGCACCTATACATATACGCATATATAAAATAAACAATTAAACAATGAAAGGTTAGTGCAGGAATCGGATCTGCAACCGATAAATTTAGCTGAATGTTAAGGGCAATGTAGGTTCGATTCCTACTGCAGCTCCATTTTTTTTTTTTATTCGATTTACGCAGTCAAGACCAAACGATACATTCACCGTGTAATACTGGGAGATTATTTCAAATAAAGTTTTAAAATGATATAATCTATTTATAATTGTTTCTGTCTGATTATATATCTATTTCTTAATAAATTATATATATATATATTAAAGAAAATTGGGCTGCTGCAGGAATCGAAACTGCAATTGATAGGTAGCTGAGCTAAACAGCCACCGATAATTATGAGATTTCAGAGATAAAGAATATATATATATATATATATATATATATATATATATTGATTACCATTAATTCTTTCCATTCATAGCGATTAAATCAGGCGTATACTAAGTTTTGTAGAGTTTATTACGATCTATATCTATATCTATCTATCTATCTATCTATCTATATATATATATATATATATATATATACATACATATATATATATATATATATATATATATATATATATATATATATATATATATATATATATATATATATATATATATATATGATGAAAGACTGAAAAAAACTCGTAATGAATCTCAATTGTTTTTATTCGAAAGAACTTTATGCATTTTATTTGAAGAATACAGACGTCTTCAGAGGTAGAAGCGGAAAATAAGATAACAATACTCACCAAAACAAAGACTGGTGTCGGTCTGGCAGGACCCGGATGTCTGTTGGATTATACGCCAATCAAAGTCCAGCCTAACAGTATGGAGGAAAAGGAACGGTGGCCATACGTCAAAAAATTAGCGTATAGTGAGCATTCGAAAAGATACCTGTATATGACTGTACACACGCATGCGTATCTGTATGTATGTATGTCGCTATTTGTCTACATGCCTGTATATAGTAAGCAAATGATGCTTCTAGATACCTAAAATTGTTGGGTCTGAATTACCGACTCAAACATTCAACCAAACCAAATGATACCCAGTTGACTAATAACACTCAAAATTAGAAATCAAATGGGTAAACAAGTTTTTTTCCTCTCGTTATTTGGATAGCAATTCGAATCCTCTCAAATGACCAAGATATTTCCAAGTAACGACACGGGTGCGTTGGCTTAAACTGACACCCTGTCTGCATATTAGTTTTCTCCTCCTATTGGAAAAGTGTTCAGCTTTCAATTGATTCTGAATATTGAGAAACCGCAACACAATGTAGCAGAAGAAGCCGAGTCAATAGAAGAATTCACCTGGAAACAGGTAAAGCTGAATTTGATTCTGTTAGAGGCGAAATACCATGAAGATAAAAATACTAAAAGCCCGCTGCAATCTACTTTGGGAAATTTCTTTATTGGTCGATATGTAGAGACCACCTTTTGGTTGAGAAAGTTAGTTCAGTAGATGAGGTGAGATTTCAAACTGATTTTTCCAAAGGGTGGAAAAATGTGAAAATTCGCATACTGGTAGATTATTGTAAAAAAAAGAAAGAAAGCAGGATACACATGATTTGGCCAAAATTACAACCGCCGTCTTTATCTCAAAGTGACTGCCATCAGAAACAAAAAGGAGAAGTAGCGTAATTGTGAGGTTTTGCTCTTAAAATTGAGAACGTGTCGAATTATCTCATCGAGTTACCTCAGTCACAAAACTCTATGGCTCTAGACATGTTATGACGAGCGTGTTTTCCACTTTTCCCTTCCCTGATACCTCAATGGGTAGTTATAAATCTTAGCTAATTCTGGCACACAGCTATAAGTTTCAGGCACCCAGTGAGAATATAACTCATTACGTAATGCATCAATTAGTCTGTTGACTAATGATACAAAAGTCATCTATTTTCTACAATAGATATTTATTTTGTAGCATAATTTCCCCCTTCGTCAATCTACTTAATTCAAGGGTAAATACTCATCACAGAGATCATATACCTTATACGGTGAAAATTCAAGATCAAAATTCAGCAAATAACTTCGAGTCAGGCTACTGCCTTATTGATGCATCCAGATACACAATAAATATGGTCTGCTAGACTAGCTGGATAACGATCCCATCACTAGAAGGTACCCAATACAAGTATATATAAATGTTTGCTAAACTCGTCTTAGTATCGCACGTGGCCACAAGTGTGAGACACCCATTACATAGAATAAATGGCTTCCTCGAGATTACCCTATTGCAAGGCGCTCTCTTTATTTATGGATGCATTTTCTTGGTGACTGAAACAGTAGTGAGTTTGCATCAGACGTTTGTACTCGGGGTCTGTAAAATCCCGATGTTTAGAACCACAAAGCTAGCGGAAATCAGAATTTATGATCCGCATTCTCTAAGCTTGCAATTTTCTCCCTTTTTGAAAATCTCCCTTACTGTCTTTAATTACTGAAAGCATTGAATGAGTTGATGGTTTATAGGTCATAGCTTTTTGCAGCTACTGCCGGGGTAGAAAAGATATTTATTGGTGAGTGGTTAGTCTCTGTGCTCAGTAATCCAATTTCTTTTCCACCAATCATTGTGGAATGCCTGTGACGGGACATTTTCCCAAGATATCTGTCAATTGGACTAAAGCAAGTATTTCTTGGAAAAAAAAGTCGCATATTTTTGTTCGTCAATACGAGACGTTGACCAGCAGAAAATAAGTTGACGTGATTAACAAGACAAGTTCTGGAAGTACTGGCTCCGTGACGCCCTCGATAGAGATGTCTGGTGAATACTGGAGAAAGTCCGACGAAAATACTACTGCTGCTTATGATGATTATTAACCTTTTGAGGATCATTCCTCACTTTTGTTAATAAGTTAGTTTCGAACCTTTATATTCAAGTAAGTAGTAACAAAACTTCAAATTATTATTTTCTTTTACGTGTAATTAGACTACTTTCTAATGAGAAATAATGTAATTCAATAATTTCATAACTGCCACTGTATTTCTGCTTCTCGAAAAAAGCGAGCGATAATAATCAGGAACAAATCATTTGGAATTCAATTCATTACAAGAAAAATGAAAATTCTGCTATCGTAACTAATATTGACATACATGCATACATACATACATACATTTGCTTAGTTCTTCGCTTCGTAGTTCTGAGAGCGAGACTGAACATTTTCAATCATTCTCAACTTACTTCAACCCTTCGATTTAACAGATAGAAGCGTAGAAAGCTGTATCCGACGGATCTATGTTGAGACTTCTACTTTTAACTAATAGCCTTATTACCCTATTGGATTAGGTAAATTTCCTCTTTGAGATTGAATTGCTGGCTTTATCACTCGAGCTTACTATCACGTGCTGAGATAATAACATGTGAAGAAAAAATCATATTTACTCATTTCTGCAGGTAAGTTTTTTTTTAAAATATATTTGCCTGGAATATTATCAAATATCACATATCATATTTATTTCGTGCTGGTTGCATGAATCTATGATCGAAAATTGGAAATGATCAACTTATATATGATATATGATGATTTGATTGCTGCCAGCTTGGCAAAACGCTATGTTAATCGACGGTAGAGCATAGGCCGGGAAACCGCAGAACAATCTCCTCGTTGCCTACGGGACTTGGCATTCACAGATTCGAAATCCAATCACCAACTGTTTGTTTTGTATGACTTTAAATTCTGGGGTGTTTCGACTAAAAATTTCCAATGCAACTCATTACGTCCCATTGTTTGCTCAGTGTAAACAGATTTTTAAAGACTGCACGTCCGGTTCTAAATATTGGAAACAAAAATGTTCCTCCAATCACCCTTTTTATGAATGGAACGAAGTTTTATTACAATAAAAATGAAGTGTTTTATAACGACTGGGCGTTTTTGACACCTACCCCCTTTCCTAAAAAGTTCGTGAATGGACCCGTCATTATTTTAAAAGCAATTTATCAAAAAAAAAAATTGATTGATGCGCAACTAATATGCTTAGATTTGTCTCTTTAGGATCATCAGCCTGCTGCAGAGATTTTCAAACTTAATTATATGACGGCACACTGATTAATACATTCGTTTTATGCGGCACACCAACTGTAAAATGCATTGAATTACACAAAACCAATTAAGTAATGAACAGAATTCTCATATCAGCACATTGTTTCCTTTCAACCCATTGACAAGATGGGTAAAAACACTAGGATGGCAACTCTGCAGTGGAAGCAGGACAGACACAATACTCGTACTAGACAAGTTAAATGCCCGGAATATATATTTGAAAAAATATATTCGGCTAACTGTGTTGCAGCACGTGGTTCGAGAACCACTGGCCTGCTGACAAATAGCCAGGCGGCACCGGCCCATAGTCTGACTAGATTTCACTCGGTTGCCCAGCAGCGTAATCGCCTCTATTCATTTGTTTATTTATTTGGATATAAACTGAACATTTATATCTATATGTAATTCCTATGTATTTACATACAAATTGACTCACCATATATATATATATATATATATATATATATATAATATATATATATATATATATATATATATATATATATATATATACATATCACTATCTTTTCTGCATCTATCTATGGGTGTTTAGTTATGTGGTTAAACATGATAACGTACTCCTCCCTGATCTGTTATATTACCTACTTGGAAAAGATGTCATTGTAAGAGTATCCTAATCTGAAACTTAGCACGCTAAAACGCCCCCATTTGAACAGCAGAAGGTTAAAAAATTTCTTCCTTTCTTTCTTTCTTTCTTTTTTCTTTTCTTTCTTTCTTCTCTTCCTTTCTTTTCTTTCTTTCTTTTATTTTCCTTTCCAAGTTCTTATATATGCATATATGTACGTGTAAATGTATGCTCATATCTTTGTATCTTCGCTAGTTCTTTTGTTTGTAGGTAAGTATATATGTATGTACGTCTATCTATCTATCTATCTTTTACCTATTATATATGCCTGGCTCTATATTCATCTCTGTATCTATTCATTCACACACATGTTGGTAGCATTCTATTTCAAAAAACCTGTTTTTCATCCTAATATGAAGGCCAAAAGTCTCCAACAAGTAATAAACCGAACTTGTTGGTTTAGAAGTCATGTTACAAGGATTTTTTTACCTTCCAAACAAACACTTGCTTCGTTTACCCATCGACATACAGTAACATTCTGTCAGTACTTTTATTATGGCAATACAAGTAGGAAGCCGTTGTCAACGTACCCCAGTTCCCAACTCTGAGTGACAATACCACTAGAACATACATTTTCAAAAATCTAATCTGGTTATGTCCTTAACACAAAAAAAAGGGGGATGGTGGGCACCGGATGTGTTTTGGCATAAACTTCGCAGGTCTTATTTGAAACAGGTGTCTTAACAATATAGGTCAAGTGAAATTGATCCATAAAAATTTGACTTACGCAATTTTTATTTATTATATAAACAATTCATACAGGTCAATGGCGAAAGAGAGTCAAAAAGTCGTCTGGTTTGTTTTCAGTGACAGGAAGTATGAAATTAACTGGATACCCTGAATTTATTCTGGTTTGATTCACGCCGATCTATAATAAAACCGGTTCGAAATTTTTCGTTTTTATCCTTCATTTTGGCAATTCAGGCTGTAATTTCATTAATTAAGCAATTATTCATTTTCACTCTATCTATCAAAATAACTCATAAATATTACTACCTGAAATATCCAACCTACAGGCAGGTTTTCCAGCAAGTTCCTTCCTTGGGCCCAAATGGAACTACTTTGAATAACTTGGAGGTCACTTACAGATAAACGGGATCAGATTTTTGATATAATGTAGATGGATAGATACGTGGAAATCAGAGCATTATTATCCGAGAGAGCGTGAACGCAGACCTCACATTAAGGAGTCTTTTAGATACATGGAAATCAGAGCATTATTATCCGAGAGAGCATGAACACAGACCTCACATTAAGGAGTCTTTTAGATTCGTGGAAATCAGAGCATTATTATCCGAGAGAGCGTGAACGCAGACCTCACATTAAGGAGTCTTTGAAAGACTACTATGCAAAAAACATGCTCTTTGGTCCAATTACAAACCATAGAATATTTGGAGGCGATTGCTCTATATATCCTCAAGTAACACAAACACAGGCGAATGTAAAGACATTTGGTGTATTACTAAGTAATAATACAATTTTTGCCAAGCGTAAATGCTGGTGGGTACCAAATAAGTGACCAATTTAGCAAAATTCTTCTATTGTGAATTGCCCCCCCCCCCCCCAAAAAAAAATTGATGGAGAATTTACAAAATGTTTACTTGCTAAAAGTGAGTTCTGGGTTCCCATTGGAAAACACAGAAGAGTTAGTGGCTGTACGTGAGTTTTGCGATCACAAACGGTCATTTGGTGAATTATAGTAAGATATTCACCAGTAAAAAGACTCATTGTAACATATTCATATGATGTATGTATTTAGAGTCAATTTCGTCCACGTCGCCTCCTCTGGGAAGTATGGCTAGAGCAAAATCAGCTCAAAAATTCAAATGAAAGAAAAAAACATCGCATTCTACAGGAACGACAAGTTAAAACCCATCCTGCCAATAGACAGCAGTTGTCAATTGAAGGCAGAACTAATTTCGGATGGGGGATTAATTCAACCTTTCTAAACAAATTAGTCCATCTTGCCTCATTGTAAAAACGATACAGAGAAATATGAAAATATCCGGTGAAGAGCAACAAAACTCGTTCCAGAACGAAGACTATAAAGAAAGATGTGGAAAAATTGAAACTAAGAAGAATTAGAAGGAAGAAAAACAAGAGGGGCATAATACAAGTTTTTAAAATGATAAAAAAAAACATTGACAACATCCTAGCTTAAGACATTCTTTACAATGAATAAAAGAAATATATATATATATATATATATATATATATATATATATATATATATATATATATATATATATATATATATATCGGTCTCTGGATCTTAAGCTAAGGTTTCAATCCTGCCTCGCAGTACTGGATGGGTTAATGGAAAGTCTATAGCCACACTGAAGAGATGTAATACATTGAAACATCTGTCTGTGGATGACACAATAATATATATATATATATATATATATATATATATATATATATATATATATATATATATATATATATATATATATATATATATATATATATATATCGGTCTCTGGATGTGAAGATAAGGTTTCAATCCTGCCTCGCGGTACTGGATAGGTTAATGGAAAGTCTGTAGCCACACTGAAGAGATGTAATACATCGAAACATCTGTCTGGATGACACAATGATATATATATATATATATATATATATATATATAAAGAACATTACAGAAAAACATCGAGAAGGGGTTTGATTAGAACAAACCAATAGATCAAGATACAGAAATAAAAGAAACTAAAGCTATGAATAGCTTTAAAATGAAGATAATTACGCAACTAATATAAAGGAATAATGAAAATTGAACTTTTTTGAAAAAGAGAAAAATAACTCTCCAACTAAAGAGCGAGATTCAAGCACAAACAAATGCGTAAATTTTACTCGCTATATATCTCAACTTATCTTATGCACTCTATCAAATGAAGATGAACAATGACCTAATGATTATGTAATAATAGAAGGAAATTGAACAAAGATTCCTTATTTCAACGAGATAAGTTCACTGCCGTAGACTGATGGTCTGAGTAGGTGCAATAAGAAGTAACGGGAATTAAGATGAAAGAAAATAATACTCAAAAATCCATAATGGTTATAATGCTTCATCTAATAACGGGTACTACAGTGTGCGAAAAAAAACAATACCAAATATGGGGTGGAGCGATTTGGGAGGGTCGGATAAATTACACCATCATCATCACCACCACCACCATCAGCACCAGCAACAGTTTTTTATCGACCGCTTTTAAACACAAACGTTCCCAAAGATTCGACAAACTTCTCCATCGTGTGCGTCGCGGAGTCAGTCCTTTTTTAATTAGTCCAATTCGTCAAACTATCCTATTTTTTGCCGGTTGCAATTTCGTGTATGATCTTTGGGGATCCACCCTGTGAGTTGTGATGTTCTCTGACATTCTTCGAACCTGACCAGTCCATTACCTTCTGATTTTTTTCATGGTTCCAATGATATCTCCGACCCCTGTTTGTTTTCAATATACTGGGCTATCTCTGCACGAGATGATTCTCTCCTGTGCATGTTGCATATTTCTCAGTTTGAAGCTCAATCTTTTGGTTAGTGCTTAAGCTCTGTAGGTGACGATCGGCAGTATGCATTGGTTGCTGACCCTTTTTTTTTTAACTGATGTGATTTTCGTATTCTTGAATGTATTTTTGCTCTGTCGAAAGCTCACCAACCTAAATGATTCTTTATTTGATATACTCTTCTTTCGAAGATTTCGTGGAGATTTGTGGTCCAACGTTTTCGATTCTGATCGTTGCATCTTTATCTTCAACATGTTTCACATGACTTTGGTTTTACTGGTAAAACTTCATTCTATTGAACTAACATTATTTGAAGATCACGTACTTACTCGGCAAAAAGTATGAGGTCGTCAGCAAAGATCTGAGGTAAGGATTCTATTTGATCTTTTGTAAACTCAGCTGTTTGACACAAGCGAGCTTCTCGGTGTAAAAGGGACGTGAGTTCAAGTTACACCTAGAGCTACCGTATGCAGACGTTTCAAGTACTTGCGATAGACAGCAACTTAAATCGAAGTGAAAGAAAATACGTCGAATTATCGGCTTATCATACAGTTGTCTTGAATAAAATTCAAGTATATTAAGGCAAGAAATGTCCAGGAATGACTTTCGATACTTATGAATTTATCAATAATGCAGAAGTGATATTTTACGTAAAATATCGTGGAAAAATAAACACTCTCGATCGTGCTGTTTCAACTTGGTATCATAGAATGGCGATTCGGGTCAAAGTGATGAAAAGTAGATATTGATAAGGAAAAAACTAGTCAAATTTAATGATAAAAATATCATCATAAATACTGTAATATTGTTTTTTTAATGATCTTTCATGCAAAGAAGGGTATCATATACCAAGACAAACATTTGATACTAGCTATGCATCGTACGTAACTGTCTCGACCTACGATTAGATCCTACTTACAGATCTTGGAACAAAATTCGTTCGAAACCCGGGGACTGTCTGTATACATTACTTTAAATTCGGTACTGGGGCAGTTTCAACGGGTCAAAATTTTCCGAAACATTTCTACGACTTTAAATAAAACTTTTAATGTAGAGCATTTGCTGAACTTATTTCTTCCATTGAGGTAAAAAAAGAAATAGAGCAGCATTGTAGATATGTGTCTGTACGGGTGCGCAGAGGAAGGCTGCTTATCTGTGCAGAGGTTAGTAGAGAGCTGACTGCTTTGCAGTCGAAGAATGTAGGTCGTACATCAACTTATAAAATTGTACATTTGAAATTATTGGTGCATATCCTCTGAGGCAAAAGCAATTAATTTAAACTTGACACGAGAAGCAAAGAAATGACAAAGGCATATAAAAAAGGAAGAGACGTAAGGAGAAAAAAAAACAGAAACAGAAAGAGAAGAGAGGTAGATGAGAAATGGGAGAAAGAAAAAAAAGGAAAATGAAAGAAAATACTGAATTAAAAAGCACCCAGAGAGCGCATACCTCCGAGAACGCCATTATTGCAAAAAACTGAATAAAAATCAATTTATACATAGCTACAATGTATGGATGGTAGCTAATTATAAATTCCAGGAGCCACCTCAAAATATAATCAACTATCCCTTAGCCAATGGCCCATCTTTCCACGAAATGTTATTTAAATTCGTTGCTCTCTTCGAGTATCGGGCACGTGTGGACCGATATATAGCTACGATGCAGAGGAGAGAACTATTAAACATTACTGGATCTGCCTCCAAACTTGATCAACTTAGCTCATGGCTTACTCTTCCAGGAAATGTCATTGAAATGCATTCAGAACTTTTGGAGATATTTTGCGGATAGGCAGAGGGAGACACAGACAGACAGACTGACAGACAGACATCCAACACGAATGAATACGTATTCTTTCTTGAGACTCGTCGGCAGAAGTGATTACGAAATTGTAGGCTGGTTGGTTTATCGTTGAAAGTCAAATTGACACAAAAAGGTGACGGTGATAAAAGAATCTACAAGAAATTATCTTCAAAGGCAAATCGTATTATTTTGAAGCTGATGGACAGAAAATAGAAACTGACGGAGAAAACGTTCGAGAAAGAGTGCTTTTGGCAACGAATGTATCTACCGAGGCAAGTAGATTGCAAAGATGAAAGCGTGAAATAGTTGAACATAGTGTTAATGCATGGAATAAAAGCTCACAAGGATTTAGATTACATCAGTAAGATGCAGAGGATGTCACTTTGTATTAAGCTCGATCAAGAACTTATACGAATGCATGTGTGTGTGTAATGTCCTCTATTCAGGGTTGAGCACTCTTTAAGTGAGGTAACTCATCTATTGTAAGCTTATGCAATGCTCTTTCATAGGAATAGAGCACTCTGGTGGATGAGGAGTTTCTGCGAAAAAATGAATATATCGCTTATTGACCAGCCAGTTCCGTAGTCCAGAGGTAGGATATCAGCCGCCGGGTCCGATGTGAGGGTTTCAATTCTGCCTCGCAGAACTGGATGGGACAATGTCTATAGCCACACTGAAGAGATATAATACATCGGAACAGCTGTCTGTGGATGACACAATAATATATATATATATATATATGTTTGTATTGTGGATGTGAAGTAATCCGACAATGATGATGAAAGTGACAATTGGCAGATGAAGAGAAAAACTCAAGAGAAAGTAAGTGTTCTCTAACGAAACAACCAAACAAGACAGAAATGTCCCTATTTCTTTCTTCGACCTCAGACATGTGAACAACAAAAATTTCCCTGAAGTCTTTCTCTGAAAAAGATAGATGGAATCCATCGAAATGCATCGAATCATGTTCAGGGAATATTTTTAAAAAGTTTGATGTAACAGCTACTTTCTCTCAAGTTTTTCCTCTTCACGTTTCGACTGTCACTTTCACCAACAAAGAAACACATACACATGCACACACAGACATATATTTATTCATATATTATATGTATGTAAATTGCTACGTGTATTCACGAGCAATTGCCCAGTAGATATATACAGAGTGGCTAAAAAGGAATGGGAAAATTTTCATTCCATGCATATATCCATGCATACGTACTTAACTATCCAGACCAGTTTAATTTGAATAGAAAAAAAAGACTGAAAACAGCGAGACAATTTTTTGCTTCATTTCAAAAATTGTCGGATAAAAATAGGCCATAAAAAAGAACTACACAGAAGAGATTATTTGCATAGATATAAGGTAATTATAATGTGTGTTGCAGACATAAATGAGTTTATGTATACGTACATATGTATTTTCTGAAAATGTTCCAAACCTTTTGGGGCCATCCTGAATATCTATCTACATGGTTATATGTGTTGCTGAATGTAAATACGACAATATGGGTCAATGCCTGTCGAGCTTATACGTTTACATGGGTGTGTCTTTTGCATCTTTTCGTTTTCACACACACAGATATACATATAAACACAAATACACATTTACATAGACATCGTCACAGACTTACACATACATACATATTCGGTTTGTTTGATGGATGAAGTTGTAACATATTTCCCTACGCTAGTTATTGGTGTTCGGGATGTGCTAAAAACCAAATTTCGAAAACCGATTTTCAAGGTAAGTACGACGTATCACAATTGAAATAATGACAGTGCTCATTTGCTTTATCCTATTTTGATCTATGCCGGATTATTCTAACCCTTTTACCGGTCAAGAGACATTTTTGTTACCATCGACTTACTGGTAGAATAACTTTACAGTAATTTCCAATCATTGTTATTTAGATGAACTCTGGGAGTAAACTCCAGCTGAAACCGATGGTTCACTCTGCACTTCATCGTCCGTAGATACAATGTCTGTCCGATACAATATTTTCATAGCCAAACCGAGGATGCTGTGTTCGATATTAGTAACAAGTGACACTGTATATCTGGAAGAAAAAGAGCTAGGTTTTAGTGAATATCTTTATGAACAGATACGCATAACAGTTTATTCACACTAGTCTGTTGCAAAGCCATGGAATGATCGAAAATGAGTGGGTTAGTCTTTGCGAAGTAATTTGCGTTGAAGCCTCAAAAACTGTTGATAGCGTGTTAGGTAATCGCTGTTGCTACAGAGAAACGTGCTTCGCTTAAGCCATTGTAAATCACAACATGTATCCGGATAGGAAAAGACAATTACACAAAACTCACCCTGACGCAGTAGTTCACACTAGAATATTTTCAAAACATGGAAGTTCTTTTTCTGAAAAACATAGTAAACAAAACTCGTTCCAAATATCATACATAATCATCAGTACCAGAAACCATTTCCGGTGCGAGAGTGGCAAGAGGTTTTCCCCATTTTTCTCCCATGCCAACCATGGCCATACTTACTTTTTCCGTATTCGGCAAACTTTTCTATCTGGTCTCCTCATCTTTTGTCTGTTATCCTCTTATTGAGATTGTTTCACTTGCACACGTGCATTTTTGTCGCTAGATCACAGATATCTTATACCGTGGTCTGGTCTCTGCTCTATTCAGTCTTCCACAGTTATTCTAAGCTTTTTACTTTCTCTATCCATACATATACATGAAGAGAGAGAGAGAGAGAGAGAGAGAGAGAGAGAGAGAGAGAGAAGGGGGGAATATACGCACATAAATTCAACGCTCTGCTTCTGATATCTTGATGTATTATTCAACGAATATCTATCATATATATAAACATTACACGAACACACACACACGCACTCAAATACATAAATATGTATAAAATAATTTCACTTAAACTACAACCTCTGTGATGGACAAGATTCTTTTTTACTTTAGAACAAATTATGACTATGGAATAGTTATATTCATGGAGATACAAATTCACAATTAAAATGTCATTTGATAGATATTAAGATAAATGAGAATTTTTTAGTTTATCTGAAACACTTATCGAATGAATATATTTGAAATGATTTTACTGCAACCTAAATCCATATTAACAGAATAATAAACAGATATTTCTTACTTGAAACCAAATTAAAATCGTTCAGTCGTTGTATTCATGAAGGTATTGAAGAACATGACGGGAAGTGTCAAAGCAAAAAAAATGTCCTGTTTTTTGATACTCCTGAAACAGGGTTATGGTAAAAGAGCTGACGAACTCAAGAATCAAATCACAAATATAAATATGTGTACGTCATGTAGGCTGCATCGTTTCATTGTTTTGTTGAATGAAAATTTTTTTTTGGCAAAAAGTGATATTTTTTATTGATTGTTTTACAAACATTCGATTCCTTCTGTCATCATGCGAAAAGTATTCACGAATATCTCATCTCCGTCCTTCACGTCAATATCAGGATAGGAAGCCCTCACACACACACACACACACACACACACACACACGAACAAATACACAAACACATTTATTGCATGTATGAGAGTGAAGCAAATTGAGTCAGAGAGACAGGGACAGATTGGGGTCACGCTTGCATGCGTGTGTGCTTTTGAATTCTATCTGTCAAGCGAGGACCGCCATGTTCTGCAAATGAAAATGAACCTCTTGGAAAAGCAGCGCATTCAAACGAGTGGTACTTGAAGGAATGGTGAGTCATGAAAAGATTTTTAACTTTTGACATTCCATGTTTTTTTTTCTTTGCCGTGATCAAAGGATTGACGTCTCTGGTCGAGTTACACGGTCCATCAAAATGTGAACTTGAACCTCACAATAAAAATGTATGCCGTGGCCAAATGTGTGTCACGAGCTTCTATTCATGAATTATATTTTCTTCAACAATTACTGAATGACGGCGTATAAAACAACCATTTCTTTTCACAAAATAATTGCTCAGAAGGTAGATGTAACCTTCGTTTTCCAATCCAATATCGGTCAGAAATAGAGGAAAATAACCTATGTGATAAATGAGAAGAATCATTGGATATATATATATATATATATATATATATATATATATATATATATATATATATATATATATATATGCAGAAATAGGGCAATGTCATATGCTATCAAGTACGCTGGGTTAGATCCTCTCATTAAAATGAAAAAAAAAATTAAAAAAAACATTTTCGTTGAAATTTTGAAAAAGCGTTTTTTCACTGATTCAGTTGGACGATGTGTAGGTTTGATAGTTAAGACAGAAATACTGTCCATGGTCTTGAGGAGGTTCATTGACACTTGAAGGTTTTGGGGGGACGATTAAACCTCTCCGTTCCGACCGATCCATTTTACGGCCTTCTTCAGGCGTATCAGCCGAATATAATGGCGGCAGACAGAAATGTTTTCCCTCCAATCGTAGCAACAGAAAGAGATTTCTGTTCATCACCATCATATTCGGATAGTCCACTTGAAGAAGGCCGTTGAAAGGACCACTCGAAACGTCGTGTTAACAATACGAACAGCAAGCCAGAAAAGGTAGAAATGGTATAAACTTAGTTGTTGAAGCCATCTGATTTTTAGACCAACTAACTTACTCTGGGATCATTGTTTAATTGAGAGCATCTTAGGTTGGCGCTAGTTATATTTCAGAATTTCTTAGGGGTATCACTGCACACGCCTTTCAGCATAGCGTGTACAGATTGAGAGACAGATAGGACATTTACTAGTACATGTGCATATATGGGAATGGAAATTATTTGAATGCATCTTCCTTAAACCTTCACATTTAGAGGAGAGTCAAGATTACACTCATACATCAAGATAAACCCACGTATGAATTGGATACGGATTTATAAACATAATTGTGCCAAGTAACTGGTGAGCAGGTGACTGCTAAGAGGCACCCACGCTGGGCACTGAATGTGATGTGTCTGTAACGGGAAGAAATGTTTTTGACAGATATATGATGAGTTTTGCAAATAAACAGTGGATTAGAAACCCCGTAGGGAGCGAAGTGAGCCTAATGATTGATGTGTGTGTACGTAAATATTAACAGTTTTTTTTCTTCTTATTTAGACGCGAACACACATTTTATACTGATATGAGAGTACATGAAAAATTCTGCAGCCGCAGGCGCATAGTTTTGAGCAGAATTTTGATCCGAACTTTTTATTGCATAATGTTCGATCTATATGATTAATATTCCCTCTTGAATTGAGTGCAATGACAAGGAAGAGTATCACGTCGAAAACCAAATATTTGTTGCGTAAAAATGAATGTCTCCTCATCTATAGGCTAAAAACTTTTTATGTACCAACATGTGTACTATACACACACACATACACACACATATAAGTGAACAATTGGGGATGAGACAGACTCAGGAGTGAAAATATATGGAGACTTTATTGGTCAATCAATTTTTACATGGATTAATTAATTAGTATACTTTACATGTTTTGGGAGAGGTTCTCGTCTTCAGTAGCATGTGTGTATCTTTTAGTAGTTGAAAAGTTTCCATAGAAAACAAATTTAATACAAGATGTTTGCTTTGAAAGCATAAATGCAAATCAAGAATGTGGATTCCAGGGAGGTCATGGTGGTGAGTCCGGACTGTGAAGAAATCTGTGGTGGTTTTGTCTGATATTTTGTTGGAAGTAGTTGGCGCAGTTATAGGTATTTTATTGGTCATGCTGATCAAAGGAGGTGAGTATTCTCAAGAATCGGTTGTCATGGATATTGGGAAGCTGGGTAATGGTTTAGTGTTGGACTATTTGAGTACTTGGTAAGTTGGGGTTGAGGCTATCTCTAGAATTGATCAAGGTAATTGGGTAAAGGTAGAGGGAGTCATTGTTATGTATGTTCAAGTATCACTTGGAAAATGTATGTTTTGGATATATATAGAAAGAAAGGGGGAGAATGGGAGATGAATACATTGACATAGATAAAACATTGATATCTAGATACGAACATACTTAAATAGTAAAAAGCTTTCCAAAAATCGGGGAATTCGAACAGTAATTTTTCATTCACAAATTACCCAAACTTTCGGTATCACCTCGTATACTTAAATACGTAGTCTAGAAAAATAGCGCAAGTAGTTTATCGTGTTTGATTTACAGCCAAGAAAGCATTTTTGATATATTAATAAAGCATCAGCTCTGGAATGGTGTCAATAAGCATCAAAATATTGGAAAATTTATTCTGCTTATTTGTTCAATATCGATTCATTATGAATTTATTGTGTGATATTCGAATTGCTTAGATGAATCGACAATTTTTTTGGTTTGACAAGCATTTCTTTCGTCTCAATTCCATTTGCTTGCAAATCCAAGATCGCCATTCTAAAATCATTAAGGATGAAAATGAAAACATACTAGTTTTAAAAAAGTTATCCAACGATTATTCGTAATCTCTATATTCTCGGAGTTGACTATTAAGGAAAATCTGTCGCCTGAAATTGTGAAATTCTGTATCACAAGTTTTTAAAAGAAAAAAAAAACAGATGATGTACGGCGTTGCTGCAAGATTTTTGTCACGTCAGCTGACAGATAAAACGAGAATTTGACAAAGCACGAGAAAACACGAGACGAGAAATGCACCACTTGACCTGCATACTATCCCTCAAAATGACTCCAAGAACTGGTGAAAACGCTAGAAATGGTGCATCGACAAGGGAGTGAACTATTTTGAAAGAGATCAGTCTCATAAGGTTGTAGGTGAAGCAATCAATACGTTTTTTAAAAAGTTCGATTTCTTTTTGCTCACACCTTATATATACATATATATGTTGATAGAAGTGACGATCGAAAAGTGGAGAGAAAAACTCGAGAGAAAGCAGGTGTTGAATATAAAATAATTATCACGACCCCCCCTTTCTCGTAGCTCCTTCATATGTAAGACAAGCTCAATACTCAAAGAGACAGAAAATTAACACTCTCTGAGCCCTCCTCTCACAGACCCATCTTATTACAGACTGAATTTGATTCACTCTACACAGATACAACCATCCCCTTTCTCTAGCTCTCATTAAACAACCAAACAAATGCTGGAGAAATATCTCCAGTAAGTGGAAATATTTGTCCGACAATGTGTAATTTATCAAAGTGACGATTTAGGAAAAAACGCCGTATCATCACGCAGTTCCCATGACAACGTTGAGCCTCATATATTTTTCAAAAATATTCAAATCTGATCCGACGACGCTACTGATTGCAAAATGAATTATTCGAAATAAATAAAATACAATCGAAAAGTTATTATCATGTTGTTTTTACAAATGGTCAAATTGATAAATTTCACGCACACACACACACATACTTAGATACTAGGCCAAGTTTTACATTAACCGTGTAACGACGGATCATTTCAAATGAATATTCCTATATAATATAATGCAATCTACGATCATTCTGTCGGAATATATATATATATATATATATATATATATATATATATATATATATATATATATATATATATATAATGCAATGTATAATCATATATGATATAATCATATATATAATTCATATATAATCATATATATACTCATATATATATGATAATCATATAATATAATCATATATAATATAATGCAATCTATAATCATTCTGTCAGATTATATATATATATATATATATATATATATATATATATATATATATATATATATATATATATATATATATATACATATATAGGCTTTCCTACATCAATTGGAAATTAGGAAAGTGATATTTTTTTTTTATCCATGTAAACAATATATATCAGATGCCGAATATCATGACTCGGGCATACATTTGTATCAAAAGATTAGCATGACGCCAACATGCAGGAACTATGTCCGAGCTAACATGACAAAAAATTTACATGGTACTTACTTGTGCCAAAAAATGCAAATAACCCTGAAAAATATGGTTATATACAATCAATACTTGTTTATCAAAATGGGAAAATGTTGTTGACGTTGTTAGGATGTACTCAGTCGAGCTATACATTGCCAGGGAACAAGTTGCCAAGAACAAGAAGTAAAAGGTCGGTTATAAAGCCGATTATTTGAAACTAGCATCAGGATATGAATACGCAGATGGATCAGCAAGGTAGTTGTCTAATACATAGTCAATAACTAAAATTTGATCCGAAATTTTCATTGTATATTGTTTGATCTAAAGCTAAGTTCAAGTTGCACTTACGATCGGTCGCTTATAAGATTTGGTCAATCGGCGATGAATATAAACGGAAAAAAGCCTGTAACCGTGTCGCCGATTCAGTCGTAGCAATAGGAATGATTCTATGGTCAAGTAATTGTAAACAGTGAAAACGGAAGACAGAATGTTAATTCGACGTCTCGATCGGCGACATTTTGTGAAAACCGTCATAGTTCAACATCAGTGATAATTTGATCGGATCATAATGCGACTAAAGATTAGCTGAAGTGATTAATGGAGAAGCATCTGGTCAAGTCATCATCATCACTAGCAGTCCTTCGCCAATGAGTTTTCTAATGGATAATATGATATCCCTCACTGCTTTCTTCTCTGTACTATACTGTCCTGTCGTGATGTGCATGTGATGTTGAACGTGATTCTCTCTTGTGCACGCTGCATGGTTCACAGCTTGAGGGTGATTCTTCTGGTTCGGTTTCACGTTTCATCTTCATAGGTGCCTATTGGGAGGATGCATTGGTTGTATACCCACCTTTTGAGGATTAATGGAATCTTGTTTCGGAAGGTTGAGCTGGCTACATAGCTTGCCAATAGATTCTACGCTTAATTTCGTCTTCTGAGGATTTCATTGAGATTCGTTGTCCTAGGTAGACGTAACGGTCCTTATTTCTATTCTGTATCTTTGTCCTGTACTTGTTAGTCGTTCTTGACATTTGTTCTACTGAAGTTCATGGACTATTACTCTCTTCATTGTTCGTCTAGTATTCTTTGGAGATCATGAAGCAAAAAGGACGATGTCTGAGGTTACGTATGCATTCGCCGTCTATTCTGATTCCTTTGTTTTCCCAGTTTAAGTTCCAGCAGATCATCTCAAAGCAGGCAGTGAAGAGTTTGAGTGAGCTGGTATCGCCTTATCCCAACCCTTTTTCGGGCTGAAAAGGCTCAGAGTCATTATGCAGCCTGATGAAAGAGCTGCTGTGTCGGTAGATATGCTGCAAGACTTTGACATAAACGGGATCTACGCTTTGGTTTTCTGATACCATCAATGAGTTTTGGAATTCCTACTGAATAGGCCTCGTTGAGGTGCTAAAGCGAGCGGCATTTGATATTCTGCTGCTTTCTCTTTTAGTTGATCTGCCGAATGGAAATGGACTATGGTAGAGTAGCTTCTTCTGAAGCCATTCCGTTTTCTTTTTTTGATTATCATCTAGCGCTCTGGTGATTCAGTTGGTGTACACTTTGGTATGAAGTTTATAGATGCAATTAAGTAGGCTCATTGGCCCATAGTTGTTTTGATTTTCCTGGTTTTCCTTCTTGTATAATAGCATCATTATCACGATGTTCCAATCTTCTGGGACTTTGCTCTGTTTCAGGCATAAATAGAATAGAATGGTAAGTTCCTAGTGATGACTTTACCAGCTTCTGTAGAGTAGGTTGATGGTGATGTTATCCGGTCCAGGTGCCTTCCCTTTTCTTGTTTGTTTGATGGCTAGCTTCATCTCCCGAGGAGTAACTTCTGGGAAATCTCCAAAATGATTACCCGTTGTCTTGAGTCGTTTGTTTGGAGGAGTAGAGGCATTTTTGTAAATTTTGTGATTGTTTGACGATTGGATCCCTGTTTGTTGTCAGGTCTCCATTAGATAGCTTTGTTATTGCTTTGAGACCCGTACCTTTTTTGAAAATACTTTTGACGATTGCGTATTTGCTTCGTTTTTTGGATGGTTTTGTTTTATTTGGTTGCTTCAATCTCTCATCGATGTCGGTGACTTAAGATTTCTGCGTTTTTCCTTGAGATTATTGGTTTCTTTGGAGAGTTTACTGTTGTTTTGTTTGCCCTTTGGTTTGAACATATTGGTGGCTTCTATCAGAGTAGTTGTTATTTTGCTGTTGAGCTCTTTTGGTTCGGTGAGGCGTTCATTTCTGCTTTTCAATTCGAAGGATCTAGAGAGCGCCTTTTGCACGCTATGCGGTTGCAATTTGGCGCGGAACATTTTCCTGTGTTCTTTCCTGATGATTACTTGAATTTTGCATCCTACCATTCTGTGGTCACTTCCTACGTTCACTTGATTAATGGTCTGGATGTCTTTGGCTTTTGTGTTGTCAAGATATCGTCGATTTCCTTCATGGTTTGGTGGCTTGGATCCTCCCAATCTATTTTCTGTTTTGTTTTTTTTTAAATTTGTTTTTTTCTAAAAAGGTGTTCATGATTTTGAACCCAAAAGCTGTTGCAAAATCCACATGATCTTCATCCCTCTCGTTCCGTATTTTGTATTCGAACTTGCAGACACAACTTTTATTTAGTTGTCCTACATTAGCGTTGAAATCTCCCATTATGATGGCTTGTAACCTTGGAGTAGGGGGTTCAAGTTGTCGTAGAAATTGTTTATCTTCTCCTGGGTTGACTATAAAGTGAAATATTGGCATACAAAACTATTTCGTCTGCTTTTTTTATTTCTTTCATTCCTTCTTTCTCGTATTCTATCTTTTAATCTCGAAAACTGATTTTCAAAAAGGAACAATATGACGTAGTGTGACGTGAAAAAATCTTCTACCTCTGTTTTTGAGATAAAACTTTCCTTCTTTTGTTACGAACGCTGTCTGTCTCTCTTCAACCATTCACTCACTTGATTTCTCCACTAACACTGTTAACCTATTCAAAACTGGTCTTAACATAAAGTTTCTGCCTTTCTTAGAACCGTCTACTTGCATTGCAAGTGAAAAATCTTGAGGGACCATGAATTATGGTAATAATAATAATAATTGCAGAACAAAACAAAAAAGTTTCTATACATTCGTAATTTTTTTTCAAATGTTTATGAATTTTTGGTAGATCTGGATTATTCTTTGTTGTCCTCCATTTTTATGTTAAACTCACTTGAAATAGATATCTTGAAAACTCTTTCGTTCTTCCTGTTAACTCCCTCAAGTGTAGTTGATTGTAAACATATGTAAATAAGTAAACATCTACGTACATTCTGCCTTATATATATATATATATATATATATATATATATATATATATATATATATATATATATATATATTACAATTCTCCTTTTCCTTTCACTCGTACATTTTTTGCCTCTACAAACTTTTCATAAAAAGTTTAACTTTTTGTTTTTTTTTTCTTTCTTCCCCTCATGATTTTATCTACTTTCTTCTCAGTCTCTTCTGCTCTCTTTGTCTTTCTTTAACCTTCCCTTTTCTTTTATTATCTTTTCTGCTTCTTTTCTTTTTTCTCTCCCCCCCCCCCTTCCTTCCTTCATTCATTCTTTCTTCCTTTCTCTCTTTCTCTCACTGTCTTTTCTGCTCCACTTTTTCTATCTCTTTTCTTTTACGGCCTTCTCTGCTTTCTTTCTCTTTTCCTTTTTTTCTTTATTTCTTTCTTCTTGGCCATTTTTTTCTTCGCCTCTCTTTCCTGACCTGTGTTCTTTATACTAAATCACGTTTGTTATTTATTGACGTTTCACTTTATAGCGATATATATATATATATATATATATATATATATATATATATATATATATATATATATATATACATTCTTCTCTACCCACGCGGAATCGTAAGTACATAGAGATGCACACATATACCTCTGAATACACATGCATATCTTGCGATCACTTTTTGGTGGAAACAAAAACATACGTTTGAAAGTATAAATGTATATGCAAACAGACACTGACCTACAAATGAATATTCATGAGCTCCAGATTTACAAACATGCATAGAGATATATAAACAGACTTACACTTATGTACATTTATTTTACAAACAAATCAACATTGAACACCCAGTAAAATATGTAAGAGTGGGTAGTAGCCTGCATGACTGTCCACACTTTCCATTGCTGTGAATGAAATGTTTATAAAAATCGGAACTGGAAATTTAAATGTATTCAACAACTGACGGATACATTCCGCCCACTGAAGAATTTCACTTGTACGTTGCTTAGTGCGAGACGTCATCATAACTTATTGATAATAGACACATAAACATACGTACATACACATACACACACCGGGGGAAAGAAAGGTCCAATGGATTGAAAGCACAAAAAAAAAAAAAGATTCACCGAAAATGTTTTTTTTCAATTTTTTACAAAAATTCGACTAAAACAAATATTTGCACATGGTTCTGCCCTGAAGTGCGTATGGACCTACCTGGGTGCATGACTCCTGATATGAAAAAATGAAAAAATGATATGCAGAAGTATTGAAATGTCAACCAAAATGCCATGTCTTCTGATGTGAAAGGGTGTACCCTTTTGCCAAATCTCAGTTCCCTAGAATCAAATAAATGTCGAGTCAAGTCAGACGAAGAGCCAGGGTCCTGTTTAGTACTATAATTACATTGTAAATGCGGTCCCACAGTGAAACTTTTAAAACATCGCAATTTTTGTCCACTGCTATGAAGAGGAGTGCCACAATGAGAAGTTTCAGTTTTCTACATGGAAAATTGGTCCCTTTAAAGACAGACTGACAGATTTTTGGTCTTATATATAGAAAGATTAGGGTGAAATGATTATTTCAGGAGACCATGTTTCATACAAGTGAGATTTCCACACACACATACGGATGAAAAACAGGGAAATTAACAGAACTATTTGAGGATTTACTTAGAATCAAAGAGCAATGGAAAAAGCATTGCTTGGGATAACTCTAGAACAAGCCTGGGATAGAACTAGCCTGAGATTCAGAGCCAAGATTCACTAGTTCCATCTCATAGATTCAAAATGCAGTTAATACGAATTCTATCCCTTGCATGTAGGAGGTGGGGGTGTTTCAATATGTCAGCCCGTCAGTCAGTGGCAGCCATCGATACTTTAAAATCTTAAAAGATTTTTTGCTTTTGTATAATTGTACGTCGAATCTTTTACCTTCTCTGTCTGTCTGTCTGTCTGTCTGTCTGTCTATCTGCTCGTCTCTCTCTCTCTCTCTCTCCCTCTCTCTCTCTCTCTCTCTCTCTCTCTCTCTCTCTCTCTCTCTCTCTCTTTCATAATTTCCCCTTCGTCAAGATAAAAGCTTTTTTTCTTTGTTAGGAACACTATCTATCCCTCTTAAGGAACTAACTATTCGGATCACTTAATTCTTTAGAAACACCTTTAACTAATTTAAATCAGGTCTCAACACGATATTTTCCCCGTTCTCAGAACTCTCGACCTACGTGGCAGTTAAAGACGCAAGAGAATTGGCGAATAATCAACGCCAAGCGTCTCTAAAGATTACATGCCGGATTGGACCAATCAAAAGCAGAAGTCTCGGTGCTTCCCGTTTGACAAGATGAATTCAACAGCGGCGAAAATTATCAGAAGAAATCGGACATTCCGTCGGCACGGTAACACTTTGCTGACTGCTGGCGTGAAAACCGACAACTGCTTCGATGGTCGACTAAACAGAATCAGCTGAGATAAGAATGGAAGGGTTCCTAATCAAATGAACTTTTCGGGATTATCATCCTATTCCTTCTCTCTCTCTCTCTCTCTCTCTATATATATATATATATATATATATATGTGTGTGTGTGTGTGTGCAAGAATGGATACAAGAAATGTGTGGGCGTCTTAATTTGTCAGTTGTCTCTTTCAGTGTATGTGTGTGTGTCACGCAAACAGGTGCACACGCTCTCAAACATACACACACACATACACATAGAAAAATGTGTGTGTTATGTACAATATATGTATATATACATCGATATGGAATATTGTCATTTAGCAAGTAGCAAGTTTTCGCCGATATTTTAACAAGCCTTGAAAATCAGCATTAGAAATCCCTACTTTTATTGCAGCTTGAACACCATCTGCTGGCGTCAGGGGCAAATACACGACAGTCACAGCCACCACGCTAGCCTACCGACCGATTCACCCACCCACACGCATACAAACACATACATTGCGTATAAATTGCATACATACATATACATAGAGAGTGAGAGAGAATTTTTCTTCAATGTAGTGAGGGTGGTAATTAGCGTGTGTGTGTGTGCGTGTGTGTTTGCGTGCACGTGTGGGGGTGCGCGATGGAAAGAAAGAGAAAGAAAGATGAGATTTGTCTGTTTTTGGAAAGCTATTGTAAAACCTGACATGTGTGGAATCATTTACTCTCAATTCCAGTTCGTCTATTGCCATCCCCTAATAATTATCAATTGAGTCGGAATGGTTATGTCACCCAATCTCTTTAATTCATTTAATTAGCATCGCTATCAGCAACAATGAGGGGGGGGCTTGGTTTGTGTGAGGTCTTCCCATCCAGAAACTGTTCATTAGATACAGGAGCACACAAGTACTACCATACTATTTCTATTATTATTCGGACTATCCTCATCCTGGTTGTTTTTTATACAACGTTTCGGCTGTTGTACTCTATGGCCTTCGTCAGGTATCATCTGGTAGGTGTGGGGGAAGTAACGAACCGAACCCTTTATTTAATCGATGGGGGTATATAGACCGCACCCCCTTCTTAGCAGTAGTAGTATTTTCGAATTATTATTGTCTCACACTGGGATTGAACCTAAACCCATTAGATTACTTGCAGTAATTCTGATTCTCTAACACAGTATTTTCGAATTATCATTGTCTCACACTGGGATTGAACCTAGAACCATTAGATCACTTGCAGTAATTCTGTCTGATTCTCTAACACAGTATTTTCGAATTATTATTGTTTCACACTGGGATTGAACCTAGAACCATTAGATTACTTGCAATAATTTTGTCTGATTCTCTAACAAATTCAGAGAAACTATAATACTATTTATAACTTCCAAGCAACAACATTGAATCGGCACTTTTTATTCGTTCACGAAGTGGTAACTCTTCCTCTTCTTACTTACCATAGTGCCCATATATTCGAACCCCTGCGAGAACATAGTGTGACACAAGGTTGGCTCATTGTTGAGATACCACAAACACGAACATGTTGTTGTAAAAAGCAAGCTGACACTCATGCCCATGTATATAAAAGTCTGTGGTGTCTGTCCGTCCTCGCTTGTTTGCTTAATCTTCTGTAATGCTATAGAATCGTAAAAATAATCCAATACACCAGTGGCCTACTAATTATGCACGTTTCATATATTCAATGCATTAGGGCTATCAGGAACTTAATTCAAACAAATGTTAAACTCACCATAACAGTCAATCAATGAACAACCGTAGCGTTAAAATTTGAATTCGTGTGAAAAAAGTCCATCAGAGAAAAATATGATCAGGACAAATTCTATTTATGACATCACTGGTATTGTCCACTGGAAACATTTATGAATAATAAACATGTCAGAATAAAGTACAAAAAGGTAGACAAAGCTCTTTTTCCCCAAATTTGAGTAATTTTTTAGAGGGGGTCTAGCGGTGTTCTGATGTCAATTCTTAAGTCTGTAGACAAAACGGTATGGCCGTTTGCTGGAACAAAAAATAAGCAAATGAATAAATAAATAAATACATGCGCATATATATATATATATATATATATATATATATATATATATATATATATATATTATATATATATATATATATATATATATATATATATATATATATATATATATATAATATAGGATACAATCTTTAGCCATCTTTGATGACTACGGTTGTTCAATATAAATTAGATGTTTAAATGCAATACATTGACATAAATGACGTAGTTTATTAATTTGAATGAAACAGATACAGGACTATCAATTATGCAAATACTATATAGTCCTTAAAAAGAGTCTCGAAGTACTTCTATTCCGAACGTAACAAGTTGTGCTATATTTGTTGCATTATACTTTTTTATTTATCATCCTCACGCGATGCCAGTCAGTGCCATGACGTATTTCTTCCTCCAGCTCTCTCTGTCCAACATGGTAAAAAGTTCACCCCCTTCCAAACCAGTGTTCTCCTCAAGATGGTGTTAAGATGCCTAACTCTTCTATTCACATCTAGATTCCACAACATGTCTCTACCTGCTGGTTCGTTGCGCCTCGCTACGAGGCCAGCTAATGCAAGTCTTACGATGGTCGATAGACAAGGATCTGCCTCATAGAGTGACTTATTCGTAGTGCCAGATTTCCATGAAATGTTCTGCATTTTTCTCAACATTCTGGTGTGTGAATAAATGATAGTTTTAAATGAAATTAATAATATATTGGTACAAAATCTTTCATTTATTTCAATTATTCTTAGACACTTTGTATGACTTTTGTGGCTACCTAAAAGCAAAAATAATTCATTCTTTTACATATTTCAGTTGTAAAAAAGGGTCCAAAATTAATACTTATTTCTTTGTTGATCAATATTGTTTCTTGCAGTAGTCCGTACTATCAAAGAAGATTAGTAAGGCAATTATTGAAAACTTTAAACAAATTCTGTTTTATTTTTGGCTATGTGGGGGGTTTATCAGGGTTTCTTTCCATATTCCCTGGTGTATGTACTGTCAATTCTCTTGTAGAGTGTCTTTGGTAATATCCAACAACCAAAACCATTAAGAAGAATGGACTCCCCGGAGGCCTTGGAACTCTGATTTTAGATAAGGAAATTAGAACTCCCAAAGTTTTGGCAATTCTGGTATCCACGTCATGAGCTGTATTGGTGAAAGTTCTTAAATAATGGAAGTCGTCGACTTCCTCAGTCTCTGAGATAATTCTGCTGTATACTATTAATGAGAAAGGTTTGGATGATGGAGCTCTCACGGGATTGTCGGTTGTTTAAGAATTGACGCTTACATCGAATACTGGAGATGTCTCAGGGATAATTTCCCGGTCACTTGAAATTGTTGAAGGATTTGGATTGGAGTATAACCATTATACTTGGTTATCCTGAATATATACATCATCGAAGCACAGATTATTCATATACTTTGTGAGAGCTACGATGAATTCAAGTGTCTGCACGTAATTTTGTCAGGATTAAAAGAGGTACTACACAATCTGTTGCCGAAAAATCGATGTTGCGCCTGTTGTAGTTAACAAAGAAAGGAAGATGTGCCAGGAAATAGATAACGTCGTTCCAGTAGACCTCAGAAAAAAAGTATATAAGTATTAACAGTCGTTGACGAGGTCCCAGTTTCCTTTGCTTGCCCAGCTCTGTGATCCTTGCAAGTGTCAAGTTTTCATGACCATACCCTTGGTAGGATGCAAGCCCATCGAAGGGATATCTCCACCTTGATCACACTGCTAAGAGTGTACTCAATTACCAGCTGAATTAGTCCTGGTGAAGCGTTTCCCATACTCACTCATGCCGGGAATTGAACCCACTAAAAAACTAAACTAAAAAAGTGAAAAATATCTAGACCTTGCAAAAGAACTGAAAAAATAATGGAATATGAAGGTGATTTTTGTACCCATCATTATTGGAACACATAGGAAAGTCCAATTAAAAGTATAGTATATCCGACGGAGAAGAGAAACAGTCCAGATTAAAGAACTTCTAAAATCAATTAAAATACTGGACTGAGAAGAGTTCTGAATTATTGAGGAGACTTGTTACTACTTAACGTCCAAAAAGATATACTATATTCTCCTTATGCTAGTACTCGGCTGGAACATTATAGTTTACTTAGATTATTTCAATATTTCCCTAAAAAAATAAATTTGAATCACGAAATATTAGCATGATTGTGAAGAAAACATATTTTTGAAAACATAGTCTCCTTCTCAAAGATACATTGATACTAACCGTGTATATTTATGATTTTTTTTCTAAAAATAGTATGCGTGTGAGTTTTCAGATCTGTTTTAGAATCTTTATTTTGGAGAAACTTGCCAAATTGTCCGAAAGCAGACAGCCTTATTGATGTCGAAAAAATCTTAAGAAAATTGTACAAGGAAGTGACGTCATTTATAGCATTCCACAGCCACGCCCGCGGTCTGTTCGACAGAATGTGCCAAAACTCTGTCTGCCGAGCTTTTTGGAGGATTTCAAACAAATATTTTTTTTCTTCTTAATCTTATTCTGTTGTTTGATTTCAAAGCATATTGCTAAATTCAGACATGTCTGCTATTTATAATCGGAGAAAGCTAACAGAATTCAGAAGGCGATGATGAATAGTAACTCGCCATCACAGTCAATAATTGAACAACCGTAGCGTCAAAATCTGAAGTCATGTAAAAAATTTCATCGAAGAATAAATATGGTCAGAATAAATTCTATTTAAGACATCACTGTAGATCAAATCACGGTAAAGGAATGTCAATTTTACATGTTATTGACAAATATAAAGCATAAGTAGTCTTATATAGCAATTTCCAATCTCAACTAATAGATAGCATTTATATAAGGCTTCAAATATCCAATTTCAGCCTATTTGTAAATGTGTATATCTACATGGAACAGAAAACTATGTTTCACTTCATAAACCCCCAAATGTGGTAGAACTGCGTCAATGTTTGATCAACGTTTAAGGAGATGGCAGAGACCAAAACAGGGTGAGTGGTTTTATTCAGATAGATATTAGCGTGATAGAACATATATATATATATATATATATACATATATATATATATATATATATATATATATATATATTGAACGAAATGTAAAGATCCAGATTAGCTGAAACATGGAACCTAACCAAGAGGCAGATCTGCAAATTGAGAACCATGCAACGTGCACTTGAAAGAATTATGCTGGGCTTCACGTGGAGAGATCACAATACACACACAGTACATCTGGGAAAAGACAGGAGTCAGGGACATCATAGAATCTATCAAAAATCTCATAAGGCAGTGGGTTGGCCATGTTGCAAGAATGGCAACAACCGATGGACATCACGACTCACGACATGGATCCCCTGAGATCACATGTGGAACCGAGGCTGGCAAAATATTAGATGGAGAGACGAGCTAGACCAATTCAGAAAGTGCTGGCTCCACGATGCCCATAATGGAGAAGTGTGGCGAATCCTGGGGAAGGTCTATGTCCAATGACGGACGTTGAAAGAATGATGATGATGAAGTCAACACCAGTTTTGGCGTTTGACAGAAAAGGAGCGAAGAGAAACAAAATGGAGAATGGATCATGATTTGAAGATTTGATTTTCTGAAATGCTACCAACTTGACAAGTTCATTGATTGGTAAAACAGAATCATTCAATGTCGTGTCAGTTATCAATCATTTAAGAAATGTTCAACTGAACCGATTAAGTTGTGAAATATTGGGTAACCTAAAACGCTGGTGCTTTTTTTCTGTGTTTTATTCACTGAATTTGTTGGAGTTAGTCGGATGCCTGTTCCCCAAATGTGTATTTTTTTATGATACAATGCAGTTGCTGACGTTTCGGTTCATTGATTGTATAGAACCTTCATCTGACACAGACCCATTTGAAACTTATGAGATTCAACACGAGCCGTCAGTTCGAGGTCATTGATTGTTAGCACCGTCCTTCACGAGATGCATTTTCGAGTGACACTTTTCTAGTTAAAAATCACTTAAAACACTTTAGCAAGACAGTCACCACCTTTACCTTGACCAAATGCAATACATGTTTTACAGAGGCATTTCTATTTATTCTTTCCCAACTTTAAACCTTCACACGTCATTTACTACAAGAGCATCGTCTTTATATTATATATACAGCAATGATGAGTTTATCAAAACCTCCCCAAGTGTAACAATCGAATGAATCGAAGCTTCTAACAAACCTCTCACCGGGTTTTCCAAAGTTAAGTATTTCCTTTGTCTTTTTTCATTCATTTAGCTGGAAAAAAAATATTCTGTTGACTCTCCACAATAAATTTCCATAACATCGAAGTTGTTTTTCCATGTAAATTACTTGATATATGAAAAGTTACAATGCACGGTTTTATCGTTGTGGACAAGTCAATAATGGTATTCTTTTTATTATGTACCTTGAGGTGGCCGTTCTCAACGTATAAAACAGGAAAAGAGTCTAAAATACTTCTTAGAATTTTTTTAAGAGCACTTATCTCCTAAGTGTTGATTTAATTTGATAATATTTATGTGTTGATACTTGGTCGTATTTCACCGAGACTATAGTGCAGCTCTTATTTCTGTTTATTTCCAGATATTCCATTAAATATGTAAGCTTAACTTAATCTGGCACAAGACTGTAGTAGTAGTAGTAGTGTACACAGTAAGGATTGAACTCACTGCACCATTTTTTTCCTGCCTTAAGCAAAACTGGACGTTCAGTAAGACTGAATTTAAGCGATATATTTACATACGCACAATTCCCCATTATATACACACATGCACACACACGCACACGCACACATATAAATGTGTGTGTGTGTGTATTATAAAGTCGTATATGGATACATGATAGAATATGTCTGTGTATGTTAATATGTATTTATACAAATAATCTATAATATCATAAGATTAAATATTGTAGATATACAGTAGTGCATTTTGTATATGATAAATCTTCATAATTAGATTTAGCACCTAAAGGTATTTGCACGTTATATACAAAGGGTTAATATTTGATGGTACTTGAGGCAAACATTAGTTGCATTAGTATGGAAATGGAGTTGTCCGAGAGTGACGATAATAGTTACAATTTTGCAGAATTTGATGATTCCAGTTATAATTGATAAACTTTACTCAAACAGTTAGATTTTTTTGTCAGCATCATTTTCTCTCTTTGGCACTGAACTGTATGTTTGTTGTTTCACCGATTAAAACCTTTTGGGGTACTTGGCTTTTATTCTTTTTAAATTTAGCTTGAATTTTTTTTTGGGGGGGGGGGATTTTATTCACGAAGATGCATTATGTATGAGAGCATGTTTTACGCGATGGTGTGATACACGTAAAATACAGTGTATTTGCGTGCGTGCATGTGCGTGTGCATGTGTGTACGTGTGTGTACGTGCTTGTGTGAATGAGCGTATTTGTTTTCTCAAAATATACTTTCATGTTGGCATTACGGATGGATTTTTTTTTATTTTTCTTTATTGTTTCGTACATAAAGAAAATCAGAAAAAAATGATTGAGCATTGAAATATGGCGTTATCTTGAACATTTTTTTTTTTTTGCCCTCCATCTTTTTGTAAAAAGGGTTAAAAATCTAGTGCGAAGCAACTTGAAATAAAAGAACAGCACCAAGTGTATAAACCATCCAATTTATCGCAGTTTTCACATCGGACTAATCCAATCACTTTGATGGATTGTGCCGTTGGATCTGATCGGACAACCCTCCCTCGGCACTTCTAATTCAATGATGGTGTCGGGTGTGGCTGTGACGTTGGCTGACCAGTCGTATCTGCGAGAGGCACGGACGCTGGCAGTCCGAGCAGTCACCCGTTCCCGAGCATTAGTATAGCGACGTCTTTGGCGTTCTTGAAGCTGATCGATGGAACAGCATTCAGAACACCTAACACTAGGGCGACATGTCTTCCACCGTTCTAAACGATTTTGTACCAGCCACTAACAAATGTCAGTCAGAATATTGTGCGCTTGGAGCTTAGATTTCCCCGTACCTCTTATACTGGCTTCCTCGAAAAAACGGGCCGTTGGTTAGTTGTTGTAAAAGAAAGATTTTGAGTGCGCCGTATAATATAGGCTCAACCTCTGATGATCAGTGCATATTTCACATTAGATTTTTGTCTGCCTTGGATGTCTTTGCGCGAATGAATATCAGTAAAACGAAAGACCGGGGTGCAAAAAGTCAACTCACATTTTTGAGGCAAAAATTTTCTGGCAAAGATGAACAGAAATCTATAAGTGAATGCCAGGCTGTTATTTACAAGTGGTGAATTTTGGAGATCTTTTTGTACTGATATATCACACATCGTTCATCACAATTCTTGTATATTATTCAATAGGTTGGTATAGGCCAACATTAACTTACAATTCTATCCATCTTTAGTTTCCGATTTTTCTGTTCCATCTGATATGGAGAAAATAGATATAGTTACCATGAAAATGTTTTCATTTAAAATGGGATCTCATCACTCGAAGCCGATTGTTCATCTTTCAAAAAGTTTTCAAAATGAATTTTGGAGATATAATTTGGAAAGACATGAGTGTATTCCTAAATGCAAGAAAATAAGGACCAGAATATGTCACAATCGAAGGATCACCCACGAAATTCGACCAACTTTTCATCATCATATTGTCCACTCTTTCAGAAAATTTCATTGAAATTCCATGAGAAATTTTGGAGACATCATTTGGACGTATAGATGTTTCATCAGAAAAAAAATTACCAAGAAACAATATGAAATTTCTTTTCAGGTAAATCTTCTGATATTGTCCCTAGGGGTAGGCAGTTTTGTTCGTCCGCCCAAGTTATTCACAAATTGATAATTAAAAGGCATTGATAACGAATTATGCCAGTAGGGGTACAGATCTTCAATATTTTTTTCATGTTGGCTCAGCACCTGATAATGACAAGAAAATGTACCGATATAAATGTTAACTAAGACTTAAGGAAACTATTACATATATTTGTAGCATTACCGCAATTTTTTTTTGCAATGATGTTAGCCGGTATATTCATCTGAATTCAACGCTAAAAAATCTCAAAAGCAAGCCGTATCGCAGGATATCATTGAAGCGAGATGAATTCGTCAGCTCGTTTTCAACTTTACGGAAAATGATTTTTTATTCAATCAATCAATGAAGACTTCATTCTTCATTTGAATTCAATACTGAAATTCAAAAAAAAATAACAAAGGCAAAAGAACGATAAAGGGAAAAAACAGAACACTGATCAGCCATAATTGGATTGATTATTGATATTTCCTGATTTTCCAAAAGAGAAAAGTCCAATACTTTTAAATAATCACATCTACGAAATTTGCTTTAGACGGACTATTCGGGTTCAGCACAGAAAATATTCAACTCTCAATCTCCAGTGGTTATGTTTATGAAATTCACATGCGCTTGGTACGAATGGAGTTCATTAAAATAAAGTGACGTAGAAAGCCCCGAAGTTATTGACAACATGCTGAGAGAAGTGCAAATCTAAAAAGAAAAGTTACTTTTGAAGCATAAATTTGGAAAGATGAAAAGGTCACTGAACTGAGGAAGCGGCATTTATTCGCCTGAAGCAAGATTAAATATTTGAAAAATCCTGGGAGAATCAACATGGGATTTGAATATTGAAGGTGAACATCTAGGCTAATGATGGCGAACCTTTGATACATGTGTCAGAATTGACATGCCGCAGGTTTTCGGATGAAACGCGATGGGATCTGAAAAACATTTTATATTGTATAGAGTATATTTGAAAATTCCAGATTCTACTTTATTAAACTCCTAGTTTTATGAATATATTAGAAAAATAGGCTGCTTATCTATGAGCATCTAACTACAATTGAAGAAATCTATGTACGTTAATGCACCACAATTTCTCGATGATTTGCCATTTATCCAAGTGGAAATTAAATAGATATATTAGTCAACACAGTGTAGCACAGTATCAAGCGTGAAGTTTTTTGGATAAGTGGTTCTCGAGAAATCTAATAAAAATCAACTATTATCTGAATGTAGACATAAAATGCCTGAATTGGAAACATCGAAGAGATGTAACCAAAATACACACTGGACAGAGAACTCTTATGCATGGCAGGCTGTTCCACACGCCATGAAGTTCAGACTCTTCCAAATGTATAACTTTTGAATAAGCACTGCCTTAGTTTACGTACAACTAAAATACATTTATAGATATGGCACTCCGATGACAGGACTATTTTTTTCTATTTAAAATTTCGACACATCGTACTAAGAAGGTTCGCCATTACTGATTTAGGTCATAAAAACCGTTGAACATGCTACAATTAATTTTATAACATACTGATAGTCTCTCTTTTCCCCTTCCTCCCACTGCTCCCATATCTCCCCCTCTCTTTCTCTCTCTCTCTCACTCCACGTGTCTATGGCTCTTGTTTAAACACGTGTTCAATGATATTTCTCCTGCGCTTGAATACATTTTCAACAAAAAGCATTCTCCTTTGTGAAGCAGGGTTTCTCATTAGTAAAGATTTGTTGGGCTATTCTATCTTTAGCTCAAAACTGTAATTATGAAGTGCACAAAGCCGAACAAGCTCAGTAAAGCTGGCTTATCTTGTTAGTGCAATGTCAGGACGAGTGTTCCATCATTACTATTAATAGTCTCCCACTACGAATAACAGTACTTGATGCCTTCAGAGTAGGTGTACATTTGCTTCAACAAGATCAACTCCTACTAAACATAAAGATAATAATTAATGATAATAAAATACTAATGATAATCATACATAGAAAAATTGAAAAAAAATGGAAAACATATGTTAATAAATCATTGAAAAAAGAAGTTTCCTCTGCACTAAAAGATAGCCAAGTGACCTCTCATGGGCACAAGCCTGGGAGAAGCAAAAGGAGATCCTCGCTGATGCAGTCCAAAGGAAAGCGAAGCAACGTGTTTGGCTTTAGCCCAAGTCAATGTTAGCAATCAAACACATATCTCCCAACAACAGATAAATGAACGGCTACTGAATTATCTTCACAGACCGCGTGCAGGACCATGGGACAAATACAAGATAAGACAAAAAAAAGGCGTGTCCGCTTCAGTGGGAGAAATAAACCGAAGAAGAATAGCCAAAGAAGCAAGACTAAAGAGATACAAACAAAGGACTGCACAATACTCGTACGTTCAAAAACAACGAAAAAAAATTTTACCCGGACCTAAACGGAGAAAGAAAACAGAACATAAAACTGGATGCCACAGAGGCAAAGAATTTCGGGAACTACATATGGGGACAACCCAGAAGACACATCGAGGCTCCAGAGGAGTTAGATAACATGAAAAGAGAACTCCAATTTACAGATGACCGTAAACAATTAGTATTGAAAGAAATCACATTGAAATACACCTTCAAGAAATAGCCGACTGGTAAGCACCAGGACCTGATAAAATACATGAATATTGATTTAAAAAAATTACCACATAACACGACAAACTCATCCAACAACTCTGAAGATAACCTCATTCAAAAGGACACTATGAATTGGAACCGGGAAACAGTTATAGCCCAATCACATGCCTGCCACTAATGTGGAAAATCCTAACTGGAAAGATAGCAGAGAGAATATATATATATACATATATCCACGGAAAGAAGAAGTATATTACGAGAAGAAGAGAAAGGATGCAGGAGAGGACCAAACGGGCGAATGACTTGCTGTTCATTGACCAGTTGACCCTGAAGATAGTAAGGATTTAAAAAATTGTTTCAATGGAATGGATCGACTACGGAAAAATATACGATACTCGAATGTCCTTCGATATTCAAGGTCAGCAAACTAGTGACGACAACTACAGGAGAAAACTTAGCAGAGGTAAACATGAAAGGGAGGATCCAGGCTGACTCTCTGTCCACACTGCTATTCGTATTAACCATGATACCATTCAACAGGACCACGAAAAACAGCAAAAGATACCGATTCTCTAAAACTATGCGAAAATTCAACGACCCCATATGCATGGACGACATAAAATTGTTTGCAAAGAACAGAGAAGCGCTTGAAACATTGTTCAATAAAGAGAAGTCTGCAAAAAAATTAGGATGGTGTTTGGAATAGAAAATGTTCACTAATGGTAATGCACAAAAGGAGGCTCACAGCAGTAGAAGGAATCGAATTACCGGACAACAAAATCAGAGCATTGACCACACAGGGTTGATCTAAATACCTCGGTGTTCGCAAATGTGACGAGATATAACGGGAAGAATTGAAAAAGAAAATACGGAGAAAATACCTTAAGATGATAAGAAAGCTATTAGAGACAAAACTTAATAGCAGAAATCTGGTAAAATGGATGGATTCATGTCCAGTAAAAGAAGTAAGATACAAAGATCCATTCCTTGGATGGACAAATGAAGAACTCTAATCAATATTGAACCAGCGAACAAGAAAGCTTACGACAATGCACAAGGCATTATACCCCAGAGATTTCACAGTGAGACTGTAGGCAAAGTGGAGAGAAGGTGGTAGACTCATCAGCATAAAAGACTGTGTCCAAAAGGCTAAAATAGGGTTAGAAAAGTATGCGCAAGCAAATAGCAAAGTCATTATAAAAATCACCCGAAGCAGAGCATTAGACAACAAAAAAGTATCAAACGAAGGAGCAGTACAGCAAACAAAGGAAGGAAAATGGATTAAGAAAAAAACTACTCAGGAAATTCAAAAGTCAGGTACAAAATGTCACAGACGATAAATCATGGAGATGGTTACACAAATGAAACCTAAAGAGAGAAATAGAATCATTCATCATGGCAGCCTAAAACAAATGCATCAGGACAAAGTATGAGGATATAACTTAAATAAACAGCAACTGTGAAGAAAGGGATGGGACAGTAAACCACATTTCCAATGAATGTAGACAACTAGCCCCAAAAGGGTACAAAACATACAAGACAGGTCAGCAACAGTTATACACTAGGAACTGAGCAAACGAATGGGATTCGACCGTATGGACAAATGGTATCAGCACAAATAGCCCTGGAAAATAGAAGCCACAAATACTCTGGGATTTTGATATCCAAACTGACCATCCTTCCAAGCAAGAAGTCTGGACCTAGTAATCCTGGTCAAGGGAAGGAAGACCTTCCAAATGATATCTGTAGCCGTGTCTGCAGATCACAGAGTAAATACGAAAGAGAATGAAAATGATGAAAGAAAAGAACTGAAGAAGGTGTGGAACATGGGAGTCAGGGTAGTACCATTAATAATGGGATCACTAAGAACCATACCATTCCCTGAAAACGAGATTGGAAGAATTTTGGATAAGGGGAAGGATTTAGACTATACAGACCACAGCGCGACTGAAGATGTCACAAATACTGGGGAGGGTGCTGCAAATATGAGATCTACGACCCCCAGCTATTAGCAATGGCATAAGCCTGGAAAAAAAAAGAATGGTAGAGACGGTACAAACCGCAGCACTACCGTGATAAGTGGAGATGATTAGAGAGGAGGACTGGGAACTTACTGCCACTCAGTCTTAAACGATAATTATCTGGAAACTGGTTTGAAATGCTAAACCACAGCACTGCAGTTCGAAGGAGAAGATTGGAGATTTGCTTTCACTTAGTCCCCTAGCAACTGGTGTGAAAATGCAAATAATAATAATAATGATAATAATAATAATAATAATAATAATAATAATAATAATAATAATAATAATAATAATAATGGTTACCACCTGGCAACTGGTGTGAGATTGCAAATAATAATAATAATAATAATGATAATAATAATGATAAGAATAGTGTGTTGCAAATTAGCTCAGCAAGAGTATACTGGACGCATGATTGGGTAGGGACGGTTGTTCACGGGGATTTGTGCAAACGACTTCGATTTTACGTCAGAGCCAACAAGAAATTTTCCTAAAGAACAGAAAAGACATGATACTTTGGGATTTTAAAATTGGCTCTCGTTGCAAGATAGGAGCATCATTCAATAAAAAAAAAACGTGATGATTTCCATTGGAAAACATATTTTGCCTTTTAAAACATTTTCTACATCCCAAACTATCCCAAAAATTGAAATAGAAACTCACAGTTACCTCCCCGACACTATATGAACTGAACTAATTCAGAATTTGTCGGTGTATTGCGCTGGCAGAGGTATACCTCCCCTAAGTGCTTTGTAGTCCTTATCACGTTCATGAATCATTCTTGTTTGGCTGGTTTAATGATCGTGAGGACCTTTTGAAAACTAACCAAACGCCTATGTGTAATTCTCAAAGGTACTAACCAATCGACTTCGTTTTTAGAAACCCACATGATATGTATCTGCTGTTAGCAGAGTATCATTTTTAAGAGCATTGTGTAGGTGAGCTGGCAAAGGTGATGAGCTTCTCTTACGAACACTTATCTATCTGTCAAAGCTCGTAGGTGTCTATTCGTAGGTGAGTATAAATGAGTAATTGGGTGGGAGTAATTTTCAAGTCATCGCAAATGAAAAGTAAAATAAACAAACAGAATACGGTGCAAAAAATGGGTTTGATTGTAACCATTAAATCTGACGCTAGGATATGTTATTCATAATGTTGTGAAGAGTCACTAATGTGACGAGAAATTGGAGGCGTGCGTGGTACGAAATTAAGTACTGGTAATCTGGCTCTTCAATTGGCTTTGATCATCGCATTAGTTATTTAAAAGATATTCCCTGACAGCATGTCCACAAAACTCAGGTCTTCAAAGTGAAATAAAGATAGGTCGATCATTTGCTGAAAAAATGTTGTCACCAGACCAAGTTTATGATACCTTGAAGAGTGGTCAAAGCTTCAACCTTGAGCCAATTTCGAAGCATTAAAAGTTTTATTTCTCACCATGGTTGAAGCTCTTTATACTTGATTTTATTTTTGGTAATTCGCGAGTTTAACTTAGTCTGGCACTTAACTCTGGGACACTCGGTGTGGATAGACTTCGCATCGGCAGTAATGGTTGTTGATACAAATTTACTAACCACTGCTCCATGGCTAGGTATAAAAGCAAGCATAGATTGGCGCAAGGCCGAAGTAATGGAGCACCTAGCGTAAAGCAAACTCACTGAAGTAATAATGATCTTTAAGACCAATTTTCTCACCGGTTCTCTGTGGGGGTGAGACAAAGCTTTGCTAACATCGTCACACGGCGTAAATAGGTGTCCTACCTTTCACGTGCATATTTTTGAGGTTTAATATTTATGAAGTGCTCGATGTTGGGGATAGAGCATACATAAAGACGATTGCACCCACTGGTATGATACCCAGAGTCACCGCAAAGCTCTTGATATCATATATTCACACACACACACACACACATATATATATGTATATATATATATATATATATGTATATATATATATATATATATATATATATATATATATATATATATATATATATATTTGCTTGAATCAATCACATATATTTCTTTTTTCTATTTGTTCTGTTTCTTAATTTTAGTATCACTTCGTTGAAAACGCTAGGAACAGCTGAGACTGCATACGATATTAAAATATGATATTAAATTCCTCGTATGTGAATCCAACCAGACGATGTAAGGGATGTTCTTTAAACCGCCCCCTTTTGTTGTGTCTATGAAGAAAAATAACATTACATTTTACTGCTGTTTATGATAGGTTTGTTTATGCTTAACACTAGGATGTTCAACGGAGCTGATGGTGATTGTTCAAGAAGAGGGAAAAGGGGAAAGTTTGTGAGTGGTGCTGGTTGATGACGTTCTAGCAATTAGGATGTCATTTTACGCCTGGTGTAATGCTTAACGTATCTTACTCAAAACTCCCTGCAGATTCAAATCACACAAAATCTTTGTCATTAATTTCATAAATCAGTTTAGTTCAGCATGACTCTTTTAGGTGAACAAACACAGCAACAATGAGTTATATATATATATATATATATATATATATATATATATATATATATATATATATATATATATATATATATAACTCTTTAAATGAGAACCATCCGTGAGAACAGACAGGCTTTAGAAGTGGCTATTCGAGAACAGAGCTACACACACCAAAACAGCTAATGGGGAAGGCATCAGAATACAAGGAAGCATTTTGTTTGCCTTACTTAGACTGTGAAAGAGCTTTGATTCAATAAAACACACACCAGTCTTCAACTGGGCGTGAGAACAAAGTATAAGAGAGAATTATATAAAAGCAACTTGGAATATATACGTAAATGGAACTGTAATAATTAGACTTCATCAAGATATCAACAGATAAAGATTGAAAAAGGAATAAGACAACGGGATACAATATCACCAAAACTCTTTACTGCGACTCTCGAAAACATTTTTCAGACTAGGAAAACGTATGAGTAAAAATAGACGCAGGATATTTGAACAATCTAAGGTTGTGTGATAATAATGTATCAATATCAGAATCTAGAAGGAACTGCAAAACATGATAAGTGATCTAAATAGAGAAAGACGAACAAAAGAGTAAAAGATTAACAAAACAAGGACAAAAGTATTGTTCAATGATTGTGTTCTGCAAAGGACCGTAAGAATAGACGGGAAACCTTAGAAGGCAATAAGGAATACATTTACTAAATGAAATAAGACGGTGCATAACGATTGGTTGAAAGGCGTTCAGTATAAATAGAGACATAGTGAAAAGAAAATGTTCAGTATGCTCAAAACATAAAGAATACAATCAATGCACCATGCCGGCTATGATGCACAGGGCTGAAATCTTGAAACTCACAAATCCACCTGAAAACAAACCTAGAAGATAGAGGGCAATGGGAAGAGCAATGTCAGGAATAACTCTTCGCGATAGAAAAAAGTCAACATGGATTTGAGAGGGGACAATGGGGAAAATATTGTACAAGTAATTAACCAGATGCGATGAAAAAAGGACAACTGTTGGAGCAAAAAGCTAACTGATTGGTGCCCAAGGGACAGTGAATAGTAGGAAGAGACCGGAAACAAAATGGAGAGACCAGATAGAAAAGTTTGCTGGCAAGACATTGCAGATATTAGCGCAATCACACTCGTCATTGAAGGAGATGCGAAAGACCTTTGTTCAGCAGTGAATTTATAACGGCTGACGATGATAACATATTTATTTCTGGGGATGTCTCAGTTTTGAGAAAAATCAATTCGTTTATATGAAGTTGTGGAGGATGTGTCTTGTATTTAAAAAGCAATTGTAATCCGAAAGTGGTCCGTTACTTTTCCTGGAAGTATGCGATTCCTTTGAACAGATTTTATATAAAAACAGTGAATAAAAACGAAAGGAAAACAATGGAAAACAATGGGAAAATAATTATTTTTCAGCATACGGGGAGCACATTATAGAATAGGTAATCATTAAAAGGGTTCAATAAATGCACGACGAACAATGGTGTATTTTTTTTCAAATCAAGAAGTTGTGTGATCAACCTTGGCAACGTTTTGACTTCGTTGACTTAAAGAAAGGGAATAAGTGACTACAGTGAATAACTGGTGGGAAGGAAATTGCTTGATTCTTCACCAAAAAAAGGATTGTCTCGAACCATATAATTCGGGGACAGTAAGTGGAGGCCTATGAAATCATTACAGTTGGAACTCATACCATCTTTTGAAAAAATTAAAAAATCAATTTATCTCAACTCACTGAAATGTCGGGCGTTAAAAAAGCTTTAATGGATGCGAAGAACTGAAAATGAAGAGCAAAAAGATTTCCCTCCGTTTTTCCTCATATTTTTATGTATAGAAATGAATAAGTTTTGACCCCACTCTGCTGTAAATGACGGAATAGTCCCTGACATAATCTAGATGAAGAACATACGCCAAACAGAACTTCTACTAATTTTTCTCCATCTAAACAAATGATACTTGATACTATAACACATTTGACAGAAAAGCAATGTGTGACAGAAAAACACACAGAATTTTTAAAAATTCCTATATTCTTAAGAAAAATGGTCTCGCTATTGGGAATAAGATTTAATACAATATAAGTATTGAATAAAAGTATGAGAGAAAAAATATCTTTTTCATTGTTTAGAACCATTAAAGGAATAGGACGTAATACATATTCGAATTCTTAGTGAAGATTGTGTGAAGGTATCAGTGTCTTCAATCTTAACCATGATAAATATTTAATTAATGTTCCCGTGATAAATGTCTTCGAGTAATTTGAAAGAAAATATCTAGATAAAGAAATTGGACAAAATATTTTATCTTTAATCTAATCTAAGTAAGATGTCCTATTTCATTGTTTTTATATATTTCGGTTCCAGTGTTAAAATTAGCAGCCTTTTTTTCTTCACTGTTATCAATAAAATCTCCAGCTAAAAAGCGTGTGTTTGTATTTTGTTACTACTACTACTACTACTACTACTACTACTACTACTATTATTATTATTATTATTATTAATTTAATAATAATAATAAAAACCATTGTTTAATCGACGAAATGACGCCAAAATTCGTATGAAAATCCATTTAATTGTAACAAAGTCTTTGTACTATTCGTAAGCAGAATGACTGGGGGAAATTCGAATGTAAAATCATTCCTTTTCAATGTCTACAACCAGAAATTGGCCAGAAAATGACCTCGAAAGACTTCTAAGGACAACCTCACATAGTTGACCTCTGCTCAGTCGACCAACAGAATATTAGGTCGATAGGCCTTGTAGTTGTAGTGTAAAAGAGACACAGACAAACAAACAAGAGGTTTTCTCTCTCTCTCTCTCTCTTTCACACACACACACACACACGTATATATATATATATATATTGATACGTTCACCATGTAATAACAGGTGGTCATTTCGAATAAGAGTTCTAATATAATATAGTGTAATTTATATTCAATCTGTTGGATCATATATTCATTTCTAAAAAACAGTTGTAGCGTTGAAGAAACAGATAGAGCACATATAGACCGTGAATAAACAAAATGAAAAATCGAAATTAAAACAGTTATTTGGGCCTCTGCATTACCGGCGGCTGTTTAGCTAACCGGAAAGAGAAGCACAATGTTGAAGCAGCTGACTTATCGATTCCTGCAGCAGACCCATTTTCCTTAATTGTTCATTCTATTTACGTTGTCTTGTCCAGATACGTTTACTGTGTAATGATAGGAGGTCATTCTGAATCAGAGTTTCTATATAATATAATGCAATTTGTATTAATTCTGTCAGATCATATATCCGTCTCACAACTGCACATATATATATATAGTGCACGTAGATTAGGGTAATAGCAAGCTTGTCTTGCAGAATAACAAGCTGATGTTGTATATTCGATCCTGGATGGGTTCCCCATTTGTGTGACCTTATGCCAGACCAATCTAAATTTAGTAAATAACGATACGTATATTAGAAGGTGTCCACCTTTCAAGTTGGTCAAATCTGCAGCCAAAGTCAGTACTCAAAGTCAGTGTGTTTCCCCGGCTATCTGAAAGTGGAGCGCTCCAATGAAAAACTACAGAAGCCGAAATGGCGTAAACCAAAGAGATAATTACCATCAATCTTTTTTGGGAGGATTTTTTCGTTTTTCCAGAAGCAAAATATAACTTTAGTGGACATTTTGCCACCATCGATAGAACTACAATGATTGCAAGGGAGTGTAACTGGTTTTGAGAGATCATTTAGGTTCAGGGTAAGTTTGCATTATGTTTCGACCGTCTACATAAAACTATGATAGCAAAACGCGTTAGGCTTTGCAGTCCAGGATTCTGTCGTATTTCAAGCCGTTCACATCATCATCAGCAGCAGTAGACAACGTTCAACCTTTCAAGCTGGGTCAGGCAGATACAGAAAGGGTTATTTTGGGGGATACCACTTGATTTTTCTATCGCCCTCAAAATGATAAGTTCTGGTTCCGAGGGACCTATTTCCCCCGGGCTGCATATTCTCATTGGGGAGAGCCTTGGCATTCCCTGAGACCTGTAGCGTGCCAAAAAGCCCAAGTCTGAGGGAACTCTGCAAATTTTGGTCTCTTCCCACACGTTCTATGATCCTCTCATTAAACTCGATCTTGTGTCACCTCTGCTGTCGTGAGGAGGCAATTAAATCCCCATATAAAACTATGTGATTCTTCTCAACACCTTTTGAACGACAATGAAAGATACGCCTACACCTACTCTTTATTGTTGCTGTTGCTATTGTTTTTATTATTGTTGTTGTCATTTTTGTTACGTGCGAGCGCACACGTGTGCGTGTACGTGTGTGGGTGAGTATGAGATTAGATAAAAACATTTCCTGTGAATAAGTTTTATTACGACCGATGCCAAGCAAACTCTATGCAGGCCATACTAAATCGGCAATGTAGACTTTTTATGTCCTTGTCGACAGCTAAGACGAATTAATGTAAGCTAAAATGACACACCCAGAAAGAAGAAGAGAAAAAGTAACCCTTAAATCATATTGCAAGCAGCACCTCCTGTCCTCCATTTGAGCTCTCCAAAAAACAAACAACTATTCAGAAAGCAGAAACAATGACACAACTTGTCATTGTTTTTAGAATTCTTTCACTCCTGAATCCTCGAAGGGGCCTCCGAAACGTCAACACTTTTATTGATATCTTCCCCCTTGTCGGTTGCCGCATGGTTTGTATTGACTGACTCTCTCTCTCTCTCTCTCTCTCTCTCTCTCTCTCTCTCTCTCTCTCTCTCTCTCTCTCTCTCTCTCTGAACCCTTATATCTTCCGGAACTTGAAAGAAAAAAATAAACAAAAAAAAAAAAACACCGGTGTAATATTTATGTTTCATAACTAGGGAAGCTTCTAAGAAGGTGCAAGTTTAGTATATTTTTACGACAGAGACACATCTGACGGTCATTGCGAGGGAAAGACGGACAGCAAGTCTCAAATTTTCCCATCCCTCATCAGCATTCTTATCGATTTCAACTTTGCTGGGGTCTGTATGAGTTCGATTCTCTCTCATGTATCTTGTTCTCTATCTATTCTCAAAAGCATCATCATCATCATCATCATCATCATCATCATCATCAGTATTCTATCCTACGTCGTTAGAAATAGACTTTCCCCAAGATTCGTCAAACCTCTCTATCGTGGGAGTCATAGAGCCAATATTTTCTGAACCTTCTTCGTCCCGCCATCTCATGTTATGCCGGCGTCGGTTTCGCATATGATCTCTCAGGATCCATGTTTTGAGTCGTGAAGTCCATCGGTAGTCTGCCATTCTTGCAACATGACTGGCCCATTGCCATTTGAGTTTTTTAATGGTTTCTATGATGTCTTGGACTCCTGTTTTTTGCCATAATTCACTGTGCTGTCTTGTGGTCTCTCCATGTAATGTTGACCCTGATTCTCTTACGTACACGTTGTCTCGTTCTCGATTTGCAGGTCAGTTTCTTGGTTACGTTCCATGTCACAGCTCCATAAGTGACTACTTGGAGGATGCATTCGTTTTATACTCTTCTTCAGGACTAATGGAATTTTCTTTTTCATGTCATCATAGAGTTCATTAAGTGTACGTTATGAAAACCATCAAAACCGTTCATTACCATTAGTATTGACGCTTCTTCCTTTCATTTGGGTCCTTTTTTTCCATTTCAATCAAAAACTGCCCCACTATATTTCACTCCCTCCCTTGATCTTCTCTCATTTTCTCTCACCGTCCGAACCTTTTCTTCTCCCTCTTGGTTTTTTTTTTTTTGTTTCTCCAAATTATTGATGTCAATATCGTGAATACAACCTATCTATTTGTTCTCATTGAGATTTCGCTCCAGTAATGATTGGTTTCTTTCGCTTGGGATCAAGTATGAGAAAGTTTTCTAAATTATCATACATCTTCTACGGTATTCTTGCCTACTTTAGTATAGCTATTATCTGGATAGTTTCATCGGAGTTCCATTTCTTCCAGCCTCCTCGCATAGGTTTTCACAAACGTTCAGCGTTCTCCAATGAATAAGAGTATAACTGTCACTTTTATGTTCGTAAATTTCCATCCTTAGATATAACAATAGATATTTGTTCAGATTTACCTGTAGTAAGCCATGCCAGGAAAATAATATAAAGGGTTCAGAGTGCTCCTGCAGTAAAACGATAGGTTACAGATCAGCATCGTAGGTCATTTCTAGTGTGAGTTTGATGCTCGCCAGATGTACTTCTACTGAAGTCTTGTGCCAAAGTAAGATATTCTTAGGGTTCAGATATTTGTTGGTTTAAGCCTACATTGGTGCAAAGCTGTATTTATTATGTTGGAAACGAATTCACTGTCAGGAGATCGGAAGCAATTGACTAAAAACTGTACAACGATGTGCTCTATTACGTTTTTTGGTTTATTTTGGCTTGGTCCGGTCTGGCATAAGACTACACCTGAGAGGCACTAGGTGGAGATGGATCATGCTATCAAAGGTTGTAAATGAATAACGGAATAGGTCAGCTTATTCACTCCATAGAAACCGTCAGTATGCCATGTTGGAATGATCAATTAAAAACCTTGGAAAAGTGGTGATCAATGAATAAGTTACTTCTCTTGCCTTTTGTTTAGAGGTTATCACTAAAAAGTCTGAATTCTCGGAAATTAAGCGAGAATGCTAATCGGATACAAGTTAAGGGATGGATCTTACATTGCAAATTGAAACCTACGATAAAAAAAAAACAACATTTTAGGGGAAATTTTGAATAAACTGTTTTTTCAAGACATGACAAGAAGTTCATGTTTAAATGTTCTGCCCTTTAATTCCATTGCTCTGGCCTGTACACAAAATACGCACATACGCACATATATACATATGCGTGTATCTTGTGTACATGTACGTGCGTACATACAAACGTAGCCACTCAGCCAGACTCGGTTAAAAACTGAAGAAACCTACCATTTTAAGTAGTAAGGGTACTAAAATACTTGACGTAGTATTCAGAAATAGTTGTTGCTATCGAAAGATATTTATTGGCAAAGACCACGAGGTAACATTTCGCGAACAATATGTGGCTTACGAGTCCAGTCATACCAAATACTACTCAACTAAAAGTGCTCTAGTCGTTGTTAGTACCCAGTCGGTCCATAAACATGGTACCAAGTTCTCAACGGTACTATACGGTCTCTCTTCTCTCAATCATAATACTTGGTCGTCGTAATTGTGCTGGTAGGAGTAACAGTCTGTGGAGATTAGTAGTCTAGTCAATAGAAACTGTCACGTGACCAACGCCTGTTGGCAGTATGGTGTGTTGGGGGTGATCAATTAAAAATTGGAAAGAGCGGTTATCGATGAACAAGTAAAGTCAACTCACTAAAAAAAGTCTGGTTTATTTAACAACCCCCCCCCCAAAAAAAAAACAAGTATGAATGCTAGCGAACGCAACTCAAGGGACCAATCTAGCATAAACTTATATTGCAATTTGAAAACCGCCTCTAAAAACCACGGAGCTGTTGAAAAAACGGTGAAATTGTTCACATGATAAGAAATGAATGTTTACTCTTCAGGCCTCTAACTCCATTGGTGCAGCCTGTACACACGATACGTACATAGATAGTAAACCAACTGGTCATATAGCCAGACCAACTTAAAAACTGAAGAAGCCTTTGTTGACAGTTTTGGTGACCGTTTCAAGTGACAGTTCCTGATAGTAGTATCAGTACGTGTGGGTACAAGTCAGGTTGTGAAACCTAATGTTATTGGTGATGGTGCGTTTGGAATATACAGATACAAATGCACATAGAGGCGTGGCCTGCATGGTGGCTAAGATAGTTGCATATTCCCTACTGGCACCAGTGTTCGATGTTCAAGCCCAGGTGGAAAAAAAGTCAGGATTTTGATGGCTGTCCTTCAGTTAGGTCTTCTCTAATTGGGGTATTGGAGTATCATAACTTTCCCAATCCGTTTCACTATCCTGGTCGACCTTGTGTCGTAAAAAGCTTAGCATAGTTAATATGATGTGAATATGGAGGCGTTCCAATATTCTATTTGAAAATGGAAAGAGAGAGAGAGAGAGAGAGAGAGAGAGAGAGAGAGGGTGGAGGGAGAGGGAGAGAAATGTACTGATAGCTAAATGCTTATCGCAAAATAAATTTACGTCATAGCCAAGCACCAGAAACACAGACGCACGCACACACAAATACGCACACGCACATACACACATGGGGCTAGATAGTGTATTCAGGCTTGACGGAGAGCGAAGGCTGGCAAGTAAATCTCTCAAACAATTGATGATGAGTTCGATATACATTTGTTTACTAAGTTATTTGGCTTTCGTAAATGTGTACACATTCGCACACACACACACACACACGCGCGCGCACACGCACACACACGAACACATAAGCGCATACACACACCACCCGTTTATCTGAGAACAACTGCTGCAGACAAATATTTTGCTAGCTAGTCTCACAATCCATTCATAGTGATTTTGTATCAGACCAAGCTAATCGTTATAAAATATCTTCATATTTGGAAAATTTTGCTGATACATGATTATTATGATGAATGTGTATAGATCAGGCAATGGTGCCTACACTGAGTTCCTGTAGTCCAGTGGTAAGATCGGTCGCGTGTTAACCGAGCAATCCTCCGGTATAGAGGGTCGTGCGTTCTATTCTCACCTGGAACTCATTCTTTATTCCAATCCACGCAGAAAATCTATTCACTCACTACGGAAGGGAACCCAGCCTGAGTTTAGCTGTAATAAAAAGCAGCTTCAATAAAGATGAACGTAAATAGCACCAAAAGAAACAATAAAGATGATCAACAATATTTCAATAATGATTTTTTTTAAAAACAAGCTTGGTTGAAGAGGGTCAAACTCCTTTGCTTCATTAAAATCAAAAATTTGAAAACAAAATAGAATTCATTTCACCATACAATATTATTCCTGAACTACGTGTCCAATAACAACTTTGTCGTTCCTGTAAATGCGATTGGCAAACTTTGGCAAGACAAGTCGGCATGAGTTAGACTTTAGAAGTGGCGGTGAATCAGTTTTTGTGTACCTAACTGTGCCATTAATATTCGTGTCTGGCGTCGCTGTATTTTGGTCTGGGCATTGACATTCGTTATTTTTGTTTCATACGAAAATAAAGTCAAAGCTCAACAGAGTTTGACAAATTTGTTGCCTGCGTTTGAGTTGAAGCTGAAAAAAATGAATCTTACAGGCTCCTTGTAGAGGTTTGAATCCCACTTGGTGCTATGTTATCTATTACTAAGTTGGCACAAGATCTTGGCAGAGGAGCACCCAGTGAAGATTCAAATGACAACACTAGAGAATTGGTCATGAGACTAGCTAGTTAATCATCAGTATTATTATGGGAGGTGTCCCTGAGTTGAGGCCTTACAGATAAAAAAAATACGTTCATAATCGGCTGGAAGAGTATTGTCAATAACTTCGAGAAGAGACATTAACACACCAACTTTTGTTCAGACAATCCAATATCTTCCTCCTGTTTTTGACGTCAACACGCTTCTGCCGATTCATTCTACGGCCTTCACCGGGTGTAGTACGTAATATCCGTAAGAATCGAGAATCTCTTTTATTGGTACCTTTCTCCGGTGATATAAAGCATTAAAAACGGTATTAAACTAGAAAATCGTTAATATCAAAGATGAGAAGAGAGTTTGGTTATCAGGACTAAAGCCGGTAGACTGGAAGGGGCAAGTATTTAGTGACCAGTTATAATAACAGTGAATCTAGAATATGAATACGATTTCATGAAAATGCCGCCTGTATGACTGACGATTATACATTGATTCTTTCAGGTCTGTTTCGTTATCTGAAATCGATCCCATAGAATCAATGACAAAGATTAACAACTGTCTCATGAATTCAGAGAGAAAAAAAAAAGCTGACGGTTAAAACTACTGGAACGTTCTGATAACAACAAAAGAGATTAAACTAGTTCACAAGAATAAATGTATAATAGAAGACTTCGTCTTATAATTTCAGGAAGAAAGAAAGCCGCAGAGCACAACTGCCGAAAAGTTGCGATATAACAAAGAAAAAGAAACTTTGAGGAACCAACGTATAATAGTATCGAGGCATCGTCTCATAAATTCAGAAAAAAAGAAAGTCAATAGCTTCGGCTGCCGGAACATGATAATAGCAACGAGGAATAATCAATGTATGATAATAACAGAACCTCGTCTTGGAAATCCAAACTAAAAATATGATTGGTGAACTAATCACCCCTGGAAACAAAGTTAGAGAGTTACATATATTTGGTCGCGTCTGACTATAAGATAGCTTCCCTGAAGTACGTAATAAAATTTTGTGAAAAGGGAAAAGTCTTTAGATTTTGGGGTGGATCTTTGCACGATTATCGTCATAAACGTACGTCCGCGCCACATAATTTCACGTCTATCAACACGATATCTCCCATGATCCTCAATGAATTTCTATGCAATTTTGTAGAAGGGTTGGCTACACATGTAGAGATCAAATCTTGGAGAGGAATCAATGCTAAACTACATCCCATTTTTGGACGGATGGTTTCCTATTCTTCCCACGTTAAGCTCGACCTTGTGTCATATTTTACTGTGGTGGGACAGCGAATAAACATCACATCCCCAATGGCTTCAGAAGAGGTATACGCTTCTTGAATACTTTTTAGTTTATTTATAGAGGTCCTTTTTTGCAGCTTACAAAACAATATTCATTAAGTCACTGTTTGTGTTTATGTGTATGCGTATGCGCGCTACTCTGATCTCACAGTTCTATGTGTAGAAAATACGTGATGCGCTTGTCCCTGCCAGTCTGATGCTCTGTCAGAGTTAGTGGTCTTATTCATCCACTAAAGTACGAGAAAAAATATTCTATATTTCAAGTGCTGGGTTGGTGAAGCTCATCACCTCAATTTTACCTAGGCCATGAAAATAACAGAATCTGATAAGTTACCTCTGCCAACGTAATTAGAAGAGGTATACGTACTGACTTGTTATCATCAGCCTGTATGACCACATACCTTCCGAAGTCTGCAATGAATTTAGTTAACTCTCCTACTTAATAGCTATCCATACAATATCTCCAAAAGATCTCAATTAATTTCAATGAAGCATTATTGAAGGTTGTCATGGCGTTAGGAAGAATTGATTTAATTTTGGGGTGGATTCAGGATTTTTCTTCTGATCGAGATATATTTTTTCATTTCTTTTCCTACATTCATATCTTCATTCATGTTTCTCTACACAATATCTCCCGAAGTTTTCAGTGAATTTTAATGAGATTTTGTTGGGGGGTTGGGAATGCACCATGAAAAATTTGATTACATTTACAGTTAGTTTCCTCCGCATATATGAACTGATTTTCATTCAATTCTAGTGACGATGGCGTTGGCAGAGGGATGCACTCGCCGAGTGCCGTCTATTTCTACCAAAGTGTCTGCTTAGCTCCGTTCGTTGACACAGACTTGCAACAGATCGAAAAGCTCCCAACCATACGATTCTTTCTTTTTTTTTTTTTTTTTTTTAGAGTGGTATCTCAGGCAATGAATATTCCTAGTGTTATGATGTATCGTACCGCTGTTTAATCGTGACCTCATCAACATCAATCAACATCAGCTTCAGCACCAAACGGTCGCTGTAGAGCAGCATCTAACATTGGAGCTGTATCTATTGCCTCTGTCTTCTTCTTCTTCTTCTTCTTCTTCTTCTTCTTCTTCATCAACAGTTGCAGAGGCATTAGCAGCGACTTCAACTGTAGCATTCACGGCTGGTGCATTGGCTCTTCACGTGATCGGACCGTGACGCTGAGCTGGCACATTAGCAGCAGCGGCAGCAGCTGCAGCAGCAGCAGCAGCAGCAGCAGCGGCAGCAGCAGCAGCAGCGGCAGCAGCAGAAATTAAAAAAGACAAAAACAAAACACCAACAAAAAAAAACGTCTTCTCACTTCCACAGACACACTAATTTACTACCTGTTTTTATTCACCTATGCTTATATGCCCTTTCCAACTTTGTCTATTCATATCTATCTGTCTATCTATCTACCTATCTAAATGTGTTTGTTTCTATCTTACTCTGTTCTCATCTATCTGTCTGCCAACGAATCTACTAACATTCTCTCCCTTTCCTTCCTTCCTTCCTTCTTTCTTTCTTTCTTTCTTTCTATTTTTTTCTTCCTCATTTCATCATGTATCTTAACTATGTGAGTCAATTCATATTTAGCGATAGTTCGTTCGTATCTCAATTCATTCGAACCTATCTATCTATCTACCTATCATGTTAGTATTTATCAACATCAATATATATATATATATATATATATATATATATATATATATATATATATGTATATATATGTATTGACTCAGAAAAAGGGATCAATGCTGAAAATTCATGTAGTAGACTCTAATACAGAGCTTCTCAAAGTATTGATCACAATCCTTTAGGGAGCCGAAAAAGCCAAAACTGGGGTTTTTAATGTCAAAAGTAGCCTTTTTTTAGAATGCTTAAA
>OY735212.1:46198247-46265747 GCA_963457665.1 Thysanoteuthis rhombus | reverse complement strand
AGGAAGATTCACTGTTGAGAGGTGGCCTTTTGAATGAAGAAAAAGATCTAGAGAAAGAATGATTACCGGTCTGGTTACTAACTCAATAGAAACAGTCAAATAACCAACATATTTTGGCAGCATACCGTGTTGAAGGTGATCAATTCAGTGATTGGAAAAGTGGTGGTCAATGAAAAAATTATTCATCGAGCGTTTTGATTGGTGATGATCACTATAAAAGTGATACAAACAAAGGACCAATTTAGCAAAAACTCACATGACAAATTTCATTAAAACCCTTTGGGGGATTAAAAAAACGAAAGAAAAAACGTGTTTGCTGGACATAGTATGGAGTGAATATTTAAATTTCCGGTCTTCTAGCTTCATAGTACGTTCATTACGCCCGATACATATGTATGCAGTTACCTGTCAGTTTGCAAGCTAGCCAGCCTGACCAATATTGATAGTTTGGACGATATCTTTAATTGACGGCTACTTACAAAATCGTAATAAATCTAATGACTTAATAAAAAAATGGTTTCATTAGTGACCGAGAGGCTAGTCTCTCAGACCGTTGCTGCTGCAAAGGGTTCGATCCACACCAGATGCCTAGCATTTACTGCTTTTGTACGGTAGTAAGCTACGCAAATCAAATATCAATAAACAAAATGAACAGGGTCACTGTTTCAATGTTGAGCAGTCACTTAAGGGCGCAAAGGTGTTGGGAGCGCTCTCCTAACTTAAAATAAATCGAATTTACTCATGTATGAGTCGATTTTTTGTAGTAAAAAAAAAGCTTGATCTATCCAGTTCTCTGCGCAAGTCTATCTTTGTAACAAATGTATTGGGTTCTTTGAAGCTTTTTCCTTCATCTCCATTCAAATCAACTCGCACTGAAACTTACCATGGAAAAATCGTTTCATACCCAAGACAATACGAAATGCTAACCGAAGGTTTGCAGAGTTTGAACGGCACATGCGAATCGAGATTACTACAGGCTTTTGCTGTTAACCTTAGTGAGCAGTAATCTTTGTCAAATTGTTGTCTACATCCCTACAGGAACTACTTCGAAGGAGGCGATGGAAACTAAATGTTTGGACTAGTGATTTTTTCTTAGTATGGTTAGTATCTTGCACGCGTACGCTTTTATGTTCAAAAGATTTATTCATCCAATCGATTATTTTGATACACACTTACATTTGGAAGTTGACATTTATCTACCTATCCTAGTTTGATCATGTCTATCAAAGTATGTTCATATCTATCTATCTTTCCTTAGGCATGCTTGGTCGCTGAAAAAATCAGATGTTTCTCTCCTATGCTGGTCACATGGTGTTGAGGCAAAAATGAATTCTGATTTTCAATGAAAGAAAACACTACCCACTCGGAAAATGAGTGCAAGTTGATCTCACTTTCATAAAAGTCAGTACATCTGTATTCTTGTAAAATCTTCAGTACATACACAGCAAAAACACTTATTCGTACCAATCTGCTCTTATCTAGCTTTCTCCAAAAACCTACACGCATGCGTAGATGTAGTTCACTCAGTGAATGTTATTTGTCATGATGTAAAACAATGGCCGACATTGTCTTCAATGTTCCTGGGGTTGTTTTGGTTGATGTGTCTGTGTGTTCGTCAACTGCACCACATACTTTTTATTGTTAAGCTATGAGATTTTCTTTAGTTGAGAAATATTGAGAATAATTGTTCCTGTTTATAGAACATTAATGAATTTGGTGTTGCTATCTATATCAACATACACAGTTATTGAAATATCGAGTCAATTCTGACTCATTCTTCTTTTTCTTTCTTCCTCTCTGTCTGTCTTTCCTTCTTCCCTTCTTTTTTTCTTTCTTTCTTTCTAATGCACCCCCGATTCCTTATTCATATTTTAACATATACGTAGTCTTTATTCTTTCTTTTTACTACACACACACGAGCGTGCACACGTATATATATAGTCTTGAAAGCTTTACAGCTTTAAACACTAAACATTGAAAAATCTTTTCAAAAACATACTTGTGTTACTTCAGTATTTACTTCCCAACATATGTTAATGTGATTTATATAATTTTCTTCAGTGTTTTTTTTTTCTTTCAGTTTTACATATACTTTTTATTATGGCACTATGTGCAAATCTTCTCTTGTTGGAATATATATGTATACATATGTGACATTCGAAAGATTTGTGAAAGGTCCAGTGTGACATGAAACACGCTGCGAAATTTGACAGGCAATTTGAAAGGATTAATCAGTGCATTCGAATTCTGTGAACTGTTGAGTAGTATCACACACGCACACAACCACACACCAACACACACACACACACACACACACACACACACATACATACATATATATAGAATTTACATCGAGTATAGTTTCCCATTTGCGGTTAGAATTATATATACATATATATCATACCATATTGTATCACAATCATGGCTTAGCCTGGCAAACGAGATTTTGCAGCGAACCCACCAGTCTCGCAGTGACCAGCGGGGTCTATCGAGACGGACAAATTTTGCCTCAGCCTTTGTAGGAAAAGGAATGGTGAGTTTGCAGTATCGCCCCGCCTTCGCTGCTCTGATTCTACGGTTGGATTCACATGGAGTTTTCCTTGAAGACCTCATGTCGGCTGCTTCTGCTTCCCATTTGTGTTAGTCAATCCCACAAGAGAAGAGTATTCCTTTAAAAGAATCATTGTGTCTCCTCCATGGCGTTCCTCTGTTTCGTTGGCCAGAGGCCAGCTCAACGAGTAGAAGGATCTTTGAAAGTCAATAGTCTTCCATCCAGGGGGCCTGCCCACCTTCAGTGTTTTGTGATGAAGTCAATCCAGTGCACTTTGAGAATGGTGTGGGGGCAGCACCGGTGGAAGCCTCCCGAAGAGGTGTAAGTGGCGCCGGTAGGTGACCCGAAATTCAGCATCATAAAAGAGAACTAACGCGCAACATCTCTATAGACTGTATTTTAGTGTCTATTATAAGTTCTTATCCAAATACGCTTATGTAGTCTACCAAATGCTAGATTTGCTTTTGCAAGTCAGTTGCAAACTTTTTGTCTTCTGTGACCTCTGAGGATATGACACATCCAAAGTCTCTGCTTATTCAAACGGATAGATAGATAGATAGATAGATGTTGGGGGAACAGGTTGATGGGGGAATGACAGCTTTCTTCCGACTGACATCAAAACTAAAGAGTTCTGTGGGCTATTAAAAGCAGAATGTTACTTGTAGGGCAAGTGGGCAACTAGGCCTGCGTTGTCTGCGAACAGAAGATTATTCACTAGCTTTTTTCTAGTGTTGGCGTGGGTCTGGATTCATTTCTAGGCTGCCGCTTGAACGTGCCCAGATTCACACATTTTCTTTGTCATCCATTTCCTTTGAGGCCTGTTTCAGCATGCCCAAGAATATTGAAAATATTGCACCACTTGCAAATGGAATGGGTTTTTTTTCTTCTTTTTATCATGTTTACTCTCAATCGCATCAGATATCACAAAAAAGTTATTTGGGGTTTTATTAAAATGACTTTCACAGCTTTTTGGTCCTCATATTGATATACGCATTCAAATTTGAACTAGTAAGCAGACATCAGGATTTTTAGTATATTTATCATACCATTACATTGCGATCAGTTTTTTTCATATAGTTCATGAATCTATGTCCAAATTCATCAATGTAAACTGCTTATGAGCTTAGAATACGTTTCCAAACTTTGTATCAATAATGTGTTTGAAGTTATACCACATCAGAGAAACATTGAGTAGTCTATAATGTCCAGATGAGAAGAGGTCAGATAGAACAATTCAATATAGAAAACACCATTTTCAAGGGGTAACAATGTCCCACGCTAATAGCTATTTTCAAATTGTTACCTGATTCTTTTAGCAAATGATAAAGATAATATATATATATATATATATATATATATATATATATATATATATATATATATATATATATATATATATATATATACTACTTTTGGGAGGTAACCTACGTAAGTAAGCCTTGTTTCAAAAAATCAATGTGCAGTTTGAATTGATATCAATCCCTAATACACATAAAACCGTATATGAAATCACAAGGAACATGTATGACAAAAGACTATACAATGAAGGGAGGTGGGCTTTGATCAACACTGCTGGGGTGCCATGTTAAAACAACTGTTTTGTTCCAGAAAAAATCCTCGAAACGGTTACATGATAAACATCTGATGATCCCAACAAGAGACAATTCATACATTATACAATGATAACAAAGTATAGGGAAAACAAAAGAAAGATACTTTTGAGGGTTACATAAATTGCATTGATCACTTTTGGGAAACGGGTGAATATATATATATATATATATATATATATATATATATATATATATATATATATATATATATATATATATATATATAAGAGGATACATACCTTTTTATATATAAATTTTTGTTATTCAATCAGGTTTAATTGTTTTTGAAAACTCATGATTCTAACCAATCCCCCATTTCTCTAAAATACAAAAAGATATGTAATCTTTCCATCAATTCAACTATCTTTTCTTCAGTTTATTTTTGTTCATTTTTCCACATATTTCAAATTTCACATGATCTCTGAATAATTTGATAAAAGATGGAATTTACAAATTTGAGTATAAATTCACCCACAGGAATCCTAAATTAATACTTTATAAACACATATTATAAGTAAATTACAAAATTTTAAAACACCAATCTCTTGAGGAGAAGGTCGTTCTGAAAATCTATTTTGATTCAATTAGAATGATATAATTAATATTCATGTACACATACATATAGATTGCATGTTCCAAGTACAGAAGACCTTTTTCTTGAAAGTCAGCATTTTGAAATCCTTTTTTTTTTCTACTTCGTTATGGGTGAAAATACGCACTGGTTCGAACGTTTGTACACACACGCGCACACACACACACACACATACATATAGTATAAAATCGAATCACTATCAAATTTGCACGCTTGTTTTTTTCTCAAAATTAAGAATTTTTTGTAAATGTTGTCAAAATAAGAGTACTTACGATTGGATAATAAAATAATGATAGTGTTAGTTGTGGTGAAATAGAAGCATTTTTCTTACGATGAGTGAAAATGAGATCGCACTAGACCAATGAATATCCTTCATCCAACATTTTTATCTCTAGAATTACCTGAAGCGCACACACACGGTTATACATGCATACTCACGCACATACATACACGCATGCACATATATGTGTGTGTGTGTGTGTATGATCTGAAAAATGTTATAAACTGACAGTTAATATCCTAATTCACTTGGATTTTTTTTACACTTTGATGTTTCGTTGCTGACTTGTGAGAATTAAGCTCTCGAAACTGATGCAAAAATGTGGACACAGGGAACTCTTACAGACTCATAAGATAGGTAATAATGTAAAAAGAAGAATAAAACATATGACGTTGTTTACACAATTTTCACTCTTGTTTCTTTAGCTCTCATAGACATGGCCACTCCTTCGGGTTCCTGCCTTGCCTGAGTGCGAAGTAAATGCCAACTGTCTCAACCCCAGGTTTCCATTATCTGTGCAGCTAATTGTTTGTCCACTCCAACTCCCAACTTCCATTGTATCAACATTCATATCAGTTATAGTCCATGGTTCCACTCCAGGACGCCTGGTGAGAATGCCGAAATCGGTAGGGTGCTGGGTAGTATCGTCTATGAGCTTATGGTATACATGGGTATATACTTGCTGAGAAGATAGATTTGCCTGGTTTCAGATAAAAGGCGCGCGTGGCTAATCAGCTCTGGACAACCTCCACCTGGAAGAAATCAAATATTAATAAACGACTGCTGTTAACGTTTTAAAAGCAATATAAGCAGTTAGTATCGTGTCAGGCAATTGATGTTTTCATTTTTCTTCTTTTTCCCTCATATGTTGGACAAACGGGAAGATTTTGGCTTGTAACATCTGGAAAATCAAAAAACGATTAATTTTACTTCTCGTCATTCTTTTATTAAATATATATTTATTGATATTCATTTAGTCTGGCTCAAGGCCACCGGATGTGGGCCACAACGTGTCGACCAAATTCACTGTACATGCGATGTGTTCAGTGAGAGTGCTTATCACCACTCTCCACTAGGAGTCCTGAGCTGAGTCTTAGTCTGGTACATGGTCAAAGGTGGAACTCACGACATAGATTCGTCGATAAGGCTGTGACCCGAAATATCTCTTACACAACAGATATTTATTTTCCAATTGAAATTAGGTTATCCAACGGTCCATTAGATTGATTGGATGCATGGTATTTTTCAGGACGATGATGATGCCCGAGTAGGTTGCACTGGGTTACATGGTACCAATAGCAAGTAGTAATCCTGATTTGGATCTGGAGAGGTGGATTGATATTTTTTTCAAGAGCATTAGTAAATCAGGTGCAGAATGCACGTGGGACTCACAATTCGGTTAATTAATTCCATTTTCCCACTCTGTTAACGTTCTCTTAAAGCCAACCCAGTACCTCGAATCAGCGAAATCATCGCCACCCGTCTCTCTATCGTCGTAGAGCCTGTTATTTCTGAATTCATCTAGGTTGTCATGCCATCTTACTTTTTTCTCTGTTGGCCACAATTTCGCATATGATCTCTGGGGATCCACGTTGTGAATCGTTATGTTCAGCAGTTATCTGACATTCTTGAGAAATGTCTAGCACATTGCCATTTTAGTTTTCTCAGACTCCTGTCTTTTCTATGATATACTGCGTTGTCTTATGATCTTTCCATGTGAGGTTGAGCATGATTTCTCGTGTACACATTGCATACTTCTCAATGTCGAATTATGCAACATAGATTTAAAAGAAAACACATCATGGGGAAAAAAATTATCACTTTGAGTCACAACAACGATATACAACTGATAAATACTTCTTCTGTCACACGCAGAAAACACGAGAGGAACCCCGAGGGCGATGGGGGGTGGGGTCCGAGCGGTCACGGGGGTGCCCCGAAATCAAATTCTGTTCAGGGCCCCTTAAAGGCCTGGGTCGTCTCTACTGTCGTTCCATTCTCTAAACTCACAGAGATAAACTCGGATAATCTCGCGGAGACGGTAATGTTTTCAAAGAGAAAGAGACCGACTTAATTGCACACGCACCCAAAGTCTCAAAATTGAAACCCTAATTATATGCAAACATACGTTTTCATGAACCAGTTAATAGATACGGTACACTCTACCCCAAGATGTATATATATATATATATATATATATATACATCTTGGGGTAGATATATATATATAATATATAAGGTTGCTACAACTAGGCCTGATGTTTCAATGCTATGGGATATGCTGCAGCATTGAAACATTATTGGAACATATAATAGTCAAAAAAATATGTATATACATATATATTTTGTACTAATTCGTGAATTGCGAAGTGGAAAGAAATTTAAAAGAAAAAAGTGTTACATCTAAAAAAAAAATCATCAAATCCTAGCTTCCGCATTCCATTCCTCAATCTCAAACATGAAAACGGGATTCAGTTTCTATACAACCACTGAGCTGCTTTTCGAAAATGTTGGGGCAACCAACAAAATGCATAAAACCCTTCCACGTGATTCGAGACGCAACACTCGTTCCCTCGAATTTTTTTCCACCTTCCAATTGTGAAATTACGACCATTTTGTCGGATTACCTCACATCCACACAACGAACATTAAATATATATATATATATATATATATATATATATATATATATATATATATATATATATATATATATATATATATATATATATCAGAATATACAGGACATACCTATCCATGTATCTATTATCTATCTAATAGACCATCTCAGTAATCCCTACTATACGTTTTTCCTCGGCCTGAACGCACCTATCTTTCCGCCCATCTATATCTGTCAATATCAATCAACTCCAGTTCATATTTATCTGTTTGGGGCCTGCAGTCATCTATATATGCACGTCACGATACATTGGCCAACGATCTGGACATATCTGTTCTATGATTTCGGAGTTATCGATGGACACATCACTTGAAGCCACACATTCACATATACATATGTAGGGGCATCAATAAGTCGGCAGCCCAAGGACGAAAAATGTATTTATTTTACGCAGCGAATATTTGTTTTCCAACGTAACATTATTCCTTGTCAAAGCACTTAATTCCACAATGGATATCAAATATATTTAGCATCATACGGTGAAAATTACAGATCGCAAATCAACCTAAAATTAAGTTCCAAGTGATAGACTTATTGATCCACTCTTGCATAAACAAATTGAACGAGATAATGAAAATCAGGTATATATATATATATATATATATATATATATATATATATATATATATATATATAGAGAGAGAGAGAGAGAGAGAGAGAGAGAGAGAGAGAGAGAGATTGATAGATAGATAAATAGATTGATAGATAGATAGATAAATAGATAGATAGATTGATAGATTGATAGATAGATACTGTAAAAGCTGACATAGATAGATTCTTAACAATCTGATATAGACAGATATATACTGAACATGCTGAAATATATATATATATTGATAGATATATGGATAGGCAGATACCCAACCTGATATAAACATATACAGAAGAAACTGGAGTAGATAAATATATACAGGGATAGTTACTGGACAAGCTGAGATAAATACTTGATAATCTGATATAGATAGATATATGGTGAACAAGCCGAATAAATAGATAGATTCTTAACAATATGATATTCACTTGTATACCAAACCAGCAGAGGTAGATAGATAGATTGATAAGTCGATAGATAGATTGATACGTAAGTAGATATATACTGTACAAGCTGAGATAGATAGATAGATAGATAGATAGATAGATAGATAGATAGCAATAAACAAAGTAGCTAAGTAGCAAGACAAATCAATAGTCTTGCATCTGGATTCGTGGTTCATTTTTTCCAATCTGAATCACAAATAGATCAAATTAAGATAAATTAAAGTCAGAGAAATTCGTCTTTCCTTTATTCCATTGTTGCATGCTGCTTTAATTCATGGCAACTAACTTATCTTCTTCCTACGCTCTCTGTACAGCAATTACTGAAAGAATCAGCGCTTACCCACCTGAGGTAGAATTTTTACAGTTCATTCTTTCTCTTTGTTTCTTTGCCTTCTTCCAATTAATTTCAGCCTTTGTTTGTCAGTTTCCTATCACACAAAACGATTCCAGAAACAAATTTCTTTACGTTCGTGTTATCGTTCAGAAACTTTTAAATCGAATCACCATAGCCCAACAAATTGCCCACACGACCAACCAGCCAAGTGGGCTAGAGATTTCTTCTCTCTTAGCTCGCTTGTGTGTCTGTGTGTCTACCTACGTCTCCAGGGGCTCCTGATCACATTTGAGGCTACAACCCTGAAAATTTGCAAGAGTTCACCCCTAGGCACCATCTAAAATGTTTTTTTGTTTTTTTTTTACAATGTACTTTTGGGGTTCTCTATGGTTATTTTGGATCTACATTGCCAAAACCTCGTGCTTGTATTTGGGGGGGGATACATTATTATTAATATATTTCTTTTACATAATTTTAGATAATTTTTTTCAGATAGTTATTTCTCATATACGTGCCGGCTACGGGTTATTCATTTATGCTAGTCACTGGTTACATTTTATTCAACCGATCTAAGTGCTTGTCGATGTAGATATTTACTAAGCTTAACTTAGATTAAGTAAGTACAAATAGGAGAGTAGGAAGATAGTGTTGCGCCTGGAAAACCAGCATGCGAAATATTGGCTTCATCTTGGACTCGAAAATCTACAACTGAAGCTGATACTGATGTGGAATGCGCTTTCACCTCAGTCGCAGAGCAAGTCAGAGTTTATGGGTATATAAATTGTTGTATATATGTATGGGCTTAGAAAATATTGGCTCCACGATGCTAACGATAGAGAGGTGTGGCGAATCCTGAGGAAGGTCTATGTCCAACGACGGACGTTAAGAGACTGATGATAATGATGATACATGCATACGTGATTTGTAATATTTCGATGAGTTTATTTTGCCATATTCAGGTAATTATATTCTTTTGATCAAATAGAATCAGTTCTATCTGACTCAACACCAGAGGATGTTGCATTTAGATTCTGGATAGGGCAAGGTGATTGCTATTATACCTTTCCCTTGAAATTAAAATACTGAGTCTGAATGGCTGCAACTCGTCTCCGAGCCAAAGAGGCGCCATCGCAATGAATACAATTCAAAATATCACCACAACACTTAGTGGTGGATCATTAAGTCCTTTGCCGGACTAATAGTTATCAGCTGGAATTTGATCTGAAATGTTCAGTTTTATATTCGATCTATGTGATTAATATTCACAAATTCATTAACAAGGGAAGGGGTTATGCTAAAACTATACATTGGGTGGGTAAAATTAATGCTCTTTCCATAATTAAACTAAAGGCTTATGGCTCGATTCTTGAATTGATCAAATTGAGCAAGATAAATAAGGAATCATTATATATATATATATATATATATATGTATATATATATATATATATATATATATATATATATATATATATATATATATATAGAGAGAGAGAGAGAGAGAGAGAGAGAGATAGATCTAACTACGTGCCTAGTATTTTAAACTAAAGCTCAGAGGAAAGCTTACAATCAAATCTTTCTGGAAGCACCGGCTCTTGTTAGTTCAGTGAAGTTAAGTAACGACGTGACCTATCAATATGTGGATGGGTGACTTTATGAAAGCGACTTGCTGCTTGTGCCAGACAAAACAGAACTTAGTAAATGAAATACCCACGGCAATCATATCGTTCATATGCGTGTAAAATCTTTGATACTCAAATATTCAATCATCTATATACTAAAGAAAAAACACTCATAAAGATACACACGAAATAAATAAAAAACGAATTAAAGTGATTCTGCGTAACATCATCCTTAGAATTGAGTTTAGGCACATATATATCTTTTTATCTATCTAACTATCCATTATTTCGATCTGTCTATCGATCTATCTACCTATATATATCAGATTGTTCCGAAACTACAGTATTTCAAGACCCCCTATCGAATGTAAATGGATCAAAAGAGCAATTAGATAAGTGTGTTTCGTGCACGAAATGAATGCATTCTTACGAGGAACTGAAATTGATAAGGTATTTCGCCGTTGGTTGGTCCATGTGCGTGTTCCAAGGAATGGAACCAACCACCACAGAGGCATCAAAAAAGAGGTAAAAGCTATTCGAAGTTTCCAACTGCCAGAAAATCAGATCAATACGAACAGACTGTGACCGACAGTGAACAAACTGACTTGGAAAAATAGGACACGTAGACTGACGTAGATTGATAGATAGATGCTGAAGCTAATATAGATAGATAGATACTGAATCAGCGATAGATAGATAGATAGATAGATAGATAGATAGATACTGAATATGAGATAGATAAATAGATAGATAGATAGATAGATAGAAACTGAAGCTAATATAGATAGATAGATACTGAATCTGTGATAGATAGATAGATAGATAGATAGATAGATAGATAGATAGATAGATAGATAGATAGATAGATAGTTAGATAGATAGACAGAAAGATAGATACTGAAGCTAATATAGATACATACTGAATCTATGATAGATAGATAGATAGATGGATAGATAGATAGATAGATGGATACTGAATCTCTGATAGATAGATAGATCGATCGATAGATAGATAGATAGATAGATAGATAGATAGATAGATAGATACTGAAGCTAAGATAGATAGATAGATAGATGGATACTGAATCTCTGATAGATAGATAGATAGATAAATAGATAGATAGATAGATAGATACTGAATATGAGATAGATACTGAATATCAGATGGATAGATAGATAGATAGATAGATACTGAAGCTAAGATAGATAGATAGATAGATAGATAGATAGATAGATAGAAAGATATACATTCACTGAACCTGATATAGATAGGTAGACAGATACTGGACAAGCTGAGATTGATAGGTATATACTGAGGCTGAGATGGATAGATAAATATAGATACTGAACAAGCAGAGATGGATAGATTGATAACGAATACTCGACACAGGTAACGGATACAATGAGATGGATATACCTATCTCATATTTATAAAATAGATATATATGTATGCAGGTGTATGTGTGAGTGGGTGTGCGTGCGGGCGTGTGTGTGTATGCGTGTGGGTGCGCAGACTGAAGGATTTATGAAAAAAGCAGAGACAGATGTTAATTGATTCACAGATTGATACATGTGAACAGACTGATTGACGGAATGATGTCGTTAAATTGACTTGAACAGACTTTGTGAGATATCATTAGGGTATCGGATATCCTACCTATAGATGTCTGGACTGTTATGGCCCGACAGGAAGTCTGTATAGCGTGTAGCTCATAACGGCTATTTACCTCAAAATTTTCAGGGCTAGCTTTTTTATTGGATTACAAAATCTTTCGCCCGCAGCCGCCGGCAAGTCCTTAAGAGTATCATTATCACAAAGTCATGATCATCTCTCCTCTCGTGTGTGCATGTGTGTGTGTGTGTGAGAGAGAGAGAGAGAAAGAGTGACAGAGAGAGAGAGAGAGAGAGAGAGATGGAGAGAGAGGGGGTGAAAGAGAGAGGAGGGAGTGAAATCCATACCAATACATTGTTCAGATAGCCTATGAAACTTTACTTCTTTGTTTGAATACTAAATGTCTCTAAAAAAAGCTCTTTTTCAATTTGTCATTTCAGTTATATATATATATATATATATATATATATATATATATAGGGAGAGAGAGAGGGGGAAGGGAGAGATGAATATATATATATATAAATTTAGAAAATACATATATGTATATATGTGGGTGGGGGTGTATATCTATATATACGTGTGTGTGCATGTGTCTTTATATATGCATGAGTGTATGAGAGAGAGAGAGAGAGAGAGTAGGGGGAGTGAGAAAGAAGGATCATGTGCGTTGATCGCACCTGATTCAGGTATGAGTTTTTGGGAACAAGATATACGGCAGGGCTGGGTTTGAGGAACTAGGTATTCGCTCATGTCTCCATTAGTGCGACACTAGATATACGGAAAGAATACTAGAAATTTAGAGGTAGGTATACACCGTTTCCCCAACTTCCCCAATTACCATCCCAGGTTGCATTCGATATGATGTGCAGGCTGGCAAGCATGAAGAATCGCAGAATGTAGCTCAGCTATTTCCTCATTTAGTACACGTTACCCAGATGCCAACCAGCAGAATTGGTGCGTGGAAGATTAAACTGCTGACGAATGTCGATCGATATTCTATCAATTGAGATGACGTATCGATTGGCAACGAACTGAGGACTATGAACTGTATTTCCAAGATAGCTATAAACACGGAACGAATTGCTTTTTTTTTTTCTTTTTCTCAGAGCCAAGCTTATTTATTTATCTATCCGGGTTCATGTTTAGACAAGGTTATATGGAATCATGAGCAGATGCGGTTGCACACGTACATACATGAATATGTATTCGTGCGTGCATAGATATTTATAAACACAAAGAGACTCACATTCAGTCAATTGTGTGAAAATGTAGATATTCACTGAGTTTAGTGCATTTTATGCTGGATGCCTTCTTGCACAATAAGTGCCGGTTAGATAACAGCGTTTTGTGCTAAGTATAAATGTTTTATATCTTTTTTACAAGCATCTTTTTTCGTCTTGCTTGTAAACTTGCTTTGATGTGACTATTCTTTTTAGCATTTTGCAACTTAATAAATAGTGATGTTATTGCTTTGAAGCTTGCCGTTAAGACGTTATTCTGCTAAATTTAGGCCGTGTAATAACTCACACAAACTAAATTGAACGTACTGGTCGAATTTTCGTGCTACAGACGAGTTAGTTATACGATACGAAGTAACATACCCGTAGTTTTGGTTACATATTCTTTGTTAACTCAATTTCTATGAGCATATGTAGAAAAAAAAGATGCAGAAACACTCCCTCGATATTGGTAATCAGAAGGCTACTTGTTTGTATGATATCAGGGTCACCAGCTTAGTAGTTTAGGTCAACTATGTTGATTTGTCACTCCACAAGTTCGGTCTGGCCCGATGCCCCAACTGTGCAGCATTAAGCAGTGATTTGTGAAACTAGTTTAGTGACCATCCTACTACGGCAGACGCCTGTCTTTGAACCTATCATCATTATATTCATCATCATCAGCAGCAGCATTTTAACGTCCGTTGTTGGACATAGACCTTCCCCAGGATTTGCCACACTTCTCTATCATGGGCGTCTCGGCGCCAGAACTTTATAAACTTGTCTAGCTCGTCTCTCCATCTAATATTCTGCCGGCTTCGGTTGCACATGTTATCTCGGGGAATCCATGTTGTGAGTCGTGATGTCCATCGGTTGTCAGTCATTCTTGCAACATGGCCAGCCCACAGCCATTTGAGATTTCTAATGGATTCTATGATGTCCCTGACTCCTATCTTTTCTCAGATGTACTGTGCCGTCTTGTGGTCTCTCCCAGCACAATTCCTTTATGTGCACGTTGCATGGTTCTCAATTTGCAGATTTGTCTCTGGGTTAGGTTCCATGTTTCAGCTCGATAAGTGACTATTGGGAGGATGCATTGGTTGTATACTCTTCTTTTTAGGATTAATGGGATCTTCCTATTTTTGAAGGTTGAGCTTGCTCTGCCAAAGGCTTGCCTTCCTAGTGTGATTTTTCGCTTGATTTCTTCTTCTCTTGAGAGTCTCATGGAGATTCGTTGTCCTAAGTAGATGTAGTGATCTACTTCCTCCACTTCTGTGTCCTCGATTTCGATCTTACTGCTTTTGTCTCCGATGTGGTTGTTGCACGAATAAATACATAAACGACTGTATATATTCACTCATATGTGTGGAAAGATAGATAGATAGATGAAACATACTAAAATATATACGTACAGAGTTGAGTAAAACCAGAACGTATCGAACAGATAGATTTACAAACGTGAATTGAATCAAGGGTTGATTTTATGCTTTGAGTTACGTTCAATTGTTAAGTTGGTACAAAAATAATTGTGGCTCCTATTTTTTTCCAACTTTGAAGCTCATATTTGGAATAAGCTATGAATTATTCAAGTATGTTCATGTAATATACCATTTCAAAGTGTGAACTTTGCTCTATTTATTTGAACTGAAATTTTCTTTCCACTATCTATTCTGGTTTATCTGAGCCTGTCAGATCAAAATAGGAGAAAAGCAAAATGGTCAATTCTGTTGTACGAGTTGATAATGGGACGTAAATCAACGGACACTGCTCGCAATATCAACTAAGTATTTGGGCAGAGTACTGTCAACAGACGTGCAGCTCAACATTCGTTCCAGAAGATTCGAATGTGATTCTGTGACAGATGCAAGCAAAACAACTTGAGTTGTTGCAGAGTAACTAAACGTTGACCATTCAACAGTTGTTCGACATTAGCACCAAATTGTAAAAGCAGGAAAAATTCCTCATGTCGCACAAATAATCTCACAGTAATTGAACGAACTAGACTACGAAACTCTAATTCACCCAGCTTACTCACCACACCCGTTTGCGATCGACTACCGCTTTTTCAAGCTAATTGACCGATTCCGACAAGGGAAGGTCTTCAGCAACCTGGCAGCAGCTGAAAACGCCTTCAAAGAGTTTATCGGTTTAATGACTCCATAATTCTATGCTTCCGGGATGAATGGAATTGGCAAACATATATAGATTGTGAAGATTCTTATTTCTATTAATAACTTGAAACTGAGATATACTGCTTTAAAGTTGATGGTGAAAAACTACAATTATTCTTGCACCAAAATGATACGTTTATCAGGTATGTGATCTATAACGTTGTGGTAAGTATATCAAGAAGACAAAAGAGGAATTCACTTGTCTAAGCCAAATTTGATTAGTATATCAGTCAAAGATACACGAAGTGTTATCAAACAGTTGGGGAATTTGATAACAGCGCCTGTGTTTGTCGAATGGTTATTATCAAAATAACCGATCCCAAACATTTAATTCGGAATAGATTACGAATTATTTTAAACTATTCGTATTCGTCAAATCATTTTTATAATGTGTTATGTAATACAATGAACTTAATGATATAACTATCTTCATATATAATAATTGGTCACGTATTTTTGTACTCTGACAGGATAAGGGACTCGAGTCATCTATGATGACGTTAGGTAAAATTGCATGATCTGATGACATAATGAAAATTCAAAGAATAATAAATTTAGACACGATGGTGCTAGGGTCAAACTCCCTTGCTTCATTAAAATCTAAAAGGTACACAAAATAGAATTAATTTCTCCATTCAATATTATTCTAAAACTACGTGTCCCATATCAACTCATTTATTAGTAGTTTCTGTTAATGAGATTTGTGAGATTTGATAAAACATGTCGACCTGAGTTGGGTTTCAAATGTGGAAGTGAATTCTTAATCAGTTTTGCATACTTCCCTGAGTTATTTTTCTGCGTTATTTTATGATTCCATTAACATGGAGAAGCGTGGTGCCCGAATGAATGGAATCGGTGAGCTGAATCGAACTCCAACTCAGACGGACAACCCTTGGGAAAAACATGAATACATCTTTTCTATAAAGCCCCTTTCCAAAGCTATAGATAAATTGTATGGCAGACTGGGCTCTCTAGCTATGGTTGGCAACCAATCTAGGAGACCGACTCTAATTCCAGACCAGCTAGTGGGGATAGCTTCGTCAGTCAATCTTTCCCTTGACACACCCATGATAAGATCATCTGCCGTACCCCAACGACCCTGCATTGGGTGACAGGGATTAGGAAGTCAACATAGAACTTTGGTAGGCACTCAATCATTTAGATGAATGTGTCTGTTTCCGAGGAAGTCATTTGCAAATATCTTCAACCATGACTTATTGTCATTATTAAACCCTGGTTTCACTCGTTCGTCGAGCGATGACAGGAGGGAGAAACGGACATGAATGCCATTTTGAAGCGTTAATTGAATTAGATGCAGAAAAGGTCAACAGGATTCACTGGCAATTGAACTTTTGACCGACCCAAATCTATTATCAAACCGAAACCAACTAGGATTTCACCAGAGATAGAACAAAATGACTATCCTTGCTATGAACCATTAGTTTTCTTCCGAATAAGACTTCTTCGTGCTTTTGGGATATTAAAGAGTATCCGTTAATGTTTCCTAGCTTCCCAGGCAGCTTCCTCAGTACTTGTAATTGCTTCACCATTTCAGATCACGTTGTCTCATTAAACCTTTGAACTTTATTTGGAAATTAAAGAAAGAAAGTAAAGAAAGCTAAGGCAAAAGGACAGTGTTTCCCAACCTTTTTGTTGGTATCTACCACAGACCTTTGTCAAACAGTGACATATGTCGATAAAAACGTCTGAAACTTGAAATCTTAATTGTATCGAGATCATCTTTGATTGCATGTGTTTTTTCAAAATTATAAAAGATTGTCCTAGGACCATTCCTACCACTAATTAAAATGAATTCTATCGCCCCCAGGGGGTGCTAGCCCCCTTCCCCATGTTCGTAAACATTGCAATGAGTCACGTGTCTTGACTCCTCAGTTAAATTGACTTTGCGTCAACGAGCTAATGCTTTTGAACCTTGAGCCCGGCATCTTGCTTTTCAATACTTATTAAGCTTAATTTTTGAACAGAGCGAAGCAATACGTGATAGGAAGATTGTGTTGCATCAGTCTTCCAAGTTCAGGTGGCTTGCCTTGAGATTCTGCATTCGAGATCCTAGTTTTTACCTGAAACATGGAACCAAACCAAGAGACAAACCTGCAAATGAGAAGCATGCAACGAGCGCGGGAGAGAATTGTGCTCAACCTCACAAGACAGCACAATATATCAGGAAGAAAACAGGAGTCCAAGACATTATAGAATCTACTAGAAAACACAAATGGCAATTGGCTAGTCATGTTGCAAGAATGAAAGACAACCGATGGACTCACAACATGGATCCCCAGGGACACATGCGAAACCGAGGCCGACAAAATACAAGATGGAGAGATAAATTTGACAAATTCAGAGAGTACTGGCTCCGCGACGCCCAAGATAGTGAAATATGGCGGATCCCAGGAAAGTATATGTCCAATGACAGACGTTAAAAGACTGATGATGGTGGATATCAACCTCTGGTAATGATGGGAAATAATTCAGAATCCCGACCTCGAAGTAGGCCTTGCTTAACTCGCTTTCAGCTTCTGATAGGCAACTTCAGTGCAATCCTACACTTCTTCAAGACGAATTCAGCTTTAATGAAAACCTACACGCGTACATGTGATAAATAAAAACTCTATAGTTCCCTTTTAGACACACCAAAGGCATCATGAATTATTCAAAGCACCCAGTTATGTAGTGCATATGTTTGGTTGCAGGTGTACTTTCCCAACAATTATCAATGTCAGTTCCAGCACCGGTTGCCAATCGATCAAGGGACGATTAAGACGAATAAGTCGGTGACAAGACTAATCCATGGCAAAGAATACCACAGAGAATATGTGAGAGAGGGGAGAGAGACATAGAAGATACGGGGGAATGTATTTCTAGTGCAAGGTGGAGACACGTGGAAGAAAAATACAACGCGTACATACCTTCTCCGTCTGGAGAGAATTTAAAACAATACAGTCAATCTTTTAATTGACTGCATTCTGGGTACACTAACAGTCTTGACCTCAAATACGTTAGCAAAACCATAATTTTGTTTCGTGCACCAAATCCAACACTAAGATATTGTTAATTTTTCGATTTCATTTTCTTGGATGAGGTATTGTAACTAAAAATCAAGATGCAGTTGAAAAGCTGGTCAAAATTAATAAAGTGATTATCCAAGAATATAATTTGAACAATTAACAATGTCGTTTCATGAAAAGACTGCTAGATCTCACTTGTAAACATCAGCAAGCGTAGAATATCGGTTGTAAATAGTTAGGATTAAGATGTAAAATCAGCTTCTGTTCAACTATGAAAGTCTCAGTGCCTGAGTAGCTATACTGGACCCCTATCTGACTAGGGAATGAGAGTTCGATTCTCACCGTGGGCCTTCCCTGTATTTTCCAATTATGTTGTATAATCGTTGCCATAGGATTACGGTCCGATCCAAAGTTGGAGTAAAAATTTTTAAAAACGATTGAAAATTAGGATGAAGGTAAAAAAGAAATAGTCAAAACTAATAATAGAACAATCACTCTTAGAAAAAAGATCTCTAAATGTAACTTGAGCTAGCAACTACTATCAGCATTGAATATCTGATCTTTTCCCGCCACACCTTACAGTTTATCCTATTTCTCCCCTGCTGTGTTCCTGTATTCTCGACAGAGCTGCTAAAGGAAGGACCTCCTCGGTCAAAATCCGTGGCTCAACTCCCTGTTCTTTGACATCACTTAAGTGTTTCAATATTTCGGTGACGAAAAATTTAAACTTCTCTGTTTGAACGACTCAGACAACAAACGATGAGAGATTTTTAAAAGCTTACAGAAAATACATGATTGGCTCACCACGTATCCATCTGTCTTTCTATTGGTTCTATATCTCTCAGATTCTTTCTTCTTTTTTTTCAATCAATCGCAACTATCTACGACTTTGCCAATAACTGATAGAAGCTCCAAGCATTATCTTTCATAGAGTGCTCCATCCACTTTTTAGCATGAACAGATAGCAGAGTCAATTTCAAATTTGGAGATATACGCTATGGATTAGAAATAGAAACACTAATTATTATATTGCAAAATTTCTGAGAGAACTTTGAACTAAATGTTGAAGAATTGCAGGAAAATCAAATCGAATCTCACCATAGATTCTTTAAATCGTTGCAGATATTCGTTGCATGAACTCAACTTTGACGCATCACACAGACATTGTACAACCAACGAGGAGTCGATTCAATAACAATTCCTTGCAGAACTGGCATGCTATCTTTTGTTCAGCACCATTATCAACGACTTTGAAAATTATTGAATTTTGTTAAAATCATCATCATTTGCCAACACTTAGATGATTATTCGACTTGAATTTCTATTTACTCGTTTTCTTTTGTACTCATGTCGTCAGTCAAGAAGCGTGCCTTTCACCTCGGGAAATAGCTTGATATGTGTGACCCCCTCGGGTCCTGCAAATGGTGAGATGATGGACTATCGATTGTCATTATGTTTTTAACACTTGCAACGCCGTAGGCTAAAAAGGGAAAAAATGGTCATTTGGAATAGTCAACAAGAGCTGGTCAATCTGAGAGTGTTAGCGTCTGTTTACAATCGTGAACATCGCAGGTGTTTGCAACCGAGAAACAGAATTACAGCTGCTCCATGATTAAATATGTTTACCTCTTTGATGTCAGGGAGACGAAAGTTCCGGGGATAGTGCAGAGACTTTAAATTTCGAAATGTGTGCACATTGTCCGTCCTTGAGTGTTTTTATTCAATGAGAGTATATGTCTATATATTCAGGTATGTTTACGTGCACATAGGGTGTCTTGGCAAGGAGCACTGGTTGAAAAGTTGGTCTTGCAAATCATTACTAATATAATGGGTTTTAACCTAACTACCACACTCGTAGTCTTGTGTCGTACTGGGTTGAGTATATAAATGATCCGACAAAATGATTATAAATTATTATTTATTCTATAGAAACTATAATTAGAAATTATCTCCCGTCGTTACGCAGTTAATGTATCACCCAGCCAAGACAAGAATAAAAGAATAAGTAATTAAAGAAAATGAGGCTGCTGTAGGAATCAAACCTGCACCCACTTTAGATTGAAAACACTTAACCGAGTCTTTGCATTACCGGTGGCTGTTATATCAATGGTGAGAGCAACGCTACATTGAAGCAGCTACCCTATCAGTGGCTGGTTCAATTCCTGCAATTGCCTCATTTTCTTCAATCGTTTATTCTATTGATGTTGTCAAGGGTTTCTATGTATAATATCACGCATTTTATATACATATCTATCTATATCAATATCTATATCTATATCTATCTATCTATCTATCTATCTATATATATATATATATATATATATATATATATATATATATATATATATTGATCAATAAGTCCGTAGCATGATTCAGCTATTAGCTTAAGTTTAATCCGAACTATTCACTGTACGATGTCCTATTAATGTGATTAACATTCATCAATAAAGGAATAAGGTTCAAGGAAAGAAAAATTTGATTGAATACAGTGACATTGTAACGATGTGGTTACTTTCCAATCATATTTGTCACGTAACTGATCACCCTAATAGAATAAACTCTTCCAGAATCAATATGTAAAAATAAAAACAGAAAATTCCAGAGAAATGAATGATAAATACTATTAACTACGAAGGTGTATTCCACTAACAACAGGGTTTTGGTCCTAAATTCTTCTTAAAAGAAATAGTGGCCCTAATAGAAATAAAAAAATTAAAGCATTATGAAAATATCCACAACTTTCAGTTTAAATAATATTCGGAGAGATGAAAAGAAATATTTATAAACTATGGAAAAATATTTTTTTAAAAGGAAAAAGTTACATGAAATCCAAATAAAGAGATGGGAGATAATTTTAATTAGCTCTTTCCAAAGTGAAAGCGAAAATGAAAGTATTTTACACATACCGAAGTCCATTTGTTTCACAAAATTACAATTTTAAAAAAACGCAACGCCGGTGCTGACGAATACCAAATAATGAAATGTTAACAATTACAGCAGTATTTTGCTTATGAATCTAATTAATTTATATATATATATATATATATATATATATATATATATATATATATATATATATATATATATATATATATATATATATATATATATATATATATATATATATTTATATATATACTCACATGCGTGCACAGGCACACATGCGCACATATATATAGTTATATAAATTGTTCATCTTGTAATTTAGTTTTATTCGTATTTACTTTTGTAATTTCATTCTTTATTAGCTGTTTAATCCTAGTCACATTTTCAGAGTACCAATATGTATGTATGCTTATATGTTCCTTTGTATTATAATTCTTCAGAGTGACTATAGACTATCCAATATCCCTTCCAGTACCGCTAGATAGGGTCGAAACCTTTGCTTTAGACCCAGATACTTTACCCCTGCCCTACACAGAACTGGACAGTCAGTAGAACCGAATCAAGCGATATATTTACTCATGCGTAATTTCCCATCCACCGAAGCGCTCCATTCCATATATATATATATATATATATATATATATATATATATATATATATATATATATATATATATATTCCAACTTAGGAATAGAGCATTTTGGTGGATGAGGTATTATGCATGAATGAATATATCGCTTAAATTCAACCTTACTGACCGTCCAGTTCTGCGTAGGGCAGAGTTGTGAAGAGTTGTAATACAAACAATTATATAATATAGCACAGTTTATATATATATATATATATAGAGAGAGAGAGAGAGAGAGAGAGAGGAAGAGGAAAGCCAAACTTTTCAGTTATTGTTTTCTATTGTTCAGAAATTTCATTACATATATATATATATATATATATATATAAAGAACACCAAGAACTTTTCAAATCTATCATTGAGAATATCAACTGGGTCTGAGCTAATGAATCAATCAACCCACCATCTTAAACCTGTTAGCCTATAATCCTGTCTTCTGCCACTGAACCAAATACGTATTCCTCAATTATAGACACTGAAGGAATTTTATTTTAATACCAGGGATTCGCAATTATAGCCCTTCTGATCTGTCAAAAGCTGGGAATGAAAAATATGCAAGCCAATTGATTGTTGATAAAGTACCGACTTTAATTAAAAAGGAGTCAACCTCCCTTCCCACCCAAAATAGCAATTGGCGGAATTTGCTTCCAGTATGATCCCTATCTTATCAATAGGAAGAATTTGAAAGAAAATACAAAAAAAACGCAGCGTCAATAAATAATAATTTCAGCAGTGTAATGGAGTATCACAAAAGGCTGAAGAAATGTTACCGGGCTGTTTTCGACGTCATTGGGTACAAACAGAAAGATATTGAAAAATTTGTATAAAGATATGCCAATTAACAAATGCCACACCTTGGATGAAAAAAAAAAGAAGAAAGAATGAGTTGAGGAAAATTGAAATTTTAGATCTTAACGTAATTAATATGCGGCTGGATAAATAAAAGATCTGGAGACTGGAAATGAGTCATTGGATTTTCGAGGGAATGGGGGAGAGGAAGCGAATAGGATTGAGATAATGAATGGTGGAGGGATAGGGAGGGGAGTGATAAAAGGAACGAAAAATGTCAAAAAAAATTGGGAGAGAATTCGCGAAAAAACGGGAGAAAATGCTGGAAATATGGACGTTAGACGAACCAAATTTATTAAAAAAAAAAAACGAGACTTTATCCAGAAAAAATGCAGAAAAAAAGAAAACGTTTCTCATAAAAATGAGAACATATACGAAGGGAAAATATTGAAAGAAGTAATAAAATAGATTGAAACAGACGAGGAACGATCATACACAGGCGTAAAGACGGGTGGGTGCCCCAGGGCACACCATTAGAAGGTTGACACCAAAATTCAACATTTAAAGCTATATTGAGCACTATTTTCTTTTCGGTTTTGCCTATTTTTAGTTATTTTCTAGCCATTTGAGACGAGTTTGACAATTTTCAACTATAAAAAATTGCCATAAAAAGGCCAAATGTTTTCTTTCCAGCGTGTTTGTAGTTTTTTTTTTGACATTTTTTGTGGTCGATTTGGCGCGAAATATTTATTGAGTTGGACCGCTGCAGTCAAGAATGTTATTTTAATAATGTATGAAAAGAGAAAGCTTATTCTGTTTTTATATTCGGTTGTCCATGTTAATCAATCAGTTGATTCTTGTCTAGTTCCTGAACTGCTGTTTTTACTCGTTCCTGTTGAACCAGAATATATATATGCATATATATAAATGTGTACATATATATGTGTGTACATAAACATATATGTATGTATATATATATATATATGTGTGTGTGTGTGTATTTATTCATTTATGCATATATATATATATATATATATATATATATATATATATATATATATATATATAGTGAAGTAATGGATTTGCGACGCAAACACCTTCATATAAAGTATTCGATTTATTCAGATCCCTATTTAGGACGTTATGGGTGTATATTTTCTGGGTGTAAAAACTCTACATATATATATATATATATATATATATATATATATATATATATATATATATATATATATATATATATATATATATATATATATAAATATACATGTGTGTGTGTGTGTGTATGTGTGTGTGTGTGTGTGTGTATGTGTGTAAATAGAGAGAGATAAATAGATTGTAATGGGATTTTTGATAATGACTAATGAAATTGCCGAAGCGAAAATTGTCGAACTTCGGACAGTTCTTGCACACATAACAACGTGTACTTGAGTTGTTCATCTGCAAACATGAAAACATGATGAATAAGTTAAACAAAATTTGCCGATCCAGTTGAACGATACATATCTGAAAGGAAAAATTGTTGCCTAATAACACTCACAAACACACACACACATATATATATGTGCAGGGTGGTGTGCGTTGAAAGAAAGAAATTACGAAAAATATATGAAGTAAAAAATTTCCCACACAAACACGTTTATATTTCTGCCCTGTTTGGGCTTCTTCAGGCGAATGATTAGGTTTATTTTAGATTCCTTCTTAGGACATTTTGAGGGTGTCTATTTTTTTAGGTGGTAGGATCTTCCTTTTATTCTATTTATTTAACTTTTCTTTTTTTTTCTTTCTTTAGTGGTTTGTCATGGCTTCTTATGTTTTTCTTTTTCATTTTTGTGGGGATACTATACTCGATGGTAGTTTATGAATCATAAATTAGGATGATATAGTGTAGGCATTTTTGTTATCAGTATGTTGTTAGACCATCAACTCTTTATTGCAATGTTTTATTGTGAAATTTATTCAAATTATCCGTACAACTGTAGCTATTTTTCTGTTTGTTTTTATTGAATATCTTACTCAGTGGGTTTTTTGTGAGTTAGTGTTTTTTCTGTTGATTTGATGAACATTTTTCCCGAATTGGTTTTTGCTAGTAGGTTAAATAACGGTGTATAGCGGATGATTTTCTAACCTTTACTTTTTTGTTGTTATGTTTTACACTATTGGACTTTACTTTTTCATCATATTTAAAGCCATTTCCGGTAAAATCACTATCCTTCAAGGCTTTAGTATATCTATTTCTAACATCGTTAAGTATTGCTTCATTTGAGCGTAGTTCTTATTAATTTGGGAATCCTTTTAAAACTTATGTTTCGTTGGTTTTATATCTTGTATTGATGTATATCAGAATTTTCTTTTCTGAGTGGTTTATGGGTTGTATATCTCTGAATTTTTGAGATGAGGTATTATTATTATTTCTATTTCTATTCGGACCATCCTCATCTTGGTTGTTTTTCACACAACGTTTCGGCCGTTGCACTCTACGGCCTTCATCAGGTATCATCTGGTAGGTGTGGGGAAGTAACGAACCGAACCCTTTATTTACCCGACGGGGGTATATTGACCGTACTCCCCTCTTAGCATTAGTAGTATTGTTATATTGTCTCACACTAGGATTGAACCTAGAACCATCAGATTACTTTACAGTAATTTGTCTGATGCTGTAACCACTGCGCTATGTGTCCATGTGTTATCATTTTAATTAAAGTAACATTTAGAAATGTAAAATTTTTACATTGGCCCTTATTTTAACTTTAGAGTCCAATTTTTTCATTTTTTACGATGTATTTAAAAAAAAAATTTTTCGCATTTTTGTCGGTTCCTATTTTCTACAATCAGTTGGCTGTCATCCTGGTACAGTCTTGTATATGAGCAGATTTCACTACCGAATCCAAAGGTTGATCACATTGCTGGAATTCTTTTAATGAAAGCTTTTATCCGCTAGACCCTCGTCCTGAAGGACATTAATTGATGTAATCTAGAGCCTTGAATTAACTAAACAGTGCGGACCCAATCTGACTATCTGACATGAGATTTAAACAATCTTAAACCATTTCCAAGAGACAGAGATATCATAAAATCCATTAAAAGACCAACATGGCAATGGACTGGTCATGTTGTAAGAATGTCAGACAATCCCTGGACATCATGACTCACAACATAGATCCTCGGAGATCATATGCGGAAATGTTGCCCACAGAAAATAAGATGGTGTGACGAACTAGGCAAGTCCATGAAGTACTGATACCGCTACGCCTATGATAGTGAGGCCTTGCAAATCCTTGAAAAGGTTTATGTCTGATGACTGACATCAAGAGGCGAATGACGATGAAACAATTTCACTTCTAAAAATTCCGACAGATATGAAAAGTGGAAGTCGATCAGCCGATCTATTTTATTCCAGTAATGCTGATTCATCATGACAAGTGTACAGACATCGAGACACATAATTACTTTCTCGTAATTATCATGTGAGTGCATCTGTTCATTGTTGAATGTTTTCATTGAAATACACCAGGGAGCAAACATTTACTCCCATAGAAATTATTTTCACTACCGCTTCGTTTTGAATTCATATATCTTCATTTTTTATGATATTTCTCATCACCTCTGCCAACGAAGGCGGAGAGGTAAACGTATTCGGTTGAGTCTTTTCGTCCGCCTCTCCGTAAGTTTGTCCACGAGATTGTTTAATACACTTATGTGTACGTTTATGCAGTGGTGTTCCTAGGGTTGGTGTCACCCAGGACAGTAACTTGGGGTGTCACCCCCAGTGTTGCCAAACTGAAAAAAACAAAAAAACATTTGCACTAAATCGACCAAAAAAATTCGTCATAAAACACCAAACTCACAAAGAAAAAACAAACAAACTGTAAGCCTTTTAAGACCATTTTTGAAAACGGCCAAAGCCGTCTAAAATGGCTAGAAAAAGGCTAACATAGAAAATAGCATTAATAGTAATGGTTAATGTTGAATTTTTGCGCTGCTAAAATATCAAGATGTCACCCTTCTGATGACGTCATCCGGGGCGGGCCCCAGCTCCGTCGTTGACACACCAGTCCACACACATGACTGTCCACATGATATCTCCAAAAGTACTCAATGAACTTGAGCAAAATGACTTGATGGTAGTGTGGTTAATTGAGTAAGGAAGAATTAGTGAAGTTTTGGGGTAGATCCATCCATAACTAATTCTCCTGTATCGTAATAATATATGTACACCGTATAATATCGCCCAAAATTCATATCAGTCCAGTTTTGTATCTCCAAACGTTCTGAATGAATTCAATTGAATTTTTGCAGGAAAATGAACAATAATCTACCGAATGTGGGATTTTGGTCGAACCCATGCAGGAATTCTTTCCTCGACAACGGCGTTGGTTGAGATATGCGGTCTCTGAGTACTTCATTATTTTTTTGTGGTCAGTTATCTGAGATATACTAGCAGGATTTTTCCTTTCTCTGAACTATTCCATACACTGAGGAAGCTGCTTATTGTGATCGCTTTTGGACAGGGCCATTTAAGAATAACCGGTAAATAACATTAAGCGAAGGATCTGTAAGGGAATCCGCTTATTCACCCTAGATAAAGTGTTTGGGTCAACTGATTTTGATAACAATAACTATTCGATAACGTTATCCATGATTATGATAAGCGGCTTCCTCTGTAGTTAATCTCCTTTAACTTAGCAGGTAAGGACACCTATCTCTTGCTTATCGCATGACCACGATTTGTTTTTTTGTTTGTTTTTGTTTTTTGGCTTCTGACAACGAAGTTGGAAGAGATATATGATTAGCCGCGCATGATAAGTGCCGAATGAACCCTGTTTAGAAAAGGTGATATTTTGGTTATTTCTAGAGCTACGACGCTCAGTTCCTTTTCAAGCTTGAACAATATATGAATCATAATGTGTACAAGATTTAGAAGAAAAGAAAACAAAAACGGGCCACTGTATGCTTAAGAATAACAAAAATAAAAAAATATAAACTCTTTTAAATGGTTGCTTAACGGCCATTCTTGTATTCTCTCGTGTTTATCTGTCCACACGATATGTCCGAAAGTCTGCATAGATTTTCGTGAAATTCTGTGGAAAAGCGATGGGAGAATTGATCAAATTTTGCGACGGATAAGGAATTCGTTTCCGATTGAAAAATATTCTAATTATTCTGCAGGAAAACAGGTTAGAAACGAACAGCTAAAGGCTCAATTTAAATTTCAAGGGGAAATAACTCAATACTTCAACATTCTCCCTTATTTTCGTTTTTTTCATCTTCTATTTCCATTCAGTTCTTTATTCTGTTTTTTTCCCTCAATATTTTATTTACATTAGTTTTCAGTTGATAGAGGTAGACACTATAAAAGTGTTTCCTAGTTTATGAATAGAAATCCAGACAACGTATTTCTCCAGGTTTTTTCAATTCTTTTTATTCAGTCAATTTCAACTCCTATTACATATTTCGCCGATCGTGCGAATAAATGAGTTTTATTGTAGGAAACGTTGGAAAATTCAAATAGCAAAGGGCTGATCATGTTGCTAGAATGTCAGACAACTGCTTGGGATCACAATTTAGTAACGTATTGGCTGGCGACGCCCATGATAGAGAGATCGAAGAATCGGGAGACGGCTGATTAAAGATTACTGCTGCTGATTATGACGATAATGATGATCAGTAAAAAAAATCGTTACTAGCGGGTAGGGCCTATGAAAAAGAGGTGCATGGCACTTTGGTCTGCATGGCTCCCACAATAACAGGGACAGTTTGTGTTTTTAAGTGCCACACGATGTCAAGGTTCTTGTACTAGCCAGGTTTCACAAGTCCCTTTACTGTTATATTTCTATTGGGAGACACATGTCGATTAATAGGCAAGTTCCTTTCTGTTGGTCGTTGAATACCATGTCGAGGCTGTCCGCTTTGATGGTCATGTTAGTATTCATCGCTCAGTCCCATAGTATTGTGGTGTTCTGTCCTCGAGTCTGGATCTGGTTGGTGTTCATAGCAGTTGTTTTGTGTTGGTGTTCCGTAATGTTTGCAGACTCGCAAATAAAGTTATTGATCCGTTCTGTCATGTCTGGACTTGTATTCTATTGGTGTTTACACAAAGAATCCAGACACGAGGTGGTCTATTTTTTCTACATGGATGTCTCAGAAGAGGCATCTTTTTTGAAGATATTCACTTGAAAGTTTCGAATAGGCGAGTGTTGGTCTTGAGCTTTCAATGTGCTACCCCTGGAGCCACTTTTTTTTCTTTTTTCTTTGTCTACACTTGGGTCTTTACTTCGGAGGACACATTGTCCGTGCAGAGGTCTTTGTTGCCATTTCATTTCAAGTTGTTTATGGCCTTGCTCCTTTGCGTGTTGCTTCGTCTTTTTCTCATGTATATCCTGTGAGTACTCTCCATTGTTCAAGTCTATATCTAGCTCTCTTGCAAACATCTCACTCTATATTTTTTATCGAGTTTAGCTTTTTTATGCCTTCATGTTCTTTAAGTAATTTTATCATCTAGTCCTGAGTGATTCTGGGGAACTGGTGTAATTCTATTGCAGTGGTTTTGTAGGCTAGTTCAAGTTGCATCATTTGTCTCCCACCATTATTCCTTGGCAAATACAAACGATCAATGTCAGCTTTATGGTGGTGTATTCTGTGGTATGTTAGTAGTTTCCTTATCTCAGTGTCTATTTTTCTAATCTCATTTAGATTCCAGTTAATTATGTTAAAACTATACGTTACAACAGCGTATTAATGGCTTTTACTCTATTTTTTTCCTGATTCAGCTCAGTCCTCAGTACTGCCAACATTCTTCTGAAACATTCTTTCCTCACATTCCCTTCCTGCTGGTATGTTGAATTCTAATACCTTAATTAATTCCGATATACTTATACACGTCTCCTTGTTGTAGTTCTTTCGAACGAGGCGTTAGCACATATGTCCGGGTCAAATTCCATTCCTATGTCTTCAATCAAGTTTTTAATTGTCTTTAAATAAAACCTTCAAGTTCATTGTCGTGCATATGGCTTCAAATGATCCATGTAGATAAGGTGGCTGATTATTCTGTCTTTCAACTTATATCCATATCCTGTTTTGTGTAGCTCAATGGATAAAAAAATTTACGAGGCAAAGAAGATCAGAGAGAATGGGTCTCATTGGAATATTATTGTTATTATCATTGATAATAATAATAGGTTCAGGTGACACATCTGAAGAATGCCCCCCCAGCACAATTAGTACCAATAACAAAACTAGAATAATTCCCCATGAGACCCCCACAGTAAGGTATGTATCAGAGGGTGATGACGAGGCACCTACGGTAGAAGAGAACACCAAAATACAAGCTTTGAAAGAGATCATGCTAGGAGAGAAAACAACACTCCCCTCCCTAAGAGACAAAGACAGAAAGAAAGTCGGAGAAGTGACCGAGCAGGTCAACTGCCTCTTACAGCACATAGAAACAAACACCCTCCTAGAACTCAACAACCTAATTTATGCAGGGGCGAAAATGGTTGCACAAAGCTTTACAACACAAGATAGGGACCCGAGCAATAATAGGGAAGGGAAACCCAACTGGGAGAGAAGGTTACAAAGGCAGATCTCCCAACTACAGAGAGATGAAGTACTGCTTAGAAATACACCACACACAGACAGACCACGAGTAAGACTTTATAACAAATACAAGGTAACGCAAAAAGGCATCGCAACTGTAGTCGAAGAGTTACACCAAAAAAGACTAGCCAAAGAGGCAAGACTAAAAAGATACAGACTAAGAACGGCCCAATACACACAAAACCGCACATTCCAAAACAATGAGAAAAAGTTTTACCGAGATTTAAATGGGGAAAGAAGGCAGGACATGAAACCAGATGCCACAGAGGCCAAGAACTATTGGAATAGCATATGGGGGCACCCAAAAAGACATAACGTAACACCGCAATGGTTAGGAAACATGAGAGAAGAACTAGGAGAAATAGACAAGGGAGAACCAATAGTACTGAATGAAACCACATTGAAACATACTCTTAGGAAAGTAGCCAACTGGAAAGCACCGGGTCCCGACGGGATCCATGGGTATTGGTTCAAAAAATTCACCACGTTACACGGCAGACTCACTCACCTACTCCAAAATTGTCTGAATGAAGGCAAAGCACCAGAATGGATGACTAAAGGCAGGACCACCCTCATCCAAAAAGACCCGGGAAAGGGGAACATAGCAAGCAACTATAGACCAATCACTTGCCTACCACTTATGTGGAAAATCCTGACCGGGCAAATAGCAGAGAGAATATACATGTCAATGGATAGAAGGGGGCTACTACCAGAAGAACAGAAAGGGTGTAGGATAGGAACCAAAGGGGCAAACGATTTACTCTACATAGACCAGATGATCTTAAAAGAAGTAAGGAAAAGGAGAAAGAATATCGCAATGGGATGGATAGATTACAAAAAGGCATACGATATGATTCCACATAGTTGGATACTCGAATGCCTTAGAATGTTCAAAATTAGCGAACCGGTGGTTAAATTCATTGGTAATTCAATGAAAGACTGGAAAGTAGATTTGACAGCCGCAGGGGACAAACTAGCCGAGGTAGGGATAAAAAGGGGGATCTTCCAAGGAGACTCGTTGTCCCCACTATTATTTGTTCTAACAATGATACCGCTTAACAGAATCCTGAAAAACAGCAAAGGATACCACTTCTCTAAAACAAAAGGAAAGGTCAACCACTTAATGTACATGGACGATATTAAATTGTTTGCGAAAAACAGGGGAGAGCTTGAGACTCTGTTCAACGAAGTAAGGGAATATAGTGAGGACATAGGAATGGAGTTTGGAATAGAAAAATGCGCAATCATGGTGATGCACAAAGGAAGGCTTTCAATGACTGAGGGAATTGAACTTCCGGACAACAACAAGATTAGGGCATTGACTGCACAAGACCGATACAAGTACCTAGGTGTCCTTGAATGTGACACGATAAAACGGGAAGAGATGAAAGAGAAGATTAAGAGGGAATACCTTAGAAGGATAAGGAAAATATTAGAAACCAAATTAAATAGCAGAAATCTAATAAAAGGAATGAACACCTGGGCTGTGTCAGTAGTTAGGTATACAGGACCATTCCTAGGATGGACAAAGGAAGAGCTCCAATCAATGGATAGGCGAACAAGGAAACTTATGACGATGCATAAAGCATTACACCCTAGGGATGATACAGATAGACTATACGTTAAGAGAAAAGAAGGTGGTAGGGGGCTCATCAGCATAGAAGATTGTGTCCAGAGAGCTAAAGTAGTCCTAGATAAATATGTGCAAACAAATAGTGAAGAAATCATAAAGAGCGCGAGGGATAGTGCAACAAACAAAGTAGAAAGCAATGGAACGGTACAGCAAACTAGAAAAGAAAAGTGGGAAGGGAAAAAATTGTACGGCGAGTTTAAAAGACAGATAAAAGATATAGCAGACGAGAAATCATGGACGTGGTTACGAAAGGGAAACCTTAAGAGAGAAACAGAATCGCTCATCATGGCAGCCCAAAACAAAAGCATAAGGACAAACTACATAAAAGCAAAAATCGACAGAACTCAGACAAACAGCAAATGCCGCATGTGCGGTGAAAGAGATGAGACAGTAAACCACATAACTAGTGAATGTAGTCAACTCGCCCAGAAGGAGTATAAGCATAGACACGATAGAGTAGCAACGATGATACACTGGGAACTAAGTAAACAAATGGGATTCAACCATGTGGAAAAGTGGTATCAGCACAAGCCAGAGGCAGTTTTGGAGAATGACAACCACAAACTACTCTGGGACTTTGACATCCAAACTGACCACCTCATCCAGGCAAGAAGGCCGGACTTAGTAATAGTAGACAAAAAAAGGAAGGCCTGCCAAATAATAGACGTTGCTGTGCCTGCAGACCATAGAGTAAAAAAGAAGGAGGGAGAAAAAAGGGAAAAATACCAGGACCTAGCAAGGGAGTTGAAGAAAATGTGGAACATGAAAACCAGGGTAGTACCGGTCATAGTGGGAGCACTAGGAACTGTCCCCAAAACGCTGAGGGAGAGACTGGAGGAGATCGGGATTAGGGGGAGGATAGAGACCGTACAGACCACAGCACTACTTGGAACTGCACGGGTACTGAGGAAGGTGCTAGAGATATAAGTACTGCAACGAATCGTAGCTCTGTCATGATATGCGAAAGAGAGAGGAGACGTTAGCTGAAGACCTGAGGAGACTTATTGTCACTCAGCCTTCAGCGATAACCACTGGGCAACCGGTGTGAAACTGTAAATCGCAGAATTACTGCGACCTATGAGTACTAGGAGAGGAGGGCTGGAGACTTGAGGAGACTTGCTGTCACTCAAACTCCAGCGGTTACCACCAGGCAACTGGTGTGAGATTCCAAATAATAATAATAATAATGGACTTGGTAATAGTAGATAAAAAAAGGAAGGCCTGCCAAATAGTAGACGTGGCTGTACCTGCAGACCATAGAGTGAAAAAGAAGGAGAGTGAAAAACGGGAAAAATACCAGGACCTAGCAAGAGAATTAAGGAAGATGTGGAACATGAAAACCAGGGTAGTACCGGTCATAGTGGGCGCACTAGGAGCTGTCCCCAAAACGCTGAGGGTGGGACTGGAGGAGATCGGGATTAGTTCCTAGTACTGCTGTGGTCTGTACAGTCTCAATCCTTCCCCTTATCCTGATCTCCTCCAGTCTTGCTCTCAGTGTCTTTGGGATAGTTCCCAGTGCTCCCACTATTACCGGCACTACCCTGGCTTTTATGTTCCACATCTTCCTCAGTTCTCTCGCTAGGTCCTGGTATTTTTCCAGTTTTCCTTCCTCTTTACTCTAATGTCTGAAGATACAGCTACGTCTACAATTTGGCAGGTCTTCCTCTTCTTGTCTACAATTACCAAGTCCAGTCTTCTTGCCTGGATGAGGTGGTCAGTTTGGATGTCAAAGTCCCACAGTAGTTTGTGGTTGTCATTCTCCAAAACTGCCTCTAGTTTGTGCTGATACCACTTCTCCACACGGTTGAATCCCATTTGTTTACTTAGTTCCCAGTGTATCATCGTTGTTACTCTATCGTGTTTGTGCTTATACTCCTTCTTGCCGAGTTGGCTACATTCACTAGTTATGTGGTTTACTGTCTCATCTCTTTCGCTGCACAGGCGACACTTGCTGTTTGTCTGTTTTCTGCTGATTTTTGTTTTTATATAATTTGTCCTGATGCTTTTGTTTTGAGCTGCCATGATGAGCGACTCCGTTTTGTCTCTTCAGGTTTCCTTTTCGTAACCATGTTCACGATTTTTCGTCTGCTACATCTTGTATCTGCCTTTTAAACTCTCAGTACAATTTTTTCTTTTCCCATTTTTCTTTTCTTGTTTGCTGTGCTGTTCCGTTGTTTTCTACTTTGTTGTTTGTTGCGCTGTCTCGTGCACTCTTAATGATTTCTTCACTATTTGTTTGCATATATCTTTCTAGGTCTGCTTTAGCTCTCTGGACACAATCTTCTATGCTGATGAGCCCCCTGCCACGTTCTTTTCTCTTAACGTATAGTCTATCTGTGTCATCTCTAGGGTGTAAGGCTTTATGCATTGTCATAAGTTTCCTTCTTCACCTGTACATTATTATTATTATTATTATTATTATTATTATTATTATTATTATTATTATTATTATTATTACACCAGTTGCCAGGTATTTTCACCGGAGGCTGAGTGGCAGTGAGTCTCCTCGTGTCCCCAGCCTTCCTCTCTTATCGGCCTCCCTCACATACCAGCGCAGTGGTTTCTACAGTCTCGACCACGCCTTTTTCATCCTGGCTGTTTGGTCATTGCAGACAACTATTATTATCATTATTAATATTATCATTAGTAGTAGTAGTAGTTCCTCTAACCAGAACTTCCGATCGTGGGACACTGTTTGGAAGCAAGTAACACCAAATATTTTCAAAACCATAACAAGTATAAGAGATTAGAAATATCGTAGTTTTCACTATCAACATTTGATTAGATATTTATGGCACATTTAACTGATTATAAGGCTTCGCCTAAGCTGGCCTTCATGTTTCCCAAAGATTAGATCCATGGCCGTAGCCTGGTACTTCTCCCGTCTTCACTCTAGCATTCACTCTGTGATCTGCTGGTCCAGCCACGTCTGCCGGCTTCTACTTTCCAGGACAGCCTCTGGTTTGTGCTGTATAACTTTCCTAGTGTATGACTTTCCCAGTGTATGACTGTCATAGTGTATGACTGGCGCTATCTTACCGTGCCTGTTCTTGAGCTCCTTCTGGGCTAGTTAGCTACATTCGGTGGTTATGTATTTGATCATCACGTCTCTTTCTCCACGGAGGCAGATTTGCAGTTTTTTCTGGATTCTTTCGATCTTTGCCATCACGTAATTCGTCCTGATGCATTTGCTTTGGGTTGCCATGATAAAGGATTCTTTCCTCTCTGTAGGTGTACTTTGCGTAGCCATAGCCATGACCTTCCTCTGCTATAATTCCTGGCTTTTTAATTCTTTAAGGAATATTTTCCCATTTTCCTTTCCTATCTTTTTATTGATTATTGCACTGCTTCGAGCACTATTCATAAAATATTCACAACTAGCTTGCAAATGATTTTCTTACCCTGTTTTAGCCATTCTGACAAAGTCCTCTTGTACATCACCATAAGTTTTCTAGATCACCGGTCCATTGATTGGAGATCATGTGTATCTTACTACCATGTGCCTATCCATTTTATAGAATTTCTGCTATGTAGCGTAGTTTCTAATATTTTCTTATTCTCCTCGGTTATTCCTTTTCTACTTTTCTACTTATTCTAGTTTCTTAGAGTCATATTCTAGAAATTTCAAGTATTTATATCTGTATTGTTAATGTTTTAATAGTTTTGTTGCCCGGCAAGTCTATTCCTTCCGTATCTGCAAGTCATCCTTTGTGGATTACCAATAGTGCGCATTTTCTATATTTCAAATCCCATTCCAATATCATCGCTGTTTTTTTATAACCGTGTTGAAAAACATTTCGAGTTATTCCTTGTTCTTTGGAAATATCTTCATGTTATCCATGTTCATGAGGTGGTTGACTTTCCCTTTTGTTTTAGAGAATTTGTAACCTTTGCTCTATTGATTTGATTAGTGAATCGTGGGTTGTACAAATAATATTGGGAACAGTAAGTCCCCCTTGAAAGCTACCCTTACCTCTGCTAAGTTTTCGCCTGTAATTTTTAAGTCTATTTTCTAATTTTCCTACAGTTGGCTAAGAATCTCTACGGATACGCTAACCTTGAAAATCATGTGACGTTCAAGAATCTAGCTACTTGGGATTATGTAAGCTACTTTTGTAAACATTCAAACCCATTTCAATAATTTCCTTCCCTTTCTTACTTATATTGGGATCATCTGGTCAATGAAGAACAAGTCACTTGGTTATATGGTTCTGTTTTCCGCACCCTTTCTGTTCATCCGGTAAGAGTCATTCTCCCTAGTGTCTATCCAGTCAAGATTTTTCACAGTGGTAAAAACGTGATTGGTCCATGGCTGCTTGCCGGATTTCCTTTTCCAGTGTCCTTTTTGATGAGGGTTGGTTTGTCTCTAGTTATCTAGTCTGGGACCTTGTTTTTATCGAGGCAACTTTGGAGTAGGTGGATCTGTCTTTCATGTAATGTAGTGAATGTCCTGAACCAGCATCTGTGCATACTATTGGGTTCTGGCACTTTCCAGTTGGCTATTTTTCGGTAATTGTTTTTAGTGACGTTGTATTCAATTCTATTTTTCTCCCTTGTCTATGTCGTGAAGTTCTTCCTGAATATCATCTAACCATTCTGGTGATTCGTTGTGTCTCTTTTGACATCTCTTATGTCGTTCCAGAAGTTCTTTGTGTCTGTAGCGTCTGGTTTTTCGTGTCCTATAGTCTGGCTATTGGTCTGTTCATGTGCAATGTATATTCCAGTAATCTTTCGTCTCTTTGTAGTTGGGGTAAATTATTATTATTATTATTATTATTATTATTATTATTATTATTATTATGCAATCTCACACCAGTTGCCTGGTGTTTACCGCTGGAGGTTGAGTGACAGCAAGTCTCCTCAAGTCTCAAGCCCTTCTCTCCTAGTACTCATAGGCTGCAGTAATACTGTGGTTTACAGTTTCACACCGGTTGCCCAGTGGTCATTGCTGAAGGATGAGTGACAATAAGTCTCTTCAGGTCTCCAGCCAACATCTCTCTCTTTTGCCTATCATGCAAGTGCTGTAGTTTACGTTTCCGCTTTTATTTCCCTTCCTCTGTTAGGTCACTGTTAACGATTAGTGTTGCAGTCCTTATATTTCTAGCACTTTCCTCGGTATCCGCGCAATTCCTAGCAGTGCTGTGGTCTGTACAGTTTCATTATTATTATTATTATTATTATTATTATTATTATTATTATTATTATTATTATTATTATTATACACTTTTACACGAGTTGCCTGGTGGTCACTGTAAGAGACTGAGTGGCAGCAAGTCTCCAGCCCTCCTCTCCACACTTTCATAGTTAGCAGTATTGCTGCAGAGTTCAGTTTCACACCCTTTGCCTAGTGGATTATCGATGAAGGCTGAAGGACAGTGAGTCTCCTCGGGTCTCCAACCGCACCGTTGTTTATACTGTCTCCACCATGCTTTTTGCTTTTTACCTTGGTTATTAGGCCATCGCTAACAGCTGGGGTCGTAGATCTTATGTTTCCTCCTCAGTACTACTGTCTTCAGTACTCGTGCCGTCTGCAGTAGTACTGTGGTCTGTATAGTCTATATTCTTCCTCTTATGCCAAGTTCGTTTAATTTCGTTTTCAGTGTCTTTGAAACAATTCCGAGTTCACCTTCTATTACTGGTACTTCCGTTCTTCAGTCCCTTTCCCAAGTTGCAGTATTTCTCTTGTTTTTCAATCTCTTTTGTCTTTGCAATACGTAGACACGACAACGTCTATTATTTGACAGGTTCTCCTTCCTATATCCATGATTATCAGGTCTGGTCTTCTTGTTTGGATAGGGTGGTCAGTTTGAATGTCAAAGTCCCAGAGTAATTTATGGTTTCTATTTTCCCAGGCTGTCCGGTTAGTGATGATAACATTTGTCCGCGTGATCGAATCCCTTTCGTCTGCTCAGTTCCCATATTATTTTTATTACCATTATTATTCGAGGAAATTTTCAAAATGGCTGCCATCTGCTGTAGTGACAATTATTTCGAGATCCAGACACTGAATCAAGTTGAAATTCGGTACATCCATTGCTTAAGACCCAAGGAAGTGCAGTGTCGAGTTTCATATTTTTTTAATCAGAAGTTCTTGAGAAAGCAACAATTATCCAGTTGAGGACAAAGTCCAACGTGCAGTCCCTTAGAAAACACTATCCAAATGACAAATCACTCATAGTCCGGTTCTGACTAGGGATAAACTATGCAGGTTGAAGAAATTTAGAATAGAATTTGTCAGGTGAAATAGGATAGTTCAAGGGCGCTGTATTCAAATATTTTATTCAACATTTACCATTCTTTTGTTATTCCAGGAGAGCTCATTCCAAATCAGAGCCATTTGCTTGATCATATGTCAGTGGGCTGAATATAACTGCGTAACTCAAGAATCACCCTGCATATCTCCATGAAATTTCTTGTGTGTACTGAGAGAACCCGCACGTATGTTTTAGCAAGTTTTTTTTCGAAGATTCAGAAGAGAAATGTCAATAATGATATCATTTGGTCTGCATCCGTGCTCACGCCAATTTAGCTTCGTATAATTTTGAGCAGAATAGGTGGGAGATGCGAATAAATTGAGCTGGCATATCGGTTCTCGATGTAGATTATTGTCATCAGGGCGGGTGGGGACCATTTTGAAAATCAGGATATACCCTTTATACAATTTTTGTAGCCTCCACTTATTCAGAACATTTTGGGCATACAAAACCTGTTAAGATTTTTTGTTGCAATTTGGGGGTCGAGTTACATTTTTCCTGGACTAATTCTATTTTTGTTCTTTCCCTTTTCTTTCTATTTCTTATACAAACTCATAAATTATTCCCCATGGAAGTTCCGTTGTTATGAACCTTCATCACCATCTTCATATTATTGTTATTGTAGTAGTTGCCATTGGTATTGTTTTGTTGTTCTTGTATCACAAGTTCACATACAATTCAACCATTGACCTCTTTTGTCTTTTATTCGTTTTGCAGTTCTTGGTACGCATTCACTACTACGATCATTATTATTATTATTATTATTATTATCATTATTATTTGGAATCTCACACCAGTTGCCTGGTGGTAACCGCTGGAGTTTGAGTGACAGCAAGTCTCCTCAAGTCTCCAGCCCTCCTCTCCTAGTACTCATAGGTTGCAGTAATTCTGCGATTTACAGTTTCACACTGGTTGCCCAGTGGTTATCGCTGAAGGCTGAGTGACAATAAGTCTCCTCAGGTCTTCAGCTAACATCTCCTCTCTCTTTCGCATATCATGACAGAGCTACAATTCGTTGCAGTACTTATATCTCTAGTACCCTCCTCAGTATCCGTGCAGTTCCCAGTAGTGCTGTGGTCTGTACGGTCTCTATCCTTCCCCTAATCCCGATCTCCTCCAGTCTCTCCCTCAGCGTTTTGGGGACAGTTCCTAGTGCGCCAACTATGACCGGTACTACCCTGGTCTTCATGTTTCACATCTTCCTCAACTCTCTTGCTAGGTCCTGGTATTTTTCCCTTTTTTCACCCTCCTTCTTTTTTACTCTATGGTCTGCAGGCACAGCAACGTCTACTATTTGGCAGGCCTTCCTTTATTTGTCTACTATTACTAAGTCTTCTTGCCTGCATGAGGTGGTCATTTTGGATGTCAAAGTCCCAGAGTAGTTTGTGGTTGTCATTCTCCAAAACTGCCTCTGGCTTGTGCTGATACCACTTTTCCACATGGTTGAATCCCATTTGTTTACTTAGTTCCCAGTGTATCATCGTTGCTACTCTATCGTGTCTATGCTTATATTCCTTTTGGGCGAGTTGACTACATTCACTAGTTATGTGGTTTACTGTCTCATCTCTTTCACCGCACATGCGGCATTTGCTGTTTGTCTGCGTTCTGTAGATTTTTTTTTTATGTAGTTTGTCCTTATGCTTTTGTTTTGGGCTGCCATGATGAGCGACTCCGTTTTGTCTCTTAAGGTTCCCTTTTCGTAACCACGTCCATGATTTCTCGTCCGCTACATCTTGTATCCGTCTTTTAAACTCGCCGTACAATTTTTCCTTTTCCCATCTTTCTTTTCTTGTTTGCTGTACTGTTCCATTGTTTTCTACTTTATTGCTCATTGCACTATCTCTTTCGCTTTTTATGATTTCTTCTCTATTTGTTTGCACATATCTTTCTAGGACTATTTTAGCTCTCTGGACACAATGTTCTATGCTGATGAGCCCCTTGCCACCTTCTTTTCTCTTAACGTATAGTCTATCTGTATCATCTCTAGGGTGTAATGCTTTATGCATCGTCATAAGTTTCCTTGTTCGCCTATCCATTGATTGGAGCTCTTCCTTTGTCCATCCTAGGAATGGTCCTGTATACCTAACTACTGACACAGCCCAGGTGTTCATTCCTTTTATTAGATTTCTGCTGTTTAATTTGGTTTCTAATATTTCCTTATCCTTCTGAGGTATTCTCTCTTTATTTTCTCCTTCATCTCTTCCCGTTTTATCGTGTCACATTCAAGGACACCTAGGTACTTGTATCGGTCTTGTGCAGTCAATGCCCTAATCTTGCTGTTGTCTGGGAGTTCAATTCCTTCAGTCATTGAAAGCCTTCCTTTGTGCATCACCATGATAGCGCATTTTTCTATTCCAAACTCCATTCCTATGTCCTCACTATATTCCCTTACTTCGTTGAACAGAGTCTCAAGCTCTCTCCTGTTTTTTGCGAACAATTTTATATCGTCCATGTACATTAGGTGGTTGACCTTTCCTTTTGTTTTAGAGAAATGGTATCCTTTGCTGTTTTTCAGGATTCTGTTGAGCGGTATCAATAATAGTGGGGACAACGAGTCTCCTTGGAAGATTCCCCTTTTTATCCCTACCTCTGCTAGTTTGTCTGCTGCGGCTGTCAAATCTACTTTCCAGTCTTCCATCGAATTACCGATGAATTTAACCACCGGTTCGCTAATTTTGAACATTCTAAGGCATTCGAGTATCCAGCTATGTGGAATCATATCGTACGCTTTTTTGTAATCTATCCATCCCATTGCGATATTCTTTCTCCTCTTCCCCACTTCTCTTAAGATCATCTGGTCTATGTAGAGTAAATCGTTTGCCCCTTTGGTTCCTATCCTACACCCTTTCTGTTCTTCTGGTAGTAGTCCCCTTCTATCCATTGACATGTATATTCTCTCTGCTATTTGCCCGGTCAGGATTTTCCACATAAGTGGTAAGCACGTGATTGGTCTATAGTAGCTTGCTATGTTCCCCTTTCCTGGGTCTTTTTGGATGAGGGTAGTTCTGCCTTTAGTCATCCATTGTGGTGCCTTGCCTTCGTTCAGACAATTTTGGAGTAGGTGAGTGAGTCTGCCGTGTAACGTGGTGAATTTTTTGAACCAATACCCATGGATCCCGTCGGGACCCGGTGCTTTCCAGTTGGCTACTTTCCTAAGAGTATGTTTCAATGTGGTTTCATTCAGTACTATTGGTTCTCCCTTGTCTATATCTTCTAGTTCTTTTCTCATGTTTCCTAACCATTGCGGTGTTACGTTGTGTCTTTTTGGGTGCCCCCATATGCTATTCCAATAGTTCTTGGCCTCTGTGGCATCTGGTTTCGTGTCCTGCCTTCTTACCCCATTTAAATCTTGGTAAAACTTTTTCTCATTGTTTTGGAATGTGCAGTTTTGTGTGTATTGGGCCGTTATTATTATTATTAGCAATTTCATGCCAGTTATTATTATTATTCACACCGGTTACCCGGTGATATCGACTGGAGACTGGGTAACAGCAAGTTTCCTCAGGTGTTCAACCCTTCTCAGTAAGTCTTCTCTGGTCTTCAATCCTCTTCTCCAATCTCCCTCTCATATCACAGCAGCGCTGTGGTTTGTACCTCAACCATCATTTGTGGAATTTTTTGTTCTTTTTTTGTTTTTTGTCTCTCCTCTTCTCCCTCTTAGCTGGAGGTCCTAGATCTTATAATAATAATAATAATAATAATAATAATAATAATAATAATAATAATAATAATAATAACAACAACATCAACAGCAACAATAATAATAATAATAATAATAATAATAATAATAATAATAATATTCAACCATACAGAAAATGGTACCAGCACAAACCAGAGGTAACCCTAGAGAAAGGAAACCACGAATTACTTTAACATCCAAACCGACCACCTCATCCAAGCAAGGTGACTGGACTTGGTAATAGTAGACAAGAGGAGGAAAACCTTCCAAATAATAGACGTGGCTGTACCTGCAGACCTTAGAGTAAAGAGGAAGGAGAGTGAAAAACGGGGAAAATACCAGGATCTAGCGAGAGAACTGAAGAAGGTGTGGAACATGAAAGTCAGGGCAGTGCCAATCATAGTAGGCGCACTGGGAACTACCCAAAAGACACTGAGGGCGAGACTAGAGGAGCTCAGGATAAAAGGAAGGATTGAGACTGTACAGACCACAGCACTGCAAGGAACTGCACGGATACTGAGGAAAGTGCTAGAAATTTAAAGACTAACACTAAATGTTAGCAGTGGCCAAACAGAGGAAGGGAAATGAAAGTGCAGATGTAAACCACAGCACTGGCATGATAGGCGAAGGAGAGAAGAGATGTTGGCTGAAGACTTATTATCACTCAGCCTTCAGCAATGACCACTGGGCAACTGGTGTGAAACTGTAAACTGATGTATTACTGTGGTCTATTATAATGAGGAGAGGAGAGCTGGAGACTTGATAAGACTTGCTGTCACTCAACCTGGTGTTAGATTGAATAATAATGACAATAATAATATCATCGTTATTATTCAATCATTTATACATTGCACCCATTGAGTCTTCATATTTGTATTAACAGAGGGTTTACTCTACAGATCGAGTTACGGCAAATACCCTCCATACTCCTCCAGGATACTTCTCAGTATTCTTGCTGATTTTAGAAATGCTGCCGTCTGGATAATTTCCATTCTCCCTCAGATTTCCAATTCTTCTTCTTCTCATTATTATCATTATTATTATTATCATTATTATTATTATTATTATTATTATTATTATTATTATTATTTCCGGCCTATCTCAGACTGGATTCCTTTGCAGTTATATTCGTTCAATTGACGTCAATTGGCCAACCTATTCAGACACATGAGATTAATATACAGAAGTGCTTCTTCCATAGCAACTCTATGTATTCCCTTCTCTCATCCTTTCTTCATTATCTTTTGTCTCTCGAATTCCCCCCCTCTCTCTCTCTCTCTCTCTCTCTCTCTCTCTATATATATATATATATATATATATATATATATATATATATATATATAACACCCTTCTTTCCTATCGAATATTCACCCTTCCCCTTCTTTTCACCCTTTATCGCTCTCTCCCCCCCTCTCTCTCACACACACGTATAGTTTGCCCTTTTTTTTATTTCTTTTCTCTTCGTCCGTACAAGTGCGTTTATTTTCTTATCTTCTTATTGTGTGTACACAAATTCTTCAATCTTCTTTGATTGTTGAGGTACGTCAGGAACGGAACTGTGATTATGTGTCTGTGTAATGCAAACAATGTGTGTATGTGTGTGTATGTGTATATGTGTGTAAATATGTGTGTATATATCTATTTATCTGTCTATCTATCTCTACATATTCATGTATGTGTGTTTGCGTATATGTGTGCGTGTGTGTGTGTGGGTGTGCGTGTGTGTGTAAATATGTGTGTATATATCTATTTATCTGTCTATTTATCTTTACATATCTATGTATGTGTATTTGTGTGTATGTGTGTGTGTGAGTGTGTGTGTGTGAGTGTGAGTGTATATATATATATATATATGTGTGTGTGTGTGTGTGTGTGTGTGTGTGTGTGTGTGTGTATGTGTACTGTCTGTAAGTGGTTAAATCTGAAGTGGAGGTTTGTGTAATTCTCAACCTTTGTCCGACAACGCACACATATATATGTATATGTATATGGTATATGTTAGTTTGAGAGATAGATTTTCATCGTTCTCCTCTTTAATATCTACACTTATCTTAGTCATTCCAAATTCCAATTGGAAATCTTTCTATTTATTTACTTTTGCGTCTATATCAACTCCTTTAATACCTCGGGAAGTATTGCATTTGGGCAAATTAATCAGACATTGCAGTTTCAAATTCACTGCTTGGCAGTTTCGTTGTAATATATCTGAAAGAATCATGTATTTGAAACTTGACTAAAAGCACACTGAAATCATCTCCTACGTTCAGAGGAATACACACCAACGGCAAAATAAACCCAACGATATAAATACAATCTGTGAGGAGGAAAGAATTTTTTTTAAACTAGGAAAGGCAATGTAGATGCAGTTGTAGTGTGATATTGCTAAAAAAAACAACCTCACAGCAATATCATATGAATGGCTATTCAGATATCGAAAGAAACTGTGGAGGATAGTATCAAGGGAAAAATCTGAGCATGAAGTAATAGTGTTGCCAATGTATAATCATCATCGGCCTTCTAGCGCCTGTCGTAGAGCATCATCCTTCCCCAAGATTCGCAAAATCTCTTTATCATGGACGTCGCAGATCTATTACTTTCTGAACTTGTCTAGTGCATCACGTCATCTTATATATTTTGTTGGCCATGGTTTCGCTTATGATTTCTGGGGAACCACGTTGTGAGTTGTCCTACGATTGTCTCTGGCAACATGTCCAGCCCTTTGACATTTGAGTTTTCTTATAGATTCTATGACAACTCCAAATCCTTTTTTTTTTCTCAAATTTTCTGTGCTATCTTGTGGTCACTTTATGTGATGTAAGGGCACGATTCTCTCCTATGCTCGTTGCAAGATTCTCAGTTTGAGAGGCAATTTTTTGGTTAGGTCTACTTTTCCTGACATTTTCTTGAGTCATTCTTAGAGACGATGTATCAATCGTCATTATTTAATGGTTCTTTCCAAGTAAAATCCACATCTTTGTTTTTATCACAACGTTTTGGCTGATATACCCTCCGACCTTGTTGTAAAAACAGGAACGATGAGAATTCTGATAATTGAATTCATATACTTTCTTTTCTTCCAGACTTTTTTTCATTCGTCTTGTTCTATCTTAAATATTTCTTCTTTCTATTTTGCTTTTTGATTTACAACGTTCTTTCCCTCTTTTTAATCCTCTATCTATTCGTTCTTTTCTCTCATTCTTTTATTTTTTTCTTTCTTTGATTTATCATTTTTCCTTTACATCCTCTATTAATTCTCGAAAACTCTCCAGTGATCCTTTTTTCCTCCCTTTCCCCTCCATTCCTTCTTTCTCTCGTTCTTCTTTTTCAAATCTTCTTTATTTATTAATTTCTTTCATTTTAAATTCATTATTTTCTCTTTTTTCATCTCCTTTAACTACTTGTCTTTTTTTCTCTTCTTGAATCTGGAAAACAAGCCACAGATTATCATTTGCTATGGGTATCTGTCGTCGTCGATACAACCTTTTGTTTCGATTGGATAACTTCGTAATTCCTAAACATATTTCAATGAAATTTTTGTATCGGTTTGAGGAGATGTGCGTTGGTGTGTTATGACTGTTCTGTTTGTTTATATTTAATCAGAAAAATGCTAATTTTGTTTACATAATTTCTCAAAACTTGACTGATTTTTCTGAAATTTGACTATAATATTGACAAAACCCCAGGAATGGAAAAGTGGTAAGTTACGATCCGAATCTATTTTACATTTTTTATGCTAACGACCATTTGTCAATCTGCGATAAATATTAAACTTTGGAACTACTGAGATGATTAGAATGAAAATTGTTGTACGTGTTCTTGGGCACCCAATTACTGAGAATATCTCACTTTTTTTTAAAAGAATTTTACGGTTTTTTTCTTTTTTTGTTTTTGTTTAGATCGGTTATCTTGGAGTAGAAGGTCCCGATAAATAACTAATCTCCCCGTCTCAGTAATCGTTTTCTGCTGGGGACCTTTTTACTTTCGAGTTTTTTCCTTTCATTGTTTACATCAGTGGTTCCAAAAACTGTTTTAAATATCTACGTTCCTAGTGTATTCGGATTTTTTCACGGCGCTCCAAGTCAGAAGATATCAAACAACTGTCAATACATCAATGCGCTTTTAACTTTGGTTTGAGATGTTTCATCAATTTCATAACGCTTATTAACATTATTATTAATCAAAAATTTTCTACTTGTATGAATACAAAAATTACAATATGCAAAAAAGTACTGAATTTGAATAAATGTTTATTAATAACCGATAGTATTTTCAAATTTTTGAATATGTCACGGTGTCCTTGGGAGCTGGCTGCCGCTCTCCAAGGGGGTGGGGGTACGGAGTACACTTTGGAAAATTACTGCTTTACATCATTTTCCTCAATTCTAACCTCTCTCTATTTCTATTCTTTTTCGTCTTTCTTTTTGGTCAGATTATTCTTTCTTTCTTTCCTTCTAACCACTCTGTCTTATTTTTATTAGTTTTGTTTTCACTCCATCATTTTTATCTCTCTTTCTATTATTAGCCCTCTTTGCTTTCCTTTCAACAAGCTCTGGTTTATCTCGTAAAAATTTGCTGAGGCCAATCCAACATGCTTTTCTGGCACAGTCTGTTTCAATTTAATATAATATATATATAAAAAAAAACACTCACGCACACTGACAGACACACTCATGGATTCAGATAAGCAACATTTAGAAAAAAAAATCGCACACATTAACTAGCATTCCAAAGGAAACTATGAATCACCGCCACCCACCTATGCTTCTTTTTACCTCGTAAATTAAGCAGTGGTGGAGGTAAAATTGAATTACCTTGATGAAAATTCTACTAGTATGATTTAAGCCATAAATTTATGATTTTTTAAAAAGTCTTGTTAGTCACTCAATAGAAAGTGTCATTTGACCAAAATCTTCAAGCAACACTTACGATCAATTAGAAAATAGAAAAAAAGGGATGATCAATTAATAAGTTAGTTTTCTTGTCTTTCGTTGGGTCGAGTTAACTAAAAAGTCCAAATATTCAAAATCAAACGTGACCGCTGCAGAACAGATTCAAAAAGACCAATTTATTATAAACTTACATTGTTAGTTGAAGTCCATTTAAAAAATCTTTTGAAGGGAAATCTAGATTTAAAAAAAAAAAAAAAAAACTTTTCCCTGTTCATTGAGAGGAGTCAGTGTGGAAAATCACAAGTTTCAATGATGAATGATCAGAGATGGTCGAAATCCAAATACAGAGTTTCCTGTTTATAAACGTTAGGACAAATGAATAAACTAAACCCAGCAAAGGTGGTTAATCCGGTCGGTTGTGGATAGCGGTGAACAATAACGACAATAGCAATTACATACACACCACATGATATATATGTGAAAATATGAGTTTTCTCACGGTCTAGGTGACCAATGTCTCTTGGCATCATGTCGTGTGGGGTGATCAGTTGAAAAATTGAAGAAGGGGTGGTCAATGAATAAGTTTTTTTTTCCTCTTGCCTTTTATTGGACAATGTTCACTCAAAAATCCGAATTTCCAAAATTGAGCGTTCACGCTGAAACAAACGAAGGGATCAATTCAATATAAACTTGGGCTGTGAATTGAACCCAACCACCAAAAAGTTATTTTGGAGGAGAAATTAAAAAAAAAACTGTACTCATTGAGGAAGTGTGTGTGCAAAATTTCAAGTTTCTATCATGAGCGGTTAGGGCTGTGGGAAGATAGAATACATACATACATAGAAATGGCAGCTAAATCTCTTTTTCTGTTTACGGCTATCGGATCCGGTTGTGCCACTTGGATGGTTGGGTCGGTCTGGATGTCAAAGTCCCCGAGAGTCTTATTCTCTATGACAGCCTCTGGTTTGTAATAGTACCATTCGTTTACATGGTCAAACCTATTGTATCTCTGTCCACACTGTTTTTACATTGTTTTCAAGCCAGCTTCCTGTGTTCATTTGTATTTCGGTCGCGTCTTCTTGTCTGTCGGTCCACACGATATCTCCAAATGTACTCAAAGTGTTTCAATTAAAATTTTATGGATGGCGGGATAATGGGTTAAGAAGGAATTAGATTCTGGGACGGATCTATTTATGTATACACTCATGACTGTCCACACGATATCTCAAAAAGTCCCCAACACATTGAAAGGTGGGTAATAGGGTACGGGATATAGATTTTTTGAACGATTCCAGGCACAATTACCTCCCATACGTTGTAGTTATATATCCACATCACATACTATCAACAGCAGTTCATATCTTTCCCCACGATGTCTCGGAAAGTTCTCAATGAATTTCAACGAAAACTTGTAAATGGGTGGACCATATACTACGAGAGAAGTGATTAAATGTTGGATCGGATCCATGGATAATTACTTTCTCTGGCAATGGTGTGGGCGATGGTTCAGGCTCTCTGGGTGCTTTCTAGCTTATACTGTGGTTTATTCTTTCTTTCCCCGATGTTGACATTTGCTGCTTACTGTTTTTTTTAATCTGATTTTGATCGGGTAAAATTGTCCCTGATGCATTTGTTCTAAGTTTTGAGAGAAGGATAGGAGACTTGAAGAGACTTGCTGGCACTCAATGTCCAACGATGACCACCAGGCAACTGGTGGGAAAATACAAATAATAATAATAATAATAATAATAATAATAATAATAAGAAGAAGAAGAAGAAGAAGAAGAAGAAGAAGAAGAAGAAGAAGAAGAAGAAGAAGAAGAAGAAGAACAATGTCCTATCTGAAAGACAAAGAAAAAATGGTGGAAGGGGAAAAAACGAATCGCTAATGTGATAGGTGAGGAAGGATAGCGATTACAAGCGGGCCACTGGTGTGGAACTGTAAACTATTGCGCTGCTGTGGACTGTGAGGGTGTGAAGAGGACTTGGCGACACTTGCAGTCACTCAGTCTCCAGAGGTGTCGACCAGGCAAATGGTGTGAAAATGCAAAATAACAATCTACCCGTATAATGAGTTTATACGCAATTTTTCATGCTTTATTCGTTTGCTTGTTAGCACCCAAATGGGGTATAACAATAACAATTACGTCATGGAAAAAGTTCAAACTTCATATCTGATCACACGTTGGAACAGCTTGAGATGAGTTGAGACTTTAAAAAGTCTTAAATTGAATAGTTTGATTATTGAAATTAATGTACGAAATGAAATAGCTTTGGGCTCCTTGGTGCCGATCCATATATAAATAACACCGTTATTTTGTTATTGCTTTTTTTTCTAGTGATAATACAAATCTTTGTAATCTTCAGTTGAATTTATTTTCTTAATTTGATTCTTGAATAAAACTAAGCGAATATCAAAACTGTCAGAAATATCCAATCTGATTGTTCTCTGGGATTATTTCCATAAAAGTATTAGAAATCTTCCATTTTACCAAGCTATCTATCTCATTATATTAATACATACAACACACACACACACACACACACACACACACCTACATATATATATATATATATATATATATATATATATATATATATATTGTGCGTGAAGTAATCTGACAGAATGGTAGTGGTGATTTGACACTACGGAAAGTGTAAAAAAATTGAGAAAAACTAGAGTTACATCTCAAATCAGAAGCGAGTGATAGAAATATAGCTATATATATATATATATTTATATATATATATATATATATATATATGTGTGTGTGTGTGTGTGTGGGTGTGTGTGGGTGTGTGTGTACCTTTGGTCATTACTTTCTCTCTCAAGCTAGCTAAACCGGTCTCTCCATTTTTTGTGTCTCCCTAGTCGTGTGTTTGTCTCTTTTGTGTGTTTACTTTCCTGTCATATATCAGTCAATATCCATCATGCATACCCAATGAGGCAGAATATTTCGCCAATTCCATTTCCTTGTAACTTTTACGCCACCAAATCTGTCGGCACACAGCAAACAGTGTGCCACCAGGTGTTTCTAAGTGTAAATTTCATCATAACTTATGCGTTTAAAACTATTAAGGCTTCAGATAAAGGAAATTCACCTTTTCTGTCGAATTGATAACAACACGCGGAGAAACAAACACACCTGAATACGTACGCCATGCCCATTTTTTGTCTTGGGGTCTTTTTACCGCCTAAAAACAATTCTAGCGCTTAGTATAATAAAACGATATCGTCAGCTTTAATATTTTACGAATTTATCAAGTAAGGTATTGTAATTATTACTCATTTTAACTAGTCATTCTCTCATCTTATTCTTGTTGCTTCGCTGTAAAGACAGGCTCCCAAGAATAAAGAATGCTATTTCAAATCGGAAGCTTATTGTTTAAATCCAATCTACGCTGCCTACTACTTACTACATACTTGTAGAATAATGGTTTAAATGTAGTGATGAAAAAGAAACAAATTGAATGAAAGACTAATAAAATAATACTATTGTTAGACGATAGTCGTGCACACAGAAAACTTACAATAATTATAGCCGAATGGTTAGTCTAGACTTGATAATCACGTTCGAGTTTTTTTGCCGCTTATCAGACTCTAATTTCTGACATTTTGAGTTTGATGAAATACAGATAGTATGGCTTCATAGTAGTAAGCTGTTGTCTGCATCCCTGAAGAACTACCATCAAAGATGAACCGGGGATACTTCACAATAGATTTTAATGGCCGATATATGAAGTGCATAACTCATGATTACTCGTCCGAATATGGTTCTAACATGGCCGACAAAAACGGGAAATTGAACATTTGGCCATTGAAATACGAAGATGTCTTCTTAAATTGCTTTTATTCAAAGCTACTTACTACGATATTGCCAAAAAAGTTTGGAATTCAATGCATGTATCTTAATAAATACTGCTAAAATCTTGGACGTCTGTTATCTTGATGAATACAACAAAAATCTTTGATATCTGTCAATCACTCTAGCCTGGCAAGCTTTCTTCGATAGAGCAAGTTCAACCTTCAAGAGCAAGAAAATCTGATTAATCGTTGAAGGGAGGACATACAAACAATGCATCATCCCGATAGTCACCTATGTAGCTGGAAGATGGAACCTAACCAAGAGACTGACCCTCAAGCTGAGGACCATGCAGGAGAAATCACAAGACAGCACAATTTATGGAATAAACAGAAGTCCGAGATATTATAGAATCCATTACAAAACCAATATGGACTAGTCATGTTGCAAGAATGGCGGACAATTGCTGAACATTACGACTCAAAACGTGGATCCCCAAAGATTGCATATGAAACCGTAACTGGCAGAATATAAGATAGCGAGACGAACTAAACAAGTTTAGAAAGTATTGACTCTGCGATCCCCAAGATAAAGAGGTCCAACGAATCTTTAATCTTAAAAGCTGCTGCTGATTATGACAATTTATCAATACAGCATAATTTTTTAACCCCAGTCCAAGTCTAGAGTTGACTATGATTTTCTACCGTAACGAGAACAAGAACAGGAATAATCCTCACCAAATCAAGAGGAGTAAACTCTTTACTGTTAGTCAGTCCCGTTATGTTAAACCAAAAAAAAAAAAAATATATAAAATGAACACTTTTCTACCCTGATTCGAAATCACAGTCGAGTAATCAATTGGTGCGTCACGTAGTTAAGCTGTCTAGTCTCACAAAACCTTGAATATTTTGGCTAAAAACACGCACGGACTTATTTCATCCCCCCAAAATAAACGCATTTATACTAAAAGACCCTCCTTTAAAATTATTTGAATTTACCCGTGGACATTCCATTGGTTGAAATTTCAAAACTGGTAAAAAAATGAAATGGCAATGGACAGGCCATGTTGCAAGAATCAAAGACAACCGATGGTCATCACGACTCACAACATAAATCCCCAGAGATCACGTGAGAAACCAAGGACGACAGAACACAAGGTGGAGAGATGAACTAGACAAATTCAGGAGATACTGGCTCTGCGACGCCCATGATAGAGAATTGTGGCGAATCCTGGGGACGGGTCTATGTCCAACGACGGACGTTAAAAGAATGATGATGATGATGATGATGATGATATATACAATACAAAAGTTACAGTTACCATTCTCAGTGGGAATTGAAGTAGAAATGGAATTTGACATTGCAGCAGCAAAATTTGTCTTGACATGTTTTTATCGTGTTTCTGTTTCTTTTTATTGCTACTCTCAAACCGTCATTCTACAGTCGTCAATTTGCAACGTAGGTCCGTAATAAAGGATGAACTTCTAACGAGATTCGAACTTGCACACCTTTGAATAATCATTTATTATTATTAGTGTGTGTGTAGCTTTCCGAGGAAAAGAGTAGATAGTTCGGATCCTACCAGAGGCTTATTCGTTATTTATTAGACTGTAATTGAAAAATATCAAAAACATTATTTTGCTCTACGTTTTCTGGCTTATGTCCATCAAGAATGAACCCATGCTGTTTTTTTTTATAATAAATTTGCAAAATAGATAAATACGAGATATTACTTTATGATTAACATATAATAATTACGACCCTTGAGAAACGTTACTGAGAGATAATTCAGACTATCACTCGGCTTTTTGTATAGATAATGTCTCACCTTTCCTTCTAAGTGCCCCCTCTCCCCCCTCTCTCTCTCTCTCGTGTGTTTCACTTCTATTTTTTTCTATCACCTTCATATTTTTCTTCTAATGACAATTTGGCTCGCAGTACAATCCAATATTCGCCATTTGAAGGCATCTCATTTGCTATTCTACAATATATCAACGTTCCGTTCGCTTCTGCCTTTCCTTTCTTGTTGATCATAATGAAATAATACGAATGCTAATCTCAATCTGGTTCCAACGGCGAAGATGTTTGTAAACAGAATGAGAAACGAACAACATTCAGCTTTCCCGCCAGAAGATAACAGATCAATGGGTTCGTTCGTGATGTTTTTGATGATAAACAGTGCAGCTGAGACGCCATATTGGTTACTCGCTCGTTTTGTTTTATGCTCATGAACGTTTCTTGATTGATAAAGATTTTCATATTCCTCCTTTGTTATCTCCCTTTTCCATTTCTTACACAAAATTCTCTCTATTTCTTATCTTTGTGCTTTTCTCGTTTTTATGACATAATCTTGATACACCTTCTCTCTCTCTCTCTCTCTCGTTTTTCAACTTGTGAAAAAACTGAGCTAATTGCTTGATGCATTTGTAAGATTGAATCATATTCTGTAATACGTTGTTGTATTTGCTTACCGACACCGTTCACGTTTAGAATATTCAAGCGATCGTGTCGCAGAATATATTACGGTATCAAGTCGGATACATTGTGTTGTGTGAGTCGGACGTTCGGCGTTCATGTCGGGACTCTAGATGTCTTTTCTCTTGATTTGGGAGGGACAAAGGAAAACATTTAGTTTCTTGAGCGAGTATTTCTAGCCCAGAATGGGGTATGATGAACGAAAGACGAATAAAATAAATCTACTTTTAATATAAAAAAGTGCTATTTCGTTCAAAAATGAATCGTACATCTGTTACTAGGTAATTGCATCTTAGAGTATAAACACTAAATGGGGATATACAAAGAGAAAAGTAGTCATATGAGAGCGTATATTACAATTACTAACATAATAATATTGCAAACACGATGTTGTTTATTATGTAGATGTAAATTAGTTTTTGTATTAGGTCTCAAGTTGTATCTTTATCCTAAGTTAGGTAATTGACGTCGTGAGCCGTACTTGGTTGAATCATATAATTGCCAGTCTTGGTGAGCATATGCTAAAATCGGATACTGTAATAATTTACTTCCTTTACGTTAGAAATGATACCTGATAAGATCTGAAAGGTATCTAATCCGATCAAATCGTCCGTAGCTACTTATCAGCCAGTATATATATATGCGTATATGATGACCTGTCTCATATTCAGTAGTGAAAGTGTGATTGCTATGAACGCTGTTCTATCGTATAAGGATGAACCCACGTTCGGTATATACCACATACAACAGCTCCTGTTCCTTTTGAGCTTTGTTCGCACGCGCAGGGAGAAGAACTCATCACTGTTCGCTTGTTGTAGACCTGCAAAGATCAGAGTGGGCTCATTAGTAGAGAAAAAGACGTAGATCTGAAAAAGAAGAGCAAACATGGTTTTATATAATGAATACGTAGTAATACATTGTGATGAATTCTTACATAAGGCAATGTACTAAACGTGTTTATAAAGTATTTTAACAAAATATAGAAGAAGACAATATAATGTGTAAATAGCTGCATGCACGTCAATATAACGTACACAAGACGATGGATGCATACACAAGGCAATAAACTAAATACCAATTATATTACCAGATCAGCACAAAAGTTTCTGAGATTATGATCTGAAAAGCCGTTTTACCATATTTTTAGGTCGTTGCCGACTTACTTCCGAAAAGCCCACCCCCTTTAATGAGACGGAAAAAATGTAAAGATGTTTTTCATGTGATCTGCGATAATATTGTGTTTCCACTAATGTCAGAAGTTGGTGTTCAAGCTCAGATGAAAACCCAAATCTCGAATTTTTCCCCCTTTCCTTGCTGTTTGTTCTAAGTTCTTCTTGTTTACTCATGATATCCCAAAGTAAGACCTCCAGGCCACTTTTCACAATCTAATACCAGTAAAAAATGCTGAAATGGCTTATCAGTGTTAAAGTTGTAAAAGCTAGAAATACCAAAATATGACAGGTTTAAAATGAAAGCTAAGAGAGCAACAATAGAGGTAAAATCACTTACTAGCGATATAAGGTTGTTAAAATGACGTGTTCCTATTTGGGGTAACTGTTACAGCAGTCTGACATATACGGGGTCTACACCTTAACCAATGCATGATTCCAATAGTTACCTATGGAGCAGAAACATGGAACCTAATCCAGACACTGGCTCTCAAACTAAAGACCACGCAACGTTCAGATGAAAAAATAATGTTCAACCTCATACGGAGAAATCACAAAAACAGGAGTCTGATACATCATAGAATCCATTACAAAACTCAAATGGTAATGTGCTGATCTTGTTGCAAGAATGGCAGACAACCGATGGACATCACATCTCACAATAAGGATGCCCAGATATGTTATGCGAAACCGAGGCCGGTAGAATACAAAATGGTAAGACCAACTGCACAAGTTCAGACAGTACTGGCTCTGTGACGCCCTAGAAAAAAGTGGTGTGACGAGTCCTCGGGAAGGTCTATGTCCAACGACGGACGATGAAAGACCAATGATAAGGATGATGATGATGATTGTTAATGATTGGTGTTAGAATCTCAAAGGTAACGAACACTAATACATGACATGTTTTTGATGTAGAAAATACTAAAAGAGCAATAAGTGAGTTAAAATTACTAACTAGCAATAAAAATGGTATTTATTAAGGACAACGTTACTTGTAGATCCTGATATCTGATTTAATTCATTTAAGCCATTTTAGTTTCCGGGGTAACAACAGAATATATAAACTGCAGTATCTCTTATTGCTACCCATATTGTGAATTATTGATTACTGGTTATTGTTTCTTTTAATATCTATCTTCATTGAACTTTTTCAAACTGAATTTTTTTGCTGGAGTCATTTTGGTATTATCGGAATACGACAGGAATGAAGGCACACTGACCGATTGACGTCACAGATGGACAATCTCATAAACGTCTCCCACGAACTCCACGAAGTATTTCCTCTCACTCCTTCTATGAAAGAAATATTTTAATCTGATGTCGCTAAATTTTCTTTATTACGTCATCAGAACATAGAATCCTATTTTTTACGTCAGAAAACAAATATGCATAAGTTGGATGAATTAAAATCTATTTCATTACGATATCAGCTCTTTGGGGGCAAAATCTAGCCACCTTTTGGTGGATTTTGTCCCTTTAAGTCATGGACTGGCTGACATAGCGACGCAATTTTTGAGAGAAGCATTGTTAAATGGTGCCTCTAGCGGGAAGGGCTTTTTACAGGTGGTAGCTTTTTACATGAATGGGCTTCTAAAAAGAGGGGCTTTTAAAGGAACTAATGGTCGAAACAGTGCATCAATGTTCTGACTTTTTGGTTTGTTTGTTTAGTTCCCCTGTGCATGTCAACGAATACATTAAAAGCTTGCATTAATATAAGAATTGATTTTCAAAATGCAGAATCTACAATTAATGCATAAAAATTGAAGGAAAAGGAATTTTCCAGTCAATTAACTTCCAAAATATATGATGCATGAATAGAAATAATCAATAAAACGTTATTAACCGATTAACTTATGAAAAAAGTCAGATTCAAAATATATTACTTATTACAATTCGTTTGGTTCCTTATGAATCTGTGAAGCAGGAAAAATGTTATGCCTAACAGAAATTGATCATTTCCTGAGAATTGATTGTTATAATTATCAATTAGAAAATTTAAACAAATGACGGTGACAAGAACAGGCCGGTTGCTAAATGCTGCAGAAGCTTTGATTGTACAGAGTGGAGCAAAACAAACTGAACAGTTTGTTTTCTCTATAAACAATGAACTCTTCCATTTAAAGTTACCGACAGAGAAACATATAAACAAAAAGAAAAAATCTACCGTGACTAAAGCGAGTAAAGTTACATGCGCTCAATATAAAATCTAACCAGATTTAACCACCACAGCGATATAGCTATTTTGGTCTATTTCGTAGTTAAAGTAGTTGCGTATTGGACACCGGTACCAGTAGTCGACTTTCGAGTCAAGGTTAAAGTCAAGATTCAAACAGACAGTTTGAAGATTGGCATAACAGAACGAGAATTCATTGTAAGCTCAACTTGGCATTCTTCTATAAAAACAACTGGACAATTATTCGCTGATAACAGGATTGACACTAAAATGTAACCTGAATTTGCCCCCCACCCCCACCTTAACATGGTGTTTCAATGTTCTGGCATATATGTGTCTGTTTTAAGATTTTCCATTTTACTATGGGTGTGAGGTTGCTGTCTCTTAGTTTCCAATAATGTGTTGACAATGATGTACTGTTTTGTATATAAACAAGAAATCTAACCTAATCACCTTTTCATGATTATCTCATATATAGAGAGAAACAGGCCCAACCTAGAACATATAAAGAATTAAACATAAACAACTTAAACCGTGTAAAAGTGGAGCCAAACAATGGGGAGCAGAAGAAAGTAAGAATAGAATACTTCCTGAGAGGTAACATACCATGGTTCAACAAACACTGACAGAGAAAGTGTCTATAGCATCCCCTGTTAATTTATAACTACCAGACCGTAATTTACTTCCACTATGTAGAACAAAACAAGTAGTGTCCAACAACTAGACAAGGAAAAGAAAAAAAAGATATATAAATGAAATAAGAGAAAGGTTTTCCACATAGAAAAATAAACACATTCTCAATAACATCCTAAATAGGTATCTAAAATAGCCTGAATAAGTCCGAACAGGATAGAAATATAAAAGTGATAGTGTGGCAAATCCTCTATTTCATTACATTCTAAGCTCTACTTCAACTTAACGTTTAATATTGCATGTATCAAGCACTTAATGAGATAAACCAATCACGTATCGGGTATTGCATTATATTGTATTATTGATTTGTACTTTTTTCATATATATATATATATATAACATGAGTACATCGTGTTGATAAAAAATAACGACAAAAAAAGAGTAAATTCTCCTTTCGCAGAATTTTGGTTGTCTCCCTTTGATTAGTCTTATTTGAAAATAGTAATTTTGGCCATATGTTTGCTTGACCCCAAATTGACTTTTAAAGACCTCAGTCAAAGCCCCTACCCTATGTTAATGCTGGATTATCGATAAATTTGCTGCGCGTACGATTCAACTGTTTGACCGGCTATGATGATCATAATGCATATGTACATTAAAAGACAGAGGAAACAATGTGTTCAAGCGAGGCGCTCAGATATCGATGAATAAACAGATCGATAGATAAGCAGATTTAATTGGTCGGGCACAAGATTGTGTTGCGTCAGTCTCCCACTTGGGAAGAGGCTGCTTGAGTTGAAAACCAGCATTTGAGATTCTAGCTTCATACAATGACATAGATACATGCTCATTCCCAGTATCTATATTTCTATCCGAAGTGGAGACTTAATTGAATGCCCTCACAATTAATTGTAGACGTTCAATTGTCTACATTGTCCATCATTCGATGACCTCTTAGCCTTTCCCTCTATACCCCGTTTCTAATTATCTTCTTTTTTTTTCTTCCATTCCTAATTCATTTTTTTTTCTTTCCTCTTTCATTTAGTGTTTTGGAAACCGTCAACTAAATCTGTCAACAAAGGTTTCTCTCAGTTTTTAAGTTGGTCCAGCTGGCTGACTAGCTATGAATGTATCAAGAGTATAGGTTGCATCAATCATGCTAGCAGGATGTAAATTTTGATATGAACTCCTTATTCTGTCAACAATAACGTGTTCTACCCCTTTTCAAGCAGGTTTTTGCAATGCTAAATTGATCCCTAGTTTGTGCCTGCTTTTTTTTTTTTCAATCCAGACGTTTAGTAATCTCACAAAATATGCGAGAAATAACTTATTCATTCTACTAATGTTTTAATTCATCACCCCCGACACGACATGCTGCCAAAAGACGTTAGTCACATGGCGGTTTCTATTGAGTGATTAACCAAACCTGTCTTCTCTTCTTTTTGCATTTATTTGTTTCCTCTAAAATGTTTCCTTTTTTCTACTTATACTTTTCCCTCCATCTTAAACCCAATCCTTCTTTCATTTTTTTTCTCGATTTGTTTCTCCTTTCACCTTTCAATCAGTTTTTCTCCTTTTCTTTTCAGTCTTTTTTTTACATCATTAATATTCTCATTCATTTCCTTCAAAATATATTCTTTCTTCTAATTTCATTCGCTTACTTCATCTTTAACTCTTTTTTTCCTCTTTTTTATTATTTCTTTCGTTTCATTCGTTTTTATATTCATGGCTTCCCTTTTCTTTCCCGATTTCTCTCCCCTCTTTCCTGTTTCTAAATATATTTACTGTTCTTATTTCACGTCCTATTGCTTTTCTTCATTTTTCTCTTTCTTCTATTGTTTCTATTCATTTTCTACCCATTATGTTTCTTTCTTTTTCACTAGATAACTCTTCTTTTCGTCTGTTATATACCCCAACATTTTTTTCTTCTGTGCTGACTTTTATTTGCAATCATTTTACTCTGGACACGTTCACATAGGAACTATAACTGCCAAAAACTGACCAATCAACACCTCTTGTGAACATCGATGGGCGGGGCATCTTCTTCAAGATCAATTTGAAGGGTCGAAGGAAAACGAGGCTTGACCGAATAGCATCAACATAGGAAGAAGACAACCAAAAGGAAATAGCATGTTAGAAATCAAAATTGTTTGTTTCAATTATATGACTACGCCATTTTAATAAGAACTCGCCATCACAGTCAATAATTGAGCAACGGTAGCATCAGAATTTGAAGCTATATGAAGAGAGATTCCATCAAAGAAAAAGGATGATCAGAATAAGTTCTATTTATGACGTCACTGATGTTTTTCCTCTAGAAAGCATCTAAAATAGAGTTTTTAAAATATCTAGAAACATCTAGATTCTGGATAATTTAGATGTTATTGATGAACCCGTCAAATAAGGGCCTCAAATTGGGTCAAAGAGAGATTTTATCCCCTAATCGAAAAACATTTTAGATTGAGTCAAGTGGGGAACCGATGCCAATGATCAAGTCTGTAGACAAGGTGGTATGTCCTGGGGCGCTGGAACACACAACACATATACAAACGAACGAACAAACACACAAACGCTGGCACATATAAAAAAAAGAAGGATAGACTCCCTGCCACCTTTGGTGACTACGGTAGTTCAATATGAATTCTGTAGGGAACTTTGTGGATGTGTGCAAAGAGTTCCCATGAGATCCGTTACCACTCGGTAAATAGCTGCAAATATATATCTTACTACGGAAGCGTCTCTGTAAACTAAAGATTCGAGAAAAGGGCCATTTTTTTCGCGTCCCAATTCTCACTGAAAACTTCGAAAAAGAGGAATAAACATGATATTAACGTCTCAGCACTTTTAAGAAATCGTAGTTTCTTTGTTTTTTCTGTTTCTCAACAATGTTGCTTCAAAGTCAAACTTGTTTGAGGAGAATGAAAATACTGGTAATATTGCTACACAATATCTGCAATACCACTAGTCCGTTAGCTCGTCTGATGAATCTAGCGATACAAGAATGAATTTATGTGGCTATTTATATCTTGTATTTTGATGATATTTTCGCTCATTTATTGTTTTTTACTAAGTATGATTAATAGACTTCACTCAAAAATCAATACAGGAGTTTAGATTACACCGGTATACACTGTTTCTAATTCGAAAATTTAAAAAAACGTATCTTGTGAAAAAAATATTATACGAAAAGAAAATCGTTCTCACTGATCTGACCAGCACCAAAAAATGAATAAAAATCCACTAAAATCAAACAATTTTCTCAGCGTATCCATATCTATAGTGCAAAATTATGGGGAAACCTATATAAAAATAAGAAATAAAAACGAGAGAAAATGGTTAATGATGGGGAGAAATGATTCTCATTTTTCATTCAGCGACCAAAAATACATGAGAATTCACTGAAATAATCAAAACAATTTTTGATGAGCTTAATTTTGTCGATCTATATGATTATGTAGCATAAATTGACTTCCTGTGGGGTTGGGATAGGCTTATCAAAAAGGTAACTTTCGATATTTAGAGACTTATTACGGATAAAAAAAATAACATCTTCGACGTCGGGAAATACGTTTGTTTTTTTTCAATTTACATCAATCAATTTCCAGTTCGAGTACGAACAGAGTGAATTGTTTCTTTGCTTAGAATGCCAAGTCTTAGAATTTAGGACAACTGTGAGATTGATAATCCACACATATAATAATCAGCAATGTGCAGATACCTTCTGTCACGCTAAGAGACGCAACTGACGAACTAAAATAGAATTTCATTCACACAACTGACGTAATGAAGTAATGAGAGTAATGAAAAAGGATATAAAACGTAATAAAACTCGTCATCACAGTCAATAATTGACCAACCATACCGTCAAAATTTGAAGTCATGCAAAATTCCACCGAATAAAAAACATAGTCTGAATAATTTCTATTTATGACATTAGTGGCTTTTTCTACAGGAGAACATATAAAACGGAATAATAAAAACACCGAGATTCCAGAAAATCTAGATGTTATTAATAATTTCGTCAAAATAAGACACAAAAGGTCAAAAAAGCATTTTTTTCCAAACTTTAGGAGAGGTTTAATGGAGTACTGATGCCAATTTTCAAGTCAGTGGACGAAACGGCATGGTTAAGAGCACAGGAACACACAAACTCATACGTCAGTGCATATAAAAAAAAAAGAATAGAAATCCTTCGCCACCTTTGGTGGCTTCGGTTGTTCAATAGAAACAAAAGTATTTTGAAAATCTGTTTGCAGTCAAAAGAATGCTATTCTCTTGGCTCACTGCAATGCAAATCTCTATTATCAATGTTTATTAAATGCAATCTCAATATATTTCATATATGGTGTCATTCTTTATTAAGTGATGGTCCGCCTATTCGTCCCAACTTGGTAATGATGGTAATTCTGATAAGCATACAGCTGTAGCTAATCAATACTTCGATGAAAACAAGAAATTGCAATTGATTTTTGGACACAACAATAATACCACAATAATCAATTAAGGGATATGCGAACAAGCTGCCGGGTATTTTTGTGATTCCCAACGCAAAGCTAATGTCCATGATTTTAAAGTCTAGAAGCCTAAAAAGAACCGAAGGTCAAGTTGCAATTTCTTTTTCCTTTTGAAAAAGACTCAAGACTCTGAGTCTTTTCCGTTAGTTTCCACCAGAAAAATTGGAACCCTATGCCTAACCAGAAACCTTGACTTGAGTGGGTACTAACGAAATAGAATTGACTTATAAATTCTAATTGATTACCGAATTTTTGCTCCTGTGAGGACTGATGAAGAGGCCCTAAATGATTTCTCCTACAATGTTATTTTTTTTCATTTTGTTTGAAACTTTCAACGGCATTAGCCTCTTCTGGCAGAGCTGCAAAAATCTGACAACCCGGTTGATGTGGAGCCCAACTGAAAAGATACGCTGACTGCCAGGGAGTATTTGAAATGATCTCCCGTTATGACAAGGTGAATATATCAGATATCCAAGATAGCGTAAATACAAAAAACAATGAAAGAAAATCCGATGGTCGAGTTGAAAGAAACACACACACACACACACACATATATATATATATATATATATATATATATATATATATATATATACATATACACACATATAATAATTGAAAAATTGTGTCATAAACGGACAGCTGCTTCGTTGTATTACAATTCTTCAGTGTGGCCATTATCCCATCCAGAGCCACGAGGTAGGATCGAAACCTTAGCTTCAGACTCAGAGGCTTGCATCTTATGTCTGCCTCACGCAGAACTGAACGGTCAGTAAGGTTGAATTTAAGCGATATATTCTCTCACGCACAATTCCCCATCCACCAGAATGCTCTATTCCTAAGTTGGAAGAGCATTTCATAAGCTTATAATGAATGAGTTACCTCACTTGAATAATGCTCAATCCTGAATAAGGGAGCATTAGAGAGACAGACAGACAGAGAATATTTGAACAAAGGTACTTTGATGATGATTCGTTAATATAAGAAAATTCGGAGGATCTCTAGAACATATTTAGAAAGTCAAAAAATTGGAATAAAATGAATGAAACTTAGGCGAAAGTAATGTTCGATGACAAAGTCCTGAAAAATGCCATAAGAGTAGACGGTGAGGCCTCTGCGAAAGTCAAGAAATACATTTCCCAAGGCCAGGTGATAGAGCCAGAGAAAGGCCATGGAAATGAACTAAATTGCCGAATAACGATTGGTTGTAAATCATTACGTATAAATAGAGACAAGCTGAGAAGTCAATTGCCAATATGCTTAAAATGTAAAATCAATGCATAATACCAGTTATGCTATACGGTTACAAAGCGTAGAAACTTGCTGAACCAACTCAGAACTGCACAGAAGGCAATGGATTCAGCAATGTCAGGATTACCTCTTAACAAGAGAAAAAGATCAACAAGAAAAGATTTCGTACAAGCGACAAAAATGGAGGTGAACAGGAAATAGGGTGATTAAACGATAACAGAAGGAGCGAAAGGATAACCGATTGATGCCCATGGAGACAATAAACACAGTTGGAAAAGGCCAGATACAAGAACGAGAGACGGAATAGAAATTTTGCTGGTAAGTTAGTCTTGGCAAAGATTAACATAATCACGTTCGTCATTGAGGGAGATGTGAAACATCTTTTTCAAGCAGCACGGCTGACAATGGTTGACAATGGTAATGATTTTTTCGCTTTTCCAAATACTCGGGCGAGAACAAGGGATGACAGGATAACAAGAATTATTCTGAAATTACTTTCAATCATATATTAATTACTTATCATATCAGTCAATATTTCTCGAGGCTTGACCTTGTGAGTAGGGCAGCATACTGTACCGGAAGTTCTAATTCTGGCGAAGTTCATGGAAAGCATATTTCTACGATTACTGTTGTTTTACAAACTTATCAACTTTGGATACATTTGCTTACTTTAGAAATAAACGATACACAGAGATATATCTTTTTTATCATTCCATTTTTAAGTTATATATGAGTGAAATAACAATTTCAGGAGATCATGTGCTGTACAAATAATATTTATTCTATTTATTTCAACGTTTCGCCAGTGCACACTAGCTTTATCAAGAAATTATAATGGAGATACAGGTAGTGATGTATTTATCTAGGGTCTTTTTAGTAGAGGGTGGGATTATTATTCAATTACGTGGATTCTGAGCGTATAAAGAGATCAGGGCGAGGTCTTGTTGTGTTTGAGATCATCAGATGGATATTGTATGACGTTTTGTTGCAGAACTGAGCCAGGAAAATGAGTTTTCAAATGATTGATGAATATCTGAGTTTGAATGCCTCTAGGGGCATGTGTCAGTTTTCATGTGATGCAGGGGAGTTCTTGTGAATCAAAGGTATAAGCTGTGAAAATTAAGCTCAGGTAAAGCGGGAGTCTAAGACATCATAGAGACAATTAAAAAATTCAAATGGCAATGGGCAGGCCATGTTGCAAGAATGAAGGACAACTGATGGACATCACGACTCACAGCATAGATCCCCAGACGGACGTTAAAAGACTGATGATGATGATGATGATGATGATGATGATGATGATGATTTTATGTCCTTAAATTGGAATGGTGTTGCGGCTCAATCAACTAAAAAACACGTTCATTAACATCTCAAGGACCAGAACTTCTGATATCTCGCTGGCAGCGTAACCAGGGTTTCCTATATCTAGCAGGACATTTCATACAACTCTCAAAATCATTCCATTCGGAAATACAGAATCACACTTTCTATCATATTCATTTTTTTCGATTTGTGAGAATACCAAAAAGTAGAAATGGAAAACGGATATTTAATCACAATGCTCAATATTAAACGAAGTACATAGAGCTATTGATATAGAGTGAAGAATGCATTAGACACAGAATGTTGACATTCACTGGGTATATATCTTTGTAATTCTTATTTATTCACACACACACATATAAATATAACCCGTTATATAGTTTCTTTTCATAATTGTTTTTCTCGTTAATTTTTACCCCTTCTACAATGATACTTCCACAATAATAACAACGACAATTACCATAGCAACTGTGACTTATTCTGTTAAGCTTTTGGAATAATCGACATAATTAAAACAAAATGGGACTATATATGAATCGGTATTTTGTTATCTGCACAGAATCATGCTTTACAACGTCATTATTCTCTTCATTGAGAGTCTAAAGGCATAAATCATTCAAAAGTTTATTTCATTTTTGTCTTATTTGCATCTATTTCATTTTCATTTTCTCGTGAATAAAGTTCCATCTTTGTATTTTGGATTAACGAACGGCTTCAATCAATAATCGATAAAGACACTTTTACTTGATTGATTTGTTTGGCTCTGTGAAATGAAAGAATGGAAAAAACCCAATCAGTCTTGAAAGGGTCTCCTTAATTCTTTAGTCGGAATTAAATACTATCTTTATGGAACAACTTGATTCTGAAGCTTGCGAAGATTTTTTGAATTTTTTGGATAGCTTAGATGTATATACAAGCTGTGATGCCACTGTCTCATTCATTCAACAGGGCAACTAAAAAAAAGAAAATCTATAAGATATGATGATTTTTCTCATTTAAATTTACATATATATATGTATGTGAGTATGTGTGTGAATGTATGTGTATATATGTATATGTATGGGTGTATATATGTGTATATATATGTATGTGTATATGTGTATATATAGATACATATATGTGTCTTATATATACATGTGTGTTTACGTATATACATGTTTGTATTTGTCTTTGTGTATATATATGATTGTATGTGTATGTTTATATATATACATGTTTGTTTGTGCATATATATATGCTTGTAAGTGCGTTTGTGTATTATGATATATATATACACATATATTTCACTTTATTTTTCAATTTATGAGTATATAAAAAAGAAAAAAAAACAGATTATATCTGTTGTTGATGATATCAAATCACAATGCTCGATATTTATCAAAGTAAATAGAGCTATTAATACATAAAACCAGGATTTGATAGGATATACCCCCGGTGAATGTCACAATATTTATGAAAATAAATAGAGCTAGCAATATATAAAACTAAGATTTAATTGGATATACACCCGGTGAATGTCAACATTGCCGGTTGTTGCATGAAATGTATACGTCACCAGATATGTATCTCTGTATGTGTTTTATACATATATGTATATACTTGTGTTATGTATGTTTGAGTGAGTGTGTGAGTTGTAATGGTCATCGGCACAGACAGCGATATTGAAGACCGTTCAAATTTTTGTTGGGGCAGCCTATATTTACTTAACCCTAATGCTCCTGGTAGACAAGAAACAACTTCTCCGTACACCCTGCCCCATCTCTAGATATGCTGCTTGCGTGGCCCTACCGTTGACGAAGAAACGGGTTTATACGCACACACACACACATACACACATGCGCGCTATGAAACAATGAATTTACAAGTTCATCAAATTTACAGAAAGTTGAAAATATTTTCAAACTGTACAATACAAAAACGAATCACCTTAAATATTGCTTTCAGTAAAAATACCTTTGTGAAACGTACACTATCATGATGTAGGTAAAGGTCATTATAACAACGTTAAGACAGAAAGGAATATATATATATATATATATATATATATATATATATATATATATATATAATTCTATTTGAGTGGAATTCCGTTAAAAATACTGGCAAGGCGAAATTCCATAGAAGTTCAAATCTCGGGTGATAAAATCAGACATCAAACAACGAATTCCTGCTTCAGCAGAAATTTGCCTTTTTCTCACTTTCTTTCACTTTTTTTTTCTTTTTTGCAATTTATAACAGATTTGGGAAAATATCAATTTTCACTGGGCCACAAGGAAGCTTATTTCATCATCATCATCATCATCATCATCATCATCATCATCATCATCATCAGTTTTTGATCATCCGTTGTTGGAGGTAGACCTTCCCTAGGATTAGACGCACCAATCTATCGTAGGCGTTGTAGAGCCAATATCTTTTTAACCTGTCCAGTTAGTTCATCTCATACTCTACCGGATATTTCCTATGATGTGTCAGACTCCTGTTTTCATTTTTCCTAATATACTCTGCTGCCTTGTGATCTGTCCATGTGATACTGAGCATGTCTCACTAGTGCACGTTGCATGTTTCTGAGTATGTAGACCGTTCTCTTGGTCAGGTTCCATGTTGCAGCTCCGTAGATGATTGCTAGGAGAATGCGTTGGTTGTATACTCTATTTCTTAGGACTATTGGGATTATCTTGTTCTTGAAGGTTGAGCTTGCTCTACCGAAGATTTGCCATCCTAAAGTGATTCTTCGCTTGATTTCTTCTCCTTTGAGGATTCCATGAAGATTCGTTGTCTTAGGTAAATGTAGTGGTTTACTTTGTTGAGTTTTGCGTTTTCGATTTTGAACATTGTGCGTTTATTTCCGATATGTTTGTTATCCATGACTTTTGTTTTACTGAAGTTCATGTGTAAGCAAACTTTCTCGCTTTCTTCGTTCAGTTTGTTCAGCCTTAGTTGGAGATCCAAGAGATTATCAGCAAAAAGGACGATGTCGTCTGCAAATCTGAGGTTACTCAGGTAATCGCCGGACGGAATTTTTGGTGTCCTTCACACAACCAAGACGACGATTGCAGATATTTTGT
>OY735212.1:46088247-46193247 GCA_963457665.1 Thysanoteuthis rhombus | reverse complement strand
TGTTCAATGACAGGCCAAGGAATTTACAAATACAAATATCGTGAACAGCGCTATAATGAACTGTACTATATCAGGGGATACCTGAATCAATATGATAAATATTTCTGGTCTATACAATATGTATATATTGCACACAGTGCTATATCGAAGATGCCTGTAACAATATAATGATTGTGTCTTTGATATCGCAAACTACGTTATATCGTACTGATAGTGTTTCTAGCACCAATATGAAGTCAGATAGAGAAAAAAACCCATTTCCCAAAGAAAGAATATCTGATCAGATCGTTTTGTTTTGTTCTTCGAATTTTTATGACATCATCAAAAAATTTTTTAATTCTCTGAATGATTTACTTTCAAGTGGTCATAAAGTTAGGGTCCAGTTCTGCATTGTAATTGTTCATTAGATTGAACCACCATTCAAAAGCGTGGCATAACGGGTGGAAATTATTCCATTCAGCGGTATTTTCTTACCTGGAGTGCGGCAAAGACGCTGGGTAGAAAAAATATCTCTACCATTTGCCAAAATCGATTTTGAATATATTTGGGACGGACCGACCGACAGACCCACAGACCGTGTTATAGGGATGCTTATAGATGCGTCTAATACACGAGGGGGGGAACAGGAATATTGTTTGAATGAAAGAGAGAAAGAAGGTAAGAAAGAAAGAAAGATTGAGGATTAGAGAATCAAAAACTCTCTGCCTTGCAATCGGATATGCATTGAAACTTGACTAAAATCGCACCATGTCATTAATTTCTCTTTATCAGCCTCCCTGTCAAGTGCATGAACCCCATCTCACTGCATTTCTTCCGTTTAGTAAAAGATTTCCCACTCCATCACACCTTCCTATATATTAACCCCACGGTGCCACTAGTTCAGTTTATCTCTCCATCATTATTTGTCAACGGGCCAACGCCCGAAAGGAGCTCTGGTTTCTGTAGGTTAGACCCCTCCCTCCTCTACCATATTGTTCAGGAAAGTTTTCCCACTTAATTTTTCAAATCCAAAACTTGCCTCACTCCTACAGATCGATAACCAACCGTTTTTGTAACACTGCTTGAGTTTATTACAAGCTCTCTCTCTCTCTCTCTCTCTCTCTCTCTCTCTCTCTCTCTCTCTCTCTCTCTCTCTCTCTTTCTCTCTCAAATGAGGCATGAACTTTGTGGGGAAGCGCCCTGTTTTCAAATATCGTACTAACTTTCGTTTTGTTAGATTTCTCAACGTTTTACCAATGTATGAACTTCAATACTAACTAATCACAGTCAGATAAATCATCAACAGGCCAATGACTATCTTCATTGATTGCATAGCCAATTTCGGCTTATTGAAGTTCAGGTTGGTCATCAAGTGAATTTTCCCCACGTTTGAAATGCGAATACCACAGACACAACAGTTTCAAATGCAGTCCCCCCGTCCAAAAAAGAAAACAGAACTCTTCGCTCGCTGTCTGTTCTTTTTGTCAGCTATTTGCTAAAACCACCAAACGTGCTTGCAAATACCACCAAGAAATAAAAAGATCGATCAATCTAGAAGCACGGTACTTGGCAGACTGGTTCAGAATAGTGTCGACTCGTGACACCTAGCAATACCAAGTGCAACTACATCCAGTTTGAATTCCGATTTCAGACTGTTGGGATTATCTATCCTACATTATCTTCGAATTATCTCCTTATAAATTCATAATGCTAGGATTTCCCATTTTAAATCTTTTGTCTATCGTCTGTTATTTTCAAATATTGTTTCATTAACTATTTTTAAAAGGATTTGTAGTTCAGAACTTTTGATCATATAAATCAATGGTATGATCTGAATTTTAATCTAATACAATCACTGAGATACGAACTAAATTTAGATTTGCTTACCTCAGCAAAGTAATCTCTACGAATGTTCCCAAGAGTGGTTTTTGTTTTAATCAAATTTATCTGTATATCTGTCCTCATTTTCTTACAGAATTTGAAGTCAGATACTCTAAGCGCAAAAGGTTCCTCATACATTTTTTAAATTTTGATTTTGAAATCTTTGAATGGCTTTAAAATTGACAGAAATCCTAACAAAAGTTGAGAAATACAAATATCAAAAAATATTGAAACAGGATAAAACAGTGAAAAGTTATGAGCGAAAATCATGAATCATTATTTCTTATGATTCCTTTTTACCTTCATCTCAATTTATTAGTCGCTTTTCATCACACCTTCTTTCACTCAGACCGATTTCTCTTTGCCAATGAGAAAACTACGCTGATCGGAAAAATAAGTCATAGGTGGCGGTCGAACACACATCACCTGTAATAACGATTCATCGTACTCCAGCTAATCAAAAAAGTATTAAAAAATCAGTAATTCCTATCAACTTTGAAGGTGTATAAGAAAGACTTTTTGAAACGAAGCGAATACCTTTTTTTCACTCACTGGATATCAAACTTTTAAGAATATCTGTTTATTTGTAGTCACACTCCACTCTACAGTTATCCACGTAGACATTAGGTTCCTAACACATTTTTGCTTCTGTAACATTCATCTTGGAGGTAATGTACTTGAAAGCAAACCTTATTCATTGTCACCTTTATTCATTGGTTTACTTTCTTATCTTGCTCTAAATGAAATAAGGTTATGAGGACGTATTGAGGAGTACACCTGACTCGGTACATGTTATCACAAAGCCTCCACAGCTAGAATGGCTTAAATGTGAATGGAAATCATCTACAAGTTAAGCAGCCTTTGTTTTGTGTCTGTCCAATTCGAATTGAGAGAAAGGTGGGGCATTGCTTATATTTGCTGTGGAATGTGTGTTAGTGGGGTCAATGCCTCGGCAGCCATTTTGTCTGTATCGTTTGCTGAAGTTTGTACATTCCTCGGCTATCATTCCACGAAATAAAAGAGAGAAAGAAATAATGCATTGTAAAGAAGAGAGAAAGAAAAAAAAGGAATAATTCATAGAGAGAGAAGAACGAAGAAACAAAAGGAAAGAAATCAAACAAGATACCCACTAATACTAATTTCTTATCTACTTCCAATACAAACGCTCCTCTCGCTATCTTCCTCTACTTATCACCCTCTCTATTCTTCTCTTTGATTTTTCTCTCCATGCTTTCTGTCTTTCTGTGTTTGTCTGTCTCTCTCCCACGCACTAACATACACTTTGGTCTTACAAACTCTATCGCACAGCTCGTTATCTTTCTCCTTCAATCTTTCAATAATCATTACCCCCTCTCTATCCCTCCCTTTTATCCGTGTTCAAGGCGTCCAAAAGGCACTGCAGTCGGCGTAAGAGAAAAAGTATTCAAAGGTGAAAGACTTGTAATAATGTAATAGAAGCCGTACCCCTGTTTTCTCAGCAAGACTCTTAATTGCATCCATTGTCTCTCTGACAGGGTGTAACACATCGACCCAAGGCCAATGATGTAATTCTGATATAAGAACTTGGGGAATGCTTAGTTGTCTGCTCTCTTAGTGGGTTGGGGGCTCAAAGTCCCAACCGGGAAAATCTTTGTTTTGAAATTTAGCCAATTTTAGAGATAAGTTTTTGGACATATACTGATTAATTTTTCTCATCAGTGAATTGTTCAAACCGAGAATTTGAGCAGTATAAAGTACTGTTGGGACGCCTTCTTCTAAAAAAAGACAGACATATAATCGCAATACAAGAAAAAAAAACATAGATTCTCAACGTTCTTAATCACGTTTACTTGTTTTTTTCTCCCGATTCAACACCCAGACATGTTTACCTATCCCCGAATTAGCCTTGCCTTTTTATTTATAAATCTCTTGTTTAGTCCAATGTTTACTTTCCACCATGTTTCTTGGATTGATTTTGTTTATCTAACCTTATCTTTTAGGGGGCGTGTAAATAGACATGTATTTTCTATTGTTTCATTGCTCCAAGAAAATATACACATATATATATACAAATAAATATAGAGAGAATGCATTTGTGAATGATTCGTTAAAAAACCTTCTCCAACGAAGGACAAGAGAACTTCTATAAATTTGTAGGTGTTGTGAGAAATAATAGCAGTGTAGCCGTCTCGTCCTGTAGAATAGATATTTGGTATGCTATGCACTTTAGCCCACGATTACATTCATAGCTTGCGTGATCAACACGCTCACCACCGTCCAAAGTTGGATGCCCCACTTATTGTAAGAGGGCACCTATCTTCTTTCATCTTATCTTGGAAGAAGGAAGCCATTAGCAATTTGTATTTTCTTGCCAAATAAAAACTCGACTGGGTAAACGGCCGGAGACGTTCTAAAGATGGCACGTACAGAATTGTTAGCCAAAGGTAGCTATCAAGATTATGATATAAAAAAAAATTATAAAAATTGTTTGCAGAAGTACCCGGTCTTGCCCACATTTATTTCGCTATACTTTGTTTCAATTGCTTTAAAAGATGCTGACTATCTTCAGTTGGCCAAAGAATGTTGATTATATCATAACCGTTGCTTCCAAGCAAGAAAATAGTTCCATTTTACCTCAAAGGAACATTAACAAAGATATACAAATACAGGATCTTAAATTAATTTCTATTGTGAATTTTTTTTTTTTTCAGTTTTCCAGGGGAAAAACATTTTTTCTCTCAAAATACTGTACTAATTCATGGTAGTAATGATTGATAATATGGAGATGAAAAGATTAAGAAAAAATTCACCCGCCTGGACGTCATTACCATTGCTTCAAAGCGCAGAATCATTTCACTTTTCCATTTATATCTCTGAAGAAGTCTATATTCTACTGATGACATGCGTACGTTTTTTTCTAATAAAGATTTTGAGATGCACAACTAGGTTTTCATTTCCATCTTGTCAATAATCGGTGTAGAATGGAGGCAGATTATCTCAGTCAGAGTTTGAAATTATCTCACCGATTCCATGCTGCTAACTGCTAGACTACCGGCAATTCCACTGAATAGATCGACATTTTCATAAATGTTCTTATACACTTGATGTGGTGTCGCTTATAAGAAAATTCTTATTTTGTAGTTTGGCCTACAACAGTATATAATTTTTCAGCCTCCAAGGACCAGCAGTTTTGCAGGGCCATAGGATGCATACAAGCAAACAATTACTCTATAGTAATAAATGGAGATGGTGTGCCGAAGTTTTGATTTTTTTTTTTAATTATGAATTCAATAGTACATGAAGAAGGGATATGATACACCCATCAAGTATGAAACAGGGGATAATTATTAGTGGTTGTATTAGTTTTAGTGATATATGTGTATTTTCACAAAGATGTTTATTTTTAGTTCATATTTTATGGCCTTATCATTATAATCCTTGATACTAAAAATATATGGAGCATGAAGACAACTGTGCCAATCACAATTGGAGTGGGCGACAATTGAGCGTCAGAAAATCGAGTGACTATAACTGGGCGGGGACAGTTGGGCATGAGACAACTGATCGGAGGAACATTGAAGGTGGGTACAAATGAGCATAGGACAATTGAGTGGGGGATGATTGAAATGCTTGGAACGGTCCAAAAAAGTCTTGTAAAGAGGCTTAAAGTATTGAAAATCAAAGGAAAATCAAACGACAGTTTTACTGAAATCAGAATAATAAAGAGTATATTGGATTATTTATGACAAGATGAGACGCCAGATACTATTGGTGGGAATGGTGAGAAAAATCAATGGATACAAAATGATTTTTTATTATTCTTATAACTAGCAGATGTTAGTTTCTTAGCTCAGCGCACACTCAAGTTTTTGCAGCGTCAGTATGTTTACAGATTAATTCAAAGTTTCACATAAGATATTGTTAACAATAATTCTTACCTTCATTCAGGGACAAACGAAATTGAACCATAAGTAACATTAGCAGCAGCAACGGTAGCTGTAGTTCGTTTTTTTTTTTTTTTTGTTGTTCTTGTCTAAAATAGATAGTCCTTACAGTACTTCTTCCACTGAATTCAAATCTTAGAATTTTTCTATCAGGCAGGGTTTTTCAAGCGACAGAGCAATTAAATTTGGCATCAAGTTAGTACTCAGGGACCACTCTCCTTTGTCAACTCCATTTTCAAGTGAGATATTTGTGATCAGCCCCAAAATTTCATTATAGCCCATTTTCGACCATAAATATGAACTTTTAGCAATATTATATGGCGTGGACATATAACTACCACAAAGAGGATATAGTTCACATGGATCTGCCTCAGAAATTTATCTCTTTTTTGTAGCCTATTACTAACACTTCCACCAAATCTCATTGAAGACCATTGAGAGGATATCGTATGTGTAGTTATGAGCAATTCTTCCACACTCCATTACTCTCCTTTCTACAGAATTTCATTGAAAACCATTGCGTACTTTTTGAGATACCATATGAACAGAAGGACATAGAGATATGGGTGCGATCGAATACTTCTCTAACCTAATTTCGGCCATATTTTGCCTCAGGAAAATCCTCCTAAGTGTATAGCAGTATTAGCAGTCAAAAGAGTCGCACATGTGTAGTGACTGGCGCTGCCGGTTGGTGGAGCAGACCTTCAACGAGGTGGTGTTTATGGTTGTTAGCCTTGAGCTGTGGTCATCTTTCCGCTAATATACTCCGCATACGGACGTAGTAGTAGCCACCTCTGGTTCCAACAGGCTTCGCCGAAAAATAGCCAGCTTGCCTATAAAAGTTTGTCCCTTTTCAAATGTATTTATCTGTGTGAGCTGTTTTTAGAACCAAATTGTTATTCTAAGAGAACGTGTCCCTACCTTTATTTTGATCAATGTGTAAATTTTGCGTTTCAAAACTTAATGTTGTGTAATATCTTTTTTTCAGTTGGTACAAGTATGAAATATATATACGATACTTTATGATAAGCGAGCATGTTAGAAAAAAAGATATGTGTGATAGAGAAATTCTGCTAAATACATGAGAAACATTGTTTTTGGTGACATATCTTTCTTGTTATCGGCAGCCACCGAACAGACTCACGGAAACACACAACAGAACAGCATTTTGTGTTCATGTTTTCGAAATAGCCACTTCCTCCCTATCTGTTTGTTTAGTTATATTTCCAGCTGCCGGTACCCTAATGAAAACATATACACAAGCACAACGCAACATCATTTTGTGTTCATACGTTCTCTTTACCCGCTTTTTCTCTTTTTGTTTGTTGTCACTGACAGACTAACAGCATGCAGATTAATTAAGTATTGTTATTATTTTTATTTTCTGTTATTCTTTCGCTTTATTTGGTTTGTCTTGTATTTGGTACAAAAGTTACTTGTCAAACTCCAACTGTGGCTTGATATGGGACTGACCTTTACAAGAGTTGGTTCCAACAAAGAAAACGCCTTGATGATATAAAACGAGCGAAAGAGAGAAAACAAGGAAGTCTGACGCTGAACCTTCGAAGAAGTCGCTTGAACAGAAGGAAGCCATTTGCAATTCGTATCGCGTTTCTCTCCAAGCGTCTGGGTGAAATGTCGGAAACGTTCTAAAAATGGAGCATACAGAAATGTCAGCCGAAAGCAGCGATTGGTGTTTTGTCTTTGATATGATCAGTAAGGATGCCTTTATAATGAGCAGTAATTGAGGAATTTTTCGATTCATCAGATTATAACAACTGTGGAAAAGATACAGCAGTGTTTTAATCTATTTTCATTCTGAATCTGACTGTAGATGGATATAGAATGATATGAAATGTTCATCCTCTATAAAACAAGGAATAAGCATTATTATTATTATCATTATTATTATTATTATTATTATTATTATTATTATTATTATTATTATTATTGTTGTTGTTGTTGTTGTTATTTCCTTGATTAGTTGATTGGTACAATCATTTACCAAGCTTTTCACCTGAGACCAAAGGTAAGAGGAGGTTTTTCTTGAGAAGTTCTTAGCCAATCTTTCTTTTGTTTTGGGGGTTTTTTTTGCTGCCTTTTCTCTCCATTTTCTCTTTCCCTTTCCTCCCTCTTTTTTTCCATTTTCTCCTCTTTTCCCTCTTTTTTTTCCTTATTTCATTTGTTTGCCTTCTACGCATAGCAATTTTCAAAAATCCCTTTTAAAAGGAATTTAAACAAATACAAAATTTCCGAAAAGAAAAATATGGAGTTTCACACTAGGATACGTGAGTTAGATATAAGGTTTAGGAAGGGGACTATTGGATTGAAAGAGAGAGTTTTATTCTAAATATTTGATCTGTGCGCATCAGCATGATCTTTTGTAACTCAGATAAAGATGGATTTACTGGAAAATTTTAAAGATACACATTTGTGTTTTTCTTCATCATCCCTAGCGCCTCTACGACTAATTTGGTGGTGGCCGTGATAAAAAGCCACATTCTTGCAATTTCTATTTCCTGGTCTTTATATTTTGAAAATCTTTCAAATTCTTTTGCTGAGACATATTTATCAGACGAGATGGTTATGTCTATAAGATAGCATTTATGAAATATTTTGCCATTATACCTGGTCTATTGGCTCGTACATCAACTTCCATTTTTAATGGATGTCTAAGTACATTTATCTAGTGCAAATTTCATGGTAATATCGTCACGAAATTTCTTTACTGTTACTAGCATATGCATTAGTACATTATTATTTTTGCCGAACAATTTCAAATAATCTATGGGCAACAAGTGATTTATAGACTTACTGCATACGGAATATCCATAACCTATGATATCTATTTCGTTTCAGAGATGCACAAATGCGAAACCGAACAATAAGTGTGAGAGAGAGTCTCTTTAATATATTCCTCTTTTGATCTGGAGGTTCTCATATCTAATTCCACTCTTAAGGTGGTTGAGAATTGAGCATTTTTTCATGCTGATTTTTAGGAAACTCATGAGAGAGAGAGAGAGAGAAAGAGAGAGAGAAAGAGAGAGAGAGAATTTTTTGGTAATTCTAGTGAATTTATGATCCAGTCATGTGGACTTCCACTGAAAGCTTTTTTATTGTATATCCATGCAGTATTTAGGTTCTCATAATATGATTTTTTCCAGTATCATCTTATTTATCAACACTTGATCTTTACAGTCGTTGAAACATCTTCTGCGTCCATTTTGCTCTTCAGTGAGTATGAGATTAGTTTCGATGAATTGATACGTTTTTCCAGTTAAAATCGATGCGAGTATTTTATATGTTATTGATATCAACATGTGATTGTGGGGCGGGGGTCAAGGTGACATCAGTTTTGGGAAATGAATAAGTAATGGCTTTGGTTTTGCTGTGGGTTGTTGATGTCATTTGAGAGCAGATCCGCTAATGGTCTGTGCATAGATTGAAGAAGTTAAGAGCCTTATCTATTCCTGGGGATTTCCATTTTTGCAATTTTCTGAGAGGCAAACCTTGATAAACCGCGTGACGGCTGATGCTATACATTAATCATTGTACTGTTTCCATTTTATCCTTTCCAGCGAAGGGTGTTATGTTCGCAACACCATATCAGCTGGGAATTGCTTAAATGTGTCCATTTTTCTGTTTATTTCATCATGCATTGCTTTCATTTTACTATTTATCCAAGGGTAAAATTGTACATAGATCTATTATTCATCCCTTGCATTCATTTATCTATCTATTGTAAGTTACCACAAAAATGTCCGATGTTTAGTTCATATCATTATTATATCGTTATCAGTATGATCAACATTATTCCAATATTACTATGATCTGTATTCTGCTGATTATGAAGTGTTTTATGAAACTAGGAAACTTGCTATTCTGTTGCTTTTAGATATCAAATAACCTCAATGAAAATGAAGTACTTGGATTAGTTTATTAACACTTTATGTACATTTATCCACTGAAGCGGGAGATTAACACAGTGGCAGACCATTGGGCGACCCGCCTCGCGTGGTACTATCACACCAAGACGACTGCCTAGATTTTTTATATTGTTTCATGATGATTCTTATACTAATGAAACATCATTCAGGCCACACTATATCTCCTCCTGAACTAAATAAATTTCAATGAAGCTTACTGAAAGGGTATGCAATTGGCTTAGAAAATGGTGGTGGGATTTTGGTACGAATCCATGGACAATTACCCTCTTTCGGTTGTAGTCCAAACTATATAATATCACTGGATCAACTCAGTGGTTCTCTTTCAAACTATCACATCACGTTTAAATACTTTGCATTCGTTATCATTATTATCATTATTATCTGTTATGTAATTCTATCATCAGTATGTTTTTTTACATTGTGTTGAGTATGAAGTGTTCTAAAAAAAAATAGATGACTTACCGCTGTTTTGTTTCTATCTTGTTTTAAACATATGCGTGTGTTTATTTGTCATAACACTCCTGGTCATACCGTTTTGTCATCAGGCTTGAAAATTGGCATCAGTACTTCACTAAAACCCTTCTACAAATGTTTTGTATTTTTTAATGTTTGGTGCCTTATTCTGACAGGTTTATTGATAGCATCTAGATTCTCCAGAATTTTGATGCTACGGGGTTCAATTATTGACTGTGATGGTGAGTTCATAAATACTTTGTACACGTTTTTTCACAGGTCAAAGGTTAACACAGCGGTCCCCCGTTGAACTATTACACCACCGTTTTAGATTCTTCGCAGGGCTTATGAAATAGTTTCCATACATTGATTAATTTTATATCAAATTTGTGGAGAAACACTTCTTGGACGCATCAGTAAGTAGATAGTGCCCCTACGCTGACCACGGCAACAACCACCCCGCTCAGATATACCACACATCTCAAGTTTCTCCTTGCCTCGGCTATTCTATGGGGGGAGGCAACAAGTGAAATAGACTTCGAGGTGTCTAACACCCGAAGTGGTGACACTCACTCTACAATGCATTAGACGTATTAAGAGTTTTAAAAGACTCTTATATAATTTTGATCACTGCTTGCTTGGTCGGTTGGTTTGTTGGTTGGTTCTTTTATGCATTAATTACAAACCATCATCCAAAACTACCAGCTTAAGTTTCTTTAGTTTTTGAATCAGTCACATCGAATAGGTTATTATGAAGTGTTCAATTCACAATGTATATGTATGCTAAATTGGTCCCTAATTTGAGTCCAGCAATGTTTTTCGCTTGTTTCCTTTGAAGTTTTCAGTGGTCATTGCCCAAGAGAGAGCGAGAGAAGTACTCATTGATTACCCCTTTTTCCAATTCCAGAGTTTTGATTGATCATCCCAAACATGCATAATGCCAAAAGCATTTGTCACGTGACGGTTTATGTTGAATGACTGAATAGTTCTATAGATTTCCTCGTTTTTCTTTCGCGTTTTTAACGCGTCTATCCACGCCTTTACCATAAGTATTTGGTTTGGGGATTATTTGGAGACGTTGCCACTTTCTGCTGTCAGTTGTATTTTAGTTTGGGATGACGTGGCTCTCTTATTGCGTTTTGGGACGTTGAAACTCTCCAAGGTGCACGAATCCACAGGTTAATTTAGATTGGTTGCAGCCAAAAGGCATGGCGTGCAAAACGCAGTAAATCCAAAACATCTGCCTGGAATGCACACATTACTTTTTCTCATTGAAAGTGAATGGTGAAGCAAGTCGGATAATGTCTACATAAAGTCATTCCATTAGAACAGCCATCAATAAATTGTCCTGGTGAGTTTGCAAAGGACGTTTCTTGTATACTTCCAATGAAATATTGGACTTAATTATGGGGGATTGACCATTGATTATTCGTGGGAGAGCTGATACACAAGCACACACACACACACAAGATATGGTTGATTGATTGATTCCTGACGAGGTTGACAATGGAGTAAACAGGTTTTTTGCTGCTATTGCCTGCGCATGTAAGGTAAGTTATGGCAAATTGGTTTGGCTAAATGCACACTCTCACACAATACTCTTCGTTAACCATTATGACATGCCAAGTATTCTTTCATAATTATTCAATAAAAATCTTTAAAAAAGTTCTTGTCATGTTTTTCAATAAAAATGTCTTTTTACACAACACAACCAGATGGACGGAGAGGCCAGAACCGAACATTTGTTCGAGTGTATTGAGTGCATTAACTGGTAGTTTGTGCGATCGAATCTTGCATTGGGTGTCGCACATCCTTGGTGAGGTTCGTACACACTTCTGATCATACCAGTGCAGGCACCATCGGACAGGTCAAAGTACTCTGTGCTCCTTTTCGTGTCACTGTTATTAAAATGGTTGAGAGCGAAAGTTTGGGTTCAAGATTCCTATATGAAATTTATAAAACAACTTCTATATTTTATCCATATTTTTAATGGAAATATTCGTAAGAAAAATGATGCCAATCAAACTGATTGATGAGTAAACCCCATTTATACGAGCGGCTAGATTTTATTGAATAAATGTGAAAGAATCGGCCAGATATGGTCGAAAAAAGCTACTTGAGCCAGTCTGTTTTTCCCCCACTTCCTCAGAACCATCTGCCAGGCCTGTTTTTGTTTTTTTGCCTCCCCTCTCATCAAAGGACCTTTTTGCCCCATTCCCCAAGGACTGTCTCCCAGGCCTGTCAAACAAAACCTTCACTACTTCACTGTACTAAAAAATAAAAACTCTGGCCACCTCAACTATGGTGATGAATGTCCACACAAATATAAAATAGCATCCATCAAAAACTTGATTAACAGAGCAAATCTAATCTCCTCTTCCTGTAATTTATTTAATAAAGAACCCGACAATATAAAACAAACACTGGTAAACAATAAATTTCCTAATTGTATTGTCGCCAACCAAATAAAATTAGCCCTTTCAAAAGTCGATAGCAAAACTATAAACCTTAACGACAGCAAAAGCAATAAAGATACAATAAATTGTTTTTTTATTGTAACTAAAGGCACACCAATTATAAACAAGAATCAGTAATCAAAAATATCACATAACAATCCACTTCTCAAATTAAGAAAAGACAAACAGATAGAATCAATAATTCATTATAAAAATATTGAAACAAACTTGATTATCACCAACAACCTCTCTTCACAATTAGCCAAACTAATTTCATATATGAGTTCACTTGCCCTTTGGGGGGTGTTCCCTATCATAAACATCTACAAAGCATATATATTGGTCATACAAGAACATGATTTTCACGACGCTAAACCAGCCACCTCTTAGACCAAAGTGCAATAAAAACACATCTAAGAATCCTCAAACCATTAAATGATAATTCTCTCATATGCTAAATCCTTGTAGATGATATTCAAATATTATATAAAATCAACTGCATGATTAGATTGCAATAATAAAGACAAGGAGTCCCAAACTTAACAGTATACTCTTCAGTCAAGGTACTGGCATATTAAATGTATTTAATAATTAGTTAGTTGATTGATTATGAATCATTTGATTAATTGATTGATTGAATACTTGATACACTTGTGAATTGAAAAATCCTTCCAAACGAAAAAGAAAATTTATCTAATGCTCACACACCACGAAATGACATCACTGGAACAATGATAGCAACTGACAAAATCAGACGGCAAAGTGCAATGGTTGAATTTAACGGTCCAATTGAATAGTAAAATATCATCAAACAAGATACAACTCTACCATGGAATTGAAAATGACAGAAGATGCTACCAAAGACGTGTTTGGGAAATATCTATATACATTGAAACTGATTGAAATAGATCCGTTCACTCGTACGAAAATAGGAGACAAGTAAAATTCAAAAAAAGTCAGTCATTTTTAATGACATACATACAATGGAGTGAAGGATTCGCAACACAAACCTATTTAAACCTTTTTATACAGCAAATCCTTTATTACATCATATTTTAAGCTTTACTCTAAATCAACATAATATTTGATTTTGAATGTATCGAGCACTTTGTGAAATAAACCCATCACGTATCATATATTGTATAATGTTATATTCTTGATTTGTATTGTGTATGTATGTATATGGCCTGTTCAGTGAATATCCGATTTTGCTGCCGTGATATGACTTGATGATCATTCAGAGGCGATATTGCTGTTTATGTATGAAGAGTGATTCTCCCATAGGGTTACTCTGACGGCATTAAGTCGCCATTAAGTGGACTTGGGTACTGTATCACCAGCACATTCACAATGACCGAACCCACTCGCACTTCACGTCCAAGGTATGGGGCAAAACCCACACCAGTCAGCCTCTTTAACAGTCCCTGTGACTTCTGGCAATTTTTCAAAAATATGTTGGACCGTACACAAGATTAAGGAAATTGCGACAAGATAACTCATGGTGATCTCAAAAGAACGCTTTGCTGATTGTTTCGGCCTGGGCCACAACAGTAGGACACCTACTGGGGATAGAATAACTTGCTCACCAATGCTTTTTGGCAACCTTCTGGCTTTGATCGAAACATGTCAATTCATGGAAACATGACCAGTTTTAAAGCCTTCGTCTGATTAACTAAGATATTTTTCTTGTGGAGTAGGGAAAGGTAAGAGCAAAATGTCAGTGGTGGTAGTGGTTGAGAAATTTTCACTTGATATTCTATACACATCTTGGTTCGATCCCACTTAGCTAGATCAAAAGAGATCATAATTGACTTTTATAGAAGCTATATCAGCACTAGAAAATAAAGAGGACAAAAGCCATACTTGTCGTAACAGATTTCGTTGTTATTGTAATAATTATAGAAATGTTTGGAATATTAATTGGTAACTATAGGTATGAGATTCATGCTGATGTCGCCACGGAAAATGTTTTGTTTGTTACTAGAGCACTCAGTTGGTTAGCTCAATTTGGAAAGTTACTTTTTTTTCTATTATTACAATGGTGGACCAGTTACATATACACAATCATGCATCCACTTTCCCGTCCAAATGCATACACTGCATGCGTGCTCGTAGGCAAATATAAGTATGCGTTATGGAAGACAAAAGAAAATATGATAGATAGATATAGATAATGAACAGAATAGGTATCGATAGATAAATAGATGAATATTAATTGATGTGTATATATATATATATATATATATATATATATATATATATATATATCTCAAGGAATTTCAATGAGATTATGTGGAACAGTATGCAACATAGTAAGGATGAAGTTATTACATTTTATGTTGGATGCAAAAATTTATTTTTGATTGAGAGCTATCTTTGCGTTTTTAGAGGCGTCTTTGTCTGTCTATAAGCTTTGTCGGTTGGTTGGTTGGTCGGTCGGTAGGTCTGTCCCCATATCGTTTCTCTGCTGTTCTGAGTCAGATTCACCTGTAACTTCGTAGAAAGGATTTCCTTGATAAGATAATTCTTACCTAGAAAAATCCTCCACTCATGGTGACGAGATCTAGCAATAATGGTTTTTAAAGTTCGTGTTTTAAAATCGATTTTCTCAGCTTTTTTTATGTCAGATTTACTTGAAACTTTAAAGAAAAGCGTTCCTTGATGAGATGCTTCTTACCTGAAACTATTATCTATTCAAAGTTGTGTGATCTATCAATAGTGCCGTTTAAAATTTATGATGTACGTCTCATTGAACCTTCGGTTCTTACTTTTTGTTCATTTCTGTATTAGTCCCTGTCAGTCCACACAATATTTCCAAAAGTTCTCGATGAATTCCAAAGAAAATTTGTGGGAATAGGCTATGGAAGAAGTGATTGAATATTGGTACGGTTACCTGCCCAATGACTTAGTAATGATTTGAAATGTATATTCATAGTCATCAATTTCGAATTTTAACCTTGTTGGCAAGATTCTGCACCATCAAAAAATAGTAACTCAAAATGTGCCAAGCATTGATGTATTATATACTCACCAGAAGAACAAAAGTAATTCCGAAAAATAAACTTTCAGTTTATCAATATTTATTAGATAAACGGTAAATTGATATCGATTTTATTAATGTTTCGATGATTATTCACTCAATTACAAAATATTATCATAATGTTTTAAGTATAATATTATCTAGCCTCAGAATGCCAATAGAACCGACCATACTTTTTCATTTGGTTATTAAAATATAATCCTGTCAGAATTCTGCTCAACAGATGTATTGATCATTGTGTATGATGTGGTCAGACTGTTTTCCCCTTCACTATGTTGATTTAATTAACAAGTTTATGCTGTATACCTTTCGTGTACCTGTCAGGTATTCATAAGGAACACGTGACAAAAGCCGAAACAGTGTGAATGGATAACAAGGAAAATAGCCCAATGACAATTCACACAATAATGCCAATAATATTGTTCTTAAAGTAACTTAGAGTGCTTTTCTTATTTCTTTAATAAATATCCATATGATCTCATAATATTATCATGAATAACCTCATAATACATTATGTTTTTTGGTGTTCTCTAGAGTGACATATAATGTTTTGATAATTACATACTGCCCACAAGATTGTTCTCTAGACTTATTTTTATCGATCTATTGTGAGCCAAAGACAAAGATGAAGCGTTATAAACGTTATATAGTGTCTGGAAATGCTCACCTTACGGCCAATCAGCCAAGGGTTAACATCTTATTGTCCACCGAAGTGGCAGAGATAGGAGCTTGACTACAAGGTCGTAAGTCTGATAGGGGAGTCCTTCTCTTGGCAGATTCGAGCTTGCTATGGAGTTCTACTATCCGTTTGATGGAGAATTCGGACCGTACAGCCGTCTGCAACTTCAAGCATATTAACCCCGGATAGTACGAGTCTTTACAGTTTTTAGACTCAAATACTCCGGATGATACAGCTGTCTGCAACTTTATGCCAAGATCGCAGACATTCGAAGTAAGCAGACTCGAGAGGTCTACTGACCCTCAAAATATTGTCCCAAGGGTGTTGCAGCTTGGAGCCCAGGTCCATTTAGTCCAGGTTTCCTCTCCCTGGAAATCCTTTCAATTGTTTATCTATATCTTTACGGGGTATGACAATTGTTGAGATGGTGAGATGGAAGTATTTTATTTTTTTATCCATATGTTTCTTTTCAGCTCGTTCTCATTGTTTCAGTCATTTTCTAGGAAGTAGCAAGTGCTGACACCAACGTTAAAGTTAACTACAGTAAATATATCGGGGATATCTGCTTTGGAGAATATTTTCCAAATAATATAATTTGAAATTCACTTGCATTGTTTTGTCTGGTCGCTTAGTGTAGCATAAGGGTTTTATATATATATATATATATATATATATATATATATATATATATATATATATATATATATATATATATATAAAGATATATAGATATATATAAATAAGAGAGGGTGTTCTGTTGTGCTATCTGATAATTCGATTTTCGTAAAATATGATTCAAAAAGCTTTGCGATCTTTTTTTCTGTCATGAAACTATATTTAATGCTATTAGGTAACGCACCGCCTTGAGTCAACATTGACACTTGAGGATTTCTTGTTGTATACACGCCTATCTGATAGATATGTTGTTTCTGTGTTGGCAATATTTCACTATGAATACTCGACAAGTTTCAGCAGTTTTTTGCGGTTAATGGTACCTCCTACACTGTCTTGCCAAAACACAACAGGGTTTCTTTGTACATAAAGGTCACACAGCTGGGGGTCAAGTTACGTAAAACGCCGTCGGCATGACATCGCTTTAGTTCTTTTGTTTCAAACATTGTTTTTTTGGGAGGTTCTCACCTTTTTTCTCTCCCTTTTTCCTTCTTTTCGTCTTCTTTTTTCTTTTTCAAATTCTTTTTTTTTCTTTTCCTCTTTTTTTTTTACTTTATCTCGTTTTCTCTTTTTTGTTTCTTATTTCTTCACCGTCTTTCCCTTCGCCATACCTAAAAAAAATTTTCTTTTTTCTTCAAATTTTTCTTCTTCCTAACTTTCTTACTTTTTCCCGTTTTCTTCTCTTTATGTTTCTTTTTTTCCTTCATTATCTTTTTCTTCACCATGTTCTTGATATTTTCTCTTTTTTCTTCTTCTTCTAATTCAGATCCAACTAAATTGAATTTACTTTCATAGCTTAAATGTAATTTAAACCGATTCCCATACTTCCAGACAATGTGTTCTACATATTCAAGTGTAGCCTTCTTTTCCTTTTTACCCATGATATGTTCAGTCCTTGGAGGACAAGCTTTCAATCCAAATTCAATCCACCATCGGTTCACTGTATGGCGCCTCGCTTCCTTGTTCAGGTCAACTTTGATTTGCCTCAAAATTCATGTCGCTACCAAAAACAGTATCATAAACTTGTGCCTTTCCTTCGATCACACTGTCAGACATACATATACACACACCTCTGACAAACCTGGCTACTACAGGGTCAAACTCCACGCTTACTTCAATTCCAACCAAAGATATTCGGTGCTCTGTCCGTCAGTCGGTCGATTGGTCAATGGGTGTGTCACCATATTGTTCTTTTTTTTTAATTTCAGGGGTCAAAATTAAGGATACGATTTTCTTTTCATTTTTTTTTTTTTTTTTGTGGGGGTCCAAAATTTAGTGGAAGATCTCTTTCGATTCAATTACAAAATCGAATGGAAATTCTTTTTTTTTTCTTCTCGATATCAAAATCGAAGTGGACCTTTTTTCAATTTGAATGGTCAAAATTGAGGAGATTTTCCTTCCTATTATAGAGGTCACAATGGAGAGGAACCGTTTATTTTCATTTTTAGGGGTCTAAATCAAATTGATAATTTTTTTTCATTCTTAAGCGTATGTTTTTTGAGTTGGGCAAAAATGTCATGTGTTTATTGTTACATGGCATTTGGAACGTTTAGTTTTAATTAATTACATGAAAATATCGTTTTTTATTGTATCGTGACAGCTTTTCACTCATCTGCCGTATTCACTGGATATGCTGTCGTCAGATTACCATATATTCTGGTCTTTACCGTATGTTTTGATATGCCCCTACCAAGGACATCACCACTAAACCAAAGTAGAGTGAAGAAAAAATCAGGGTAAATGAATTAAAGACAGATTGACGACACTGCCGAGTGAGGAGGACTTTACGAAATCGCAGGGAGGGAGAAAAATCCATATGCAAAACTGTGAAGAGGAAACAGGCTCCATCTTCGAATATCGGAAAGTAAGTCTCTAGTAATAAGATAGACGGAGGTATTTCTGCAGCTTTTAAAAACCATGAGACAGATTTGCAGCTAAATGCATACATATTTGCAATCACTGTGTCCTTCATTCAGGCACAATCTCCTTACCTCTCAACTGGCATAAGTTAGCTTCCCTCTACCTCGCTAAAGGAGAGCGAGAGAGATGTTGACCATCTGACAGTCGGCTGTCTACTGATTCAAAGAAATCACAAATATGGTAACCAGGGACTCCCAAAATACTACTGATCAATCAAATTTCCCTCTAGCTTTTTGCTACCCCTTCTCAGTTCAAAACCTTTTTTTTCAACGAGGTTCTCACATCTGAAATCAGTGCAGGGTTTCTAAACATAAGACCATTATCTGCTCTCTAAACTGCCTTCGTGGCGCTATCTATCTTGATCAATTATCCTTTACGCATAGTATGATGTACACACACACACACACACATGATGTACACACACACACACACACACACACATATATATATATATATATATATATATATATATATATATATATATATATATATAAATACGCACACATTTGCATATACATTGCACAAACCGCTTGTACGCACACATATAATTGCATAAGATACTGGGAACACGTACATATATATACATTTCGAATGTACAGCAAATACCGATAACCCAAGTTTGTTTTTTTTTGCGAGAACATGTGCCATCACGCCTACATTGTAACAATTTCTCTTCGTGATATTCCCTGGAAGACTTCAAATGGCCCCTTGAACATTTCTTCATTGTGAAAGATTCCCAAGAGCTATCGGAGGATAGAATTATAAAGTTACCTGACAAATGACGGGAGGTAATGGAACAAAATTAGAAATAACACATTTCAGAAATATACATGGCTAAAATTCGTAAAAGAAAATACTTTCAATTAATAAACCGAATTACCCTTTTCAATTACACGATTCTGTTTCCAAGTCTGAAAACCAAGAAAACAATCATTTTCCCCCGAAAAGATGAAGAAAGCATTAAGTTTTCCAAAGTATTCATCCAAACAACTTCTCCATATTTGCCAAGGAGCAACATGCATTAGTTCGTCTGCACATCTAGAGTATCGTATTTTTTTGATAAAAAAGATGATTTTGATTATAACTTCTGTATTGTTTCTGCTTATGTTTTTGCGTGAGGAAGAGTTTTTATTTCCTTTATACTCAGTCACTTGCTACTTAGCAGCTGTTGAAAATAACTATCACAGTGAACACGCACGCACGCACGCACGTACACACACATGCATATTTGAATATTGAGTTGAAATAGAAATGAAGATACGAAGAACAGAAAGTCTATGGTAAAAGTTAGGAAGAGAGAAAGAAAGAACGAAATAAAGACTAGATAAAACTGTAAAAAAAATAAAAAGCTGATATAGTTACAAATAAGAAAAGATCTCCGACGATTTGATAGAGGTTAGCAGAGCTGTGTCACGACTGCAAAGAAGTGACTCAACGCGTTGATGGCGTAAATAGAATGTTTTAAAGTTTGGCCCAGATAAGAGGGTTGGATTATTTTCTTGTGTGCGGACGGCCTTGGCCCGCTTAATATCGAAGGCTTGATCTTGTTCTTCAACTTGAAGCCTTCAGTTTCTGTACATTACACCCACAGAGCGCACCGACCTTTCCACTGACACCCACCAACGACATCTAAACAACTGTCCGCCTCAGCTTGCCTTCAGAAAAGTAAACGAACCAGGGACGAGGTAGGGATGGTGCAGACGGAGGTCGGAGGCAAGCGAAATAGAAATAGAATCTGGGTGTGGAAGAAAGCAGGAAAAAAAAAGATTCATTTTCCCGTTTATTATCATTTTTACAATTACTTATTTCTATCTTTTTCTTTTCTGATTTTTTTTTCTTCATTTCTTTTCTGACATTTTGTTTTTGTTTTTGTTTTCAGCTACAAATACACAATTCATTCCTCTTCCTGTTACTATTCTGTCTCCCACGTTGTTACATTTATTTATTCTTTTCTTCATCTCTTTACTTTTTTGTACTTCGTATCCTTCAACTCTCATCATCATCATCATCATCATCGTCGTCGTCGTCGTCGTCATCATCATCATCATCATCATCATCATCAGTCTTTTAACGTCCGTCGTTGGACATAGACCTTCCCCAGAATTTGCCACATTTCTGTATCATGGGCGTCGCGGAGCCGGTACTTCCTGAACTTGTTTAGCTCGTCTCGCCATCTGATATTCTGCCGGCTTCGGTTGCACATGTGACCTCGGGGGATCCATGTCGTGAGTTGTGATGTCCATCGGTTGTCTGCCATTCTTGCAACATGGCCAGCCCAACGCTATTTGAGATTTTTAATGGAGTCTATGATGTCCCTAACTCTTGTCATTTCTCGGATGTACTGTGCTGTCTTGTGGTCTCTCCATGTGAGGCCCAGCATTATTCTTTCATGTGCACTTTGCATGGTTCTCAATTTACAGGTCTGTCTCTTGGTTAGGTTCCATGTTTCGGCTCCATAAGTGGCTATTGGGAGGATGCATTGGTTATACACCCTTCTCTTTAGCGAAGAATCACACTAGGATGTCAAGCCTTTGGCAGATCTAGCTCAACCTTCAAAAATAAGAAGATCCCATTAATCCTACAACTCTGCTTAATATAAATTAACTCTTTTTTACCATGGGCTTCAGAAGTGTTGGGGTTTTTTTTGCATACATCTGTAAAGCGACAGACGTTAGGGTGTGTTTAAAACTTTTCGCCTTTTTAGTGCAATGGAGGTGGATTCCAGGTTCCTGGGTTATTCTTCCTTTGCTTGAAGATCTAAAGGCCGATCAGACACTAATTGACGTCCCATGACTAAGAGTTGGAAAATGAGTCGGGGATATCATAAATGAAAGTTGGGTGCAATGATCGCTTTTAACAAAAAAGTAAATAGATTTTAACGACCGGGACAGAGGCGTCGGTAAGTGTTTTATGATTTTACGTGTTCTCGGTGGGAATCCCTAATGAAGAAATATCTTATAACTCCTTACGCACAATAGCCGGCTCTTTGATGAATCGATTAGAAGTGATACACACAAAATGTCTAATCATAAACAACTGTCTGAAGTGCCATCGAAATTTCTGCTCAATTAACTACTATTTACATGCCCTTCGTTAAAATATCACTACTTATTGAAGTCTGGTTTTCCCCCAGCGCATGGTGGTGGAAGACCCCTTGTGCCTGCATAACAGCTGGAATAAACGATTGTTCTTGTCATTTTTTGCCTTGAACCTTAACACCAAACGGCACAACTAGGAATTGCCGTCTGCTGCACGACGCCAGTCTATACATCATTACACGGGTACTACCCAAATTAGGGGAGTCTACTTCATGACACTTTTTCTCTTTTACGAGAGGAGCGAAAAGCGAAAATAATGTTCAGAGTTTGCTTTGCAGCTAGCCGTAATAGTCAGTGCTCACTTTTTTTCCTCTAACACCTCTAATCTCTTATGTGTACATATCTCCATCCAAACCTTTTACTAACATCACCATGATCACCATTTTGGAGGTTTGGGAATACCCAAAACGTTTTTCACGCACAAATTAATGCGGATCAGTGCTTCACTTTACATCATTTTGGCTAACGAAAAGTGTTCGAGGAACGATTAACTTAGGGGAAGCTGGGGAAACGGACAATAAACTGTTTGTTATCATCAACAGGTTGTGTCATAATTTTAAACTGAGAAGCATTTTTCTTATGGTTTAATATTTTATACACCAGGGAACAAAAACAAATCTAATTCAATTGAGATGATTATCTGAAAACCCACGGGACAAAGAAGATGAGCACTGCGAAAGAGACTTATAAAATGATTACCACAACCATTATCATATCGTACGATTAGAAGTTGGTCATTTTTAACCAGTTCTCTACGATCAGAAGTTCAAATATTCAGGTTAAAATTCTTTCTTCAGTTTTGGGGTATTAGTAGTAATATTCTTTTTTTTTCCCTTCTGAGGCTTCCGTACTTCAATATCATGAATGTTAGGTTTTTGGCCGGACTAGAAAATCTCTTTTTTGCTTCCATATTCACGGAACTCTTCGAAAATTTACTTTTAAACCTGTCCAGATGAAATATCTAAAGCATAGAACGGCTTTCTTGAGTTAAAACGCGATTTTAAGGGAGAACCATTTACAATCAATTTCTGTTTAAAATGCATGGTACTAATAACTAATTGACTGATTATCCTAACCTAGTATCTCCATATTAGCCTGTAGCTTACATATGAACGGCTTATGGTTGACTGTGAGAGAAGAGAAAAGACTGCTCTTCGTCGGAGAGCTATGGTTATCAAGTTAATCTTGCAGACTATTACTATATTGTGGTTAATTCACTACTCACTGAGTGTATTACCATCAATATGTAATTTTTAGAGTAAATAACCGTTTAGATGAAACTATTTGATAAACTAAACCCTTAATTCCTTTTCTTTCTGAAACAGTTTTAAAATATTCTTTCATGTTTTTGATAAAGTAATTCCTGTTACGTTTATTCATGTCGATTGATGTCGATGAATTCTCTCTCTCTCTCTCTCTCTCTCTCTCTCTCTCTGACAGCCATTCTCTTTCTGTCTCTAAATAGCCACTCTTTCTCTCCCCTATCTCTGTGTCCGTTCCATGTTACACTATGGAATTGCATCAAACCATTTGTGCAATTTATCTCCCAGCAAATCGTAAGAAGCTGTTGGCTAATTCTGCCCAACTCTCTTCATTAGAAACCGTCAACCAAAACAGTCACCAATACTGTCTACATAGGTTTCTACATATTTAAGTGGGTCTGGCTGTGTGTCTGTCTCGCTTGTTGGTTATGTATGTATCACGCGGACAGGCAGCACCAATGGATCAAGAGGGCTGAAAATTTAAACTTTTACTTTTTTTATGCCTAGAAAAAAATTTTGGTTTTTAGTGTGGTGTTTAATTCACGATGTAAGTTCATGTTGAATTGGCCTTATAGTCAGTAAGACAGCATTCGTGCTTGTTTTTTTTGTTTTGTTTTGTTTTTTTGCTTTTTGTTTCTGGGTTGTTTTTTTTTTTGCTATTTGGACTTCTTCTTGCGATCACTGGCCAACAAGAGGTGAGAGAAACACCTTATTGATTGATCACCCCAGCATGCTACCATGACAGTTTCTATTGAGTGACTAACCAAACCAGCCTGTTTAATCTCAATTTGTTTTTTTTTCCTTTCAATCTCTCTCTAATTCTTGCTTCTGCTTTCTCTACTACTTCGTCTTCCTTGCCTTTCTCTTTTCATCGTCCCCTCTTTGTCATTGTTTTTCTTTTCTTTCTTTTTTCTCTCTTCTTCATCATCATCATCATCATCATCATCATCATTATTATTATTATTATTATTATTATTATTAATATTATTATTATTATTATTATTATTATTATTATTATTATTATTATTATTATTATTATTATTATTATTATTATTATTATTATTATTATTATTATTATTATTATTATTATTTCGTCTCATTCTTTGCTGTCTACTTCTTTCACTGTCTTCTTGCCCGGATTAGTCCGACCCGGCCGTCTGCTTATTCTCTCTTTTGCACAAAACCACTATGAAAAAAAAAACTGAAATTGACACTGATACCATATCAATTGTCAATTAAAACTTCTCTGAGACGTTTACAAAGATGCAGCCGGTCCAGGAGTGGGGGAACATAGACGAGGCAAGGTATACCATATACGTACGAGGGAAGGAGAAAGACAGTGAGAAATACAGAGAAATGGACGAGAAAGAATCTTCTTATGCGATGAATAGCTCGGGCGTCTGCAGGAGGAGGGACAAATGGGTCATTCTTCACTGCCTCTGGATCAGGCCCTCTCACCCAGGGTAAGAGGCTTTGAGAGTTCGAACCTTAGAGTCAATGAAGAATGATTTAACGTATCATTATGTAAAGATGGTATCATCCATTGGTCACGAGGTTGCTACCTTGATATATTATGAATATACCCGTTTGTCCCCTCTCCTGGAAATGTATCCTCTCTCCTCCCCGGGAAAGTGGCGATGAGCGGCCATGATGAACAGTGTGATTTTTCAGTTTGTTTCTCTGTTTACAACAATGGATTCCTCCGCTGAAAGATAAAAATATATTTTACCCATCCTTTGAACAACGAAACTTTCCATTGAAAAGATTTGGTGGTTTCTTTTTTGAATAAAATCATTCCATAAAAATTAGAATATACCCATGTTTTTCCTTCACGTGGATTAACTAGTTGTTGATAACAGATTGCAAGAATAGAGAATTATAACAAGAAATAGTAAATATATGTTAAAGTAAGTGAACGAAGTCACAGAGCGAAATTTGTGGAGTGACCAGCACGACTTCACGCGAGATTTGGATTGTCCAACATCAGATACTCAAGAAAGAAGCAATTAGGCTGACTATTGATTTATTGATCAGTTCAGAGAAGAAACCTAAAATTTACTACTTCTGGAGTTGTTCTAACTTTTGTTGGAAGAAAAAAGGCAGCAAATCTAAAGGAAACATACGAATTTATTTCAGATTACTTTTTGGACAGTTACTTCGTCAACACAGCAAGAAGCCTCAGAATCAATATTTGAGAACACCTGTTTAAAAAATGGATGATGGATAAATGGAACACTTTGTCTGGAGCAACAATTAATGTGACTTCTCTTGGAACTTTCAAGTGGAGATTGAGACATAAGCCGTTACCTCCTGACAATATTTCGATACTTTATATAGAATATGTTAAAATATATGTTATAATTCCAAGTGGAACAAACTTAAAGGTTTTGCTCATTGCTCAAAGTGAGGATTTGAATGATGAGAGACCCTAAAAGCCAAACTAAAAACCATGAAGGATCTTTGCGAAAGTAAACAATGATAAAATGACTCTTTTCAATTGATGTAGACGTGGATTTTCAATTGCTATAAATGTCAATAGCAGATAAGTTAGGGTGCGATAGTAATTGACGAGGTGTTGCAGATTTACATGAATAATTCTGATCTCTGGTCAGATACTAAGGCACGACACTTAGCTAAAATGTTGTACAAGTGTAAGAATATGGTGAGACCCGAAGTGTTTTTGTGTATGTGTTTGCCTCGGCACAATTTAAGCCACTTAAGTGTAAGGATAAAGCCTGGGCCCTGGGTGGCATAAGTGGACGTTTCCGATTTCAGGCGTCTCTTGGCCCAAGAATGTTAAGTTTTTGAAATAAATGAGAACGGAAAATTTGGCTTTGTGTTTGACAGAATAATGAAAAAATCTAATGAATTTCAAGTGGTTTTGGCCCCAAGCAGCAGTAGAAGACAGTGGTAAAAACAGAACCACCTGGGTTTGACCAAGCAATCTTGCGTCCTCGTATCGCTTGCCATCAAAATATATTGCACCTGTTTGTCCTTCACACATCTAGCATCCATCTCGTCTCAGTAAACCACAGGGTCCCTCCTTTTCTGCCCATAAAGAATGAAGAAAAAAAGCATGAACGTATGATAACATTTTGGTTAAGGAGGAGGGCTTTATTGGCCGAAATTTTTACACGGATTAAAAACACGAGTAGGATGACAGAGGGTTCGATTTGCCGAAACTTCTGTTGGAATGAAAACACAAGTATTAGGTTCCAATAAAAAGTTTTTTTTTATCAATCAACGATATACGATTTATACAAATCACACAACATGCAACTTGAAAAGAAATATTGTTTTCTGTCTTTCTTGATAGCAAAATATCAATTGCCCGAATTTCTCAAAAATAGAAATATCAATTCCCCGAATTTACAAGTATGAAAATAACAATTGCCCGAATTTTCCCAATACAAAAAAAATGTCTGTAGCTTGAATTTTCCCAGTATAGAAAATATCAATATTCCTATTATAAGAAATATTAGTTACCCGTATTTTTCCAATATATAAAAGATATCAATTCCCAGATTTGGATAAGGGGCATTTTTCGTTTGCCCCTGGCTCATCTGGAAATGCAAAAAAGAGAAATGTTTTTTGTACACGGTGTGCCCTCTTTTTGCATCACTGTTACGGAACTTCTTCACAACGGCATTTGACTGTATAGGGAATCCCCAAGACGCGGTCTCCGAAGAAAGGTAGGCAATGCAACACACATGGGATAAGCTCTAAGTAGCAACGTGAACAGATCTATTGATGTAGCTCTGTCAAATTAATTAAATAGTAAATATCAACAGTGGAGGAATGTCATAGATGTTATGCGTTTGCGGAAGGTGGAAGTGAACGCTACTCTTGTTTGTATCCAAGTTTCTTGTACTTATTGGTTGAAGTGAGCAAACTTTGGCACATGGCCACGTTCATGGAACACCCAGTACGAGACTGATACAACTCAATTAGGATTTCTCTTGTTCAGCATACACACCTGGGTAAAAAAAAATGGGGCAAGCTTTACCCACCAAATCTTATGCAATTACTCTTTCATTCTAACAAATACAAGTGAAATATTCGACAGTGTTATACAATAGAGAATGCGCTGACTGAGCCGTTTAAGTAAGCTGTCTGATGGTTGTTTACAGTAAGCTGCATCTGTGTTGTTCCATTCATCTTTGACTGCTTCTCACAGTTGGTCAGGTTTTCCCAAATTTTCTCCCAACCAGTTAACTTAACATGCGCCCATATGGTATTAGGATTTTTTAAATTATGGAAAGTGCTTGGCTCATTGTTTCTACCCAGGAGCGTACGTTAGTAAATGATAAAAAGTATTTATTTTACACAACAAATGGTTATTTTTCATCATAATCTCCTGATATGTTGGTTTTTCTTTCTCTTGCACTTTTTATCGGCCACTGACTCCCTGATATGGATAGCATAAGAATATTCAAACTATCCGTCCGAAGTTGGCAGGGCCATCCGGTTAGAGTTATAAACAAATTGCAATAGCAGATAATGAGAAAAAGAGTAGAAAGATAATCTAAACAAGTGCCTTTGTGAGAGATTGGGAAAGAAAGGATCTATGGCCATAGGGCTCTTTAGGGGGGACCCTGGCACATTTGAAGTTAAGATCATAGACTGAAATGGTGAAAAAATTTAAATCTATATTGTATTCTTGTTTAACAGGGGAATCTTGAACTTGAGATGAGCTCTTCAGGGGACCGTGGCTCTCCATGTGTTGGGAAATGATGGTCTGGGGGACGACAGCATCATATATCCCTTAATTGAAATCATCAGTTTACGAGTTGTTCATACGGAAGTCGACCAATGAGTAATTAGATTAGTTTTGATCTGAAACTTTCACTGCATATTCGACCTAGGTGGCTAATTGAAAAATCTGTGATAGGTGCATTGACAAGGAAGGAGATTCTGTTGAAAAATAAATAAATGATTATATGTACATGTGAATATGTGTATGAAATATATGCTGCAAGTCATATATCATTCCGAAAAATATATTCATAATGCTTGCAAGGGTTGAGCACTCTTTAAGTGAGGTAACTCATCCATTGTAAGCTTATGCAATGCTCTTCCATAGGAATGGGGCACTCTGGTGGATGATGAATTTATGTGTAAATAGATATATCACTTAAATTCAGCCTTACTGACCGTCCAGTTCTGTAGTCCAGAGGCAAGATATCGGACTCCGGGTCTGAAGTGAAGGTTTCAATTCTGCCTTGCGGTACGGGATGATATGATGGAAAGTCTACAGCCTCTTTGAAGAGATGTAATGTCCGTGGATGACACAATAATCATATATATATATATATATATATATATATATATATATATATATATATGCTTGCAAGGTAAATAATCACAATTCACTCCAACCGTCACAGTTATTACACATACAACGAGGTCCAGTTGCATTGTTAATCTGGTTCTATGTGAAAAAAAGCGAAAGGTGGGCATATCATTTCCATAGACAATTACATATATATATACATAGAGAGAGAGAGAGAGATTCAAGCTTGCTTCGTGACTGAGATAGATGCAAACTTGCCAGACGAGGACGTTGAAGTTTTAGCACTATTAAAAATCAGAATATCAAAAGCTGCCAAATCCTTCGATTATCCTTTTTTGTTTGTTTTCTTTGTTTGTTTGTTTGGGGTTTTTTTTTGCAAAATGCAACCAAGATTCTCTCTTGTTTTTGAGTTGAAAGAAGATATCGTCCACACCTTCCAACATGCTGAAGAGACGAATCTTCACCATTTCTCAGTTTATTCCTAATGTTGAGTACTCTCTCCTCGATATCCCACTTTTTGCAATTAAATTCAAGTGGGTATCTTTCAGATAAACTTCCATCTAGACATTTTTTCTTGGGCCAAAATCTTTACCAGATCCTATGACGACAATACTGGACAAACGCGCATGTTTATCAAAACTACTCGATTAACATGTTTATTGAAACCCGGTACCATAAATTCAGTTAAATGGACGTACGGTAGGATGCAGAAAGTTTCAAAAAGGCGTGGTAGTTCGCGTGGGATCAGACACCATCCTGAGTTAAGATGAGGTTAACCTGAGGTCACATGAGGTCAACAATGGCTGAAGTTCTCCTTGCACAAAATACTAGGATCGATGCATAAGAACATGCAGTACTATTGTTGTTTAAATGAGGTTTAAAAACGAAATAAACCAATTTTGAAAACATGCACAATAATTATTAGAGCATTATACCTTTTCAACGTGCTCATTTTGATTGCTGTTATAGATTTTGATATTACTTTCCTCCTGCTCTTCTTTCATCTTTCTCTCCTTATTTCTTCTGTCAATTACTTTTATTCCTTTATCATTATCCTTCGATCCGTGGCACTTTTCAATTTCTTCTTCTTCTCTTTTTTCTTCTTCTTCTTCTTCTTCTTCTTCTTCTTCTTCTTCTTCTTCTTCTTCTTCTTCTTCTTCTTCTTCTTCTTCTTCTTCTTCTTCTTCTTCTTCTTCTTCTTCTTCTTCTTCTTCTTCTTCTTCTTCTTCTTCTTCTTCTTCTTCTTCTTCTTCTTCTTCTTCTTCTTCTTCTTCTTCTTCTTCTTCTTCTTCTTCTTCTTCTTCTTCTTCTTCTTCTTCTTCTTCTTCTTCTTCTTCTTCTTCTTCTTCTTCTTCTTCTTCTTCTTCTTCTTCTTCTTCTTCTTCTTCTTCTTCTTCTTCTTCTTCTTCTTCTTCTTCTTCTTCTTCTTCTTCTTCTTCTTCTTCTTCTTCTTCTTCTTCTTCTTCTTCTTCTTCTTCTTCTTCTTCTTCTTCTTCTTCTTCTTCTTCTTCTTCTTCTTCTTCTTCTTCTTCTTCTTCTTCTTCTTCTTCTTCTTCTTTCTTCTTCTTCTTCTTCTTCTTCTTCTTCTTCTTCTTCTTCTTCTTCTTCTTCTTCTTCTTCTTCTTCTTCTTCTTCTTCTTCTTCTTCTTCTTCTTCTTCTTCTTCTTCTTCTTCTTCTTCTTCTTCTTCTTCTTCTTCTTCTTCTTCTTCTTCTTCTTCTTCTTCTTCTTCTTCTTCTTCTTCTTCTTCTTCTTCTTCTTCTTCTTCTTCTTCTTCTTCTTCTTGATCTCAACCTGCATCCCAGACAACTCTAAACATACCCTGGACGGCTCAGCGCTTCTCTTGGTCAGTTGGTCATTAAGGAATCGGACATCGTGACCATTTAATAAGCATTGCAGCGAGGGATGTACCAGCACGTTTGAACAACACGACTGACGATCACGGGAATTAGTTTGATGCCTGGCATGTATATGAATAGATGGGAAAAATAGCTAGAGAATAAAGGTCACATGATAGTCTAGCCATTCTAAACGAGTCTCACATACTCCACTCGGGGGGAACTGGCATATTTGAACGCAGTCATAAATTTTAATAATATTGAATGGGTTCCTTTCTATTTGTTTGAGTCGTATCCTTGTTTTACGATGGGGCCTGGAACCCCAAAAAAGCCTTTACAAGGGCAGAGACTACAAAAAGTTGAGAATGTCGTTACAATGAATATGATACAAGGCTGTTAGACTTTTCGTAATACTCTGAGGGAAATGAAATCAAAAATCTCTACTTATCTGAAATAAAGAACCTCCATTTATTAATTAATACCATTTGAGGCATGTTTAAAATAGTGCAATGGGTTTTTATATGTTGCCATTTTTGTATACTTGTATGGCGTCACCAATATTACGATAATCAGCAAGCTAAAACGTGGGTGTTGTGACTTTGATCTGCGTAGTTTTCCCAACCTTCTGTACCTATTCAAATCATGCAGCATCCATTTCCTTTCACTGTTTATCGTATTTACATTTTCTAAATTGAGTGATATATTAACTGTGTAACGACGGGAGATCATTTCGAAATAAGTTCCTTTATAATATAACGCAATTCAGAGTTAATTCCGTCGTACCAAATATGTCCATGTCTTAAACGCATTATTGTCTCGTTGAAAGATACAAATAGACCGAGAATGAACGAGATGAGAATTAGGGTTAAAAGCAGTTATTTGGCCTTCGTTCTACCGATGGCTGTTAAGCTCAATGATAAAAGCATCGCTACGTTGAAGTGGCTACCCAATCAGAGGCAGGTTATATTCCTGCAGTAGCCCCATTTTCTCTAATTGTTCATTCTATTTACGTTGTCCAAATTGAGTGATATATAAACCGTGTAACGACGGAAAAGAGCATTTCAAAATAAATCTCTATATGATATAACAATATGTGTGTGTGCGTGTGTGTGCGTGTGTTTTTGTGTGTGTGTGTGTGTGTGTGTGTTTGTGTGTGTGTGTGTGTGTACGATAGGCAATTCCGGGAAATTTTACCGGCAAATGTGATACAAACATTGCTATCCTTTGGGAACAATGTCCTTTGTGATATCAATGTATACTTACCCAACAGTGTTGGAGAAGGTAGTGGAAACTAGGTGTTAAAGGTAAGTTATTTTACTGGTACCACCTTGTGTGTGTGTGTGTGTGTGTGTGTGTATATATATATATATATATATATATATATATATATATATATATATATATATACATATATATACATATATATATATATATATACGGTGTGTCCGGAAATATTCCGAACTTTTTCAAAAACAAATTCATTGCTTCGCCTACTGTCGTATAATACTCGATATATATATATATATATATATATATATATATATATATATATATATATATATATATATATATATATATATATATATATATATATATATATTTATTTATTGTTAATTGTAGTTAGATAGATCATGTTAAAATAGTATGACGAATTGTGAAAGAACAGAATCAAACGTAATACAAGTTTTGTGGTTAGTCGCCGACCGACCAATAAGACTCCGACATTCATTCTCACCATTTGCTTCAATCATGTTATGTCATTATGATGTTTCCGAGGTCAGTTCATCTGCTGTAGCTTTTTCTATAATATAAATCCAAATAATTGGTGGGGGGGGGCTATAAAAGTGCATATTCAGAATGATGTACAGCTAAACAAGTCTTGTAACAAATAAAAGATCATTAAAAAGAGGCTAGACACAAGGGTTCCCGGTTGGGCGAACCCTACTGCGTAATAAACATCAATGAACAATCTATACAGTTTAACTCTCACGTAATATTCTCTTTAGTTCCACACCTCTGAACAAAAAGTAAGAAAATCAGATGAGAGAAAAAAAAAGGTCTGGTTAGTAGCCCAAAAGAAACCGTCACGTCAATAACAATGTCTGCTGGCAGCACGTCGTGTTTGGGCTGATCAATTCAGAAAATTGAAGAGTGTAATCAATGAATAAGTTACTTCTCTCTTGTTGGGCAGTGATCATAAGAGTTGGTCGTCATAAAGAAAAAAAACACTTCATTCATGGTAGAAATATACAGACAGTTACAAGATTGATATCAGAATTGCTATGAAGAGTTATAAGAGATGAAATCATTTACGTATCACTAAAATGTGATTGGCTATGAACCAGCCAGTGAATCTACGATGATAATGCCCTGATAGAGGAAGATCACCAAAAGAGGCCAAATTATCAAACTAACGAGCATGAATGCTGCCTGACACAAACTGAGGGACTAATTTAGCATACAGTGACATTTCAAATTGAACCGACCAATAAATATCTAATTAGAATTTAAAAAAACAAAAACAACGTTTTTCTGGACATGATAAGGAGTAAGTGTTTGAAGGAGGGCTCATTTAGCTCCCTTGGTACAGACTGTACGCGCAATACATACTATCCTTAGCTAAGCAGTCAGCAAAGCTTGAGAACCGAAGAAGCCTACGTTGACAGTTTAGCTGAGTGTTTGGTTGACGGCTTCTGAAAACTATCAACAAAAAGCAATTGAAAAGATCAAATAAAATGAAAAAATGCAAATCAAAATTTGAATTATAAACGAAATTAATCTAGCTGCTGCATATCTCACTATCACCCTCTCCCTCTCGATTTTTCTTTTATTCTCTCTCTCTCCCTCTCACTAATATACTTCCTATTTCTCTCTCAATGTTCCTTTTTCTATCTATCTCTTTCTTTCTCTCTTTCCTCTCTCATTCTTCTTCCTTTTCCTTTCTCACTATTATTCTCGCTTACTTTTTCTCTCTTCCCATTCCATTTTCTCCTTTCTTTTTTTAACTCTCGCTCCCTCTCTCTCTCCCTCTCTATCTATCTATCTATCTATCTATCTATCTATCTACACTTATTTCTCTTTCCCTTTTTTCTCCCTTCCCCCCCTCTCTCTCTATCTCCTTCTCTCTTCTCCTCACTTCCTATTTCACCAATGATGTGCGAAAGTCAGTGAGCAGCGATAAGAAATGATAAAACCTTACTCACTAAAACCGGAGGGTTATTCCGCTTATATGCAAGGACCCATAATCGTGGAAAACTGTCCCTAAATCTTCGTACGCAGAGCCAAGCCATTCATTCAATGATGTGTGTAATCATTACAGTGAATGGTAGGCCTAACGCATTTGTTCAATAAATATTGTGCAACATGAACAGCTAGTCTGACTATATAATGAGCTTATATGCAATACTTGCTGACTCATCTCAGTGGTTGATTCACCTCCTATTCTAAAATAACAATTACGACATAGATTACGTTATCCAAACTCATACGATTTAAAACGTCTGATCGCACATTAAAACAGCTTGGATTCGAGTTGAGACTTTAAAAAAATATTGAAATGAGTTTACTTCAATTATCAAAAGAGAAATTACCCAATAATACATCAGGTTCGTAGGTACCGATCCAGACATACATAAATACGTCATTTTGGAAGGGTATATTATCGTATGTAATAAAACGTAAACACGATATTTTGTTAATGTGTAAATCTCTTAGAATTTCAACCAGCTAGCTAATCTGTGCCGTCAAAACTGACAACATTGCTTCGGATCTCATTCTACACGGGTAAATAATAGTTACTACAAGGTGAATAACAACTTAACCCGATGTGAAAATCACTTTTCTAAATACATACTTTGGCCGGAGAAGAATCCACCAGAATGCCAAATATAAGTTTCGTAACTGCAGAATTGTGGCTAACAATTTCAGCTCAATATGCCATTTCTGGTCTCTCTTTCTAGACTTTCTGGACTTTCTAACTTTGGAAATTGGTTAGGAATGACCAGAAATGATTTCCGGGGACCTTGAATGTCCTTGAATGAGCGCATACATTGCTATCTTCACGGTCAGAAGATGTACTCATACATTTTAGCACCGTGAACATAGGCTGGAAAAGACCAAGAAAGGTCTTTTATTGACCTCGAATGACCTCCGAGGTTCGCCTCACATATCCTATGTAATATGTTGACCTATCCTCAGTCTACATGTAGAATATTAGGTCGATAGGTCTCGCAGTTTCACCGGAGAAGACGCACGAATGAACAAACAAAAGCTTAAACATTAGTATCGATTTGCATTGCAGAATAGCGTTCAAACGGATTTTTATATTTTTTTTTTGTTTTTATTACGATAGATTTACATTATTTTTCTGTTGTTTGTAATCCGTTTCCAGTCAATTATTTTCAGACTGAACAACATCCGAATTTAAAGAGAAAAATTATGTATCATCAATCATATTGATAACTGAAATGTATCTCTCAAACAGCCTAGAATATTATCCAAGCAGCAACAAAAAATTACTTCAAGTACGGTGCGCTACGAGGTTATATAACGGTTTTACCTTTTTTTAATTAGACCTTTAGTAATCTCATATCCATGATATTAGCTTAAAAATACTATTAAAGAGTCTAGTGAAACCAGCCCTCGATTGTGTTTCTCGTTTGGCTTATTCGGATGATATATTGCCAAGGATCTAGTATGTACAGTGAAAGTCAAAGTTATCTGTTTTTTCCGGGCACTTCTGGTCTGAGTTGATAACGACCTTTGACCATATGTCTTGGAAGCGAGTACCAACATGATTAAGTCGTTAAATATTGTCAGAGATGCGAATCTCAAAGTTGAAAAATTTAGAGGGCGTTTATAATTGCCTGGGCATCACATATCACAAGTTACTTCATCTCGGCTGTGGTTTAGGGTATGTGAAATAGACTAGAAGCCGACAAGCATCCGATGTGGCGTCACTTGCATCATAATAATTTCATAGGAGTGGAGAAACGAAGATGAGAGGTACGATTTCAATAAGTATTACTGTTCTGGTCAGGAAATATAATGATTTCTTACTGCTGTCTGTTTTCTGGTATACAGTGCTGTCTTATGCCCCCCTCCGTGTGATGTCATGTATGACTATCTGCTGTGCACGTCGCATAGTTCTCAGTTTAGGGGCTAATCTTTTGGTTACGTTCTATGTTCCAGCTCCATAGGTGATTATCGTGAGGATGCATTAGTCGTGGGAAACTTCCTTTAAAAACTAATGGACGTTATAGTTCTTAAAGACTGAGCTTGCTCCGCTGAAAGCTTGCCAACTAAGAGTGATTCATTGCTTGATTTAAATAAAGGTTAGAGATATCATAGAAACCACGAAAAACCCAAATGGCAATGGGCTGGTCATGTTGCAAGAATGTCACGTTGCAAGACTAACAACGTGGATCCACATAAAGCATGTGTGAAATTGATTAAATATGACGGTGAGACAAACTAGGCGAGTTCGGTAAGTACTGGATTTGTGATGCCCATGATAGAGAGGTCTGGCAAATCTTGGGGAAGGTCCATGTCCAAAGATGGATGCGAAATGGCTGCTGCTGCTGCTGCTGCTGCTGCTGCTGATGATGATGATGATGATGATGATGATGATGATGATATCTCTATTATAGGCACTGCAGAACCAATGTTTTCTGAACTGGTCGTCACGACAATTTTTTTTTGTCGGCCACAATTTTGTATGTAACCTTTGGGGATCTTCATTGTTAGCAGTGATGTCCAGTGGTTGTCTGAAATTCTTGCAAAATGAACACCCTTTTATCATTTAAGTTTTCTAATGGTTTCTGTGATATCCACAAATTCTGTTTGTCGTCTACAATAATGTGCTGTCTTGTAATCTCTGCACGTGAGGTTAAGCACGCTTTTCTGCTGTGCATGTTGCATAAGTTAGGATTACAATCAGGCAGTGTTTGTGAAATTGGGTGCTCATGCAGCTAGGAAGGGTTCAATGATGGTCACGTTTGTTCCAGAATCATAAAACCCTCTACGTGTTTCTCTCTCGTTCGATAAAACTTGTTAGATAATGCTAGCCATCGCATCTTCCACAGCCAGCTGTAAGAGATCATTCAACAAGTTCAAAATAACACTTTTGTATCCAAAAGTTTCCGTAAGTCAAGACAAACACTGTAATCTTCTGATGGGCGTAGAAAGAGAAGAAACCTAAAAAATAACTTTGAGCCCATTATAGACCAATTTGGATTAGTAAAACTAAGGAAGTTGCTGCTGTAATTAGAAGTGCAATGAATTGTTAACCAAGAGATTAACGGTCTTGACATTAAATTTTGAGCTGACATTTAAGTTATCTAAAAAAAGGGTGTAATCGTGTCAGATGTTTTGAGAAGGGCACAATTTCAGTTCATGTCATAGACACTATTTTCCCTAGATAAGCCCCTGCACTCACTGGTTCTTGTTTCTTTAAGCAATTTTTAAAAAGCAAACGAGTTTTACAACAAAATTCCCAAATGCTATTGAGAACATTTTGGGGTGTAGGACATAAGAGCACTACTCTATTGGCATAAAGCATATTGTATCATAGGCCTCTGCAGCTGAATTAGTTCAAGTGTCATCTATATAAGACGAGTTCATCAGATATTGAGTACACGTTCAAGTCTCACCGGAAGCAGTTCACAAGTATACTTTGATTAGTGCGGTTAATTCGCTCAGAATTGTTCCATACTCTTCAAAACCGTACTGTTCGAACTCTTATCATAATTTAATCTATTTTTCTTCTCAGCTTATTCTTAGTTCTATTAATTTGTACGACAATACCTTCATTGTACTACATTAAAACCTCACAATTCAAGGTATTAGTGTATTTATTTCCACTTCACCTAACGAACTATTTATTTTTGGCTTGTCTTTTCTTCTCGTTGCTTTCAATCACAATATACTTTGTTGAATATCTTCAGACCGTTTCAATAAGTAACATAAATTAAGAATAAAGAAATAGGTGGAGACCAGATTTGATTTTGCATCCCATACCCCGGGGGGCTTGTCTTTCATGGACGACACTTTGACCGAACCGACTACGGAAGCCCATAACATAGAGCACAAATCTAGTCATATTTTAACCTCTCTACTCCGAATGTTCACGCCCTATTGTTTGTTTCTACAGCTGAGTTGTAGTCTTGAATTATTTGTACTTTGAAATGAAGTATTTTACTATGCAACGCACACATGAGAAAATCATGCTCAGTATTACTTGGAGAGATCACAAGACAGCACAGTATATACGGGAGAAATGGGAGTCTGAGACATCATAGGAACTATTTAAAAAATCAAATGGCAATGGGCAGGCCATGTTGCAAGAATGAAAGACAAACGATGGACATCACGACTCATAACATGGACTCTTCGAGATCACATGAGAAACCGAGGCCGATAGAACACAAGATGGAGAGATGAACTGGATAGATTCAGGAGATACTGGCTCTGCGACGCCCATTATAGAGAATTGTGACGAATCCTGGGGAAGGTCTATGTCCAACGATGGACGTTAAAAGAATGATGATGATGATGATGATGATGATGATGATGATGATTTTTTTTTTTCTATAAATTTTCAGCTAGTCTTATCGGAGAATATTCTTCTGAGGAAACTGGTAAAAACAATTAATAAACTTCCATCTTGTCTGCAAAAGCATATCGACTCAAATGATTCATATGTTGTCTGAGTTTCAGTTGTGAAATATCGTCATCAATCGATGAGTTATCCAGACTTGTACCCTAATCTTCCTTGGTTAGATAATAACATTCGAGTCGTTTTGAAGATCGAAGAGACAACGGATGGAAGTAGGGTGGTTGCAAAAACAAGGGTGTGGCAACTAACCTATCGAATAATGACCGTAATGTTATTATCTCTGCCAAAGGAATGGAACAGCTGTACGTATTTGGCCTCGTCTGTTCGTATGTTTGTCTTTCCGTCTGTCTATCTACAAGATATCTCCGAAAGTGCTCAATGAACTTCAGTGAAATGTGAAAGGATGAGTTCCGAGGTAGGGAGGAATTTGTTTAAATTTGGGGGGTGAATCTATGCACATTTACTTCCCTTTCGTTGTAGTTATGTATCAACGCTGATTGATATTGCCAAAATGTCATGACTGTTTTCACGATGTCTCCAAAGGTTCTCAATAAATTTCAATGAAATGTCGTGAAAGGTTGGATAATAGGCTACAGAAGAATTGCTTACATTTTGAGATTGTCAAGGGTTGTTTTTTTTTTCTTTCAGATTGAGATATATTCTTCCCCTATTACATTTATGTATATCTGCATGTGTGTCCACACAATATCTCCAAAAGTTCTCAATGAATTTCCATGGCAGTTTATGGAAGGCTGGACAATGGACCATGGAAGAAGTGATTAAATTTTGGGGAGGATCAGTGTACAATAACTCACACTGACAATAGTGTCGGCAGAGTTTTGTCTTATCTGATTGCTTTTTAGATCTGAAGTGTTGTTTGTGAATAATTTCGTCGACTGTAAATCAAAAACGTCGATTTATCTGAAAATCTCCAGACACCTTCTTTCGTGTTTGAGCATGCGAGGAGGGGCTGGTCTGTAATCTCCTGACATCCAGTCCCGTCGCCAGTCCTTCAGACTTTCTCTAGCTGCTGCTATGCAATAAGCATAAGTTCGGATGATGCTATGCTCGTCTTCCTCACTGCAATGTGCTTAATGTGAGACAGTGGAACGAATGTCTATCAGACTACGATCAGATATTACACCAAGTTCAAAAATACGTAGGATTAAAAATCTTACTCAAGATCTACATAACTCACAGGCTCTATTTAAAACTGTTGTAACAAATATAAGTAAGTAAGTGATCGACGTCTTTATCAGATAAGCAACAACAAACCCAACATCCCCCCAGTGTGTTTCTTAGTACGGACATGTGTATATCAGAATGAATATTTATAAGTGTTTATGTCTTGGTAAGTAGATGTTTGCGAGTGCGAACCGGTAACTGTGTATCAGTATTTATCCTTGTGAATATCTGCTAGTAATAATGTAAATGCATGCATGTGAATACGTGTGTGTGAGTTTGTGCGCAGCAGAAGAAGACTGTAGGTGTGTGTGCGCCAACATGTATAAATATAGATGCATGTATGTGCGTGTAGTTATACGTAAGTGTTCATGCATCTTCAAATGTCAGTAGATAGGTATGTGCATGTGTGTGTGTGCAAATCCATGAGTAACTTTGAGAATATATATAAGCATTAGTCTGCATGTGAATATATATAAATTTTCACATGCAGCAAAATATTGTTGTGTGTGGAAGTGCATTCAAGTGTATAAGTAGATATATGTATGTAAGTGTTGATATGCCGCAAAAGACTGTAAGTGTATATGTACGTATAGTATAAGTATAGATGAATATATGTAAGTGTTATTATGCCACAGAATATTGTGTGTGTATACTTGTATCGAAGTGTATAATTATAGATGCATGTATGTAAGTGTTCATATACCACGGAGAATTATTGCGTGTGAGTGAGTGTTGGTGCATCTAAGCGTATAATTATCGATGCACGTATGTAAGTGTTCATATACCATACTAGATTGTTGTATGTTTATGTGCGTGTAATTGTATGAGTATAGATACATGCATATGTAAGTGTTCATATGCCACACAAGATTGTTACGTGTGTGTGTGTGCATGAAAGTGTATGGGTATAGATGAATGCATATAAGTGTTAATATGCCACACAATATTGTTATGTGTATGTGCGTGTCATTGTATGAGTATAGATGCATATATGTAAGTGTTCTTATGCCACACAGTATTATCGTGTGTGTGTATGCATCAAAGTGTAAGAATATAGATGCATGTATGCAAGTGTTGACATACGTAAGTCTCCACGCATTTTCATGCCTTAGTAGATAGTCGCTTATGCGCTTGCGTACATGTACATAAATGTATGTGTTCATGTATGTGTATGCATGCACGTGTGTACAAGTGCGTATGTGTATGCATGTGTATGTGTGTGTGTGTGAGTGTTTGAATGGGTGTTCAGTTCCCAGCCTGTGATGTTAAGTCTCTTATCTCCGTTGCTATGAATTCACTCCTCGAAACTATAAATAGATGGTGTAATCACTGGTTGCCAACTCAGCTTCAAACCAGCAGACCATCTCACAACATGACCAGAGCTAAAATACCGAAACGCTATTTTGTATCAGGTGGTTCTTTTCTTTATCGCTCATTTTTTCATCTATCTAATAGATAGTTTTTTTTCAATTACTTTACATATACGTTTTTTCTCTTCTTTCTTTCTTTTTGTTGTTGCTGTTAATCTGTATTCTAATGTTAATTCAGTCTTTCCCCAATTGTTTGTTTCTCGTTAAGCTTTCTTACCCTCTCTCTGTCATTTCTCACGCTCCTTCGCTTCCAATTCAACGCACCCCCCCTCTCTCTCTCTCTCTCTCTCTCTCTCTCTCTCTCTCCTTACAGTTATATATAAGTATATTAAATTTTATTTGGGGTTATGCATTCGTGTATTGGTCGATAGTTCAAGCCATGATTTTTAGCCATGGAATCATTAATTTACTATATTTTTCAAGAATAAAACAACCCTGAATTGTATAGGGCAATGAACCAGAATAACTATGCACCTTACCTTCAGCGTTTTTGGAGTGTGCTACGATGAACTCTGTCCATGACCCTGCCCAACACTCAACAGCTGTTGATGCGTGATGTAAGCAATAGGCATTTTTGAGGATGTATCTAAAATATCATTTACCCTTACTTACCTTTATTTGAGTAGGCTTATAGGACAGTAGTTGTGGAGGTTTTCTGGGTTTCCTTTTTTTTGTGTAGAAGCATGATGATTGCAGTGTTCCACTCTTTCAGGACTTTACTTTGTTTTAGACACAAACTGAATAAAATAGCTAGCTTTTTATTGATGGTCTTACCAGCTTTTTGAGTAGATCGATGGTGATGTTATCCGGTCCAGGGGGGCTTTTTTTCTTTTTTTGTCAGTTTGATGGCTTGTTCTACCTCCCATGGTGTAACTTCTGGGAAGTCCTCGAAGTGATTGTCAGCGTCTTGTGTATTCTGGACGTCGCTTTGCTGTCTATGTTTTGAAGACGAGAGTTCTAGGAAAAATTCTTGGGCGTATTCGACAATTCTGTCTCTGTCCGTTGTTATGTCTCCGTTTGCTTCGAGGATGCTAGTTATTTATTTCCGTCCTATACTGAGAGGTTTGTTTATCGCTTTAAAGCCCCGACATTTTTCGAGAGTGTTTTTGATGATGGCTGCCATATACTTTCTTTTGTCTTCTCTTAGTTTCTTTTTTATTGATTTCTTTAGTTCTGTCTGCTTCATTTTTCCCTTGTTTTTGGTGTTGGTTTGATGTTTCTACGCTTTTCAATAAGTTTCCTGGTTTCATCTGAGATTTAGCTTATGGCCTGTGTGTTTCTTGCTTTAAACATATTTTGTTTCATTCTCTTTCTTCCGTTGTTGTTGAGAAGGTGTTTTAGTTCAATTAGTTCTTCTCCTGGTGTTCTCATTTCGCTGAAACCAATGATATCCCACTCGATAGAGCGATGGTTATTTTGCTGTGGAGTTCGTTGATGTTGGTAAGGATATCAAATCTGTTTTTCAATTCTAGCTGGAAGGGTTGTATGAGTTCATTTGGTACTTTTAGTGGTCGCAGTTTAGTACGGAACATTATTCTACGTTCTTAATTGGTATTTGTTTGCATTTTACATCTTACCAATCTATGATTGCTTCCTATCTTTACTTGGTTTACTCACTTTTTCTGTCAGAATGTAGTCTATTTTGTTATTGGTTTCATGGTTGGGGCTTTTCTGAATCCATTTTTTATTGGGTTTCTTCTTGAAGAATGTATTAATGATTTTGTAATCGTTTGCAGTTGTAAAGTTCACAAGATCTTCATCTTTTTTGTATCTGAATTCTCCGACGCATCGTTCGTTTCTTAGTCCTAATTGTGCATTGAAATCTCCTATGATGACATTGAAGCATCTTGAAACAAGGATTTCAAGTCAGCATAGTTGTTTATTTCCTCTCTGGTTGATTGCAAAGTGGATGCATAGATTTCGATGACATTTAGCTTGTATCTCTTTGAGAGTTGTATGGTGACGCTGACTATGCAGTCTGAGATAGCTTTGAAACCTACCATGTTGTCTTTGAGGTTCTTTTTGATGAGGAACCCTACTCCATTTTGTTTCATTCTCTCTCCCGTAGTTGCAGAGAAGGCGTTTGCTTTTCAGTTCAATTAGTTCTTCTCCTGGTCTTCTCATTTCGCTAAAACCAATGATGTCCCACTTGATGATTTTGATTTCAATTCCTAGATGGGTCAGCTGAGAGTCTGTTCAGAGTGTTCTGACATTGTACGTGCAGACATATAATGTTGTACGCTTGTTGAGGGTTTTAGGGTTTGGGTTTTGTTTGGGTGGTCGCTGTTGGGGTGCATCACTCCCATCCAAGGTTAATGATGCTGCTGGGCCTTTTGGGACAGCTCATCCAGCGGGAAGGGGTGATATAACTTTCATTTAGCGAACCATAGGGAATTTTTTCAACTGCATGTACAATCTTTTCACAAAAATCCTCACCAACCGAATCACTAAAACACTAGATGAAAACCAACCACGGCACCAGGCTGGATTCAGATGGAGTTACTCGACCATTAACCATCTTCATTCAATAAATAAGCTGAAAGAAGCAGCAGCAGAATACAAAATGCTACTCGCTGTAGTATTTATAGACTTCAAGAAGGCATTTAAGTCTGTAGAAATTTTCATGGTCATCAACCTACAAGGTGTAGACTCTGTGTAAGTCAAAGTATTGCAACACATATACACAGCAACTCCTTTATCAGACTTAATAAAGATTCTGAACTTTTCCAGCTCCAAAAACGAGTTAAGTGAGGTGATAGCAGCTTAACCAAACGCCTGCCTAAATAGTTGGCGAATATCTGACCAACCTCAGATTTGCAGACGACATCGCCCTTTTTGCAGAAAACCTGCACGGCCTCCAGCTAATTCTAGATGAACTGAACGAAGAAAGCAAAAAAGTCTGCCTATACATGAACTTCAGTAAAACAGAAGCCATGTGCAACACTCACTTTGAGAATAAGAACATAACTTTCAAAATCGAAGATGCAAAACTGGGGAAAGTAGACCACTACATCTACTTAGGTCAACGATTCTCTATGAAATTCACAAAGGAGGAAGAGCTCAAGCAGAAAATCAACGTTGGATGGCAATCCTTTGGCAGAACAAGCTCAAACTTCGTGCATGAGAGAATCGTACTGAACCTTACACGGAGAGATCACAAGACAGCACGTTATATCAGAAAGAAAACAAGAGTCCGAGACATCATAGAATCTCCAAGAAAACTTAAATGACAATGGGCAGGCCATGTTGCAAGAATGGCAAACAACTGATGGACATCACGATTCACAACATGGATCCCCAGAGATCACTTGTGCAACCGACGCCGAGATGAACTAGACAAATTCAGAAAGTACTGGCTCTGCGATGCCCATGATAGAGAAGTGTGGCGGATCCTGTAGAAGGTCTATGTCCAACAACAGACGTTAAAAGACTGATGATGATGATGATGATGATGATGACCATTATTTACTTCAAAGTTCAGCTAGGATAATAGACGAACTCTCAAATTGTTTCATTTTTTTAAAACATTAGTTTAGAACCCTTAAGAAATGATGTGAGTATTCGTGTATGGATCAGCACCCACCCCCAAGATCAGAGTACCTGCACGCTCTGTCAAAGATCGTTATGTCGCTCCTCGGCATATCTGCCTAGGAGCAGAGTGTAGTATCTCTACGCCCATTGAAAAGTGTCAGTATTTGCCTTGTTCAGCACGCGATACTCGATAACGGGGATAGAGTATATGTAAATACAGACAGCGTAGACCAAGAAATCAGAACATGGTCTGAAGATTGCGGAAGCGTGAAAATGACATGAAACATTGATTTCCGTGCCTCACATTCCCAAAATCAAAAGAAATCATAAGAGAATAAGTACTAAATGAATATACATTGTGTAGTCAAATGTCCAAATCAATAACAATCTGGGATGTTGGACACGAGTTCAAGTCTTGTCGAAAGCTTCTTTATTTTCTATTCCGTGTGTTTACTCTAAGCGTGGAAGTAGGTGTCGACCCAAAGTGCTGGGATATATAACGACAATAATGAGTTTCTATAAAACTGTTAATAAGATTATAACCAATATCCTTTGACTTCTGCTGTGTTCGTAAATTAAGTCACAAAGCGAGGAAGGAAAAGTAAAAACCAACGTCCACATATATTAACCACCTTCACAATTTTTTGAAGAGCAAATTTTCCGTTGGTCACTTGAAAGACCGTTATTCAGTTGGTTGTCTTAGTTAGGAGCAACCATTGGTCACCTGTACACACAGCCATCGAAAGACGCTGATTGAAGTTAACTTGTAGCATTAGTAATATTAACCTGATTTTTTTTTTAATTGGGTGAAGCATTGTTAACTATAAAACATTTTTGATTAGTATCATCCTCCATTTCAGTCCTTTTAGTTATTTTTTTATTCTATCACTACTAACCCAGGCCATCAATCTATAATCACAAGCATCTGTTAAGTTGAAGATAAAGCATTTGCCCCGCCAAGGATCAGGCTTTCTCGCCGAGGACGACAGTGTTTGAAAGTTGAAACCTTATAATCGATAATACATGATGCTCTAGAAGGATTCTTTTATTTCAACACAGTAATATTCTCAAATGGAAAGATTGTATTATCATTCGTTGGTGCTCACTCCATCATGTCACCCCAGGGACATGTCAGGTGTTACCATCGTTGATCAAGGACACCATTTGATATCTAGATCATATTGTGGGTCATACTTGCCTACACTTTAAATTATGGAGTCGACACCTTCTCAACAAGGGAAATGCTTATCATCAGTCGTCATTAAAATATATGCCGAATATGACCCCAAGAAACATATGCTTTCTCTCTCCCTGTCTCTGTTTGCGTCATCTTATGTAACTCTATCGCGCCCATCTTTTTGTTTGTCATCTTATGTTCTCTACCTTCACTCTCTCTCTCTCTCTCTCTCTCTCTCTCTATATATATATATATATATATATATATATATATATATGTATATATATATATATATATATATATATATATATATATATATATATATATAATGCTGGTCCAAGATTTTATCGTCTATAAATGTTGGAATATCTTTTTTAATTCTTCTATGGATATCCTTATAAGGATGACCATTCGTTTAATCTCTCTGATACGAAGTTTCTCCCTGAGAATGGCGTTTTATCCCCACACTCAACGGTTTTAGGCTTTTTCACTCTAGTTGGTTATGGATTATGATTTCCGAAGAATTTCAAAGCCAAAAATTGCACTTTGAAAACAAAACAAAAAGTAACTTTTAGGAATTTACAGTTAAAACGGCTATCGTTATCAGAAGAGTTCTGTTTGCATAACTAAAACTAAGCAAGACTGTATTGAAATCATCATTCATTTTTCTTAAATATTCATCATCATCAGGCTTTTAACGTTCATCATAAGACATAGACCTTCACCAGGATTCGCCACAATTCTCTATCATGGGCATCGTGGAGCCAGTACTTTTAGAATTTGTGTAACTCGTCTCTCCATCTAATATTCTGCCGGCCTCGATTGCACATGTGATCTCATTGGTTGTCCACCATTTTTGCAACATGGCCAGCCCACTGCCATTTGAGATTTTTAATGGAGTCCATGATGTCCCTGACTGTTGTCTCTTCCCGGATGTACTGTGCTGTCTTGTGGTCTCTCCGTGTGAGGCCCAGCATAATTCTTTCATGTACACGTTGCATGGTTCTCATTGCATTTATTTCGATGGGGGTTCAATTTTATCTTTAGTATTCATACAATCTAAAAATATTACATTTCATAATTACATTCATCACATATTGCTCCATGATAAACTTGATATATAATCGAAGTTACCACTATTGAACAACAGTAGCCAAGAGTTCTAGCCTTTTTTTTATATGTGCGAGTGTATGTTAATGTATCTGTTAGTGTGCTTCTTCATGTGCTTGTGTGTTTGCATGTGTTTCAGCGCTCTCATACTGTTTTGTCTATAGACTTGAAAATTTGCATCAGCTTTTTGGCATCATGGAGTCTTATTTTGACAGGTTTCTTTAAAACATCTAGATCCAGAAGTTTCTAGATGTTTTTCTCCACTTTATTTTAGATTTTATTTTCAGAGGAAAACACCTGCAATGTCATAAATAGAATTTATTCTGATCCTGCTTAAATTTTTGGATGGAATTTCTTTTTCACGTGACATCACATTTTGACGCTAAGGTTATTCACTCATGGACTGTGATGGTAAGTGAGATAGAATTATACATCGATATCTTCAATTCTCATTAATGCCATTTACAGCTGTAAATCGATGAGTCAAATAAATAATGGACAATAATGATGTATTGCAATTATCATCCGAGATTGCAAGTCAGTATCCAAAGATTTTATATTTCAATTACCATGCATATTTTATAGTAATAAGAATTAAAAGAATATTTGTCTTGAAATTATCTTGATTCTATCATTTATTTGATGAAGCAATATTTTCAAACATCATTATTTTTAATTGGGATCTAATTTCATCTTAATTCTAAAAATAACACGAGATACTAGTAAAATTCAATGATTAATTTTGAGAATAATCATTGAAACGTTTTTTTTCTAAAACCTTTCAACCAATAGAAAAGGCAAACGCGCTAAAAGTTCATTTGACTCAAAATTGACTCTAAAACTCACTAACTCAGCAACTAATTAACGATTGATTTTCTCAAAGATTGCGATAATAAAGAATTAGAAAGTCTATCAGTCTGGACCGCTATGTAAAGAAGGGGGTAGACCAAATAACACAGCATGAAACCATATACAAATTCTCTCTACATCGTCTAAACACGACTATTTTTCTTAACATATCTCAAATCTATACAAATCATCTAACAAAGCGGTACCCATAAAAATTGGAAATAAAAGAACTCAACTTTTGTGTTGTGTGAGCGAGGTTTCCAATTACGCTTCCCCTTTTGCATTTGAATAAGAATAACAGAACCCAAGTCGACATAAGATAATGTTTCAAGACGAAGACGCTCCTACCGCTCAAATTTGCCACTAGTCTTCGTCACGAGCTTTAATCGTACAGTCATCATCATCATTAGTCTTTTAACGTCTTTCGTTGGACATAGACCTTCCCCAGGATACACCACACTTCTCTATCATAGGTGCTGCAGAGCCAGCATTTTCTAAATTTGTCTAGTTCATCTCTCTATCTTGTATTCTGTCGGCCTCAGTTTCGCAAGTGATCTCTGGGGATCCATGTTGTGAGTCGTGATGTCCATCGGTTGTCTGCTATTCTTGCAACATGGCCTGCACATTGCCATTTACGTTTTCTTACAGATTCTATGTTTCGGATCCCGTTTTCTTCCTTATATACGGTGTTGTCTTGTTATCTCTCCATGTTAAGTCGAGCATGATTCTCTCATGTGCGTGTTGCATGCTTCTCAGTTTGTAGGTCTGTCTCTTGGTTAGGCTCCACGTTTCAGCTCCACAAGTGACTATCGGTAGGATGCATTGGTTGTATATCCTTCTTTTTAGGATTATTAGGATATTCTTGTTTTTTTTTTTTGAAAGTCGAGCTTGCTCTGCCAAAAGCTTGCCATCCCAGAGTGATTCTCCGCCTGATCTCTTCGTCCTATGTGGGCTTCATAGAGAATAGTTGTCCTAGGTAGATACAGTGGTCAACTTCCCCCAGTTTTGCATCTTCGATTCAGTCCTTATTCTCAATGTGATTGTTGCCCATGATTTTCGTTTTACTGAAGTTCATGTGTTGGTCATCCTTTTTGCTTCCTTCTTTTAGCTCATCTAGCATAAGTTGGGGGTTGTGTACGTTCTCTGTCTGCAAATCTTAGATTGCTCAGATATTCGCCATCTATTTTGATTCCTCTATTCTCCCAGTCCAGGTTTCGGAAGATCATCTTGAGGCAGGCTTTGAAGTTTGGGTGAATTGGTATCACCTTGTCTTACTCCTTTTCGGAGCTGGAACGGTTCAGAATCCTTATGTAGTCTGATAAAGAACCGCTGTGACTGCATATATGTTGCAATACTTTGACGTATACAGGGTCTACACTTTGCAGGGTGATGGCCTTCATGACCATGAGAATTTGTACAGAGTCAAATGCCCTTTTGAAGTCTATAAAGGCTACAGCGAGAGGCATTTTGTATTCTACTGCTTTTTCTCTCAGCTGATTTATTGAATGGAAATGGTCCATGGTCGAGTAACGTCAGCTAAATCCTGTTGCCGTGTTGGTTTTCATCTAGTATTTTTGTGATCCGGTTGGTGATGATTTTCGTGAAAAGTTTATCGATGCAATTGAGTACGTTCGGGAAGTCCCCGAACTGATTGTCAGCGTCTTGCGTATCCTGTTCATTGTTTTGCTGTCCATGTCTTGAAGAGTAGAGTTTTGGTAAAATTCTTTGGCACGTTCGACAATTCTGTCTCTGTCTGTTGTTATGTCTCTATTTGCTTTGAGTATGCTCGTTATTTTTTTCTGTCTGGGAATTCAAATCATCATAGAAGTTGTTTATTTTTTCTTTGGTTGATTGAAGAATGGGAGCGTAGACTTCGATGACATTTAGCTTGTATCTCTTTGATAGTTGTATGGTAACAGTGGCTATGCAGTCTGAATTAGCTTTGAAACTTACCACATCGTCTTTGTGGTTTTTGTAGATGAGGAACCCGACTCCACTTTGTTTCATTTTCTCTCTTCTGTCGTTGTAGAGAAGGTGTTTGCTTTTCAGTTCAATTAGTTCTTCTCCTGGTCTTCTCATTTCGCTAAAACTGATGATGTCTCACGATGTTTTTGATTTCGCTTCCTAGATGGGTCAGGTGAGAGTCTGTAAAGAGTGTTCTGACGCTGTAGTTGCTGAGGTATGATGTTGTTCTCTTGTTGGGGGTTTTAGGGTTTGGGTTTTGTTTGGGTGGTCGCTGTTGGAGCACATCACTCTCACTCAAGGCTAGTGATGCGGCTAGGCCTTTTTGAACCGTTGACTCAGCAGGAACGGGCGTTTTTCTGGTGTAGTGTTTGGGTAGTCGCTGTTGGAGCACATCAACCCCACCCAGAGTGAGTGATGTGGCTGGGCCTTTGGGGACCGAGAACCCAGCAGGAACGGCCGATATAACTTTCATTGTGCGAACCATGGGGAGTTTTGGGTCATGCCTTGCCACGCTAGCTCATGACGTGTTGGCAGGGGGTCTGATGGATAGGTCACTCCTATTTCGTGGCCTCGGAGCCCCACCGGTTCTTGGCACCCATTCTATCTGCTCTTGATGGGTAATCAGACAGGTCTAGGTGTACGCAGCACTGTAGAGGATAAAGAATTTTCTCTTTGTTATTCATGTAATCTATCCGGATAAGCCAGTTAAGCTTACATCCTATCTTATCCTATTTGCGTCTAAATTTGGGCCCAGCTTTGTGCTGGTGGAATATTAACAGGTCTGATGGATTTATTTAGTTCTTGATCAGCCAGATGGGTTGTTCAGCTTGAGCGTACCTCTCCCAGATATATCAATTTTTTTAACTTAGTAAGAGTCCACAGACAGTGACATTTCAAACAAAGCTGGATTAGTGGACAAATCAGTGGAGTAAATAAGGAAAAAATACAAAAAAAATATGTTTTACTTATCTAGTCTTGATCTCTTCTTGCTAGAGTGAGGGCTGTCGGTTTCTTTTAACTGTTGAAAAAAATTGTTGTTTTTTTTGTTTTTTTTGTTTTTTTTTTAGTTTGTTAAAGAGTTCTACACTCGAACTCAGCTTGAAATAGCAAGAATTTATCATTAGGGCTGGACTGGCCTATCTTTAATTCTAATCGTTTGTTTTTATGGCAAGTCTAGCGGGGAGGTGCTAAAGTTGTCTTTCCTTTTTTTTTTTTTTAAATCTTACAGTACCTCAAAAAAAAAATCTGTGAAAGACAAACAAAACCAAAGGTCTGGTCTTGATGTATAAAGTAAAGAAATCCCTAATTGTTGCATCTTACTAAATGTGGTTACAAGAAGCGTTGTTAGAAAGAATTATTAACAAAAGAAAACATTTTCTTGGAAAAACAAGGGCTGAAAGTTCAAGGAGGCGTCCATTATATACTTTAAACGCTATTATAGCCAAATCACATGATCCTGAGTTAGCAGCAATTTCAGGTAAGAAGCATTTTATCAAAGGGTACCTTTCTATCACCTTTCAAGTAAATCTGACTTAAACAGCTTAAGAACAATTTGGGTACAAACTTGGCTACCGATTGAATAATGGACAGGGCCTCTTATAGAAAGACGTGGATGCCTCTAGAAATTAACATGTACAATCAACCAGGCGTAGATTTTAATGTAGTCAATACAAATACAACGCTGATGGCAAAGAATACTGCCTTTCACTTTACTGTTCGATTATCAAAATATTGATTTCATTACTTGAACGAGTATCCTCATCTCTGTTTTTTTATGCTGGTGCACTCTCCGATCTTCTACAGGTGTATATCAAGGAGTATCAACCAGAATTCCTCATCCTGAGCTATTGCGATTTCCCGCAACATTAAGTCATTTTCATTAAACTTTTGAAAGAAGCATTATCACAGTTCCTAATATGTGTATATTCGTAGGTAGTGTAATGGAGCAGAGTTAGTAGTCCAAATATGGAAAGCAATATGTATCCATAATTTTCAATGAGAGTACTGATCCTAGGCAGATGATCCGGGGTACAAAACTCTGATCCTTAGCAGAGTGCACAGATATTACGCTGATCTTAGGCAAGGGAGCCGATACTGCATTTTGATCCTAGGCAGAGGATCTGGAAGCGCGCAGATACTCTGATCTTAGGTAGAAGTGCTGATCTAATCGTAAATACTGCAATTTTTTGACGGGTACTATTCTAGTAAAATAATGATAATTGAAATACTTCATGCAAAAATTTAAAGAATAACTAGGAAACAAAACAATGTTAGCGTAGAGAATCGGAGAAGACATTGTGGAAGAAATGTCAACGTATCGAATCGCCGTTGCCCACAAATGATCTGCCAGGCCAACCAGCCAAGCAGACTATAGATTCTTCTCTGTGTGTGTGTGTGTGTCCATCTGGTGGGGGTGCTCTTGGTCACATTTGTGAGGTCTACAACTTTGAAAATTTTCACGAGTATATTAGTAGGCTCCATCTAAAAATGTTTCATATTTTGTCTTTCAAAAAAGTGCATTTTGGGGATCAACAATGCCCGAATCTTGTGCTGACATTTTTTGTTTCAGTTAATTTTAGACGAACGATCTTTTTATCATTTTTCTAAAAATTTTAGATAATTGTTTAGATAACTAGTTCTGGTACACGCAAGAGCTTCGGTGAATCATTCATACGAAGTACAGATATTTATGCTGTGCTTTATCATCGAAGATACCGTTTCCGATGTAGTTAAGACAACCAGCACGGAAGATTTGATACGTGGAAAGCGAGTTTAAATCTCTTCAGAAATCGTTTCTTTATTTCTGATTTCGCGCTCTTCTCTCCAGCGGTTGATTGATGTATCGGCATAGGATATTGTGATAAAAGCAACGATAAGAAGATGGAGTAGAGCAAGTAATAGAATAATAATCAGACATCTTGTCTCTCAAATGGAGAATGAACCTTTGTTGCTCAGATTCATAAATCGGTCTGCTTGGGAAAGTAGTCGCGAAGAACGCCCCCTAAAGAAGTGATGGGCACAGTAAATGGAAACGCTAAACTGACAAACCGCTAAAAATTAAGCAGAAGCAAAGATAACAGCTAACCGCTAATTCTATTCTATGAATTTAGCGTCTGTTCGTTTTTTGACTCTAAACCCTTAAAAGCAGGCCTACAAAGCTTAAAGTTTGATGTTCAAATTCAATCATAGAGCTTTAAATAGATTGCATGTTGAAAGTACACTAATTTTTAATTTCATCTGTTTATTTGATTATTTACATACCCTGAATCACTATCTGATATTGGTATACTATATCTTCGGGGTAAACCTTATCTCTTCGCTACAAAATAGGTATGTTTTAGAGCAAAAAAACAAAAAAACCGAACCTAAATTCATATAAAAAGAAAAAGTTAACAGTTTGCTTCTGTTAAATTTTAATCAGTTTCTCATTTCAACGTTTCCGTTAGCTGTCCAACTGCTGTCCTAAAGTGAGAACCTCCCATTGCATACGGAGTTTTGAGTACCACCCCACAATAACAACTTAATGGAGTAATTTTTGAAGCAGGGTCTACGTTCGACCTCTCCCTCTTCTATGTTAAAAAGGTTTTGTCATAAATTTTATCTGGTGGGGATTCTGATAAATATAAAGGTTTTGTTCCCTAATAGTCATCTATGGAGTTGAAACATGGAGCCTAACCAAAAGTCAGACCTGCAGACTGAGAAGCATGCAACGTGCACATGAAAGAATCATGCTCAACCTAACATGGAGAGATCACAAGACAGCACAGTTTATCAGGGAGAAAACAGGAGTCCGAGACATCATAGACTCCATTAAAAGAACTCTAATGGCAATGGGCTGGTCACGTTGTAAGAATGGCAGACGACCGATAGACATCACAAGTCACCAGAGATCACATGCACAACTAAAGCCTGCTGAATGCAAGATGAAGAGACGAACTAGACCAATTCGGAAGGTGTTGGTTCTGCAAAGCTCACGATGGAGAAGTGTGGCGAATTCAGGGAAGGGGTATATGTCCGACGATGATGATGATGATGGTGGTGGTGGTGGTGGTGATGATGATGATGATGGCGGCGATCCCCGTGGCTAGTCAAGTAAAAAAAAATAAAGAGAGAAATGAATGCCGCTACATCTTTTGCTTCATGTTTAGACCCAATAAATAAAACATTTGAGAAAGGAATGATGAACTAACCAAGTGCTTTTATGGGGTATGTTCTTGATGAGGAGCGATTCTTTTACTTGTTCAAGCCATAGGAGAATTAAAAAAAACAAATCTCACCTTACTTTGTTTCTATGTTCGGATTTTGCAATCCTTGTATACGATAAAAAAGAATCAACTGTAATCTTCTGAACAAGCAGAGAGTCAGTCGGGTAGATGCAATTAAAATATATATGAAGAGGAAAACGGTTATACAGGAAAGGTAAGAAGAGAACAGGTACAAAACAGAAAGAGAAAATATGCCGGTAAAAGGCGGCAGAAAAAGAAGGCCGTAATCGGAAACTACATCCCAGATGAAAAAAACACTTCTTAAACCAGTAAGCATTCAGGAAAGAAATCTGCGTGCAATTGAGATGAAAGAGAGACACTTAAAATGTTGGCAGATTGTCTTCTTCCTCAATGAGTTTCCTCGTTGACTCAATTTTTGAACAGTGAACAAGAACAGAATTTTCGGTTATAGCGTTGGGAGCAATCTCGAATACTGATCCTTCAAAGTCACTGAAAAAGCATTTGCATTATCAATTCAGGATTTAAAAAATGACTGTTTGACAGGGAAGACTTAGGAAGTGCTTATTTGGACAAACTTATATTCTTTTCGTTGAGGATGGAACCCTATTCCATACAGCAAAAATGATTAGCAGGTTCAAAGTGGACTAATCAAGTCTTATGGTCAAGTTAGTCTCTTGGCATGAATCTGATGAAGTATGTCTGCGCCATTTCGGATCAGGAAATAAGGGGGATATCCAGAAAACCTACCAAAGCGATGGTTGCCTTTCCAAAGATCGTTAAATTCAAAACATTTCCGTGTAAGATTTTGCTGCACAATTTGTAAGGGGACTTTAGGACGGCATTTTTCTCCACAAATTTTTCTCTGATTAGTTTTTTTTCTCATTTTTTAAAACTTTATCTATATGTCAAAAAATTAATAATCAGATGATAGCAGAAAGCTTCACTATTAAAAACTACATTTTGTTGAACGTAACAAAGGATATATATTAGTGTTAGTGTTTAGGGTTGGTGTAAGTGTTAGCTTTGGGATTAAGGTTATATCAAACTACAGGAAAATGTAAGCTGCAAACCTGTCATTATCGAGATGGTACTTTTTTTCAATGAAAAAGTAGTTCTCAACGTCTAGTTTTGAATCTAACGCAGAAAAGGCGACAATCACTTCTTCTAATAACGAAGATTAGCTTCCTATTTTGAGTACTGAGAACTAATGAATTCGATGTTTGGACGAGTAAAGACTGCTGCCAAGTCCAGTAAATTTACTAAATGCAAGTCGACCAAATTTTAATTTGCATAATAACATATTCCTGTATTGATTACATTGTTGAATAAATGTTCTGTTTATTTACTTTTGTCATGTCTCTGTATGTGTACAGGATTACAGGTAGTACTTCAGTCTGCTTTCCGATATCTGCACTAATTAATAATCAATGCTTGCCGCTGCAGGTGTTTGTGCAAGTTATATTGACTTGATCACGACGTTCCTCGTAAAACCAGACTTATTGTCTTTCCACGAATAGCGACCCGGTCAACTCTGTTCAACATTTCCCATTTTAGCTAATGATAATGCGTCAAGTTTATTTCAGGTCACAATCATTAAAATGACCGCTCGAGTTCATTAAGGCCCGTATATGATTACTTTTGGGTCGGGTCTTTTCTATTACAATCACCGGCCGCTAGCATTAATCAAAGCATGTAGAAACTAGAAAGATTTACATTCCTTGTCATAAGTGTACATTCGTTGCTATAAAACCGTTATTATACCATGAAATTCATTGTAAGCAACTTTACATTATAAAAAATGTTGAAGGTATAATTCATTAAAAAAAATGTGTTTTAAATAAAGTGTGTGTATATATGTATGTGTGTGTATGAGTACATATACATATCGTTGTCCATATTGCTATCCATTACATCATCAAACGCTCTCTCGTTTTCTCAATATATCCCAACTCCATACTTATATATATTTATGCACTTAACCCAATATTTGTTCATCGCGCACACATATATATATGTGTATGAATGTATACATGTGTGTGTGTCTTTGTAGGTATACATATATATATATATATATATATATATATATATATATATATATATGCATAGATAGATAGATAGATAGATAGATAGATAGAGTTTTTTTCACCTGAAAATATACCTTAGGAAACAAGCCTTTTATTAAAGATCCAAGTTATCAAATACAAATTTATCCCAACCAGTATGGCTATTCCTTCTTTTATTACTTCTTACTTTTCTCTTACTCTTATTGGTCCGTTCACTATATATATATATACATATATATATATATATATATATATATATATATATATATATATATATATATATATGTATATATATATATATATATATATATATATATATGTATGTATGTGTGTGCGTGTGTGCGTGCGTATAGTCTATTTTTTCATCAGTTCCAACCAGACAGTCTGTCATGTTTAAGAAAACATACAGTATTAAGGCATTTGCGTTCCGGTCAGATAGGTCCCGGGCATACCTGGACATTTGCGCCTGGTCTTTTTGCATCCCTGTAATTTACGTCTTACAATATGTAAATACGTAATGACCCTATGATGTAATAGGAGGCTAATGAGGTCTGGCTCATTTGTTGGGAAGGCGAGCGAGTAGAGAATGTGTCAACGAGGATTTTAATCATTTAGGGGGAAAATGATTTGGCCAGGAACTTTTTGGTTTGGCCATAACTTTGTTGCAGTAGTATTTTGAATAAATCTTCGTTTTTAGCGTGTGTTGCTGTTGTGATATTTTATTAGTGATCATTACTATTAATTCCATTATACAACTTTTTCTCTTTCGTCTTATTTTTTTTTTAATTACTCACTAATTTTTTCATTTGGCCATTTTTGGCTCGAAACGTTTCAACTATCTGGTTCCGACTGAGTGACTTCAGTTTCTTTGTTCAACACCGTTCACACCCTCATTCCATTAGTTTTAGAGCTATGTATGTGCTGTTGTTTTTTTACAGAATCAATGTCATACTTTTCAGTGGTTTATAACCGGTACAAAAATAATATAATTTTTCGAGTAGAAATTTGTTGCAATGTTCAAAGTTTGAGTTGAACAAATTAACTTTGATATCTTTGATATCTAATTCATCTTCGTTGTTAAATAAATTTCTGATTTAATAAAAACATTTCAAGCTTCATAAGCGTTTTTGAAAGAGTGGGTGTCCTATTATTGCCTGTTATACACCATTGAAAAGAATGAGATTATTTTTTTTTTTAAATATTAAACACAAAGTTTAAACGAAACAATGAAAGAAGCACGTGATCAGTGCTGAACAAGAAACAGACCAAATGCAAAAAATATTTGTTTGGAATTGTAATTATTTTATGATTTAGATATATTATTTATTTTTATTAGTTAAAGTATTATAAACCATTATTATTAATTTAATTTTTTTTCAGTGCTAATATATAGTTCCATCTTAAATTGTCGGTTGCCTTTTTTATGTCAGAGATTTACGGTGACGACCTGAGTATCAAACATTTGATTACAAAAAGATGAAAAATTAAGATGAAAGTAAACAATAGTATTATGAAATTAATAGTAATGATTATTTAGAATATCGAAATTCTACAGCACACACAAAAAAATAAGAAAAAAATTACTACTATAATAAGGTCAACATTTTCATTAGTTGCGAACAAGGTAACCCTCATCTGCCTACAATTATAGCAAGCGGTGAAAAGTTACAAATCACCATCAGCAGCCTTCAAGCGTCTGCTGTTGGACATAGACCTTCCCCAGGATCCAACTGAACTATCTATTACGGACGTCGTAGTGCCAATACTTTCTGAAGTTGTCTATTTTGTCACACGATTTCATATCATGCCGGTTACAGTTTCGCATATGATCTCACGTTGCGAGTTGTCTGACATTCTCGAAGAGTGCCCAGCCCATTGCTATTTGAGTTGTTTTTTTTCTAATAGATTCTATTATATCCCTAACGCCTGTTTTTCTCCTTAATATAATGTGCTGTTTTGTGATCTGTCCGTGTGATGTTGAAAATGATTCCCTCTTGTGCATGTTATAAGCTTTTCAGTTTTCAGGGTTAGTGAGACGCAATTGATTGGAACACAAAAATACTGCATTTTGCCGGGACGCAATTGTCCAAAGATTCAACTTACTTGGACGCAAAAAGACCATATGCCAATGACCAGGCATGCCAATGACCGGGGTACATTTGTCCAGAACGTAGTTGTCCAGGGTACAATCGACCTGTCTCCAATTTGTATATTCTGGACATATAATGGGCGTATATGCAATTTTTTTTCTTTGTTTGCCCATTGATCTCATTGGTTGATACAGCTTCCTATTATGACATACTTGAATTATTAAAAAAATAATTCCAAATAAAATAACTTTAGGCTAATGAGTGTTGATCGATGCATCTCTCTCTCTCTCTCTCTCTCTCTCTCTCTCTCTCTCTCTCTCTCTCTCTCTCTCTATCTATCTATCTATCTATATATATATATATATATATATATATATTATTATTATTATTATTATCATTATTATCATTATTATTACTGCTATTATAATTATCATTATTATTATTAAGAAATAGATGTGTGGGATCTAACAGAATGATTATAAACTGCATTATATTATATTGAAACTCATGATCACTAGTCGTTATAAGGTGAATGTATCCGCTACAGAGTAAATAGAAGAAACAACTAAAGAAAATGAGGCTACTGCTGGTAATACAAAGGCCCAAATAGGAGTTCAAACAGTTTTATTTGGGCCTTTGCATCACTGGCAGATGTTCAGCTCAATGGTAAGCGCAACGCTTCGTTGAAGCAGCTACCCTATCGATTGCTGGTTAGATTCCTGCAGCAGTCCATTTTCTTTAATTATTCATTCTATTTACATTGTCAAGGCCAAATGATACATTCACCGTGAAATAATGAAAGATCATGAATAAGCAAAATGAGAATAAGGAGTAGAAACAGTTATTCACCGTGTAATAACGGGAATTTCAAAAGGAGATTCAATACAATATAACGCAATTTCCAATTATATATACGTATATATATAACACGTATATTTGGGTGGATAAGACGACGGTTTAAAGCTTTGAAACACCCCAATATAGGATAGATAGAAACAATAATTTCTAATTCTACTCAAAATACCACTTGATTTATACCATAACCAGTCCAGACCCCAACCCATAACAACTGCCGGTTTATTGAACATCTGATAAACAAATATAGGGTATAACATTAATATTACCGATCATATAAGGTAACCCACCAGAAACGGTGGCTGAGTGCCGAAAAGCAGAAGATGTGTAAGCGTCAGCTACGCTAAGCACTACTTTTCTATTGGTCATTGTTGGTTTTCAGAGCTTTCCCCTCATTATAGATATGTTTATCCTAAGATATTTTCACACAAGATTGCCAATACAAAGCATTAACCTCAAAATGCCGAACAATCTTTCATAGAGGTGAGTCGGCGAAGGTTACTGGAGTGTTCAGTCTTGAAAAAAGTAGTTGTATCTTTATTTTGCCCAACAATCCATCACTAGCCACCTGTATGCACTAAAGTTCCTAAAAAACGTATTGCAATTATCAAACATCTTCTTTAAAAGTATAATTTTGATGGTAATTGTTTAAAAAATGGCATAGAGTTGGTCGTCAAAAAATTAGAAAAAATACTTCTGCACGCTTAGAGACATAGACTTTACCGAAGACATAATTTACATTTAGTTTACATACTTTACATAGTTTTGGGTCATTTTTTTCACCACCGATGAAACTATGAAATTCGCCCCTACCGGTCGGGCTCGCACACACTTCTGGAGAGAGCCATGCAGGCTCGAGTGCAACCTCGGGCAAACCAACGTAGCCTATACGAATGGAAAATAACTTTCCCTCAAATCTGACAATGCATATGGTCACTTTTGTCGTCAATAGTTCGCACATCAAAGCAGACCATCAGATCAAAATAGCACCCATGTTTTATTGTCATGTTCGGGTTGGCAGTAGGGTTGGGGGTAAGAGATTTTTCTCAAAGAAAACAAGTTTTATGGTTAGGATAAAATTCTTTTTAAGTAACTGTCAAACTGACATAAAGACTGAGAGGAAAAGAAATTCATATCCGTTGTTCCCTTCGAAGAACGAAAAAGGGGGTCCAATTTAGCATTATACATTCACTGCAAATGAAAAATCCTTTAAAACTGAGAACGGAAAGTTTGAATGTCTAATAGATTGAAAGCACATAAAATGAAAAAAACTAAGAACGCCAATGCCATTTTTCCTTGGTTTTAGCCACTTGACCATTGGTATTACAACTTGAATGAATAAATCTCTGAATGAGAGCTTACTACTTAAGGCTAAAATGGTAGTTTTGACCATAAATTGACCAGTAGTCACTTAGGAGGTCAGCCCCACTTATATTTTTTTTTAAATCGCTCTAATTTTCAAACTTATCAGGACTTATTTGCCACAAAATCATGAGTTCGAAAACCGACCAGACATGTGAGCATAAAACATGCAGTTACAAATCTGTTTCTTAACACTCTCTTCTTCAGGGTTGAGCACTCTTAGGTAGGGCAATTGTCCACCATTAACTTCTATGCAATGCTCTTCCAACTGCAGAATGGGGCACACTGATAGATGGGGAATCCTGCGTAAGTAAACATCACTTAATTCTATCTTAATGACCAGTTTCACGTAGGGCAGTGGTAGAGCATCTGCCTCTAGGCCCGAAGCAAAGGTTTTGACCCTCCCAAGAGATACTGGATAGTCTATAGCCACCCTCAAGAGTTATAAAATATATATATATAATTATAATACAACGAAACAGCTGCCTGTGAATGACACACACAGAGACACACACACACACACACACACACACACACATATATATATATATATATATATATATATATATATATATATATATATATATATATATAAGTATGAGGAATAATGGTTGAAATATAAAAACCGGATCCTCTCTGTCTTGAAAAAAAAAACGAATTCTCTTTCAAATTGTATGAACTGTCATATGCTTTTCTGGTGGCATACTTTAATGGCTTGGCTGTAATTGGGTCCGTATGTCTTGTTTCAAAAGCATTCTTTCTGAATGCCCGGCAACAACACATCCACTGATAACATCAATAACCACAACAGCTACGATAATAACAATAAAATAATAGTAGCCATAATAGCGACGCTCGCTCCAATGCAAAGAATGGAAGTGATTGTATAAATAGGACGCATCATAATATATCTAACAATAATAAAAGTTTCAGTAGTTATTGCTTCTCTTGTGCTACAAGTTGAACACTCACATCAGGAAGGAATGAAAACAGAATAACCGCAGAGCCATGGCAGTGCTATGTTTCTGGGATGGTACCTTATGGTGTCAACTCCCCTCGTTCCAGAACGTGCACTCTTCCAAGGATATCTAGAATTTTGGTTATCGTTTTTACTTATGATATTCATTATTCATCATGATTCTACCGTATTATTGAATGTGATGGAATGATTCTAAAAATCTATTGGGAACTTCTAGAGATATTGTTAGCGTGTACAGGAATGTACAGAAAAGGAAAACGGAAAAATGTCTCTCGATCGGAAAATATTTCTGGATCCGCCCCAAAATTCAACCAACTCTTCCATACCTCGTTGCCCACCCTTCCACAAATTTCAATCCAATTTTCATCCGGGGATACGGTGTGAATAGATAAATGTTTTATAAGGAAAAAAAGAATTACAAAGAGACTACACGGAAAATGTATAGGCATTCATCTTGGTGTCACCCCCTCTGATTGTCCGCCACAGACTCAGAGACTGGACAGGAAAGGTGAAATTGACCGAGCACAAGGATTTTGACCCTAGAAAGCAATGATATGTACAGGACCCAAAAGCTGTCCAAGATAATGAAATGAAAGTGAAATTCTATCTGACTTGAGAACCAAATCGGAAATGAGAACAAAATCTTTCCGGTAGCGGATGTTGCTGTCTCGGCAAGCCATGCAATGGAACTGAAAAAGGAGGAAAGGTTGACTGGAGACACATCAAGATGTTGCCAGATAATCGATCAGATTGTGAAACAAGAAGGTGATATTCATCAGCGGCAGCTGAAGCTTTTTTGCGCCCTTGTTGAACATGGACCTCCCGCAAGATTTGACAGACTTCTATATCATAGGCGCTGCGGAGACGATACTTTCTGAACTAGCCTAGTTTGTTACACCACCTTACTTTTTGCCGGTCATAGTTTTGTATATGATCTCTGGTGATTCACGAGTTGTGATTTCCAGCGGTTTTCTGACATTCTTCCAACATAAACTGTCCATGGCTATTTGAGTTTTGTTTCTATGATATTTTTGACCCCTGTTTTGGGGTTGTTGTTTTTTTTCTCGAATATAATGTGATCTCTCCATGTCATCCGATGAGATCCGATGAAGACTCAAAACAATCAAGACAACAGTATTATAAAAATCAGCTCGAATACTGGGGACAGTGCTGTGGTATTCTTAAGACCTTCTGTCATTTGATCTACAGTGAAATAGACAAGTCACTAACACAAATGTCCCACATTTTCTGAAGAAATTAGCTCGGACTAACGAAACATGTTGAATTGAATGGAGAAATCTCATTCGTAACATCAACTTTTGCTCTCAAAATTCCCCCTTCAATATATATATATATATATATATATATATATATATATAATATAAGTTGGAGAGACAAAGGTGGATGCACCTGTTTGGACTTGTCTGTTTATATAAATGTTACGGTCCAACAATTACTTCCTCATTATTATTGTAAGAATGCAATTAATACAACAACATATCCATGACTTCGTCAATGCTTGTTTGAAACTAGATGTCTCTGTCATGTGACGAATGTTTTGTTCAATATTTGGTCGACATTTATATCATTATAATAATAATAATAATAATAATAATAATAATAATAATAACAATGATGATAATAATAATAACAATGATGATAATAATTACAATAATAACAATAATAATAATAAAAAAAAAAGTTGAGAGAGTGGTCTGTTGTTTCTTGGAGCTGCACGTGGGTAAGTGGAATTAAATTTATAATTTATAATTTAAAATTAATAACTCTCCACCCCCCCCACCCCCACCGAGATAAGAGGTGTCTTATGGGAAAGTAATGCCTAGCTACCCCTCCCCCGAGTATGAATGAATGGAGTCTGTCCACCACTGACCGTTAGGACCCCTCAGTAGATATAAGCTAGCAGGGGGAAATCCACCGTGGGGGAAGAACACAGATTGCGAGACAGAGGGTAGAAACAGCATATTAATCTTTCGGCAAAGAGGTACATTTCTTTCTTTGAATGATTTCTGGTGATTGACTTTGAAAACTAACTCAGACTAAACCCTTATATGTATATTGTCTCAATAATAATAATAATAATAATAATAATAATAATAACAATAATTTTAATAATTTTAATTATAATTATAAGTGGTAGTTGTAACATTTGGACCGCAGGCCCCTACCCTGAATGAGCCCTGTGATGATTTTCGAAGGTTCAAAAGATATTTTACTTTAGGCTTTAAGTGACTATTCTTGATATTTTGATGATTTTCGAAGGTTCAAAAGATATTTTACTTTAGGCTTTAAGTGACTATTCTTGATATTTTGATGATTTTCGAAGGTTCAAAAGATATTTTACTTTAGGCTTTAAGTGACTATTCTTGATATTTTGATGATTTTCGAAGGTTCAAAAGATATTTTACTTTAGGCTTTAAGAATGACTATTCTTGACATATTGATATTTCTACTTCTGAGAAGGTTTTCTTTGCGATTCCGATAAGTTTTCACCTGGATGAATTGCCCACTGCCAAATTCTACCTAATGAAAAAGACAAAAAAAAAAAAAAAAAAAAAAAAAGTTGAGAGAGTGGTCTGTTGTTTCTTGGAGCTGCACGTGGGTAAGTGGAATTAAATTTATAATTTATAATTTAAAATTAATAACTCTCCACCCCCCCCACCCCCACCGAGATAAGAGGTGTCTTATGGGAAAGTAATGCCTAGCTACCCCTCCCCCGAGTATGAATGAATGGAGTCTGTCCACCACTGACCGTTAGGACCCCTCAGTAGATATAAGCTAGCAGGGGGAAATCCACCGTGGGGGAAGAACACAGATTGCGAGACTTATACTAAGTCAAGACTTAGAAGATTTAAGGGAGACGTATGATCCCCAAGGTTGTTAATTTCACCCAGACGAAGGTTAGTGCTAATTTTTAGGCCTGAATTTAGGAGGGGATGGTCATACCACCAAATAGATATATCTGAGCAGCAGAATGGCCTATCCATGTAAGTTCGTACCATGGGTTGTAAGAACTGGTGGAACTTTGAGAATGCCACTGAGCTCATTGCCCTCAACGAACCCACCAAGGTCTGGTGCTACCTAAAAAGAACCAAAAAGAGCTGGTGGGGCTCTTCGGTTATTTCTGAACCACATCGGTCTTAACCAACCCACCAAGGTCTGGCGCTACCTCAAAGAACCAAAAACCCCTATCATGACAGTACAACCAAACCATTTTACCGCAAAAAACGGGGCACAGATCCAAGACCTGTGTGTCGTAACCGGCAGGTGTTCCCTTGTTAGCCACCAGGAGGGACCCGGTCGTCATCCTGTGACTGCTGGCCAAAACTCCGGCTCGTGTACCCTTAATGGCCTTCAGGAGGGACACAGTCGTCACATAGCTACTGTTGGCCAAGACTCATATACCACTAACGACACCCAGGGAAGGCGCGGTCCTCTCGGAGTGACTGCTATAAAAAACAAGAGAAAGAGATGGACAAGGGAGGAGAATAGGCTAGTTATGTATTGTTACTTTAAAAGCAAGCCTTCAGTGCGATCTTATAGGGAGCGTATGCTCCAAATATGGAGGGAAAAATCTGATGTGGAAGTATCGAACCAACGCCTTGCTGACCAAGTAAAGCAAATTCAAAAGAAGAAATGGCTGTCTGAGACTGAACTACTAGAGATTCGCATTAATGTAGAGAGAGGTTCAGGTGACACATCTGAAGAATGCCCCCCCAGCACAATTAGTACCAATAACAAAACTAGAATAACTCCCCATGAGACCCCCACAGTAAGCTATGTATCAGAGGGTGATGACGAGGCACCAACGGAAGAAGAGAACACCAAAATACAAGCTTTGAAAGAGATCATGCGAGGAGAGAAAACAACACTCCCCTCCCTAAGAGACAAAGACAGAAAGAAAGTCGGAGAAGTGACCGAGCAGGTCAACTGCCTCTTACAGCACATAGAAACAAACACCCTCCTAGACCTTAACAACCTAATTTACGCAGGGGCGAAAATGGTAGCACAAAGCTTTACAACACAAGATAGGAACCCGAGCAATAATAGGGAAGGGAAACCCAACTGGGAGAGAAGGTTACAAAGGCAGATCTCCCAACTACAGAGAGATGAAGCACTGCTTAGAAATACACCACACACAGACAGACCACGAGTAAGACTTTATAACAAATACAAGGTAACGCAAAAAGGCATCGCAACTGTAGTCGAAGAGTTACACCAGAAAAGACTAGCTAAAGAGGCAAGACTAAAAAGATACAGACTAAGAACGGCCCAATACACACAAAACCGCACATTCCAAAACAATGAGAAAAAGTTTTACCGAGATTTAAATGGGGAAAGAAGGCAGGACATGAAACCAGATGCCACAGAGGCCAAGAACTATTGGAATAGCATATGGGGGCACCCAAAAAGACATAACGTAACACCGCAATGGTTAGGAAACATGAGAAAAGAACTAGGAGATATAGACAAGGGAGAACCAATAGTACTGAATGAAACCACATTGAAACATACTCTTAGGAAAGTAGCCAACTGGAAAGCACCGGGTCCCGACGGGATCCATGGGTATTGGTTCAAAAAATTTACCACGTTACACGGCAGACTCACTCACCTACTCCAAAATTGTCTGAATGAAGGCAAAGCACCAGAATGGATGACTAAAGGCAGAACCACCCTCATCCAAAAAGACCCGGGAAAGGGGAACATAGCAAGCAACTATAGACCAATCACTTGCCTACCACTTATGTGGAAAATCCTGACCGGGCAAATAGCAGAGAGAATATACATGTCAATGGATAGAAGGGGGCTACTACCAGAAGAACAGAAAGGGTGTAGGATAGGAACCAAAGGGGCAAACGATTTACTCTACATCGACCAGATGATCTTAAAAGAAGTAAGGAAAAGGAGAAAGAATATCGCAATGGGATGGATAGATTACAAAAAGGCATACGATATGATTCCACATAGCTGGATACTCGAATGCCTTAGAATGTTCAAAATTAGCGAACCGGTGGTTAAATTCATTGGTAATTCGATGGAAGACTGGAAAGTAGATTTGACAGCCGCAGGGGACAAACTAGCCGAGGTAGGGATAAAAAGGGGGATCTTCCAAGGGGACTCGTTGTCCCCACTATTATTTGTTCTAACAATGATACCGCTTAACAGAATCCTGAAAAACAGCAAAGGATACCACTTCTCTAAAACAAAAGGAAAGGTCAATCACTTAATGTACATGGACGATATTAAATTGTTTGCGAAAAACAGGGGAGAGCTTGAGACTCTGTTCAACGAAGTAAGGGAATATAGTGAGGACATAGGAATGGAGTTTGGGATAGAAAAATGCGCAATCATGGTAATGCACAAAGGAAGGCTTTCAATGACTGAGGGAATTGAACTTCCGGACAACAACAAGATTAGGGCATTGACTGCACAAGACCGATACAAGTACCTAGGTGTCCTTGAATGTGACACGATAAAACGGGAAGAGATGAAGGAGAAAATTAAGAGGGAATACCTTAGAAGGATAAGGAAAATATTAGAAACCAAATTAAATAGCAGAAATCTAATAAAAGGAATGAACACCTGGGCTGTGTCAGTAGTTAGGTATACAGGACCATTCCTAGGATGGACAAAGGAAGAGCTCCAATCAATGGATAGGCGAACAAGGAAACTTATGACGATGCATAAAGCATTACACCCTAGGGATGATACAGATAGACTATACGTTAAGAGAAAAGAAGGTGGTAGGGGGCTCATCAGCATAGAAGATTGTGTCCAGAGAGCTAAAGTAGTCCTAGATAAATATGTGCAAACAAATAGTGAAGAAATCATAAAGAGCGCGAGGGATAGTGCAACAAACAAAGTAGAAAGCAATGGAACGGTACAGCAAACTAGAAAAGAAAAGTGGGAAGGGAAAAAATTGTACGGCGAGTTTAAAAGACAGATAAAAGATATAGCAGACGAGAAATCATGGACGTGGTTACGAAAGGGAAACCTTAAGAGAGAAACAGAATCGCTCATCATGGCAGCCCAAAACAAAAGCATAAGGACAAACTACATAAAAGCTAAAATCGACAGAACACAGGCAAACAGCAAATGCCGCATGTGCGGTGAAAGAGATGAGACAGTAAACCACATAACTAGTGAATGTAGTCAACTCGCCCAGAAGGAGTATAAGCATAGACACGATAGAGTAGCAACGATGATACACTGGGAACTAAGTAAACAAATGGGATTCAACCATGGGGAAAAGTGGTATCAGCACAAGCCAGAGGCAGTTTTGGAGAATGACAACCACAAACTACTGTGGGACTTTGACATCCAAACTGACCACCTCATCCAGGCAAGAAGGCCGGACTTAGTAATAGTAGACAAAAAAAGGAAGGCCTGCCAAATAGTAGACGTGGCTGTGCCTGCAGACCATAGAGTAAAAAAGAAGGAGGCTGAAAAAAGGGAAAAATACCAGGACCTAGCAAGGGAGTTAAAGAAAATGTGGAACATGAAAACCAGGGTAGTACCGGTCATAGTGGGAGCACTAGGAACTGTCCCCAAAACGCTGAGGGAGAGACTGGAGGAGATCGGGATTAGGGGGAGGATAGAGACCGTACAGACCACAGCACTACTGGGAACTGCACGGGTACTGAGGAAGGTGCTAGAGATATAAGTACTGCAACGAATTGTAGCTCTGTCATGATATGCGAAAGAGGGAGGAGACGTTAGCTGAAGACCTGAGGAGACTTATTGTCACTCAGCCCTCAGCGATAACCACTGGGCAACCGGTGTGAAACTGTAAATCGCAGAATTACTGCGACCTGCTAGTACTAGGAGAGGAGGGCTGGAGACTTGAGGAGACTTGCTGTCACTCAGACTCCAGCGGTTACCACCAGGCAACTGGTGTGAGATTCCAAATAATAATAATAATAATAATAATAATAATAATAATAATAATAATAATAATAACAATGATAATTATAAATTCAGCTAATAACGATGTCAGGTTACGGACTTATTGATCCATCCTCGTATGAAGGTGAAAGTTGAATGCTTGCCTCCTGGCTAAGGTAATTGCGTATTTCCTACGGGCACTACTAGAAAGTACACAATACCTTGAAACTTGCGTTCTAATTAGTGCAGGTTTTGATGTAGTACGGTTGCTGTACAAATCAATGTAACCTAGTATAAGCTGGGAAAGGTGCACTGAATTATCATAAGACTTGAAGAGTGTGATTTTCAACAGTACGGTAATTTTTAATGAATTAACCGTATTAATCAAGGTATGCCAGTGTTTTTATACTGACACCTGATAGAAATAAACTATTATTCCAATCATGACGGAGGTTACATGGTTTTCACCAAGTAGGGCACAAGGTTAGATGGGGTTGGGAATGAGGTTGCATCACGTCAGTCTTGCAAGTTTGGGGGATCTGCCTACCTAGAAAATCAGGCTATGAAAATCCTGGATTTTACTTGGGTTCAAACACCGACCTCTGACGCTGGTGAGGAATGTGCAACTATTTCGACCAGAATGGTAATTCACAAGAGATGTTGTTTTTTTTATAGATTTCCATGTGGAACCAACTTCACAGAGAGTAGAACAGACCAATGATGAAAACTCTCGAAAGCCAAAAGGAAAAAACGTAAGGCTATGAAGTAAAACCAAAAGTCCGATTCGCCTGACCAAATGCATATACGAAGGACCATGGGGAAGGTTTTAAAGTAAAATATATACAACAAAACAAGACCAACGAATTGTTCTTGAAATTCTTAAATTTAAGTCGTAGAAACGCCGTAAATGACCAAGAAGTTGATTACGTGTTATCAATATACCTCTGAATTTTTGAGACGAGGTATTACTATTATTTCTATTATTTTTTGGACTATCCTCATCTTGGTTTTTTTTTTTTCATACAACGTTTCAGCCGTTGTACTCTACGGCCTTCATCAGGTATCATCTGGTAGGTGTGGGGAAGTAACGAACCGAACCCTTTATTCATGCATGAAAAACAACCAAGATGAGGATAGTCCGAATAATTATAGAAATAATGTGTTATCAATTTTGACCCGAATCTGCAAGTAAACTCAACTAAGTAAAACCGATGGATTCGTTCGGCTATAATTTCATGCAAATGATTCCTCTGCAGGATTTTAGATGTTTGTTTCTTTGTCAACTTTTGGCGGGAAAGCATGTTCATTGAGTGCCAAGTGAATGAACTCACTGTCAGTAGTTAATGAGATTAACACGCTAACCACAGTACTACAATTGTTGGGGGGGGGGTTAAAATGTTTAATACACTATGCAAGTATTATAATATTTGCTGAGCATAGCTTAGTACGACACAGGAACAAATTTTGTTGTGGGGAATAGAAAAATTGTGTTCGAATAAGAGTTTCAATATATATATATATATATATATATATATATATATATATATATATATATGTGTGTGTGTGTGTGTGTGTGTGTGTGTGTGTGTGTGTGTATGTATGTATTTTACCTAGCGAGCTGGTATCATAGATTATTACTACCATAGTAGGGACGATCCTTACTGATACGAAATTTAGTAAATATTTATATACGAGAAAAGTAAATATATTTCTATATATAAGTGTATCAGTGTGTGTATTAGGTTAAGTTTCAAGCAGATGTGCTACAAAATCTTTCATTTACATTGCTTCATAGCCTCTAATTCAGTCAAAGTATTTTTCTGGCTTCCTAAAACCTTACGCCACCTTTCAAGCAAATGGTAACATTGTTATCTATCTTGAAAGAACAATCCATATATAGATTCGAATAATTTGAATTTTTCAATATCTTAACTTTGTTGGAACAGCTGGCCAAATAAACGTTGAATGGAGTGTAACAAAGAATATTCTGATTACTACGGTGTATGTGGAAGAACTTCTAATTCGATTCCCATGATGTTTCGCTACGTCACATTTGCATCTTTGGCGTTGTCATGCAGCAAAATCACTTGCCGACTTCCTGGCCTAGAATTTCTTTTTCAGTTTTTTTACGTCATCCATTAAAAAGCTCAAATGGTAGTGGGCTAGCCATGTTGCACGAATGGTGAACAACCGATGGACATCGCGACTCACAACATGGATCTCCCGAGAGATGCGGAACCGAGGCCGGCAGAATATTAGATGGAAAGACGAGCTAGATAAATTCAGAGATTACTGACTCCGCGACGCCCATAATAGAGAATTGGGGCGAATCCTGGGGAAATTGTATGTCCAACGACGGACGTTGAAAGACTGATGATGATGATCATGATGATACGTCATTCAAACAAATTGAATGATTCGTCTGTATTTTTCTGCATGTTTTTGTTGCATCTTCTTTCAAATATTCTTCCAGTTCATTAATTATCAAGTTCCAAGATCTTCCTTAAACTTCTTCCTCCACGGATTCGAAACCCTGCAAGCACTTCCTGACACGTACTTGCACTTACTGCATCATTACCATAATCTGCGCTTCTTCCATGATTAGACAAGTTTCTTCTGATATATTCAAAATAATAAAAACACACAGAAATCACAAAAATGACCAAAAGTAAAATCGTACCAGACATGTCTGAAAAATAGATTCCATTTATATCGAATCTGCGACCGAAAGGATAGCCTCTTCGACGTAGCAGTGCTCTAACCATTGAGCTAAACAGCTGCCAGAAATACGGAGGCCAAAATAATTATTTCTACTCTATGTTCCCATTTTAGTTCATTCATAGTCTATATGTGCTATATTTCTTACAATTATGCTATTAAGAGACGGCGGCTGTTTAGTTCAATGGTGCGGGCAACGTTACGTTAAAGTGGTTATCCTATCAGTCATTCCTGCAGTAACTCCAATTTCTTCAATTGTTTACTCAATTTACGTTGTCTGGGCGGAATGATACATTTACCGTGTGATAAGTTGAGATCATTTCAAATAAGAGTTTCAATGTAATATAATACAATTTATGATCCTTCTGTCGAATCATATATCCATTTAATAATAATGATTATGCATATATATATGTATATATATATATATATATATATATATATATATATATATATATATATATATATATATATATATATATATAAGACGGGAATTATATATATATATAATGTCCGTCTTATATACGATGAATAATTAAACGGACGTATATGGACGGACTGGAATACATAGATAAAAAACGATTCGATGGAGAAGGGGTGAGAGTGAGAGTCTGTGAGAGGAGAGGTTAGGTGTACATATGTGTGTGGCGATGAGCGTGAATACTTGTGCGTGTGAGTGATCCGTTGAACGGAAAGACTCAACAATAGAAATGTTATATTTATCTGAATGTGGGTCACGTACAAAAAAAACGTAGGAAGGCGGCAAGCATAGGATAATTCTCTACGTGCAGTCTTGTGTAACAATCGTAAAGGAAAAAAAAAACACCATGGACACACCGCACGAATTTGGTGAATATGCACGCTTACAAAAGAATGTATGGACGTATACACATACCTAGCTCTTCCGCCCACTTTATGTAGATGTAGTGACCACATCGCTTGAGTTCCGGGGAGAGAGAACAGATGAAGTAGTAGTACGCGGTTTCAAGCTGAGATCTTTCCTGGTTGGAGACATGGGTCAAGTAATGGATCTGTATCTGTTTGTCATTCACTAGTTACGGTCAAAAACGATCTTGAAGATCAAATGTTCGAGCATGATTTTGCGAACTAAATAAAAAAGATTAAACACAATAGGACTCCGTAAATTGACCTCGTTAACCTAATATTGTCTTGATTGTGATACGGATATATTGGGTCTGTCCAAAAAGAAACCGAACTTCTGGAACAGCTCGCCATGAGACGTTTTTAGCGTGCTGTGGCACGAATGTTAAGTCGTAGTGGCCTTGACCTATGGTATGAAAAAAAAAACTGCATTTTGGCACGATGATTTTTTTTTGAGCGGAGTTAACGTTTGTTTATTGTGCTTGCCCCCCTCCCCCAAAAAAACAAAACAAAATGGAACATGGTTTGTGATTTATGGAATTTGTCGCCTGACTGCCCGTAAAGTTTCCGAAGATTTGACAATCTTTATATGTTCGTGCAACATGATTAAAAAAAAAAAAAAAAAAAAACAATCGATCATTCATCGTGATGCATTTTATTCATCTGTCAGCAAATGCAGTTCAGATTTCACGGCAACACGATGCATCTTCATGTTTTTTTTTTCTGATTCTAACCCTTTCACAGACTCCATAGACGAATCACAGCATTTTTTAATGTGACCTTCCTCTGTTCACGTGAAATGTCATCCACGTTCGGTATTGTCTTTGGTGGAAGTTCTTTCCGATTTAAGTACTGGTACCACTCCTGATATTGCGTCCGGCTCTGACAATCCTCCCCAGAGGCCGATTGCCAGATTAGAATAGTCTCTTCTTACATAATTTGAAACAGAATTTATCTCAAGCATGTCACTCTTCTAAAACCCTCTCTTTACCACTTCGGTTGGGGGGGAGGAGACAAGCGCACTCTACACACGTTTGCTTTGACAGGTGCAGCTAAACAAAATGATCAACATGACTTGGTACATTCTTTTATACAAAAGGTCAAGGTCAGTGCTACAAAACATTTTAGTCCATCCTCACTAAAACGTCTTATTGGTGGGCTGTTCTAAAATTTCTGCCGGCAAACTTCATATCCCGTCTTTCCATCTTGTGTCCAGTCCTCTCCTTCTGTCTCACGTGTATCAGTCGGTTAACCCTTTTCTCCATAAGTTGTCCCTTCTTCTCGCTATGAGTCCAACCGATCTCCATTATTATCTCTTGTACGATATCACTTACCCTGGCCCTTTTGCAGACCTACGTTGATCTTTTTGTATAGCTTTGAGCATTATTGCAATCTCAAAACATCAATGATTCGTCTCCATTCTTTACAATTTAGATATTAAACTTTTGTGCTTGGTTCACTTCACGCCAAACAAAACGCCTGTAATTAGACTCCAAAAGATCAATTTTGGTTTTATCTGACCATATGATTTTATTGCAAAATATTGAAAGGTTGGAATGATGGTCTATGGCATATTTTAGGCAATTAATTTTGTGTTTATGTCTCAAGTATGATTTTTTCTTTGCTGTTAGTCTAAGTTTTTTTAAGCGATATCTCATAGTTTTTGGTGGTGATATCGATTGCTGGTGTTTGTATTGTTGTTTGAAGATCGGATGATATAACAAGAGGGTTTTTGTTGGTTTCTAGTGCAATCAAGCTTCGTGTCTGCGGTTTTAGTTGGTCATCCTGATCTTGGCTTCGTGATTGCAGACCCACTCGATTCCCACTTATCTAGAATCGATCTTAAGTTACGAATTGGCACTTTTCGGGTTTGGGATATATTCCTGTATGACTTGCCTTTCCTATGCAGCTTTACTACTCTCAGCCGTAGACCATGAAATATTTCTTTAGATTTGCCATTGATGGTAACTGGAAAGATTGCACAATACATTTTTTGTAAATGCTGAACATTTTTAGATGAAGTGAGGGAGACAAGAATACAGATTGCATATGAATGTTTTTATTGTTTTATTTTCATATTTCATCATCATCACTGTCAATATTAAAACAAATACCTTCAACCTAATCTGAGTAAGAAAGTTCATATATACCTTCATTCTAAATGTGTGTAAGGGAACATATAAAGACATAATGCAATGAGTCCTTATACTTTTATCCTTACCATAATATTCAGAATGTTTTTTTTTTCAACTAAAACTGCGTTAGGTTCGGATTTTTATCGACACTGAAATGTACATGATCAACACATGGTACATATTAAGGAGATAAATGAAAAATATTTTCGATAGAATACATAGAGATATGTAATTATTGTAAAACCTGCGGAATACGTAAACGTATGACCTCAACTCTTTGTGTGTTTCGGCCTAGATAATCTATATAAACAGACATAATAATATACCTGTCTAAAATCCTATATCCATATGCATAACACAAAGGGACGATTATCCACTTGCGCACAAATAAACGAAGAAGCGTAGATCGGCGCAGTCCTTCTCAATCAGACTCTCATGAATATTGATTGCCTGGCCGAATCGATTCATCATTTATTGGCCTCATGACCAACAAAGAAAGGACTTGGCTAATAACAATGAACCAACGCCAAATAGCAGCGGTCATTACTTTCTGATTGATGGAGATGTTAGAAACCATCAACCAAAACTGTCAACAGGTTTCTTCAGTTTTCAAATGAGTTTGCCTGTCCGTCTATATGGCTTGTTGGCTATGGATGTATCATCTGTACCGACTGCACCGGTAGAACTAAGAGGCTGAAAATGTAAACTTTCACTTCTAATTGTATCTAAAAAAAATGCTTCTGTTTGTTTTTTTATTCTTACCAAAACAGTTTTTTAGAGGGAGTAGCAATTTATCATGTGAATTTATGCTAAATTTGTCCCTTCGTTTGTTTTTTGAAAATTTGGACTTTTTGCGATCACTGCCCAACAAAAGGCGAGAGAAGTGACATTCATGGTTCACAATTTTTTAAATTTTTAAATGATCACCCCTAACGTAGCATGCTGCCAAAAAGACGTTGGTCTTGTGATTGTTTCAATCAACTGACTAACCAGGCATATTTATTGTTTTCTTCTGCAATATTTAGAATTGTTGTAATATCTTTTCACTTTGCCAAACGGAAACCTACTCTGAATGCAGTCAAACAAATATTGTTAATGAATATATTGTCATTCAAATAAAAATTAAACAATAACCGTTATTCATACTGGTCCAAAAGAAATGCTCTTTTTTTATTGGCTCGGTTATTTACTTATCATTGTTGTAACAAAGTTACTCGAACTTGCTTCAAAACAAATAATGACATCATTATCATCTACAATTTTTACCCCGGAAGTGATCGAAAAATAAAGAATAAGCCTTGCGTGGGATTCGAATTCTTTTGAGCTATCAAAACTCAACAGGAAGACAGAAGTTCGAATAAAACCTTAAACCTATCTTTCATTCCGATCAGCAGCTTTTTTTTTATATTCTTGTAATTTCAGAAAGAAAATAACATTTACGTAAGCACATCAATAATACTGTCGCTCAATGATTAGAAAAAAAGCATTTATTTTACCCAAAAACATATTATTCTTAAACATCTTCCTCCTTGTCAATGCACTTAAACCAGCGATTCTCAATTAATCGAATAGATCCTACACTATACAGTAAACCTTTTAGATCGAAATTCGGCCAATAACTTCGTCAGCTACATCCACCCTCGTATTGTAGGAGATGTGAAGTAGATCACTTGTAGTTTAAATAATAATTCACATAAAATATTTGTCATTGAAATAAGTTCATTTACGTGTGTGTGTGTATGGTTGTAGCTGCCTATCTATGTATCACGCATACAGGCTGAATCAATCGATCCAGAGGGCTGAACATCTAAATATCTATTCCTTATTACGTTTACAAAAAAAAAGTTTTCAACATTCCCATCAGTTTTTGACGATGGTTTAATTTGCAATGTAAGTTTATGCTAAACTGATCACTTTGTGTGCGTTTGTTTTTCGAGAATTCAAATTTTTAGTGGCCATTACCTAGAAAATGTGAGAAGCGTAACTTATTCATTTTTTAATTGATCACACCCAACACGACATGCTGCCAAAAGACGTTAGTCACATGGTGGTTTCTATTGACTGACTAACCAGAGCTGTAGTTTTTTTTTCAATTTGATGTTTATTATGTCTTGTCTCGTGTGATTTGTGATTACCTCCATGAGAGTTGTGAGCAAGGGCGGATTGGATCTGTCAGTCTGTGTGGCGATGCCGCTTCACGCCTTGCCGGTGGGTCAGTGGTTCTCAAACTATAGTCTGTCTAAATTCTTCATAAACATGTATATCAAACCTTGAACGTGCCTAGCGCGAGTATTGTGTCTGTCCCACTTCCACCACAGAGTTTTATCACTAAATTTGGTGAGATCACAATCTTTTTAGGGACGGATGAAAGGAAAAGGGTTGATAGTGCATATAACAGTGTGTTGATTTGAAAGTTTCGTTCATTGACTACTGAAATGATTTTGTGTAATTCATTTCATTTTTACCGTTCGTGTGCCGCAAGTCAAATATATTTCTGGGAGAGCTGTCCGACAATGAAGTTTGGGAACCACTGCAGTAGGCTGATAATCTCAATGGCCGTTCTGTGCAACTGCCAGGACTGAATTTACCGTTGATGGGACCAAAAACATAACATTTCATTGGACTTCAAATCTTTTTATTTAGCAATTATTTTCAAACAGATCAAAACGGAAATGGAATATTCATAACATTATGATGAATATTATAACACGAAGCCCTTCATGAGTAAAAAAGAATATATCTCTACGTAAGATTATGAATCCCCAAACAAGTTCAGTGCAAACATTTTACTTTTTTACTTGCAAAAAAAATTTAAAAAATTGAGTATTTCAAAGACATATTTTAGGGTCCCTAAAACCTGGGGGTAAGGAACAATTGTAATATAGCATAAATAGAGATTGTGCCAGCAACCATTTTGAAAATATATGATGTTGTTGAGTCTCAACAAGATGGAATGGAGTAGCACCGTTTGTCTCATCTAGTATTTTCTCTCTAAAGCTAATAAATCAATATTAGGTTTCGATATATATTTGTACAGGATGAATTATTGCATATTTGTATATCTATGTGTAGGTGTTAATTCTCATACACGTGGCATAGTAACAAAAGTTTATGATATATATTTACCTCAAGGACTCTCAGTGATGCTGATTTTCATCAATATTTATTTAAGAAATTCAACATTACTAAATTAATTACGAAAAAATTCGAAAAAGAGCGCCATACCAAATTAGCGCTAAATGGGACAGCGTTAGACCGGGATATTGCTGCATTTTGTTACTGTTGTGAAAAGCAGAATTATTCTGAGAATCATTCTTGTAGATCAGCAGTATGTAAGTGTGATTATCAACGGCGAGATCCTGGTTGCACCCGGATACCCGACATCATTACCCTAATCCAATAACGTCGTACAGCACATGTTGGGGAACTGGCCTCCGGCAAGAGAGCGGCCCCATGTTCGTTTCAAAGATGTCTGCGAGAGTGACATGAAGTCACTGAACGTGAACATCAAGAGTTGGGATTTTATCATAAGTGATCGCTCTCATTGAAGGCAGGAACAATACTTGATATTGACCATACAATATGTTCTAATACCAATTTCAGTGATCACTATTTATATATGTCCAAATATCGCCATTTTCGCTGTTTTAACAAAAAGGAAAGTGAATGGAACTTTACAATTCACAAACCGGATAGCCATTTTATGGTCAACCGAATTTGGCCACGTATAAGTAGGAATTACCTTCATCTCGTGTGGCCTTAAAATGCTTCTGTAATTATTCAAATTTCTAAATTTTCACATGGTCCTACTGCACCCAGGACCCTTAAACGTATTTGCTCACCGTGCTTGCCAGGATTATAGCCATTGAAGAGCCGTCTTCATGAGTTTGCTTAGGCCTTTTTGAGCTCCTGATTCATCCTTAGTCACGAGGCACCAAGTGAGGGGCTAACTCACTACACCGAAGAATGGATGCGAATGATAAACTTTCTAACAATCGATTTATCTATATAAATTCATTTAACAATTCCTTCAGGCCATAAAAATCAGTTTTTATAAATTCGATTAATTGAAAAAATATAACAAGATAAAAGCTGTCATTTTATGTAGTTGGTGTTCCTTCGCTCGTGTAAAGGTTTAAATGTTCCAAAAATATTTTTTTACAGTCTAGAATAATAACTAACATTGTTAGTTATTGCCCTTGATTGATTTCTAGTACCCTCTGTATGTAATTTTCAGAGGCGTCCCTGCCTCTCTATGAGGCTTTGTCCGTCGCTCAGTAGCTCTATCGGTCTCCATATTGTTTCTCAGCTGTTTTGAGTCAGATTCACTTGAAACTTCATAGAACGGTGCCCCTTTGATAATGTGCTTCTTACCTAGATCTTCTACTCCGGGTCACTTAGTGGGGCAATAAACGAGTTTGAGCTTCATGTTTTAAAATCGATTATAATCGATTTTCTCAGCTGTTTTGAGTCAGATTTACTTGAAAAAGGCATTCCGTAATGAGATGCTCCTTACTTATGAGAAAGCTTCCACTCAGGGTCACGTGACCTTGCAATAATGGCGTTCAAACTTTATGTTTTAAAATCGATTTTCTCAGCTGTTTTGAGTCAAATTTACTCACAAAAACTCAATAGAAAGGTGTTTTTTGACCAGATGTTCCTTACCTATTAAATATTCTCCTCAGATTCATTTAATATGGCAATAATGGCTTTTTAATTTTTGTGGTGGATGACTCATTTAACTTTTGGTTCTTGTTTTTCTATAAATAACTGCTGAGAAAGATGAAAGAGAATAAACCTACATTTTGGTACAAAAAAAAAATAGGCGTACGGCCCAGGCGATAGTTTTCTTTAGCCTGATTCGGGCAAAACAGTGTAAAATTTCGGTCAAATCAGTGTAATTCAGGAAAAAATAGTGTAAAATCTCGGTCAAATCAGTGTAATTCAGGAAAAAACTGTAAGATTTCGGTCAAATGAAGCCTTTTACCGCCTTTAACAAAGACTTCCCATACGCCTATGAGTAAAACAATATGAAAGGACAGTTTTGAATTCTGACTCTATCTGATGGAGATATGAGAATTTTCGTTGAGTTGGAATATTGACGTAGGTAGTTTTGTTCAAGATTTCGGTTAAAACATAACGCAGAAACAAAACAAAAGAACAAACGTCTCTCTTCAGTTCCTGATTTTGGAGAAGTGACTCATCATTCATCCCTTTCTTCCGTTGAACAAACGTAGCCATCAAATATGGCGAAGGAGTCTTTCTTGTTTTTGTATGTTGATTCGTGTTGGTGGGTTCGAACACTCCTGGCCATACCGTTCTGTCAACAGACTTGAAAATTGGCTCAAGCACTACACTAAACTCCTCCTAAAAACGTTTTTTGTTTTTCTAAATTTTTGGAAAAAGAAGCTTTTTTGACCTTTGAGGGGTCCTATTTTGACAGGTTTATTAATTACATCTAGTTTGATATCATGTTAGTAACCGTCAACTAAAACTGTCAACAGAAATGTCAACATTGGTTTATTCAGTTTTCAAGTTAGTCTGTCTAACTGGCTGGCTATGTATGTATGTATGTATGTATGCATGTATCACTCCAATAGGCTCCACCTATGGAGCTAGAGTGCTGAAAATTCAAGCACTAACTCCATGAGTCTAGAATAAACGTTTTTGTCTTTAAAATTTTTTTCACATAGCTGCGTTCTTCCTTATTCGATCCTCTCCACGCCATATTGCTTGTTTACTACCTTGACGTAGTATTAGTAGTAGTAGTCTTAATTATGCTCACCCCGCATATTTCATTCTGTTTTAACTCAATTAAGTAGTTTCAGGTAAACTCACACAAAACTTGGATTAAAATGTGATATTCCCAAACGGATTTTTACATGTGAGATCTGTCAGAAAAGTATTGGTCTGTATTAAGATACAACGCCCAAAACAGATGGTGAGTAAATAGTCTTAAACAAGATAAAATATTGTTGTTGTCATTGTTGTTGTTGATACGTCAGGGAACAAGGATAAGTCATTGTTATCAGCAAGAAACAAGCTAGAAGCCTTGGTAATATAAATTCGTGGTGCATAAATTTTCATACGCTATTTCAACAGCTCAAATATAGGACTAAGACTGGTTTCAGCTGCAGCGAAACCAAACAAGGCCTTCATTAATCAATACAGACATTAGCCAATTAAAGGACGTACATGTGATACAGCTTGGCTGTGGTTACCTGGTATTAGGCCGTCGTGCGGACAATCTGTGTCCTTCGTGGAATGAATAAATATGAAACTGACCGATAAAATTGGTGACAAAGGCAACTAGGTTACAGACTAATCGATGAACCAGCTAACTCTAACATCTATTTTTCACCGTGTCCTTTCGAAGTAATCCACTTTTGGAAATTCACACCTTTTCAGTGACCACTCTCCAACAAAAGAGAGTTAAGTAACTTATTGATTATTATCTTTATTTTCTCAGTGTTTTGATTGATCACACCTACAGGGCATGCTGCCAAGATGTTTGGTACGTGATAATTTCTAATGATTGACTAACCACACCTGTTGCTTTTTTTATCAATTTTGGGTTTGTTTGTTTGTTTTTTTTTTCGTTCATCCTTTTTTTGGCCTTTTTATTGGACTGCTCAGGTCATTTTACATTTTACGGCCATCAGGTAAGCAGAGTAGATAAGACATTTGAGAAAAAGCCAAATAGATTTGACCGTGTCTCCTGTTTCCTTGGGGGCCGTCTGACATCGATGACGCCATTACTACACTGGTAAGTGAGCAATAATCTGAGGTTCGAGATGCAATGAGCTGACAAAAAAGAGTAGTGCTGTCCATAAAGGGTTGCGGCAAAAATCTGCCCTACAGTCATTTTGCGTGCGCTGGTCAAATTCTCCGAACTTTCAGATAGTACCTAAGAAATATTTGCAATAATTGCTGCAATGAAGTCTATTTTGAGCTGCCTCCGATGTAACGTTGATGGACAGACCTTCTTACGCCGAAATCTTTATCAACTCAAATTATGGTCAATTTAGAGCTAAAATTATTCACGCTCACTAGTTGAAATATCACACGACCCACCAGTTTGAGCTCAAGGACAAAGAATAGAATCCCATGATTACGAGTATAATTACCATTTGACATGTTCGTTGCGTCTGAATTGTCTTTCCCGAAACAGAATATCATTTTGCTACATTTCTTCGACCGGAAACAATTTTGCAAAGCTATTTCGTGTCGAGTTCAGCGTTTCTACTTCTAACGAGAAAATTGATCCGCTAAGCATACAGGATGGAAATGAACTGCAATGCTTGAATCAGATATCAGGGAGCGTTAGTCTCGGCTCAAATATCAAATATTCATCGATAAATGGAGGCAAATCACTTGATTGTTCTAGAGACATATAATAAAATATTAGGTAATATTGTAATGTTTTTAACTCGATTTTTACAGTATATGATGATGATGATGATGATGATGATGATGATGATGATGATGATGTTGTTGCTTCTTCTTCTTCTTCTTCTTCTTCTTCTTCTTCTTCTTCTTCTTCTTCTTCTTCTTCTTCTTGGGAATTCAGCCACTGAAATTAACGACTGGAGAATTCTGACAAATTCAGTGCCAAAGGAGCCTTTCGCCACTTGACGTTTTTCACATAATGTCCCCTGTCTGAAAATTGCATCTTCATTGTGTCCTCTGCACAGTGCTGTGATTTGAACTTGCTTTTCGGCAATGCTATTTCGTCTCTGGAGAATTCCCATTATTCTCTTATTGGCCTTCACATGGCAGCGAAAAAAAAACCTTGAATTTATGCCCCATTTTTTGTGATAATCTGATTTCGTTGTGCCGTCATATTTGCTTGGTTTGTGGTTCTGCAAGGTAGCACCAGTCCCTGGCATGTTACATTTGAGCATTCTTACATTAAAAAATTAACAGAAATATATCACTTTATGTGTGCTGCCTATGGACTGCTTAGTACCAATTTTCCCTTCAATCCTATCTTTTTCTTTTTATATCATTATTTTGTATGTCCACACCAGTTGCCTTATGGTCACCACTAGAGACTGAATAACAGTAAGTCTCCTCAGGTCTCCAGCCCTCCTCTTCATACTTTCACAGTCCAGAGCGGTGCCTTGGTTTACAGTTCCACACCAGTTGCCCGGGGGTTATCGCTGAAGGCTGTGACAGTAAGTCACCTCAGGTCTCCAGCCCTCTTATCATGTTTCCCTCACCTATCACAGCAGCGCTGTGGTTTGTACCCACTCCACAATGTTTTCCTCCCCTCTCCTCTTCTCCCTGTTAAACCATCTTTAACAGCTGAGGGTCGTAGATCTCATATTCGTTGCACTCTGCTCAGTATTCGCGAAGTGCCCAGCAGTGCTGAGGTTTGTATAGTCTAAATACTTCCTCTCCTCCAATCTGGTTTTCCCTGAGTCCACAGTAGTGCTGCGGAATACAGTTTCACACCAGTTGCCTGGTGGTTATCTCTGAAGACTGAGGTATCCAACTCCACTCTCCTATCGTCCCCACCTATCACAGCAGCGCTGTGATTTGTACTGTGTCTACCATGCATTTTTCTTCACTGTTTGGCCGTTGCTAACGGTTGGGGGTCATAGATTTCATATTTTCAATTCTCTCCTCGGTATTCGTGCAGTCCACAATAGTGCTGGGGTCTGTAAAGTCTCAACCCTTCCTCTTGTCCCCAGTTTCCTTCAATGTCGTTTTCACTGTCTTTGGTACGGTTCCGAATGTGTCTACTGTTACTGGTCCTACCCTGACTTTCATGTTCTACACCTTCTTTAGTTCCTTGCCTGGTCCTGGTATTTCCCTAACTTTCCACTCTCTTTCGTATCCGCAGGCACGGCCACAGCTGTTGTTTGGCAGGGTCTCCTTCCCTTGTCCACGATTACCACGCCTGGTCTTCTTGCTTGGAGTCAGTTTGGATGTCAAAGACCCAGCGTGATTTATGGCTTCTATAATCCAGTGCCGTCTCCAGCATGTGCTGATACCATTTGTTTGTATGGTCCAACCCCATTCGTTTGCTCAGTCCCCGGTGTATCACTGTTGTTGTCCAGTTGTGACTGATTTTGTACTTTTTCTGGGCTACTTGACTGCATTCACTAGTTATGTAGTTAAACGTCTCCGTTTTGGGCTGCCATGATGATTAATTTTGTTTCCCTCTTCAGGTTCCCTTTGCATAGCCATGTCCATGATCTCTCGTCTGCATTATAATTATCATTATTATCACTCGCTTGAAAGCCGTTTTTATGATTATTATTATTATTATTATTACTACTACTAATACTAGTAGTTGTCGTCGTTTAAAGGTCGTCTTTATTATTGTTATCATTTTTATTTGTAGTAGTTGTATTTGTAGTAGTAGTACTCGCTTAAAGGCCATCTTTATTATTATTATATTCATTATTAGTAGTAGTGGTAATAGTACTAGTAGTAGTTGCTCAAAGGCCACTTTTATTATCATTATTCTTTGTATTTTCATACCAGTTACCTGGTGGTCACCGTTGGAGACTGAGTGACAGCAAGTCTCCTAAGGTCTCCAGCCCTCCTGTTCACACTCTCACGGCATTACTGTGGATTACGGCTTCACACTAGTCACCTGATGGTTATCGCTGGAGGCAGAGTGACAGTAGTTCTTTTTCGGGTTTCCAGCCCTTCTTTCATGTCGTCTTCACCACAACATCATCATCGTTTTGAATCACGAAGAAGATTACAATGTAGAACGGTCCGTTAGAAGACATTAAAGTGTATTTTAGAAAAATCACTGACAAACAGCATTATTTTTTATTGGAAAAAAATTTGTCTGATACTTGAAAGTACGACAGAAAGGTACAATGCCGTAAAAGGTGAGAAAGATATAGAGAATAGTGAAAGAAAGATCAGATAAAAAAGCATAAACATTTATATGTATAGATACATATACATATATATATATATATATATATAGAGAGAGAGAGAGAGAGAGAGAGAGAGAAGAAAGAAAGATCAGATAAAAAAGTATAAATATTTATATATATATATATATATATATATATATATATATATATATATATATATATATATATATATATATATATATATAAAGAGAGGGAGGAGAGAAAAGAAAGAAAGATCGGATAAAAAGTATAAACACACGCATGCACACACATATACATACAGAGAGAGAGGGGGATTCTGTGGAGAAAAGGGAAAGGAAAGAAGCAAGAAATGAAGAAAAAAAAGAGATCGATGATAAAATAACAGAATAAGAAAGAGGGTAAATAGATAAGAAATAAAAAGTAAGAGAGAGAGAGAGAGAGAGAGAGAGAGAGAGAGAAAGAAAGAAATAGAAAGAAAAGAGCGAGAAAGAGAACGAGGAAGGAAATTATGTGAAGAATGGAAGAGAAAGAGAGATAAGCACGAATGAAATTGGTTGAAGAAAAAGGCGATCAAAAAATGTCAGCGAGTCATTGGATGGGGAAAAAAACTTCAGTCAATATTATACTAAAAAGGGAGCAGGTCAGCTGTACTCTTACGCTGATGCTGAGAGAGAACAAAAACAAGTGACCGACTAGAGTATTAATGATTCTAAATGCGATTCGTGTTTTCCCGTCATTCTCCGTCGATTCCTGTCATTGTCAGTATTTGCCCAGCGTTCCTGTTGTTGATGAACAACTATACCCGTCATCCTACGGGAATTAATATTGATCAAGACTGTATAGGTATTTGCTTTAGGGTTAGAATAAGTGAATAGTTCTTGGCAAGAGATGATGGAAAAGAGATAGGTACAAGCTAAAAAACGAAAAGAATTAAAAAAAAAAAAAAAAAGAAAGATATCCACACATTTATACCGAAGTACAAAGCACGTACTACCAGGCCGCGAGGAAACGATTTAGCGATATTTCTGAAATGAAAACGAATTAATGTCCGAGGATTTTATTATCAAATTTGTTCGACAAACCCTTTGAGAAACGAAACTGGTGCATTAGTCGCTTATAAGTGACGTATAATTGGCTTCTCACCTATATTCCGGACGCGATTAACAACCGCCCCCTATCGGCAACAAGAACATCGTCAATATTAAACCTGTCCGTGGTGCCAAAAACAAATGATAGGGCGTGCAGACCGCTATAGACATAACTATCGCAAGGTATCGAAGGTAAGACTCTTCAAAGGACCAGCTAGTCGAGAAGAGGAAGCCATTCATAATTCATTGTCCAAAATCATAATGCATATAAAATTATCCATATCCAAAATATCAAATACATATGTGGGGAGGGTGGAGATAAGAGCTTTAAGATGTATGGAGGAGTAGAACAAAAATTCATTGAGCTTAGCTTAGTTTAACACTAGTCCAAAAATAGACATAAGTATTTATTAAGGTACTCTTGGTATGAAACAGCTATTAGGATAAAGAACAAACAACTTTTTTTGAATTTCAAATTTGCACAGTTCTTTTAAATAACCGTGGTGAAACAGAAGAGGGGTGTAAGAAAAGGTGTAAGCCGTGGCAAAATGTAGTCCAAATCGAGAGACTTGTCTATATAGAGCAGAGTTCCGATTGGGTAGAAGTGTGATATTTTTCATTTATAATGTTCATTCGGTTCCTCGGTTTGAAACTGGTATTAAATGTTTGAAACGTTTTAAATGTAGAGATGAATTGATTGTTCGATTGGTGATCTTTTGAAGGTCTTGAAAAAGAGTATTTTTTCAAAAGGGTTGACGAAATTATCTCTTGTGGGAGTAATTGTATCAAACCTGCTTATCTTTTACGGGAAGGACTCTTAATTTTGCAGTGTCCATTATTTACAGGACTCACGAGGTGCTCTTTTTTGTAGTGTTATGCACTTTTTTTTTTTTTTTTTTTGAAAGAGGCGGACATTTTCCCCAATCTGTATTAGCAAATGTGGATAGGATATTAGCATGTCATCCCAAGGTAGCTTCCACGTCAGTTAATGAGAGAGGGAGAGAGAGCTTTTTTGAATACTGTGCTAGTTGCTGGTGATTGGTCAAATGACTATTGCCAAGGCCTCGCAATGGTCGAATTTTGACCAATGAAAAAATTCGTAATTTCAACCTCTAAATATTTTGAGACGGGGCAATCAGAGATTTTAGAAGAATGACAGATAAATTCCAATACTACAGACGTAATGGTCTGACAGACTAGCTCACTAATAAGGTTTGTACGTCGGAGAATATGGTCGATTAAGCGTTTCTTGATCATCATCAGTCTTTGATCGTCCGTCGTTGGACATGGACCTTCCACAGGACTCGCCACTCCTCTCTATCGTGCCAATACTTTCTGAATTTGTCTAGTTCGTACCACCATCTTGTATTCTGCCGGCTTCGGTTATCCATATGATCTCTGATCAGTTGTCTGACATTCTTGCAACATGACCAACCCATTGCCATTTGAGTTTTCTTGTGGATTATATGATGTTTCAGACTCTTGGTTTTTTCCCTGATATACTGGGCTGTCTTGAGTTCTCTCCGTGTGAGGTTGAGCATGATTTTCCCATGTGCACGTTGCCTGCCTTTCAGTTGGCGGGTCAGTCTTTTGGTTAGGTTCCAAGTATCAACTCAATAGGTGACTATCAGGATGATGCATTGGTTGTATACTCTTCTTTTTAGGATAGATGGGATCGTCTTGTTTTTGAAGGTTGAGCTTGCTCTGTCGAAGGCTTGTCATCCTAGTGTGGTTTTCTAGTTGATTTCATCTTCTTGGGCTTCATGGAGATTCGTTATCCTAATTAGATATAGTGGTCTACTTTCTCCAGTTTTGCGTCTCCGATTTTGATCATTGAGTTCTTGACTTAGTTGTTGCACATGATCTTCGTTTTGCTGAAGCTCTAGTCTTTTTAGCAGATTTTTGCCAACATGACAACACTTTACAGCCAATACAGCATTTCGGGATTGGATGATAGTAGTCAGGGTAAGTAGTTAGGGTTAGTAGGTAGGCTTATTGGTAGGGTTAGTTTGTAGGTTAACCGTCTGGGTTTATAGGTAGATTTGGAGTTTGTATTTCTAATTTCGCAATCATCTATTGTATCGTAGGAAATTGAAGAATTAGTGTATTAAAATTAATTATCAAAATTAGATAAGTTGAAAGAAATAACTCATTTGCATTATGAATGTGACCTCTAGATAATCTATTGGTCAATTTTTGAGTTAAAAAATAAACTTCAATACAATACTTCAAAACAGTTACCTGGAAATAAAATCTATCCAAATTTTAAAATGGCGAAACCTGTTAATGCTAAAATTGTGCTAAATATCAAAATTCTCATGGTAAAACAGGTGATGATCCCCACGATGATATTTAGCATATAACATTAGGATCCAAAACTTCCTATAAAACACAGAATGCTCTGAACGCAGTACATTAACAGCAACTTGAAAATAACTGATTTGCATAACTTAACATTGTAAGATGATTTACGACTGTATGAAATCTATTAAATAATGTAATCATCTATTAAAGGAAAAATTTGCTCTCAGCATTACACACACACACACACACATATATATATATATATATATATATATATATATATATATATATATATATATATAGTATCACTTCGATAACGAAAATACGCTTCACTTTTCTATTTCGTTATCAAAGGATGGTAAAACAGTTTTCATGAAGATAAGTTCATTTAATAATTGAAAGAGACATTCAATAACTCTGCATGCATAGGGAAATTCCTTTAAAGAAAATGATAATATGTAATCCAATCAAAAATCCGAGAAAAAAATGATATAATAAATATGGTTCCGTCGGGTGTCTTTTGTTGTTTTTCTTCTTCATAAAAAGGGTTGACTGCTATGCCTTCTTTGTTTTCTCACTAAGTTCTAATTCTTTCTTATTACAATTGAGCGCAATCAACACAAATCGTTTAACTTCCATGCTTTTTCTTGGGACTTTTGCAGTTAAGCTGATGCGACATTCATTTTCGTCATAACGAAGTCTTGTTCGCAGAGGAACCGTAAAATGAGATATTAAAAAAGTGTACTGCTGGTATTCGCGGCTATGATTTGCCGAGTTGATAACCAGGCTGTTGATGTCATGTGTATCAGTCTAGGGCAAGGTGGCCGTTGATATTATTCAGATGTGGTTGTGACAAGAAAATTGTTCTTCGTGGAGCCTGGAGAGTAATGCTGTTAGCACCCTTGCTGCAATTGATTATGTGAGCGGCATAATTGCTAGGCTCTCCTCACCACCACTCATCCACCATCACCACCATTCACAACTACCCTCACTAGGCTGTACCTCTCCCCTTTCTTCTGCTCAGGCCGGACACCCTGGTTACTACACACCCACTTTGGGGGATCTCCGCAGACCCCTATTATTTGAACTCACTTCCGCACACTCACTCTTTCAGACAGTAATAAAAAATCCTGCTGAATAGAAGCATTCTTTCTTCTTTTTCTCACCCCTTTTTCCTCTCTTTACCTCCTTCTTTTTCTTCCTCTTCTCTTCTTTCTCTCTCTCTCTCCAGCTCCTCTTTCTCCCTATCTTTATATAGTTCTCTCTTCATCTATTTTTCATTCTCTCTTTGTTTTTCTCTCTCTTTCTTTCTTACCTGTCTGTCTGTCTCCCCCCTCTCTCTCACACACACTCTCTCTCTCTCTTTCTCTTTCTCTCTTCTCTCAATTTATCTCCCATTTTGTGTCATTAAGCAAGTATATTTGCCCATCGTCTGCATCCTTCATTACACCAGACGTGCATTTTTCTTTCAGCCCGGGTCTCAGATACCCCCTCCTGCAACCCACTTTACACCGTCTGCCACCTAGCTGTATTAACTTTACCCGGTAAACGCACCCCATTCCATCCTGACAATTTTTTACTTATCTTTTTATTTCTCTCAACAGCTTCTTTCGTTTTTTTTGAGGGGGGGGGCTCATTATTATTTTTTTTTTTTCAGGAACATTTTTCTGATTGAGCTCTTCTCATATCTTTCCCCTTCTTCAACTGTTTTCTTTTCCTGGTTTCTCTAGAACATTTATTCTACTATCTCCTTCACTGATTTTCCTTTCTTTTTCCCCTATTTAAACTTCATTTTTTCGTTCATTCCTCTTCTTCTTCTTCTTCTTCTTCTTCTTCTTCTTCTTCTGTTTTTTTTCTTTTTCTTATTTCTATTCTGTCTCATTTCCTATTTTTTTCTTATTCTCATTTCTCAAATATCTCTCTTCTTCCAGTTGATTTCCTTTATTTTTTCGTTACTTCATTCCTCCTTCTTCGTCATTGTCTTAGTTTTTCCTCTTTTCCCTTTTTTCTCCTCCTTTTCGCTCTTCTTATTTTTCTCATTCCGAGACCTTGGTCTTCTTCTTCATTTCGAATCACCGTAGCCCCACCATTGGCCGACCAAACAGCCAAGTGGGTTTCATATTCTTGTGTGTGTGTCCGTGGGCTCTCCTTGTCGCATTTTGAGAGCTACAACCTTGAATATTTGCACACCAAATAAGATATTTTGCGTACACCACTAAACACCATCTTTTTTTAAGTGCTTTTTTGGCCCTCAATAGTCATTTTAGACCAACATTACCCAAATCTTGTGCTGGTATATTTTTTTTTTTAATTTTTGATAACAGATCCATTCTCAAGATAATTCTTATGATAGTATTAGATAATCTTTTTAGACATCTGGTTCTGGTACACGCACGGGCTATGGTGATTCCTTCCTCCATTTCTTTTTTTCTTCATTCCTTCTCTCGCCCTCACCTTCCTCTTAGCTTCCGTCTTCTTCCTACTTCTTCCCTTCCTTCCTTCCTTGCTCTTGCCCCATCTCCATCTTCTCGCCATTATCATAATGTTTATTGACATCGTCATTATTGGTATTTTTACTTTTTTTCATTTTCTTTCCATTTCTAACACTTATCAAAAATACCAGAGAGAACCCTATTCCTTGCGGGGTTGGAAAGTAGACCTATGCCTCAGTCTGGAAATCATGGGACTGTCAATTTTTCCGGATAAGCCTTTCTGTGGTGATTTTCTTTTTCCTTTTCTCTTTTACATTTTCCAACCAAACGTCACCTCAATAACGGGCACGCATGCGCACGCGCACATACCATCTAAAAATTACACACATAGGTTTTGACGAAACAATGCCTACACGTTTATTAAACATTCACTTTAATTAACTGAAGCATTTACTAAGTTTAGCTAAGACTGGCACAAGGCTACAGTAATGAGACACGCAGATAGATTCGAGTTTGCTATGCTAGCGCATCACTCTACAAGACAAGCTTATCAACTATTGCACCACGGTAGGCACCCGTTCTTATGTTATCTATATTTCCTCGGGAAGTGATCAAATGATTCGTAAATTTTTTTAATCACAATTAGAATAAACCGATTATAAATGAGTCTCACTATCCTGGCCACAGAAGCAAATATTGAAAGGAAATAATAGCTACTCTCTGTACTTTTTACGCATAAGCAATTTAAACGCACAATAAGTATTTATGCTAATTTCTTCTCTGTTTGTTTGTACACACGCATCTCATCGGTTTATTCACTTTCCTATCATGACACAACAATAACAATGGAGATTACGTCATAAAAACTCTTGAGATTTTATGTTTGATCACACATTGAAATAGCTTGACTTGAGTTGAGACTTTTGAAAAAATTAAAATTAGGATATTTAAACTATCAAGAAACCACTCATGCATCTCATTGGTTAATTCACCTTCCTATTTTGTCGTAACAATAGCAATGAAGATGACGTCATAAAAACTCTCAAGACTTCGTCTGATCACACATTAAAACAGCTTGAGTTAAGCTGAGACTTTTGGAAAAAGCTTAAAATTAGGATACTTGAATTATCAAAAAAATGGATTACTCAATAAAAGAAATTAAAAAACTGTAGGCTCCTTGGTGCCGATCTAATATGTAAACAACCCCGTCAGTTTTCGTGGCATGTTTGTCAGAAAATAGCACTCACTACAGTAGGACAAAAATTGCGTTGTAGTGTATAATCATGATTAGAAAAATTCATTGGTGCTGAGAAATATTGGTCGATTAAGGGGATTTCGGCGTCCCATTTCGAAGGTATCCTGAGTGAGAATAGTTTTCCTGATCTGAGTTGATACAACAAATATTTTAATCTACCAGAAATAGTTAAGAAATCTATGCCTATAAGTATGGATCAATAAATCAGTAACCTGACACGTATTAGCTGAATTTTGATCTAAAATTTTTATTGCACAATGTTCTATTCACACGATTAATGTTCACCACTGAATTAAGTGCATTGAAAAGGAAGGAGATAACGTTGAAAATTTTTCTTTGAAATGAACGCTTTTTTATTAGACTATGATCTTATTGGTGTACCTACGATTAATATTCGGACCATCTTCATCTTTGTTGTTTTTCATACAACGTTTCGGCCGTTGCACTCTACGGCCTTCGTCAGGTATCATCTGGTAGATGTGGGGAAGTAACGAACCGAACCCTTTATTTATCCGACGGGGGTATATTGACCGTACTCCCCTTTTGGAATTAGTAGTATTGTATTATACTGTCTCGCACTAGTGCGAGACAGTATAACAATAAATAAATAGAAATAATATATATATATATATATATATATATATATATATATATATATATATATATAATTAGAGATCAATCGTTTATTTATATAAGGCCCTTTAAAAACGACAGTCAAGGAATATCGTTTTAATTTTTAAAAATAGTTTTTCTTACCTCTCATAAGAGAATAAATGTCGGGTTCAAACTGATGTAAAATTTAATCCGATCGAGCGCTTTCATTTGCTCTACCAGTCAACATCAAGAACTTTAGGTTAATGATAACATTTTTCACGATCTTTATAATCTACTCATTACAAATTCATTTTGTTTGTATTTCATCACATCATGGTAATGTTTTTGTTATTGTTATGGAGATTGTTTAAACTGGTTTTATTTTGTTATCTATGATGTCGTTATGGAAACTATTGTTTATAAACGTTTACTTGAGATTTGAAATTGAGATGGTAAAGATTCTTTACTAGTGCGTTTTATTGTATGATCTCATTCTTTCGGGGTGGGATTTTTTAGTCATCAAATGCATTTAATACTCCTTGCTCATGCTAATGGCAGACCTTTCTGAGTATACATGTGTGTGTGTGTGTCAAAGATGGATGTATATGATCCGACAGAATGATAATAAATTGCGTTATATAATACAGAAACTCTTTGTTGAAATGATCTTCCGACATTACACGTTTGATGTATCACTCAGCCTAGACAGCAGAAATAGAATAAGCAATTAAATAAAATGGGGCTGTTGCAGGAATATATCATCATACATACATATATGATTAAATAAAGGATTCACTACGCTAACATCTTTATGTTTCTAACGGAGATACATTGATCATGAAATTTCACTGTATGACATACGATCTGTGTGTTAAACGCTCACCTCAGAATTATGTGAATTGACAAGAAAGGTGATTATGTCGAGGTATACATTTGCTGGATAAAATAAATGCTTCTTTTAAAATTGAGCTATGAGCTTGTTGACTGATTCATTTACCAGCGTAAATCACTCATCTTAGTTCGGCTGATACGGAAGATACGAATGTTTTGACATTTTTTTTTTCAGGGCTTAGTCTGTTCTTCTCGTTTTATCATCTTCGAATAACGAAAATTTCTGGTCTCCAGACATGCGTGTCCTAATGCCAAAAATGAACTGAAGACTGGTAACTAAGGATCTGTCGGCCAGACAGCACTTCTCGACCTCTTCGCCTAAAGGGATATGGTTTGTCTGCGGCAGTCTGGGAGAACAAAGCGGTTTCTAGAAGACTCACCTTGAAAATTCTATTTTAACCCCTAGAGAAGCAAACAGTGCTTTTAAAAAAAAGCAACTGGCGATACTGTTATGATCGTTTGCCTGAAAGCAGATGATTTATAATAATTGTAAGCTTTATATTTAGACACTATTCCGTCACTGTCAGTGCTCTTATCATCATTATTGCTATCATCAATCTTTTTGTCGTTAGGATAACAAGACAGCATTTCTCCCACAAGTCTTATTTTCTCCAACCAATAGAAAATAAGTATAGATTTCGGCTGCGAAAATAAAGCGTTCATATGGAAAAAAAATTTCGTAAGCCGAATTAACAAAAAGTGAAGAAATAATTACCATTATTTTATACAGGAAAAATTGAGTGAGCCAAGAGCCCCTAAAATGATGATATTGTCATGTTAGCTGGAGTCGTCGGAGGTCGAGATGGTGAGTGCAAGAGACTGAGTGTAGGAGAGAGAGAGAGAGAGTAGGGAGGGCATACATTGCCTTTATAACAACTCGTTGCAAGACAAACGATATTTTTGAATTTAGCCCTTTTTCGTAAAACCGATAAAGTGGCAAAAAGCAAACTTTCGGAAAGCGGGCGATACGTACATCTATGGAAATAAATGAAAAAAAGAAACACGCTTTCCACACTGACATCTCTTCACCACCTGCACCAGAGCTGCCATTAACAACACATGCTATTTTCTGAAGTAAAAGCAATTCCATTCACATTTTTGCATCCGCCGTCAGCACCCTTATATCACATCAAACCACCATTCGCTATCACAAGTCACAACCATTTAGGACAACAACAGACACTACCGTTCTTTTGATAATGTCTCCCGTCTAAAGAAGGTATAAACGCGGGCTGTGCTCAATCCTTCGGCTTTGTTCTCTCTCTCTCTCTCTCTCTCTCTCTCTCTCTCTCTCTCTCTCTCTCTCTCTCTCTTCAACAGCTCGTTGCAAGACAGACGCTGGGCGATATTTTCGCTTCAATATCTTAATAATCTTGATATCTCGCTTTTCTCTCTCTCTGTGTCTCTGTCTCTTCCAAGGAATACTGAAGGGAAAGGAGCGGACACTGCTTGTTGTGTAGAAGGCGGGAGCTGGGTCCAGACAGGAGAACTGTTCTGCACAGCGGGAAAGAATTGCACTTTAGCTGGAGGCAACAGAATTAGCGACATTTAAGGAACCACACGACACAATAGGAGACAGTAATGAATTTGGTTGAAAGGAAGAGACATATGAAGAGGAAGGTAAAAGTAAGCATGGAAAAAACAGAAAGGAAAGAGGTACAGAAAGTAAATCGAGGGAAACGAAGGGCGGTATAATGCGAGAAAGATAGAGTATGAAGAGCGAAGAAACAAAGAAAAAAAGATGGAGAGATAAATGAAGGAGAGAAAGAAGAATGGCAAGAAGAAAAGAAGGAGAGGGAAAACAGAGAAAGGAAGGAAAAGTGGAGAGATAACGGAATAGAGTCTGAGAAGTAAAGAAAAAGAGAGAGGAATAAGAAAGCTATTGCAAGGGAATAATGGAGAGAATGATAGATATCTGTAGGTTTGACGGCCCTACATTGTATCAAAAAGGGCTTAAGATGTTAAGGTTGCCATGATATATTAGGATTCCACGTGTTGAGGAAATAATTGATTCCCATGGGGTTGACTGAATTTAGCCTTGTGGTGTATTTTTGTTAGTGGTAGAAGGTAATAAGAAAAAATAACATAATTGTCTTCGTTTTTCCTATCTTTTCAGTCAATGGATATTAATTCAGACGCAATAAGAAATATTCGTGTTAATTTTTTTACGTCTCCTTGCGATGTTCCAACATCGCTTCGGACAACAAAAGTTTTACAGGAGTTTAAAGTCAGAAATAAAATTGGGATTTATATTCGGTTAAACTCAGACATAGAAATAGAAAATCCTCCTACACATGGTCCGAAGACCAGTGTGAAAGTATTTCAAAGACCAGTGCGAACGTAGTCCGAAGTCAGAGTGAGAGAGAGATTGACGGAAATGTTTGTTTGTATCGGCTAGAGGCTAAAAGGAAGTGACGTTAGAAGATTCAATGGACCCCCCTCTCGTCTCTTCATCAAAGGGATGCTATCCATAATTACCAACATAGGTAGTCGCCACAAGGTAAGCTCAACTTGATGAAATTTCAGGGTGCTAGATAAAATAGTTTCATTATTCTGAACATTTTTAAATAAGTATATTTGTCGTTAGTGGTTTGGTTTCGCGAACAAAGATTTAAGATGATTTATAGGTTTTTTGCGTACCTTGGTCGCCTCAAATTAATTAGACTTAGATAACCATAGCACACTCAGAATTTGCTCTAGACAGATAATGTGTTATCATAGCAGTGGCGTATGCTGTTTGATATCTTAGGTGTGCTGTCTGTTATGGATTAACAAAAACGCAAAATACTTTAAAATTGTGAAAAAACAGCGGATAGTAAAAGCCTTTTTTGGTATAAACGTCGAACAAATGAAAAGAAACAAGAGAATTAAAGAAAGAAAAACGACATTTAGTTAGGATACAATTATCGGATGATAACAGTGTCTGATAGAAATTCTGTTTTCCTTTAATTCACCAATTTGTATACTCAGGACCACCTTTCCTACATTGCACCAAAAAGGCTTCAACTGTCCGTTTCATTTTGCAGACACAAAAATATTTTTACGTGTCTGTGCATCCGTAGCCTAGAGCGCATCTAAAATATAAAAGCATCATACGCAACTATATTGTAGGTATACAGGGTGTAAATGGCTGTATGTATATGAGCAGACATCGATGTGCCCATACTCATGTGTATACTGCTTCGTGTGAAACCAGCACCTGTTTCAGATCTTATAACAAGTCAAACGAAGTGAAAAACTGGGAGAATAAGGAAAATAAATTCTAAACGAAAAAGTGGGTGGGAACCCAAAACAGAATTGGAAGGGAGTGGGGGACTAAAAGCGGAAGCGCCCCCCTGAGTGTACCATAACACGACCAACTGACAAATGAATCAGTGACTCTAACATCTTTTTTCTGCATTTTATTTACTGTTTGTATCGGGGAAGGCTACGGGTCCCCCAAGAAACTAACACCTTCTCTCTTACTTCCTCCGGTTATTGAGTATCTTCAAAACATGCCATATTTGATGGCATGTTATACTCACGGGCATGTAAGACCCCCGCACATTACGCACACTCACATTCCAGCAGGGAATGATATGAAAAACCCATGCAAGTATGAAGGCCCTCAGTACAAAACGGTTTAAATAGAGAGAGAGGTTGCAGTCAGTTGTTTAATAGGATTGTAAATTCACATATACTCGATTTTTTCTTATTCAAACCATAAAATCTTTAAAAACGTTATATATTTGCAGTTAATTGGTGGCCAGGAACCTATACACCAATTTCCATTCTAATTGGTTCTTAAGTTCAATATTTTTACATATTGACAGATAGTTATCAACATATATAATGTGAAAAAATTCTACAGGGTCGACCATAACTCACAATTTTTCAATTCCTAAGATTTTTTCAACTTTAAAACCAAATTTCAGCAAAATCGATAAAAATTTGAGAAATTTCCCGATTGTAAACAAAAACAATGGTTTTGCTTACAAAATATAAACAAACAATCGAATCGGCCATAATTCACCGATCCACCTGTAGAATTTCTCCGCAGCCTACATGCAAAATTTAATTGAAATATGTTAAGAAATAACAACTTAACCAAGAAACAGACCCGTAAGCTGAGAACCATGCAACGTGCACATGAAAGAATAATGCTGGGCCTCACATGGAGAGACCACAAAACAGCACAACACATCCGGGAAAAGACAAGAGTTAGAGACATCATAGAATCCATAAAAAATCTCAAATGGCGGTGGGCTGGCCACGTTGCAAGAATGGCTGACAATCGATGGACATCACGACTCACAACATGGATTCCCCGAGACCATATGCGCAACCGAGGCCGGCAAAATATTAGATGGAGAGATGAACTAGATTAGTTCAGGAAGTACTGGCTCCGTGACGCCCATGATAGAGAAGTGTGGCAAATCCTGGGGAAGGTCTATGTCCAACGACGGACGCTAAAAGACTGATGATGATGATGATGAAGAAATAACAAAGACATCCAATCGAGAAAAACGACATAATGATGACAATGACTTCTTTTCGCCGGAGACAAAAACATTTATTGTATTTACTGATCAGCATTTAGTGCCATTGAAATAAATAGCCTGACTATATCAGAAAGAAACGTGAACAAAACATACGACTAGGACAGCAACAAATATTCTAAATAATAATAACACCGCAATAATCTACAAAAGAAAAAAACCCGGGGTATATTTTTGGAATCATTTGAGAGGGGTCATTATGTGCAATCAAATACGGTACTTTCAGCGAAATGAATCGATCTGATGATCGATTAATTGATTGACTCTTGGCAGGAGTTATGTTTACTCACATTGTAGTACTAGAAACTGTCTACCAAATCTGTCACCAAAACTGTCAGCATAGGTTTCTTAGGCTTTAATTCGGTCTGGCTGTCTGGGTGGCCATACATATGTATATCACGCGCCAATACAACTGAAGAGTTGAAAATTTAAACAATAACTCTTTGTCATGTCTGAAAAGAATTTCTTTTTTTCGTAAGTTCAAGCTAAATTGGTTCCTTAGTTTATGTCGAAAGGCTAGAGAAATAAATTATTCATTCATCACCCCTGCTTCCAATCCCAACAAGGCACCTTGGTTTCTATTGAGTGACTAATCAGACCTGTTTTCAATATAGTTTCAAAGAATGATATTGATTTATTGGCTCATGGATGAGTTTTTTTTCATGGGGAGTTGTTTGAACTATGTTTACTGACACAGAAGTATTTTGAAATTTGGGCTAGTTTTTACTTCCTGTTATTCAAAAAGTGAGAAAAAAACATACAGAAATCGAGGTAGGGGCATCTGTTTGTTGTTGGGCGATGGTTAGTTAAACGATCTTGCTTGTCAATGCTTATTGCCAAGAAAGATCGAACTCTTTGATTTACGCTTAGTAACGTCAAATCCGAAGGAAAGAATAAACCTGCAATATACCCAGAGGCCGCCATCATCATCATCATCATCATCATCATCATCATCAACAACATTAATGTCTGCAGTTTTATTGTCCAAATGAGTCAGCAACTTGACATCACCTTCGACAACACTTCCAGTGTTGTTCTCTTTGTCCTCAGTTATTATCTTCATTGCATAGAAATTATAACCAGCATCCGATTTTTTTTCTTTGGGATCTCTTTTTTTCTACTCACATAAAAATAGTTCTCCCAGAAGAATCTTTCTTTCTTTCAATTTTTGGTGCTTTTAATCCAATAGACCGTCGAATAATCCAAACTTTCGTTAGATTTGAGAAAAAAAATTGAAGGTCTAATCAGTTCTTTTCATTTATCAGTAACTATAATGCTAAACTGGACACTTACTTTCAGTCATTTTCATAGAATTAAGAACGGAAGTACAACTTGAATTACTTGATTCTAATTATGGTGCAAACTGCATGTTGTTTGAAAAATGAAAAGAAATAAGGGAATTCATGCCAAATAAAATCATATCAGAGTGAAAAAGATTCACGTGAGCCGTAGTTCCGGAATGTTGAAAAGTAACTGCCCTGATTAGCATTAGAGTTACACTGTAAATAGAACCTCCCATGTGAAACCTTTAAAAACATATTTCTTTGTGAGCGGCCGAGTGAAATTCGTCTGTTCCCTTTTGTGCATCCGTAGTCTATTTCGACAATGGTGAAAAGTTATATGGATGCATAACGAAAGAATGCCTTTTTTGAAAATTATTTTCTATTCATATTTTATTACAATGATTTAGGTGAGTGTTTTGTATCATTTTTTTTCTCAGGTGAGAATGGGACGAGAGAAAGGGGCTAGAAATCGTATTAACATCAGTTGTGCCCCCCTTATCCTAATCTTGAACATTTTATCTTTTCTTTACAGTTGATGATGTTCAGCCGATGGTGACCCAAACAAACATGAATCTCTCAGTTTGTTAGAAATCTTTTTCTCTTGTGCTGTGAAGATCGAACGAACTATTCAAATTTTCTTTTTTTACACAGATATGATTGCGTTTGTGTATGAGCAACTCATGAAATACAGGTTCAAAGACAAACCTAACAGTCCTGGCTCGGATTCACTCAGCAAGGTCAAATGCCCCAAAGGGGTAATCAGTCAACTAGATAGGCATCGCTTAAGATATGCAGCTGAGGTGATGGTGATTATATATATATATATATATATATATATATATATATATATATATATATATATGTATGTGTGTGTGTGTGTGTGTGTGACCCAATAATTAATGCACCTCTATCCAGGGTTGAGCACTCTTTAAGTGAGGTAACTCATCTATTGTAAGTTTATGCAATGCTCTTCCAGAGGAATAGAGCACTCTGGTGGATGGGGACTTTCGGCGTAAATAAATATATCGCTTAAATTCAGCCTTACTGACCGTCCAGTTCCGTAGTCCAGAGGTTGGATATCAGCCTCCTAGTCTGAAGCAAAGGTTTCAATTCTGCCTTGCAGTACTGGATGAGATCATGGAAAGTCTATAGCCACACTGAAGAGATGTGGGTGACACAATAATAAATATATATATATATATATATATATATATATATATATATATATATATATATATGTGTGTGTGTGTGTGTGTATATATATATATATATATATATATAAACAAACTATAAATTGCGTTATATTATATTGAAACTTATGTGAAAAGATTTCCCTTCGTTAGACAAAATGGTAAGAATAAACAATGAAAGAAAAAGAGGCTGCTGTACGAATCGAACCTGCCACTGTTATGTAGTCTATTCAAATTAGTGATGCACTGAACAGCCCACCGATAAGACTAGATAAGACTAAGGCCAAATGACTGCTTTCAACCAGAATTCTCATCTCGTTTATTCTCGGTCTTTTCTAGTCTCTTTCAACGCGACTGTATGTATTTAGGAAATGGACATATTTGGACCGATAGAATGAATCATAAATTGGATTGTATTATATAGAGACTTATTGAATGATATTTTAACCGAGTAACGACGGGAAATCATTTCAGATAAGTTTCTTCATAATATAACGCAATTCATAGTTCATTCTGTCGGATTAAAATGCCCATTTCTTAATTTTATTTATATATATATATATATATATATATATATATATATATATATATATATATATATATATATATATACACACAGCACACACCACTGATGATGGGAAGAATCCCGAAACATATATGTCTCACTCTCTACAGTACACATTATATATATATATATATATATATATATATATATAGAGAGAGAGAGAGAGAGAGAGAGAGAGAGAAATCCATGTATTATCAAAAGAATTTCTTGTAGCCACTTACAATCGTTACACATCTAATTGATTTGCATTAGCTCTTACATACATGACAGTGAGGAGTTTATATATGTTCAGGTCTGGTCAGTCTGGTTAGTCACTCAATAGAAACCATAACATGACCATTAACTTTTAATAGCATGAAAAAAGGGAAAGGGGATGATCGATGAATGTTACTTCACTGTGATAAGGCTGTGACGAATTTTTTTTAAAGTCTAAATTCCCCGAAAAAAAACGTAATTTCTGCTTGAAAAAATTAAGGGCTTGATTTAACAAAAACTTACGTTGTAAAATTGAACCTCTAATTAAACACCTATTATGGGGATGAATTTCGAAAAATGATAAAAAATAAGACATAATAAGGAAAATCTTTAGAATTGCAGTCCTTTAGCTCCATTGGTATGTCTTGTGTAGATATAAGCAGCCGGTCAACCAACCAGACTTACTTAAAAACTAAAGAAACCTATGTTGATGGTGAGTGTGTAAATGTTGGCAGTTTTGATAGACAATTTTCTTATAAGTTCGACTGCAACAGTTTTGTCCTACTTCTTCCTGAAAGGTAGATTAATTATCGGCGAGTGGTTTCCCCAAGTTCTCACTCATCTGCGACTTTATTTTTGTCAATCAAAGTATCTTGTGATGAGACGAAATGCAGAAAATCCATTCTTATCCCAATAACATTGGTGTGAAATGAACTTGAGAAACCTCAGCAGGAATTATACATATATATAGAGAGAGATAGATAGATAGATAGATAGATAGATAGATAGATAATTATAAATTGCGTATATATATGTATATATATAGATGTATAAATTGCGTTATGACACATTGAAACTCTATTTGAAATGATCTCGTTATTACACGGTGAATGTATCATTTGGCCTTGACGATTTAAATTTCAAAAAGAGTTTCAATATAATAGTACGCAATTTATAATCATTTCTAATAACACACATTCATTTCTTAATACACACACTCAAACACACACATACACACAAATTTATATATATATATATATATATGGGGGGGTATTTCGATTGGGAATATTTAACTAGTACCACACAAAATACTTGGGTAGTAAGAAAAAGATTCATATATTTGTACTTTCACTTCACTTCTTTTGAAGTCACCACATACTTCTTAGTGATAACCATTGATGAAGGAGATGAACCGCGAAACATGCCTGGAAAATCAGCAACATAAATTCCATATAACATTCCATATACATTGAATATACGTGTCATGTCTTGATTTGAATAATAAATCCATTTTTATGTAAATTTATGTGTGTGTGTGTGTGTGTGTTAGTGAGTGTGAGTGTGTTTATCACAAAATGCAGAACGAAAGCTAAATATTTTTCATGGAGATACGGTAAAAAAAAATAAAAAGAATCGTCGTCGAGACAGAAGTAAAACAAGAAAAGAAAGCGCGAAAACCAGATAAAGAAAATGTCTGCAATGTTGTGGGCGTGGCCGTTACAAAATGAAATGACGTCACGTCCAGGGGTAACAATTTTATGAGAGCACAAGCAGATCTTTGCATTCGTTGCAAAATCAATTAATTTTTCGCTTTTTCTCTCTTTGTTTGTCACTCTTGTCCATTCTGGACAAAGGAGAATGCATTATGCTCATTGTGTCGGTCTTCGTCACCACCGGGAGGCAAAGAGTGGCACACTGGGGAAGATAACACTCAATTGTCATGATAAGTACGTATGGTGAACACCAGAGGCTGGCAAATATGCACACAATGCGCAGATTAGTTCTCAGCCTTGTATGCACTTATCAGTGTGTGACCATAGACGTAGACCAACAGAAAGGCAGCACGCAAATGCATGTGCAGCGAAATCTCAGCGAGATAGGGGCCCTAACTACAATACTCAGATACAAACACACACGCATTCATTTCAGACGCCGACAAAAGATAGCCACTCTTATCATTTATTCACACTTGCGCTTGCGGGCGTACTAAACCGCAAACAGACTCGATATTTACTAAAGATGGTGCTACGCTAATCTTCTAGGAGGATCTGCAAGTCTAGAAAATCAACATTCAGGATCCCGAACTTGGCCTAGGCTTGAACGCCAACCCCTGCCACCGTTGGGAAATTCGTTAACAATTACTATCACAAAGCAGACTTCTCTTTCTTTTATTTCTCTTTCCAACGTCCCTCGATACTTATTAATCTTAGTTTAGAGAGGCAAAAAGCCAATTAGCAGAGAATGGTAGTTTAGGATTATGCTACACCAAACTTCCGTGTTAGGAGGGCCTGCGTGTCTAGAAAATCTACATTCAAAATCACGTATTTGACCTGGACTGGTGTCTGGCACTGATGGGGAATGCAGAACTAATGCCCACTCCCAACAGACATCCATACGTATGAACATGCATAAGTGTTAACATACATAATACATACGTATACGCACAAAGGACTTGGTTCATGAATGTATCTTATACCAGTTCTACTAGTCGAGGATCTAGAAAGAAAAATCAGGAATCCAAATGCTGATTTTTTAAGCGGGTGGGCATGTCAACTTCAGAGATTTTCTTACAGAAATCGTCCAGAAATATCAATATTCGAATTCATAATTTTAATAAAGCAAACGACATTTTTGCTCATCTCCAAGAATGGCACGAAGGACAATATTCTTTGCAGTGGACTGTCCCCCTCCTCCTGCTTTACAATTCTTCACTATCTAATTCTGAAAACAGACGTGCTGATTTAGACCGGTTCTGGAGATATTGGCGCTGTAAGGCCAACGATAGTGAGAGCTGGTGAGTCTTGGGGGAGGTCCTATGTCTAACGTTGGACTTTAAAAGGCTGCTCATGATGATGACGATGACTCTGAATATTGCAATGTTGCAGCTGCAAAAAAAAAAAAAAAAAAAAAAAGCATGTAAATGTCCCTGGATAAATACCAATGCTGCACGTATATATAAACGTCGCTGAAATGTTAGGTAATCATTATTAATGGATCCACGGTTTCTAATTTCTAACAGTAAAGTCAACTTGTTTTGGGGTAATTTAGGAAGCGTCGCAGACAAGGCAGTTGATAATCATAATTACACTTTACACCATTTCGGCATACGAAATGTTTTGTAGAAATGCTTATTCTGGAATGCTGAAGATCATCAGAAGTGGCATAGGTTCATTAAGGATACAAGTAATGAAGAGATTAGGTTTCGAGTCCAGGGACACAATCTAGAGAGAGAAGCTATTTGTGCGACCGAAATTTGAACGGAAGGTTATATACTATAGGCGTTGATGTGATGGAGCTGAGATGTAATGTCGTGTGAGGAGAGGGTGGAGCTAATAGGATTATCCTTGTGGCTATCAGAAAAAAACCTGGACGAGATGATGTTATTAAAGATGACACGTGACGTTGTCACATGACACAAAATCTGTGTCTAGTAGATGATAATGACAATAAAGCTAATTTCAGCGCTGTGGGCGACGACAACCAGTTTACGACTCCTCGGCAATTATAAACAACGACGACGACGACAACAACAACAACAACAACAACAACAACAACATAATAATAATAATAATAATAATAATAATAATAATAATAATAATAAGATACTGCAACGTTCATTGTCAACAGTGACCCAACAGATGAAGGGAAATGAAAGTAGAATCGTAAACCGCAGCACAGACATGATAGGCGGAAGAGAGAGGAGACGTTGGCTGAAGACCTGATGAGACTTATTGTCACTCAGCCTTCAGGAATGACCACTGGGCAACTGGTGAGAAACTGTAAACCGCAGTATTACTGCGACCTATGAGTATTAGGAGAGAAGGGCTGGAGACTTGTGGAGACTCGATGTCACTCAAACTCCAGCGGTTACTACCAGGCAACTGTTGTGAGATTGCAAATAATAATAATAATAATAATAATAATAATAATAATAATAATAATAATAAACGAACAAATGAGAAACATGGGGGAAAGAATGATATGAAAAAAACAATATTTGACGGTTGAAATTTAATAAAATGGATGAACAAAGGAAGTACACAGGACCTTTCCCTAGGATGTATAAGAACGGAACGGACCAGAAAGGTCATGATTATGCACAAGGCCCCACATCCAGGGACGATACTGAAATACTATGCATAAAAAAAGAGAAGGGGGAAGAAGGGTCATCAGTGCTGAGAACTGGGTTCAGCGGCAAAAATTGGCTTTGCAAAATACTCACTAGAGCATAGTAATGAAAATAAGGCAACTGCCCATGACAATACGGTAAGCGGTAAGACGACGGCGAACGCAGGGACAGTGAGGGACGCAACAATCAAAGAATATGGGATAAGAAAAATCTCAACTGAGAATTTAAATGGCAGACTATCGCAAACGGAGGTCATGGTTACGATAAGGACACCTGAAAAAAGAAACGGAAAGGATATCAAGGAAATCATTGAAAAAAAAAACTCAAATGGCAATGGGCTAGTCGTGTTGTAAGAAACATCAGACAACTTCTAGGCATCAATACTCACAAGGTAGATTCCTCATATTCGAAATGGTGACAACAAAATAAGATGACGTGACGAACTACCCTTCGATCGATAGGTGTGATGTATCTTGGGGAAGGTCTATGTCCAACGAAGGGTAATGAAACGTTGCTACTAATGATGATGATGATGATGATGATGATGATTGGGAATCACCCCATTGCAATAGAGTAGTAGAGGCAGAAATATCTATTGATATCTGCGGCAATAACCAAAGGAACTGGGCAATTTCAAGTGTTATATTCCGTCATTGTACAATGGAGAATAAAGCTCGACTTTTGCGCTGAGATAGACACCCTGACCCCTTGATCAAGCCTTCTCACCGAGGATGAGGGGGTTTGAAAGTTGGAACCGTATAGTCAATTAACGATAATGGTACAGTGCAATTGTTTTATGTAACCCCAGCTTAATATTTCCATGCAAAATGACTGCATTATTGTCAATGGCCAGGTGCCTAATCTGGAATCTCGATCATTCATAGGGTCGTATTCGGTCACCCAACAAATAGCAGGTGAAATGTCTAGTATGTAACAGGGTTGGCACTCGATCAGAATGTATGCTTTGGCCCTTCCCTCCCCCCTGCGTATTTTTCAGCTAAATCAGCATTTTGAACGACCGTAGCCACCAAAGGTGGCGAAGGGTTATATCCTATTTTATATGTGGGTGTGTTTATGTTCGTGTGTTCCGGCACTCTTGGCTTTACGAGTGAGTCTACAGACTTGAAAATTAACATCAGTACTCAAATAAACCCCTTTTTTATTTATTCATCTATCTTTGGAAAAAAAAAATTTGCTTGATCTTGGTTTGGAGGA
>OY735212.1:45858247-46083247 GCA_963457665.1 Thysanoteuthis rhombus | reverse complement strand
ATTTTTTTTTCTTAATCAATCTCATTTCGTTGTTCCAGCTTTTCATTCCTTTTTTTCCCTTACCTATATCCTTTCTTTATGAAATCCCTCTTTTCCGTCTTATATTAATCATCGCTCTATTTCTCATTCCATCCATCTATTTCTCTCGATATCAATTTCTAAAAAAAAAAAACCAACTCCCTCATCTCTCCATCTCTCCATCTCTCTCTCTCTCTCTCTCTCTCTCTCTCTCTCTCTCTCTCTCTCTCTCTCTCTCTCTCTCTCTCTCTCTCTGTGCACCCCCTCCGTTTCTCTCGCTGGCCAAATTCAAATCTTATCCATGGCTCGGAGTTCGTGATGACGTAATCGCTGACTGTTCTAAATTAGCTTTTGCATTGTAGGAGGAGGGCAGAGTTTTCATTGTGCCCCGGATGACCATGTGACAATGACATTGGCCACACACGCACATACCTAACAACTTTCCTATATGTGTGTATGTACGCGTGTATAAAGTCACGCACTAATCCAATCCGTAATGTTGTTTTTTTTTTAACCGAACAGTCCCGGATTTAGACTTAAACAGACCCTAAGCTATGATAAGCTTGGTAACCACTTCTTGAGAAAAAAAAAATATGTAAAACTTGTAAATGAATATACGATTTTTAACCAGGGATGCAAAATCAGTCATTTTTCGGCTCGCCGATTTTTCTTCTATTCAGCCGATAAGAATCTGCAGATAGCTGAAAATGTAGCCATTTTAGAAAGATAATTAACTGATTTAATCTTTTTCTCATAGCCAAATCTAAACAGATATTTAATATTTTTAGCCATTAAGTTACCTGAAAATTGGAATGTTTAGCCGATTTAGCCATTTATGAAGGCAGGTCAATGCAAATCAAACTACGTAGGAAAAATGTTTTCATACTTATTATTATTTTTTCTACTCGACCAAATTTTAACCATCTCTCTTGCTTAAAGAATGTTTTTAGCGTCAGATACTTTTTTTTGAAAAATCTACAATTAATAAAAATAAATGTACAATTTTTATCAGTCATTTTCTTCTGAAGTCTTTGTATAGGATTATTTTGTTTGATAATTGAGCTTTAAATAAGTATAAAGGAATATTTAGCCTCAAAGTTCAATTTTGAGGAAACAACTGCCGATGAAGAAGCCTAAACCCGGCACTGCTGGCAACTAGTAATATGCAAGAATACCTTGAATAGTGCGGGTTTTAATGTAGTACAGTCATGGTATTGTCGTTAAAATTCATGTGAATGTAAGCTGAAAACATAAGCACAATTTTGCTGTTTTGAACAGAACAGTAAATTTTGGAACGAATTAGCCGCACTAATCAAAGTACACCTGTATATACAATATTCAAACCTGTATCTATGTATGTGTAATAAGTACATAGATATATGTATGTAAATATTCATATTCAATATTGTACATCTGTGCCGTGTGTGTGTGTGTGTGTGTGTGTGTATGTGTGTGTGTGTGTGTGTGTGTGTGTGTGTTCACACGCGTGCTGATTTATTTCCATTCGTTTTCACGTAGACGTACATGCAACGATATCATTTTCGTACTTTGTTGAATGGCCGTATCACCATAAATACCAACCTGCCGACTGGGTTATGGATTCTTCTCTCTTTGTTCGTTTGTGTGCCTCTTGGTGTGTCTGTGTGTGTCTCTTTGTGTCTCCAGGCGCCCCTGCTTACGTTTTGGGAGCTACAACCGAGGAGATTTGCCTTGTTCGGTAAATCAGATCACCCGGTTATTGGGTTCAAAATTGTTGGTCCAAAAGCAGTCTTATTATTTGGAATCTACAATATATATATATATATATATATATATATATAAACTGAGAAGTATGCAACGTGTGCAATAGACAATCATGCTCAACCTTATATGGAGAGATCACAAGACAGCACAGCATATAAGGAAGAAAACGGGAGCCTGAGACATAGAAACTATTAAAAAGCTCAAATGGCAATGGGCGGGCCATGTTGCAAGACTGAATGACAATCGATGGACATGGATCCCCAGTGATCACATCAAAAATCGAGGCCAGCAGAATACAAGATGGAGAGATGAACTAGACTGATTCAGGAAATACTGGCTCTGCGACGCGCATGATAGAGAAAGGTGGTGGATCCTGGGGAAGGTCTATGTCCAACGACAGACGTTGAAAGACTGATGATCAACAATGCCGAAATCTGGTGCTGGTATTTTTAAAAGAATATGATTTCAGATAGATTTGTTGATAATCAGTTCCGGTACTCGTACACACATACGGTGATTCATTTACGCGAGTCGCAGATATTTGTATCAAAGTTTGTTATGCGCTTCCGTTGAAGTGGTTTTATTTTGTAATGTATACATTGGCAAAATGACAAGTCTTGCTTTACGTCCGAAGATATCTCGAATCAATTAACCACTTCAAGAAAATAAAACGATGCATAACGATTGGTTGGGAAGTATTTATAAGTTTAAAACGTAAAGTATACAATCAATGCGTAAATATCAGCTGTGACGTACGAATGCAAAACCTGGAAACTTACAAAACTTACGTGGAAACCAACTCGGAATCTCGCAGAAGGCAATAGAAAGAGCGAAGCTAGGAATAATCCTTAGAATAACGATAGAAAAATATCAACATTGTTACGAGAAAGGAACACAGTGAACGATCTCGTGCAAGTAATTAAGTGACCAGGATGCAGATGTGCTTAGCACTTAGCAAGAAGGAAGAACCACAGATGGAGCAGAGGCTAACGATTGGTGCCCATGGTAAACGCAGTATGAAAAGACCGGATGCAAAATGTAGGTATTAGATAGAGAAGTTTCCCGATAAGACCGAATTTTGAGTGCAATCACAGTCGCCGTAGAAGAAGATGGGAAAGGTTATTGTGCAGCGATGGACTTCAAACGGCTGCTGTTGCTGATGATAATTCTTTACTCATTTACGTGGTCGGCTGTTTGATTTGCTACTCGGTTAATTCCGGTGCCGGACGAATTATTGTTTTGATTATCATGCACACACACACACAAAGACATACACACACACTCACACACGCACAAACACTCACACACACACATATATATTCATATAGTTTTGGAAATTTGCTCTTTTATGCTTCTAAGGTGGATGTTAACACTGAAAGAGAAGGTTTTTTAGGAAATTTCAGCAGCAGCCTTTTAGTGTCTATTGTTGGACATAGACATTCTCGTATATTCACCGGGTCACCCTATCATGGTAGTTTTATACCTGATTTGAAGTAACTTTCGTTAATAAGATGGCTAACAGTAGCTCTTTGTGGAATTTTATTAAATCAGTTTCATTATTTCTTTCATTTGTACCGTAAGCTTCAGAGTTTGTGACATTAATATATTTACTCTGACCTCCTGCTAATTTTAGATGTATTGTATTGTTCAATTCTATAACGAGATCTTCATGCAGAATTTTGGTGTAAAGTGTATTAAATTCGTACGTTGAAATGGATTTGGCTTTTTTACGAGCCTTTATAATATCCAGTTTATCCTTGACTGGCATAAAATTGTTCAATACACAGGACAGATTTGAGTTACTATAGAATTTACTTTTAATATGGAATTTGTGTATTTGATTGCATATCAGCCTAACAACTTTAGGAATTGCTATTTTCGAGGCTTTGTACTACGTGTTTCAGAGCCTACAGTATATGGAGCACCGGTTAGTGTTTTATGCATCTTCGGTATCCCAAACATCTTTGGTGGTGTTTATCGCTTATCTTCTATTTTTAGTCTAATTTTTTTTCATAGTTCAATGTTATTAAAAGTAATTTCATTAGGATCCGGTATAGATATTTGATATGTCGACGATGGTGACCCAATAATTCCTATTTACGACTGAAGTGTTTGGATATAGTCACGCTTACTTATAAATGCTATATTATTTATTGCTTTGTCAATTGGAATTATAACTTATTTTGATGTCTATAGAGTGTAGAAAATACATATAGAGTAAATCATGTATATTTTTCTAATATTCTCTTTCAGAGAGTGCTCAATACTTGATGTGTAGGAAATATATTGATATTATAAAAAAATTAGGTTTATTAAAATAGTGACCGTTGTTTCACTATACAAGATTATTCAAATAGACCTTGACCCTCGAGAACCGCTATACTAGGTTATTCAAATAGACCTTAAAACCTAATTAAAGGTTTGGATTTCGGATGCTGATTTTCAAGGCAGACATTTTTATTCCACTAGGAAAATTTGTGCAACACAATCTTCCTACCCTATACTACTTGTTTGGTTAGCGCTAGACTAAGGTTAGTTCAGTAATTATACTATATCTGTATGCCATAGATGTTAGTTGGCGTGGACACAAGATTAAATTTAGGCGGTGAGGAACGAACTCACGTGACTGATTTGCAAGACTCGCTCATTGCATTGAGCAGTTTTTTATCTTTTATTCAAATAATATGTTATGTGCAAAATATATACGTGCAATATATTTATAATAATATATATATAATATGTATACGTTTGAGCGTGATGTATTTGAGTAAACGCACACATATATTGGCATCAATATGAGTGATTGTGATGTAATGTGAGAATTTGAGAAAACAATACATATCTTTATGTGCATCTATATATATGTATGTCTACTTGTATAAATTCTTGAATACACGTAAGTTTATATAATATGAATATAATGATTTTAAAAAGTGAACGTATGAATTTGCGCATCAGTATGCTTATCTGTCTGTCTATATGTATCTATGTAATGCTAACATATAAAAACGCTCGAAATTCCCCAATGACTAAATATATTCGTGCAAGTGCAAGTCTGACGTTAGCAGAAACCACTCCTAGAATAATGTGTTTACGGTAAGACGATGGTGATACTGGCTCGAAACATCATTTATGATTCAGATCTGAATCAACACAGGGCACAAAAACAAAAACAAAAAAAATGAAGAGAAACCATTGGTTGGAGAAGAAAACTGACGATGAGGTAACGCTGAAATAACAAAATGGCGGTGGAGAAGGTGATGTAACGAAAAGAGAAAGAGGAGGAAAGAGGATGTGAGATGGCACTGTCGTAGATGACATGCGCAGAAGGTCAGGATTATCAGACTGACATACGTCCGTCTGCGTGTATTCATTGACCCTTCTATTTACGTGTCTGTATTTATTTCCCTTTTTGTATGAGTCTTTGCTTCGCAGCTAACTTCCTGCATTTATTTTTTTGTGTGGCTTTATCGTCTTGTATCTAATGTGTATGTACATGCGTGCAACCATGAGCCTTGAGATTGACGGGGGGAGACACCAGCGTTGGGGACGTTGCCGGGCTATTAATGGAGATATGGTGTATGACCAAACCGGGTGGACTGGAAAAAGAGAATGGGTGAAGCAAAATGAAGAATGAAGGGGTCTTTAAAAGGTATTTTTAAAATTCAGTGGTTGCTTTGTTGGAAAAAAAAGGTGGCATCGATAACATTGGGATAGGAGGAGTAGGAAGAGAGTGCTATTCAATGAAAGAAAAACACGGCGAGATAGGAATGAGTAATGAAATAATGGGGGAAGGGGTATTATGAATTGGGCTCACTGATTGGCTGAAAACTAGTGCAGGCAGTTAATGAAATTTTGTCCGGTGAGAATAACGTTATTCAAGTTGCCAAAATATGGGAAGGAAGGGAGGGGATAAGTGCCGAAAGGAGGGACAGCTTACGTGAAAAGGTGTAGGTGGATATGGGATCTTTATGAGAAAGATATGTGCGTCAGCGTGAGCAGATGTGTATGTGTGTGTGTGTTTATGTGTTTGTCAGTGTAGATATAGACGTTCAATATTTGTTCCTCTCAGGTAGGTGGTGAAACACAGAGTCAAAGGGCGCACGAACACGCGTACGGACTGAGGAGTGGCCCGCCCCGGTCGACACCATATTTCGCTATTTTCTGGCCATTTTAGACTATTTATGGTCGCTTTTATGCACGCGTTTTGGCATTTTAAACATGTTTTTGGAGATCGATTTAGCACAAAATAAAATTGAATCGGTAATACTTGGGGTGACACCCTGAGTTACCGCCCCAGTTGACACCAATCCTAGGATCCCCACTACACACATGCACACACATACGCACACAAATATATTATACTATTCAAAAATCTATTTGAAATTACCTTTCGTTGTTACATGGAAAATGAGTCATTCGACCTAGACAATGTGAATAAGATAAACAATTGAAGTAAAATGGGGCCGCCGTAGGGATCGAACCTGTTGTAGCGGTGCTCTTACCATTGGGCTAAACGGCCTTTAGGAAAGGCAAAAGCCCAAAGGCAATCACCCTTTTATACCAATTCCTCTCATCTTGTCCATTTCAGCGCTGTTTTATTTCTAAAGCCAACCATTATACTGTTAAGAAATCAATATATAATCCGACAGGTGAGTACTTAACATAACAGTTTGACAACTCTTCCATATAACAATGGGAGTTCGCTTCATCAATCCCCTTGATCGATTCTGAACAGGAATTTAAAAGGATAGAAACAGAAGTTTTGACTGTTTGATTCTTTTTTTTTTAAATACATTTTGCGGAAATTAAGCATTCAGTAGGAAGAAAACAGGACTAAATGGATGCCTTATTGTTTGGTTCTCCTTGCATAAAGTTCCACTTTTTTAACTCTCAAAATCAAGTGATTAGAAGCAAAATGTCTGTTTGATAATATATTTATTACAGATACAATATATATATATATATATATATATATATATATATATATATATATATATATATATATATATATATATATATGTACATAATGGTCTTATTCATATATATATATATATATATATATATATATATATATATATGTACATAATGGTCTTATATATATATATATATATATATATATATATATATATATATATAATAAGACCATATAGATGCATGCATATGTACGTGTTAAAGGCTTCAGATAGGACAGATAGACTGGGATAGATATGACCGGATGATTATATATATATATATATATATGTGTGTGTGTGTGTGTGTGTGTGTAAGTGTGTGTGTGTGTGTGTGTGTGTAAGTGTGTGTGTGTGTGTGCGAGTATCTATATATCTGTCTATGCATAAATGAACAATAGGGAATGAGACAAATTCAGGTGTAAAAATATAAGGAGACTTCAATCGTTGATAAATTCATCAAAAATTGATCAGTATGCAATACATATATATATATATATATATATGTATTTATATGCTTTACATATGTACATGAATTTGTCTCATTCCCTATTGTTCACACACACACACACACCTATATCATATTACTTAGAAACTCTATCGAAATTTCTTCCCGTTAATACAGCGTAAATAGAATAAACAATAACAGAAAATCGAACCTACAAACGATAATTAGCTGCTTTAACGTAGCGTTGCTCTCACCATTGAGCCAAACATCGCTCTTACCATTGAGCCAAACATCCTGCCGTTTAGGCAAGAGCCTAAATAACTGCTATAAGTCCAAATTCTCACATTTTTCATTCATTGCCAACATTGCGCTGACAATTATGTTATTAAGAAATGGATATATAATCAAACAGAAATAATAATGAATGCGTTATATTACTTTGAAAACTATTTGAAATTACCTCCCATTAACTCAAGGTTAGATAGTGTGTGTGCATGTGGGGAGGAGTCGTTCTAACGAGTAATAGCCTAAAAAAATGGAACCGAGTTCGAATTCCAGCCGAGATAATTTGTGGCCTCTTTGCAGTAATACACTTGGGAAAGGCATCAATCCATCTAGGTCAATAAGTCAGGTTTACGTGCGAAAATGGATTTTTAGAGGTTCTGTCCGATCGTTATGTCGGTTGGCCGATCAGTCACCATATTTGTTTTTAGCTGTTTCAAGATAGATTTACTTGAAACCTAATAGAAAGGTTTCCCTCGACAAAATGCTTGTAAAATCTTCCATCCAGGGTCATGTGATCTGGCTAAAAAAAACAGCGTTTATGTTCTAAATTTGTTTTTCTCAGCTATTTTGCACCAGACCTACAAGAAACTAGATAGAAAGGTGCTTCTTGATGAGATTCTTCGTACCTAAAAGAATCTCTCAATCAGGGTCACGTGATCTGACAATGATGACGTTTAAAATTTATTGAAACTTGAACTTACAGTTCTTTAAAATGCGTTTATGGTTTACGTTTTTTTATGGGCATTTCAAGACGGAAAACACGCGGTTTCTGGTCTCCCAATGCTGTAATCATTAGCAATCAAATAAAGCCTGGCGGTTCGTTTCCCAGGCAGCACCTCCTCGTTGCCCATCGGAGAAAGGTGGTGTCAGGTAGATCAACTGATGCCTAAGGCAGTGACCTAGGGAACGGCGTTTTTTTTTTTTCGGATTACTCATGACCTTGACTTGTATGTGAGTAACGTATAAATAAATACCTATTATTAAGAGAAGTTTTAGTCATTGATGGCCATGACTGCGTGACAGCTCGCACGTGAATATCGTCTTCGTGGGATTATTTTCGGTCTGTGCTTATGTGTATGTGTGCACGTATACATACAGTTTGTTCTTGCGTATTTGTAGGAAATATATCCTGTTCTATATTTTAACTTATGCAATAAAATTATTATAATTATATATATTCGGACACGGTTGTAAATGTGCGTACGTAAGTCTATTTTGAGTGGAATTGTGCCAATGCTTGTGTGGGTGTGTTTGTATGTCGATACGTACGTTTGGATGTATATGTTCGTTCGAGTGCGTTTATCCGTATATATAAGAGTGTTTTTATGCTTGTACGTATGTCTTTTCATAATTTTGTATGTGTGCGCCTGCATACGCTTTCATGTGTTTTTTGACAAATGCATGTATGTGTGTGTTTGTATTTTTTTATAAAACTGGCGTGGCCAAACCGTGGCTCATGTGTCACAAGCGGCTCTTTGACATTTATTGTGCGGCTCATGGAATATGCTGGCTGAGATTCTAAATCTCAGCATGAAAGATAAAATAGGAAAAAAAATCCTGCTTTATAATGATTTACCCAGTATGGCCTTCAACTCAACAGGTTTAAAAACGTAAGCTGATGTTCATCTCTAATATTATGCAAAAACTTATGTGTCTGTCTGGCCGTGCATCGCTGTTGAACAGACAGACTTTTTTGCATGGATATCGACTTGATCTTGGGATCAAACATAGGCTCTTTTTATTCGATTCCAATACTATCGAACTTAATTTACAATGCGAGTTTTATGTTAAACCGGACGCTTATGGCTATGACTGCGTTCATAGCGTTCAAAAATGCTCTGGGATAAAGTGTTTTTGAAAAGTGTATTTCTCTGGGGAACACCGGGTACCCCGACTAGTCATTGGTAAAAAAAAAAACTAAGAATTTGAATCCAAGAATTTGAATTGTAAATATTAACAAAAACATGTATTCTATCTATCCATACACGTAATTCATCTAAATACTAATTTGTATTACTTTCTGTAACCACAAAGTATACAATACATGTACATAGCCCTGCCTTATACCTGACACTCCTGTGTAACTCTTGCTAACTTCAAATTTCTGTCGTCTGTTTCCCAGCATTCCTTCAGCATTGAAAAACAATATCTTACTCAAATATTGCATTAAGTTTAGGAGAGATTTTTATAACAAAATGTATACTTGATTAGAAAAAAGTGTAAATATTGTTTACGTCTTACGGTTCTCGCGTATCTTGAATTTACAACTTATACAAAGGACTAGTTTGACCACCCCGCGTTATGATAGATTCATGTAGAATATGCATTCGTCATATCAGTGAGTCAGGTGACGATCATGTGATTTGCTGAAATCAGCAGATTATATTAATGCAGTATTAATAAGCCAGTACTTCTTAGACTGGTGAATGGTTCATCCAAGGGTGAATGAAGTTAATTTTGGGATGAATAAAACTACAGGCAGTGAATGACGGCTGAATGAAACAAGAAGAGTGAATGACTTAATTTTCCCAGGTGAAGGGAGTAGCGTTCAATTGTAGTATTTCTTTTTAGTAAACTAGAAAAATTCTAAAAATCTTTCTATTAATTTTTTGTCACTCCTAATGAGTTTTTTTTAATAATCTTCCAGATGCTCAAGATGAATTTTATATAAAATTATACACAACGGAAAATAAGACAAGAAAAATTTAGTCGTGGGTAAATGAAATTCTGTGATAAAAACTCAAAGACGAAAGGAACAGTAATAAGTCATGATTTGGTTTCAGAGCATGCTGGGGTTCAGTCGGACATTTAGTGAGGACAAAAAGATTTGAATGAAGTAATTGGCTACTGAGATGTTCCAATCATAACAGAAACCTGTGGCATGTTTTTATAATTAGCTTAGACAGTAAGAAATCAAGGGCACAATATCTCAAATACTGGCCGCCATCCACGGGGGTCACAATTTCCCTGAGACCCAAAATTGACGGAATTTTTTTTAGGTAAAATATGTTCTTGTTATGTATCAATGGAAAGGAAGGTTTATGCTGGTTATTATTCATCTAAAATCAAGCTCTGAAAATCAGTAGATAGTGTTTTCTTCTAAATGAAAATATAGCCATGATTCAAATGTGATTTGAGTATACCATGTCTCATAATATGTTAGCTTGATTGAAAATCATAAGCGTTGTAAGAAAGGGATTGTATTTCTATCAGCTTAAATGATGAATTCACATTAGCTCAGATGGGTAACTTTGATCACCCAGATAGATCATTGCCGTCTGGAACCAGCTGCAATCACTTTCATGGCTCTAAAACCAGATAAACCTCCAACAGAACCAGATTTGAGAGAGTTCAACTTGAAAATAAAAATTTATCTTGATTCGGAGAGCTTCCCTGTCAAAACTTTAGGGAGCATTTCAGAAAGAGGACGGATCAGCCATTGCCATCATCGTTCCGAGTCGAAAACAATTTAGTTGCGGAAGATAAAGGTGTTACTGCTGACAAGAGATTTATCTTTAATCATATTTGAGCTCTTTTGGTATCTTGTAGTAGGGTGTTCAAGTCATCATAAAAGTTGCTTATTTCTTCTCTGGTTGATTGCGAAGTGGGAGCATAGTCTTGGATGACATTTAGCTTGTACTTCTTTGAGAGTTGTATGGTAACACTGGCTATGCGGTCTGAGATAGCTTTAAAGGCTACCACGTTGTCTTTGAGGTCTTTATTGATGAGAAAGCCTACTCAACTTTGTTTCAATTTCTCTCTTCCGTAATTGTAAAGAAGGTGTTTGCTTTCCAATTCTATTTGTTCTTCTCCTGGTCTTCTCATTTAGCTGATACCTATGATGTCCCATTTGATTTTTTTGATTTCGTTTTCGAGATGTACTTGACCAATTCAGAAAATACTGGCTCTGCGACGCCAATGATAGAGAATTATGGTGAATCATAGGGAAGGTCTATGTCCAACGATGGACGTTAAAAGACTGATGATGATGATGATGATGATGATGATGATGATGATGATGATGATATTAGAGCTCTTGTAAGTGATGCTGCAGCTGACGAAGATGGGGAGCACTCTGGGTGTCAAGAGATCAAAGCAGCTTCGAGCAGGGTTTGAAACCGTTAGAAAGTTTGATGCATGCTTTCAAGAACATTCACAATTATGTTTCGACGCTTGCTTACAAAATGTACTAATCTTTCGATATGCAGTTGAAACATTTTGACGAAATGCCTGCAAGAATTCAGAATTTTGTAGGTATTTGCAAACACTTCTGGGCAACGTAGAATACCTAAAAAAATCTAATTGCTGCAGACCGTACCGGGGATTGGCATACACGCAGTTCGTAATCTTTTCCCTAAATTTCCAGTGTGTCACAGCATAAATAGCCTCCAGTATGGTTCACTGTACTTCCACAATATGCACGTATTGCCAATTGAACATCTGCAAATTTATAATGAATTCTTGAAAGGTCATTTTGTGGTAAAGAGAAATCATGGTTCCTTCAATGCTGTTACTGCGGATATGAAATTAGAGCAGACCATTGAATGGTCAAGAAAGAGTGTTAGTGGAATTATAGGACTAACATTTCAAATAAATTATGTCTGGCAGACCTGAGTGGGAGGTTGTCTACCACAAAATATTAGTCATCAGCAATGCCTTTCAGAGCCTGACAAAATCAAATCTGGGCAATAGAGAATGCAATCTTTATCATGAATTACAAAGAGGTTACAGTGCAGCGTTTAACTTCCAAGTCATCAAGATGGTTGAATTTGTCACGGCTTTTGAAAATGATTTCTCATCTGCAGTGAGAATTGTCAAGGGAGATAACCTTATCCCGGGTGCTTCTCTTATTGAATAAGTAGATGTGAGAATTCTCACTTATTGAGAAGAACGCCAAGTAGCGATATGAAAGTTTCAGAAGGAAACGCTCCGTTTCATCATCATCATCATCATCATCATCATCATCATCATCATCAATCTTTCAATGTCCGTCGTTGGACATAGATAGACCTTCCCCAGGATTCGTCACAATTCTCTATCATGGGCAACGCGGAGCCAGTACTTTCTGAATTTGTCTAGCTTGTCTCTTCATCTAATATTCGACCGGCCTCAGTTCCGCATGTGATCTCGGGGGATCCATCGGTTGTCTGCCATTCGTGCAACATGGCCAGCCCACTGCCATTTAAGCTTTTTAATGGACTCTATGATCTCTCTGACTCTTGTCTTTTCCCGGATGTACTGTGCTGTCTTGTGGTCTCTCCATGTGACGCCTAGCATAATTTTCTCATGTACACGTTGCATAGTTCTCAATTCACGGATCTGTCTCTTGGTTAGGTTCCATATTTCAGCTCCATAAGTGACTATTGGGAGGATGCATTGGTTATACTCCCTTCTTTTTAGGATTAACGGGATCTTCCAAAAAGCTGTCTGACGCAATAAAAAAATCAACTTTCCACATTTGGTATATCATTAGGAGCTGATCCAAGCAAGGCTCTAAAAGATGATCCAGTTCCTACTGAGGATTTTATTCATGCACAGGAGACGATTAGTGTTGCAAGAGGATGCAATATTCCCAAATTCAATATTTTGGAATACGATCTGCTCGATTCATCTCCTTTATTTGATGGGTTTTTTCTGCAAAAAGCCAGTAAAACCTTGTTAATGAACCCCAGAAGAACATTCTTGCTGCTGATTTGAAATTCAGTAAAATTTCAGAGCAGAACACGGCCCTTGTGATTGATTTGATGTCAATGTTTGATAATAGATAGCTAACCAGCCAGCCTATTAGCTAGACCCCCTTAAAAACTGAAGAAACCCATGTTGAAAGTTATAGGAATAGTTTCCATTGACAGTTTCAAATACGGATGGGGAACGAAGATGGGCATTTTTTATTGTCTTTTAGATAACGAGAACAGACTCTACACAAAACTTGCTACGCTGTTTACAAAACTTTTGACCTTTGTTTTCTGACATAATACACCAATTTACAGAATCACATGAAAATTTAATTTGATCAAAAATATAAATTTTTATAACATTTTCAACTAAATTATTGAATTTGAGAGTTTGACAGAAATGAAGTTGGGGTCCGGAAGAAAGTGAATTTGGCTCTGGTTGACCTGACGACTTACAGCACTTCTCTATTTACCCACTGTCAGTGAAGTGCCAAACTCGTCTTTGCAAGCTATCTCCCTCCTCTCTCTCTGTCTGTCTGTCTGTCTGTCTGTCTGTCTGTCTCTCTCTCTCTCTCTCTCTCTCTCTCTCTCTCTCTATCTCTCTTGTATCAGGTGAAGGCATGAAAGGCACTACAACTTTTTTAATTATAGCTGTTACAATGTCCATCGGTCGAGGGCATTAGTTACTATTTTCGGGAAAACCTTGATCGTCTACATTGTAGGTCTCAAAAAATAAAGCAGAAAGGGCGTCAAAAAATCAGACTTGACGTATCAGCATCATCATCAGCCTTTCGGCGTTCGTCGTTGGACATTAATCTTTGCCAAGATTCGCTAGAATCTTTATCATGGACATCGCGGAGCCAGCACTTTCTGAACTTATCTAGCTCATCGCGCCATCTCACTTTCTGTCGGCCATAATTTCGCATATGATATCTGTGGATCAACGTTAATTTATTCTTGTTGGCACAAAATATCTACAAACAGGAACATACACAGCGAATCTATCGGGACTATTGGACATCTGTTGGAAGAATATTGATGCATTCTCAAGTTTATTTCTTGAGAAGAGACGAATGTAAGTTGTATTATTTTTTCATTTAAAAAGTCCCAATCGTTTAACAGATTTTTTTTGTTTTTGGCGTATTTCATGTCGCGATAATCTCAGCCGATAAAATTCTTTTAAACGTCATTTTCTTTCATTGGAAGGCCTCACAAAATCTAACCAGCGCATTATCTTATCAATTCTATAGTCCTTATTCATGGCATCCAAAAAGATGCGTCAGGAATTCCTTGGAGCCTTTAGTTTGAGTTACATACGTAGGTGGTAGGGGGACGCGTAGATGAGTGACGTAATGTAGCAAGATTTGCTCACTAATCTCCCCGCTGTGTCGTCGATTACTTTATGTGTAAATAATATCAGTAATATATTATGGAGACTCTAGATGTTATTGATTAATGTGTCAAGATAAGACCCTAAAAAAGGGGTTTAAAAGGCTTCTTTTCCACAATAAAAAAAAATAAAAACGTTTTGATGGGGGTCTAACAGAATACTAGTGCCAATTGTGTGGTCTGTAAACTAAACGATATGACCATGGGTGCTGGAACACACAAACACATAAACAAACTGACAAACACACATAAAAAGGATAGAACCCTTCGCTATTAAACACACACACACACACACACACACACACACACGCACATATATATATATATATATATATATATATGTAAATTATCATTACAATTGAATAATTGTGTCATCCACAGACAGCTGTTTCGTTGTACTACAACTCTTCAGGGTGGCTATAGACTATCCATAATTGCACTTGGGGGAGCAGGTACCATAGTGGACGCTATCGTGACGGATGTTGTTTTAGTTTCTACGGTCGCTTGGCAACCAAAGTCGCGTCGGCTGGAGCCATTTTTGGACGGATGGTTCCTATTCTTCCCACGTTAAGCCTCGACTTTGAGTCACATTTTGCTGTAGTGGGATAGCGAATAAACACCCCATCCAGTACCACGAGGTTGAGTTGAAACCTTCATATATATAAATATGTATATATTATTGTGTCATCCACAGACAGCCGTTTTGTTGTATTACAACTCTTCAGTGTGGCAATAGATTATCCATTATCCTGTCCAGTACCATGAGGTAGGATCGAAACCTCAGCTTCAGCGTGTGTGTGTGTGTAATATTGTATATCAGCTCATCCCCATGAAAAAATTCACAGATATATTTGAATTTCTATGAGATATATTATAGACATACATTGTTTGAGCGCTTGTGATTAGATGTGTACGTATTTTGAAAAAAAAAACTATCGAATTACTTTGTGTATTTGTGTATATATGAATATAAAGCTGTGTATGTGTGTACGGATGAATTGATATCAATATATATGATCAAGTATTTGGTATAAATTATGGATAAACCGACAATAAGATAAAACATACCATTGTTTCGCAAAATACACATCCGCCCATTAAGCTTACCAACCCTCAATTCGAATTTCACTTTAGAACAGTCGTCTTCTTGTTTTCTCTCTTCATTTCCCGTTAGAAAGTTCAGGTATAACCGAAACGTCGGAATAAAAAAAATTCAGTTTCAAGGCTTTTATTATTGTCATTTCAAATCTCATTAAAAAAAATTAAGTGTATTTATGATATGTACATAATCATTTGTAAATGTATTTGTATGTGTACAATGTGTATAGATAGTACCGAATTTCTTCTCATGCAGATAAATACATGAGATAAATACATCACATGGAAATTTTCTAGACCTTACTGGGATGATAGACAAGGTAATTGGAAGACAAAATTAATAGATTATTATAATTCATTTGCAGAAGACTTGATAAGAGGGTAGGGAACAAAAAATGCCTAGGCATTATTGATACAACCGAAAGGTAGAGTCTGCAGTCATTGATTCCAAGAACTAAGGCACTTTATAACTATTTTTTATAAGACAAGTAGAGACGCGGAAGGAGACCCGTAAAAAATATTCTCTCACATGATTGTCAATATGTTCTGATTCCTCCATTTTTACGGAAATGGAGAAGTTTAATCTGAAAAGTCATGGCGAACAGAATTAGTATCGCTCCAAAAGGGCGAAAATTAAGCAGAGGGGGCGATAGATTGTTACAAATGAATGTCTTTTTTTTTTTACAAGCAATAGGTATTACATGATAGAAATCAATGTTTATTTGGGAAGACGTACACTGCGACTGCTTGACGTGAGTATTTATTTGGTTAAAGGCATCAGATAATGTAGAGAAGTCACTATCAACAGGAGCAGCATTATCCCAAAAGGGTCGAAATTTGAGCTTGGGACGATGGATTTTTTTTACGATAATCAAAAGGGGACGAACGGATAAAAAGGTTGAGAATCTCTGATCTGAAAGATGGCCAAGATTTTTTTATCATTTTTTGGAGGATTTCGCTTCCAATTCGAAATGAAATAAGACCCATAAAAAATGTCGAATCTTTGACTCTCGAACCAAATGGAAAAGGTTAATGATTTTATACGAGCCTGCGTATGTGGATTAATGTTGGTATGAGTCTGAAGAGCTTTCATGTATGTATAAATATATGTTTGGCTGAAGCAAAAGATCGGCCCTCAAAACGAGATCTATGCAGAAGAAAGAATTCCTCTGGAAATTGAGAGATCGCAATACAACACTGTAAATTGGGGGAAAAAAACAGGGAACAAAAACAGAGACATCATAGAATCTATTAGAAAACTTTGAAAACAATAAGCTGGTCATGTTGCAAAAATTTCAGATAGCCATAGGTGTGTGTATGTGTGGTCGTCTGCGCACGCATGCATGCGTGAGTGTGGGTGAGTGGATGCTTGTGTATGTGTCTCTCTCTTTCTCTCTCTCTCTCTATATATATATGTGTGTGTGTGTGTGTGTGTGTGTGCGTGCGTGCGTGCTTTAGAACTTTCCAACTAATTAAAACATTGAAATTAGCTGGGTTTCAAAGGATAACCTAAAAATTAACAAAAAAATATTCCATTTCTATAAAGAGAAGAATTAAATATTTTAGATAAAATAATTGTCAAAATAAAAAAAAAACTAATAACTATTTTGTCTAAAAGTAAGTGAGTGATCAAATAACATTCTTTTTGTGGCAAACCCAAGTCCTCATTTTCTTATCTCAACATTTTCTCAAAATTAATCTCGAATAACGATCTGATAACAATCTGAATGAATGACTTGCTCTGTCAACGTTATGCTTATGGCCCTCAAGATACGAAAGCCCAAAGGCAACAAATTTGAGTTTTAATTCTTTCTCACATTCCATCTTCAGTGATAAGAAGGATTGGTCAGTTCTGTTGGAATAAGGCAATTCAAGATCTCAAAAGATAAAATCATACTTTTCCTCTCAAAACGAAAATGATTTATACATTTTGTTTTCTTTGTGACAGTTTTATTGATGTGTTTGTACGGTGTACATATAACATCTGAAATATATTTTTTGGGAGGGAAAACTCCGTCTTATTCTATTAATATTTTCTTTTATTTATTCATTTTTTTTTTGTCTATTCTGCTGATAGTTTTTGTTGTGTTCCCTCATCTCCCATAGGGGAAGTGAATTAGTGGCTGGTTTATATGAATTACTTGGAATGTTTTAGACACCTTTTGTCAGTCTGATGTCAATCTATCCGCCTATGTGTTGGTTTTGGTTTCAGGACATACATCTTCTTACTTTTATCTGCCCCCTCCAATGTTAAGGCTCGCTTTTACATGGCTTTAGTTGTTTATGCTTGATATTCATACATATATATATAAACGTATTTTTTGTAATAAATCAAGAAGTCTAATGAATTTTATTCGTTCGAAGGGAATTTTGATAGAATCAATTTAGAAAGAAGTAAAAGTTTCATCATCATCATCAGTCTTTTAACGTCTGTCGGTGGACATAGACCTTCCTCAGGATCCGCCACATTTCTCTATCATGGGCGTCGCAGAGCCAGTATTAAAAGTCTAATAAATATCTAAAACTCCAATGTTAACAATGCGAATGTGGGACTATTCGGCTGGGAAAATTCCACTTTTACTTTCTTTACAAACTGCTTTTTTTCGTAATGAATTTAATTTCATTTTTTCTTGAAACAACAAACGATCTTACTCTTCTCTTTTTATTTCTTAACAAATTCTGGTTGATTCTACGACAACAATTATCATCAGAAAAAAAGTTTGGTAAGAAAAGTCTTAACTGATACCATGTGATACGAAGTTCATGTATTTATTGTCTGGTCTAGACATACATAATATGGTTATTTTTTGTACAAAAACTATTATTGAACTTTTTTTCATGATTGCATTACCAACTACATTAGCTTTTGGCTCTTTACTGTCAATTCATACATAAATAACTTCGTCATCTTTTACGATGTATTCTAATTATAATAATTGATACGGCTTAATCTCATAAATTCGGGAAAAATTTCTCGCTTCTGATTCCTTATTCGAAGTTCCAAAGAAATAAGTTAGAAAGGAAAGAAGACGACGACAACAATGGTTTGTTAGGGAGAGGAACAAGTGTAAAGAAAGGGTAGAGGAAAAATGAGAGACCAAGAATTGGTGGGGGTCAAGGAGAACGGAACGGAGTGTGAGGGGTAGTGACAAAGACATACCCAGAGAAAGGTGGTGTTAGACAGAGAGAAGGTTGTAGCTTGAGCGCAGCAAGGAGACAAAAAGAGAAAGAAGGAACGGAGAGACAGAGAGAGAGAAAGTGAAACTTCAAAAATACATATACTCATACATATTCTCATGCGCCGCTCCTGCATCGTGAGAATATGTGGAATAAGAATTGTAAATGTGTCGAGAAAGACATTGCAAATATGTGGAAGATTTACTGTAAATAAGTGAAATCAATACTGTGGATACGTGAAATACGTACCGTGAAGATGTTGAATAGGTACTGTGAATATGCGAAATCAATACTCTAAATATGTGAATTAAGTAATGTGATTGTGTGGAAAAACGTTTGATATATCATGTTCATCACGACATTATCCAAAAACTTGTGTACAGAATCCACAAAGTGATTCGAGAAATTCTTACTCTTTTTCTTACGTCTCTCTCTCTCTCTCTCTCTCTCTCTCTCTCTCTCTCTCTCTCTCTCTCTCTCTCTCTCTCTCTCTCTCTCTCTCTCTCTCTCTCTCTCTCTCTCTCTCTCTCTCTCTCTCTCTCTCTCTCTCTCTCTCTCTCTCTCTCTCTCTCTCATACAGAGTTGAGAACCACTGAATTAAGCCAACTTTGGTACCTGACCTCATTGATGAGACATACTATTTAGAATAAATTCACGATGTGTAGCTTGCCTGACTCACTAATGCATTAGATAGATAGAGGGAGAAAAAGACTGAATAACAAATTGAGATGGGGTCAAGATAATTACATGAATATAAAGAGGATTATATATGTGTGTGTGTGTGTGTATATGCGAGTGGAGAGAGAGAGAGAGATTGAAGAAGAGCCGAATATGATTTTTAAAAAGACATGCTCGTGTAAGTAAATCAAAACAATAATTATTGATCGTAAAAAGTGATTGAAAATCCGCCTGTAGAAGTGGTGATTACAACGATGAAAAATAACGTGATTCTCGTGAATTGGTTCTCCACTGATCACCTGACATGCAAGGGTGCGTTATCCGGTCATCGTGGAAGTTTGACCAATTATTATCCATCCTCCAGCCCGCTTCCTTCAACGTATATTTGCACTAAGAAGAGCTTTTTCTTTCCCCCCGGGCGCTGACGCCTTTCAGATCGTTTGGCGTCTGCAGTACCAAACAACCTCTTACCGTCGTGGAGGGTCGTTCCCACGCCACAAGAAGTCGTCACAGCTGCCAGGTGCTCTAATGTTCCGGTGTGTTCGTAAGTTGCTCCTTCCAACGAATGTGGGACAAGTTTTCTTTTGAAATGGTAGCATTCTATAATACCTCAGACTGATAAGGTTCCTCCTGTTATCAGTTGAATTTTCTTTTCATTCCATCCGAGCAAGATTCGCATCTTTGTTCGCAGAAAATGGGAAGCTTTTGTCGACAATCCACTTATCTCTTATCAAGTCTCAACTCTTGAATTCATATAAAAACATTCAAATCTTAATCAACGGGAATAACTTCTGATCAGAGTTACTTCTTTCGAATGTGTAAGTCTATTTTGTTCAAGGTTTTCATTCTATTCTCAAAATTCTATTCGTTTAAGAGTTCCACCGTGTTTGGGAACGGTTTCAAGCGGTTCATGTATTTCAGAATCGAGGAAACCAAAATTACCTTAGAATTGTTGCTGTTAGGAACTGAATCGGGAAAACATGCTTTTAAGCAAATAATATATGATTAATGAACAAGCGTCATGGGCGATTTTTTTGATAATGAATGTTTTTCGAATGTTCTTTTTTGCAGGTGAAGCAATTTTCAACTAATTTTTACTCCATTTTATCATTGCTGTTTATGATTACAGCACTCGAGAACGAATGAAATAAAAATAATAAATCAAGAAGTTGCTTCCGACGAGACCGGAACTCGCATCTTACTCCTTGTACGTTGCCATAACTACTTTGGCTACCAAAGCTTCACTGATTGAGCGGATCGCAAATCTGTTGTAATTCTGCCAACCTGTCATCTCCGATTCTTTACGTCAGTGGTTTCGAAACTTTGAAAACTCAAGGGCCCATTCTATAATGGAAATATTCTGGCGGACTCCTATTTTCAGTATTTAGTTTTTAGATTAATTAATGAACTACAATAAAAAATGAAATTAAAAAGAAAAACATTTTTGACTTGAAAAAAAGTATTCATTCAAAATGGATTACATTTATTCGAATTTTGATATATGTTATAGATCCGTGTACAGGTGTGATTTTTTATGGTAGCTGTGGAATGGATGATTCTTTTTTTTCTGGCACAAGGGAACTCTTGGAACAATTATTTGACGCTCTGTCTCCAGTGATCTGCGGACCCTAGTTTGGAAACCACTGCTGTACTTCATCTTTTTCTTTTTTTCTTTTTTTTTTCCCACTGCTGAATAATAGTTGAGTTGGCCCTTTTTTTCCTATGTAAAAAAGCTCACTATCATTATTTTATTACTAGTTTTAATCCATTTTGAAATTGAAATGACAAAAGCTAAACAATGAAATGGTGGCGTTGCTTTGAAGTCGGTAGGTAGCAATTAGTTAAACAGCGCCGAAAAAAATATTATAAATATTAATTCATTTTTTCTACTTCTATAATAAAGGTAGCCAAACTGCTACTTGCTAGACACACACGGCTCTCTGACCTTCAATGGGTGGCACGTGGAAATATGTTGGTTGAGCTCCTTTGTTAATTTCATTTAATATAAAAGGTAAAAAAAAACAAATTTCAAATTCTATAATTATTCAGTGGGTGTGAATTATGACTGCACTGGATTAAAATATAAGTTTAATGTTCGTGGTTAATTAAAAATATTCAGCCATGTTAAATCCTAATATAGGATTTTATATAGTTAAAACAATCATTTGTAAAGATTTTGAAAATATTTGGTGTGTGTACTTAGTGATACAAATTGAAATAGATGAATAAGTATTACGTGCCTGTATTTGTGAATGTTCATATAATATTCTTGTAACGAATTATGTACGTAGCAATAAAAGCGTGTGTATAAATTCTGATAATGTCTTGCGGCTCTCAAACACCAGCAGTTCATTGTATGTTGCTCATGGATTAAGCGAGTTTAGCCAACCCTGCTCTATAATTTGCAGTATCCCTATATATGTAATCTTAGAGATTTATTCGTCTTCCTACGAGAGTGAATACGTCACGGGGTCAGGTTTATTGTGGGGTTTCACATGCGCACGTGTGGACCAGGACAAAAACTGCCTCGTTTCCACTATCAGTGTCACGAAAGCGTCAGAGTTACTCATGGCCCTCTCTTTATAGTGCAATCTTATAAGTGAATGAAAGATTTGGCGTATTTATTTTTAAAATCCCACAAGTGATATCAAATGTTTCATAAACAGATGGCATATAACAATAAATATGTGTGTGAGTGTATGTGTGTGCGTATGCGTGTGTATGTGACTTGACCCTTCACCATGCTGCAAATATGTACAACAGTGTTTTATATGTTCATTTTCAAAATCCTCTTCTAGATGAATGTGGACTTTGTCGAATAGGTATCCATCTATCTATCAAGATAGATATATGATGTATATATATATATATATATATATATATATATATATATATATATATATATATATATGGATTGATAGATATCTGTACCTTGCATATATGAATCACCGTAACTCACTAATCATACTTTACCAGAATAGACAAAAACGCAATTAAACTTTAAACATGAACGACTTAATCAATTTTTCGAGGGGCCGAACTACAATCGCCATAATGACAAGTTGCTGCTTCAATTTGTTCCGTTATTGACACTGATAACTTTAACCCTAACACTAATAGTAACCGTTAGCCTAACCCTAACTTTAAGAATACGGTGCTAGTTGGTCAAATTTTATGCTTTCATCTGAAAATGAAATTCCTGAAAAATAAATTCACAGATGACCCAAACTAAACTGAAGTTGGCTTAATGACGCAATTAACTGCTGTCATTGAAGGGGGAGCCTTTTAAAGTCTTATCTTTAAAATAAGTGATGAACTGTAAAAAAAAGTCCAAATTTCTTGAGGAAAAATGTTGTTCTTTGGTCCCACACCAACACAGTGCAGCAGAATCTAACGTGGAAATGTTTTGTTTTTACTGCGGAGAAGTTAACAATCGTCAATAACAATGAAAAACGAAAAAAAAAAACGACCCTATTCTCTCCCGATTATCATTTCCCTTACTATTTCTCCCCCCCCTCTTCTTGTTCGTCTACTTTCCCTCCTATCCCTCTTCCCTTCTATTCCTCTTCCCTCCAATCTCCTCCTCCTCTTCTTCTTCTTCTTCTTCTTCTTCTTCATCTTCTTCTTCTTCTTCTTCTTCTTCTTCTTCTTCTTCTTCTTCTTCTTCTTCTTCTTCTTCTTCTTCTTCTTCTTCTTCATCTTCTTTCGTGCCTTCGTATATCAACTTGATCAAATCATGTTTTCAAGGATAAAGCTAAATGAATAAAAATAAAGACAGATAAATTTGCCCTTTGCGTTGAATTCCTCGGCGTCTTTTCATTCACTCATGCGAATTGTTCATCGATTGCATTTCCCTTTATCCAACCAAAACTGGTAGCCATTGTTGTCATGACAACAGCTGGTAATGAACCCCATAACGATTACGTTTGCCTTTTATCTTTGATATTCCTTCTTTTTTTTCCCACCTGCCATTTTCTTCTTTATCTTCTCAAAATTCGCTTATTCATGATATTTTCAATCTTCATGTGGACATTTCAACCATTCCTGTGACGTAGATTTTAAATGAACACAAAAGATGGGGATGCTGGGTACGATTGCAACACTTTCTGCAATTCTCTCAATTATTCAGAGTCTATTTGGACTAGACCATCAAAATTTACATATATTCAACTTACATCTTCCTGCTAATTACCCATAGCAAAGATTATTATATATGGCATATCGTTCGCAATATTAATTTGAATTAACTTTTGCATTTTGTCTCAATGACCATAATATTCGTAAAATATGTATTGTTTCATAATAATATCATAATATTATTCATCAGTCATATTCATAAAAGAATTTATTGTATTTATATATCGTAGTATTTATTATCTATGCACAAAAGTATTATGTTTTGTTTATTTACGCATAGAACATAGTCCTACCTTGAGTCAGTGTGTAGATGTTACAGATCTTATTTGTTTTCTTCATCGTTCAGTGTTAGACAGGATGAATGGAACAATTTGCAATGCAAAAATAACTTTTATTAGATATGCATTTATTGTAAAAAAAGAAGCGAAACAAACTGCGACTGTTTTAAAGTTTGATTCTCGTTGCACTCCAATGAATATGAATTGAGTTTCTTGAAAGGTTTCGTAAAACTAAAAAATTAAAAAAAAACTAGCCAGTGATTTTTTTAAAACTGATTTTAAACAACTTGTTGCAACCGTGCCCAATCATGACAGAACACCATATGCAAGCTAGACACAGTGACTTTGACATATGCTAACCACGTCACTTGGAAGTCAGCCAAACAATGATTCAAACTAAATAAATTTTGATTAATCTATGCAAACGGTTATGACAAATATACGGCTCATGAAGAAAATTACTTCCATACCTCCAAAATATACTTTTTTTTCAATAAATGCAGCAACATATTGTCTTCTATCCTAGGTGGGGGTTGTCTGTGCATGTACAGTATGAGTGCCATCACTCTAGAATATTTCTGATTGGAGGAAAAAGACTTGTTGCGACCTTGCCTTATTGCAACCGTCCACAGTCCCCCCCTCTCTCTCTGCACAGAGGAAGTTAGATGAATCTGTGACACTTTTCTCTCGAAAAAGTGTACACAACCTACAGCAAAATTACCCAGATTTTACGCTCTGGTCAGTCAAATAGGCTTTATACTATCTTGCTGTGACACATGCAATCAATGTTTTTCTTGGTGGTGTTTTCTGCCTTTATTCTCCCAATAGTCATAACACCAGAGATTAAGAAAGGTTATACTTCGGCAGCTGTGAACGGTAACACATTAAGATAACCGATTAGGACAGTAACTACGATTTGAACAACTTTTTTACTGTCCAAATTGAATAAGAGTAAGATTCTATATAGTTTCAATTAAGTTTAGAAATACGAAATTAACAATAAATTTAGAATAAGCGTCACACATACTCTCACTAAGTTAGATCTAGATAGCTCTTAGAATAAGCTTACACGAAAAGATTTGAATTCAGAAAGAAAAAACATAACTTCAAAATCATTTCGGTTGAAAGTTATTTTTCCCACTTTTGTTTACGCCTCGATCGGCACGTTGTATATAAATTCAATCGATCAGACAATACGATGCGCACTACAGCATTTACATAATGAAGGTTTATTAAGTGAAAGTAAAACTCTTTTTTTTAATATCCCTTAACTTTGCTTCGAAGTTAAAATTTCTTTGTGCACATTTTAATCTCTTTCTTCTCAATCAACATGCTTTGAATACATTTGTTCATTATTGTTTGGTATCAATCACTTTGTATTACCGGTGTTCTATAACATGTACGTCCCTTCCAATTCTCAATTACTCTCTTCTGTTCATACTTAAATGATCATATTTTTATCAAAAGATATCTGTCCTGCTTATATTCCTTTTAGATGTATTCTTGTTATATTTAAGTAAGGCAATATCAAAACAGTATTAGATACATCCATACATTTCAAAAGACGCTATGGTCATTGCATTTACTATTTCTTGAATCAGATGAACATTTTGAATTGATTAGAAAATTTCTCTGCAGACAAATAACGTTTCATTTCAATGGTGACCTTAACAACTCAGTTTCGATAACATAACCATTAAGAACAATACCAATCCTTAACTCACTTCCGTGACAGTCTCTTTCGGGTCATCGTGACCATATACTTCTGGTTGGTTGTTCGGGTCATTGTGACCATGTACTTCCGGTTTGTTGATCAGCAAGGGGATATTTTGAACTATTTCATCACAGACGAAAAAATAAATAAATAGAGACTCCGTTTTAAGAAGCGGATGTTGTCAACAAAAATAACTTGATCCAATTATGACGACCCGAGAAAAAAACTTCGATACAAACTAGTAGGACCCGCTTCCAACATCACCGTTTGCTTCAGCCTAACTCTCACGTTACCTTTTTCCCTACTTATTGGTGCTTTCGGTAGAGGGTCGTCAAACGAGGGTTTTTTCGATGGCTCTTTTCTATGGCCATTTTGGGCGCTGAATACGAATCCAGCGGGATTTATGGTATAAAATCTTTGGCCTCATTCAGTGGACTTTTTCGAAGAGGTGACCAAAAAATGGATCTTATTTTTTGAAAATCCACCGGGAAATTCATAACCTAGCTTGTAATATGTTTTAGATTGGGAATTTAACCAAACAGCCAGAAGAAAAATTAATGAAATTTCTGGTGTATTCAGCTGAAAATCTCACCCAGATTCAATTTGCTTCACACGAAAGGCCCGTTTGTCTATCTGCCCACCTCCTTATCCGTCTGTCTGTCTGTCTGTCTATCTATCTGTCTGTCTAACTCTCCAAAGTATATCATCTTTATTTCTCAACCGATTACAATGAAATGTGGTTGTGGTATGTAGTGATACCTAGTAGTGTTTTCCTTAAAAGGAAGGTATTACTCCTTTTTTGGGAAAGGATATATATTACATGAAATGGTGGTAAATTATGATAAGAATTTTCGAAAAGAATCAATTTTTGAAAAAAGTCTACGGAACAAGGTCAAAAATTGATTTTATGCACAAGAGCATGTTGGATTCGTATCCAGCAGCCATAATAGCCATTAAAACCACTCGTTTTATGAAAGATAAATTTTGATAAAATATCCCCAATTGATCAACCGGGACCGAAGCCATTTTGAAATGAAATTCAGATATACTTTCCACGATAAGTATTTATCCACAAACAACTCTATGATGCTTTGTCTGCAGATCAGCAGCAGCAGCAGCAGCCTGTTAGTGTCCGTGATTGGACATACACCTTCCCCAAGATTCGCCAGACTTCTCTACCATAGGATTCGCAGAGCCAGTGATTTCTGAATTTATTTAGCTCGTCGTCTCATCTCACTTTCTGTCGGCCACAGCTGCGCACCTAATCTCTTGGGTTCCAAGTTGTAAGTCATGGTGTCCAGTGGTTGTCTGACATTCTTGCAACATGTCAAGCCCATTGCCATTTGAGTTTTCTTACTGTTTCTATGATGTTTTGGACCCACGACTTTTCTCTCATATACCGTGTAACACTGCAAAACGTAATCGGCTCAAACAAGGAAATCAGGCTGAATAAGAATATCTTTTTCCATAAAGAAGGTACATTTTATGATTCTTTGTGATTTTCTTGAAAATTTAAGATTATGCTTTTTTTCAGTAGAATCATAAATTTGTAAATATATGAACCATTACTCGAAACTAAAAATTATTTAGTACTTTTTTCTCCGTCAATAGAATATAATGCTAATTTTCATATTCTACCCTTATTCGAGAATGAAGTTCTGTTTTTTTTTAAGTAGATATGAATAAGTGGGTTTGAAAAAATACTGTCTATAGTTTTGAGAAGGGTCATTAGTATTCAAAGAGTTTTTCAGACTATTGAACTCCTCCTTGTTGTTTGTGCTGTTAAGAGGACGTTTCGGCATATTTATTCTACAGCCTTCTTCAGGTTGACTATACGAATGTGATGGTGGAAACAGAATTTTCAAATGATGGTGTTGAACAGATTTTACAACTTTGGACTAGGGTGAAGTTTTCTTTTTCTCTGTTAGGACTGGATTTCCATCCTTTGTCCCTGTTGAGAAGTGGAAGCCTCATAGGGTCGAACTCTACACTTGTCTGACATTCCCTTAGCTGACATGTTGATGTGGGCTGCCTTCTTGATTTTTCTGCAGTTTCCAACAACGTTCACTGTCTATGATACGAACTTCTTCCCAGAGAAAAAAATTGTTTGCCTTTCTCTCTCCAAATACGGTCAGCCATCCCAGATCTTTCTATCTCACCTTTGATTATAGCTTTTTTTTTTATGTTCGTCGAGTCTAACATCGAGAGACCTGACAGTTTCTCCAGTAAAGACTTTTCCACTTTTACAAGGAATAACGTAAATACAGGCACTGGTCATTTTTTTTTTCTCTCACAGGAGACTCACTGCAAATTTTGAAGTGTGCGAAAATTACTAAAAGTGACCCTTTCAATGATAAAAAATACATGAAAACTATTTTTTTGTTGCACATAAGACGCATGGTCATACAACATAACCCTTAATTCATCAGAGAAGATAGGTATCCCCTACCGAAAGGAATGGAAACCGACCCATAGTTAAAACAAAGGATCAGCCAGTTTATTCATGAAAGGTGAATATTTTCAAACATAGTAAATGCAAATTTTCGTATATCGCACGCTTTTCACGGAGAATAGATATTAGCTTTCCAGATTTTTTTAGCAAGATCACATGGTGTTAAATAAACAGATTATCATTTTAAACTCGAAACGATTCGTAGAAAATCAAGCATAGTTAGCCACTCAGTATAAACCGTCACAGGGCAAACGTCTTTTGGCAGAATGCCGTGTTGGGGGTGATCAATTAAACAAATCGGAAAAAAAGGTTGATCAATGAATAAGTTACATCTCTCGCCTTTTGTTAGATAGTGATCACTAAAAAAGTTCAGTTTTTCAAAAATCAAGTGTGAATGCTATAAAAAAATGAGACCAATTTAGTATAAACTTACATTGTACACCAAGCACTAAAACCTATTTATGGAAGGGAGTTAAAAACAACAAAAATCGTTCTTTTCCAGACAAGAGTAAATGTTTGAATGTTCATCAAAGACCAAGTGCGCAGGTGTAATGCGTCAACCAATGAGGGGGCACACTGGGGTTGTGCATTGCTAAGCGCATTGGGAACCTTTGAATACGTCCTTGGGTTCCCTTTCTATTACTCGGCCCAGATACGGGGAAGCAGTTCGCCTCGGGGCGGTGCTGTCGTAATGCATTAAGAGGGATAGGTCAGGCTCGTCCTAACGCTTTCGCGGCCTCGGTTGCTTTAGAAACCACGGTTGCTTTAGCAACCATAGTTGCGTCGGCTGGAGCTATTTTTCGATGTGGTGCTCCATTTTCCCACGTTAAGTTAACCTTGTGTCGCATTTCGCTCCAGTGGGAGTGCAGATAAATAGACCACACTAGCTCCAAAGGTGCAGAACACTTATATAGATTGATAGCCAGCCAGACCCATGTAAGAACAAAATGAAACTTCAGTTGATTTAGTGACTGTTTAATTAGTCATCGTTAAACACTATCTTGAGAAGAATTGACTGTCAACAGGAAAGAATCGGGTGATGTTTGTATTTATAGTTTGAGTTGACTTCTCCTTAAATCGTGTTCAATAATAATGCCAACATTTAATGTTACAGGCCGTTCTTACAAAGATGGCGCAGGGTTCTCTCCTTGTTTATATTTGCATGGGTTTACGTGTTTGTGTTTCCATGTGTTTGTGGGTCCATGTCTGTTTGAGTTTACTTAGGTGTTTAGGTGTTCCAGCGCTCCTGGTCATAACATTTTGTCCACGGACCAGAAAATTGGTCATTCCACTATATCTCTTCTAATTTTTTTTTATTTTTGAAAAAAAAAAAGAAGCATTTTTGATCTTTTAGTGCCCAATCTTGACGTGTTTATTAATAACTTCTAGATTCTTCAGAATCTAAATATTTCCAGCTTTTTTTTTCAATACGCTGCTCTAGATGTTCTCCTGTATAAAACGCCATTGATGTCACGAATAGAATTTATTTTGACAATATTTATTCTTCGAATGATTTTTTAATTAGATACTTATTTCACAATATCTGTTTCGCAAGGTGATTGAATTCGTCAACTCAGATGTAAGGAGTGAATTGTGTGCATGCGCAGCTGTACATGTCCGTTATTAGCCGACGAAGCAGGTGACAATAATGCCATAATAGGCACAGATTTTGTAGACTTTGTCGTATGTCCGATGGATTCTAAAGAAACATCAAGAAATGGAAGCGTCTTCTTCATCTATTAAAGCACATATTGCCTAATTAGCAAATAAAACTACGTTTTTACTTGTTTTTATTCATATTATTTATATAAACATTTCATTGTGAAAAATAAGCTGTTTTAATCCTTGTTTTGATTGAATAAACTTTTCATCAAATTGAAACCATGCACTTATTTTTTGTAGGTAGAAAAATTTAAAAATAGGTTTTTACTTTATTTAAGGTTATTCGCTGATTCGGCGTAACATCTCTCTCTGTCTCTCTGTCTCTCTGTCTGTCTGTCTGTCTGTCTCTCTCTCTCTCTCTCTCTCTCAATATATATATATATATATATATATATATATATATATATATACATATATATATATATATATATATATATATATATATATATATATATATATATATATATATATATATATATATATATGCGTGCAATAGCGTGTTTGTGTGTGTTTGTGGTTTAGAGATAATGTTCAGAGCAAAAGCTCAAACAGTTTTGCAGTCCGATAAACATTCTGAAGTTGACCGGGTTTGTCAGAATAAAAGAAATATTTTCGCTCTGATTGGTTGGCGTCTGCTCTTCCCGAATACATAAGAAAGAGGGGGTAATAATGGGGAAGTTGACGACAAAATTGTGTTGGAAAAAGCAAATAAAAAGAAAGAAAGGCATAGTTTAGAAAAAAATAACGAAAGAAAAGATCAAAATTGGAAAGAAACACTGGTTAGTCACTCAAAAGTAACCGTCATGCTACTATGGCCTTTTGGCAGCATGCCGTTTGGGGGCTAATCAATCATAAAATTGGAAGAAAGAGGGAGCAATGAAAAAGTTATCTCTCTAGCCTTTTGTTGGGCAATGATCACTGATAAGTCCATATGTTCAAAAAGCAAGCCTTAACAGATTTTGAGTGTGGTTTCAATTTGCAATCTGAGTTTTTGCTAAACTGGTCCCTCAGTTTGTGTCCAGCAGAATTTCGTCTTCGTTTTTATTTTCTTTTTTTTTTTTTTTTTTTTCGAGTTGGGGTTGCCTAACTTTTTTTAGTGATCATCGCCCAACAAACGGTGAGAGAAGTAACTTATTCATTGATCTCCCCTTTTTTCAATTTTTTCAATTGATCATCCCTTACCCAAACGGCCAACCGAGAAGAGAATGAGTAAAAACGCAGCGTAGTTAATTCATTAAGTCACAAATGCAAAGTATAACACAGATATTTGGGTTTTGAATACATATATATATATATATATATATATATATATATATATATATATATATATATATATATATATATATATATATGGGGGTTATATATATGTGTGTGTGTGTGTTAGAAAAATGGGAAAAAGAAGAGACTTGATGCTGATCAGTAGATCTCAAATTCTTTACTGGTAGCTAACGTTTCGTCTGGAATTAGGACTTCTTCAGAGCTTCTGGAAAAGAATGGTGTTAGAAAACGATGGTAAGTCAAGCGAAGCCCAGTTGCAGTGTGGTAGTGATGGACAATGACTACTACTACCACAATTGTCAACTTTCTTCACATCATATATATATATATACATATATATATATATATATATATATATATATATATATATATATATATATGTATGTATATGCATATATATATATGTATATATATATATATATATATATATATATATATATATATATATATATATATATATATATATATATATGACAGACAAAACAAAATGGTAGTCATAGGTTTTGAATTCTGAGATGAATTATCTTCATCTAACATTTATAGAGGATCTAATATGATTATTGATCCGAACCCTATCTAAACATGAGCCTGAATCGGTTAAAGCAACGTCTATGTAAGCCGACCCCTAGAGATCTAGAATAAGAGTTCATGTCTAGTCAGAAACTATTTTGCCAATAACTATGTGTCAGGATATGGACTTATCAGTCCACCCTGGTACAACCAGAAGGAAACTAAAGAAAACGAGATGGTATTGATCCTTAACAGAAAAATTGAGTGAAAATCCTAAATAAAGTAGGTTTATTTTTCAAAGAAAGTAAAAGCAGGAATTAAATGGGTCTGGTTAGTCACTCTGAAGAAATCGTCATGCCACCAACGTCTTTTTACTGTTTGCTGCGTTTATCATCTCTTTATGGTGATCAATTAGAAAATGGAGAATAAAGGGTGATCAATGAATAAGTTTCTTCTCTCACATTTTATTGGGCATTGAAGAAAAAGTTTGAATGAAAAAAAAAAGCTTGGATGCTGCCGGACACAAACTAAGGGGCCAATTTAGCATAAACTTATATAGCACATTGAACCTGATACAAAAACTTATAGCTGGGACGGAGTTCAAGAAACGAAACAACTGTTTTTCTAGACATAATAAATAAGTAGTAAACGTTTAAATTTTCAGTCCTCTTGCTTCGGTGGTGCGATCTGTCCACGTGACACATACATAGCCAGCCAGACCAATTAAGAAACTGAAGCAACGTATGTTGACACATTTGGTGACAGATTTGGTTGACGATTGCCAATAAGAACAAACTCAACCGCATGTGCATGAATAAATACTTCAAATAAATAAAAATGAAAATTTAAAAAGCAAAACAGCTTTTCTATTGGGGAAGAGTGATCCTAAAAAAGCTGGGGCGGTGCATTGGCCTAAAGGAATAACTTGAACGAAAGTCGGGTAAAAAAAAAGGAAAAAAAAAAAAAAAGGATCCTGAAGATGGAAGGATGAAGGAAGATGACAAAGTCGGGGAGACGAGAAAGAGATAATAAACGCAGCATGTGTCATCCGGTTTTACCCCACCCCTACCTTCTGTAGCCCCACCCCACCCCTATCCCTAGGCAGCCACATTAATTGTTGACACATGGTAAAACAATTCTACTCGTTTTTTTTTTTTTGCAGAAATCCTCGTGGCAAAAACAAACCGCCAGCGTTTCTCTCAATGTCTGACATCTTTTTTCTTTTCGTTTCCTCTTCAGTTACTCCTCCTCCTCCTCCTTCTCCCCTTTCTTCCGGCGACTCCATTATTATCATTTGTATTCATTGAGTTTTCACACTGGTAATATTTGGCGGCTTTTCACTGAAGATCAAGTGACTGTAAAGGCGGGAACGCATTGCTATTACGCCATGTGAATTCATGCAAGCCCGTAAGGCCTCAAAAACCGAGAAAAAAAGAAAAGAAAAAAATCAGCGGTAGGATTCACACTTGTGTCACGTGACCTCACGTGACTTTACATATTCTCGAACATTATCAATCGGAAGTTATTCCGCATCTAGATTTGAGAAAATACAACGCATCCTGCAAATGTGTGCAAAATGTGCAACGTGCAGTCGCATGAGTAGACCGGCAAGAACTTGTGATATCACGTGACTTGCAGCTGTTCCAGCAGTGTGTCTCCAAGCAATTCAAATAATCGTTGGACTGGTTTGCACACAAATAAAGCTCATGTGAACACAAATGAGTCTCAAGTTTCTTCAATTTTCAGCATTCTCCGCAGTATTCTAGATAATTTTGGTAATGCTTTCATCTGGATAGTTTCAATCTTTCATTGGATTTCAAATACTTCTAACACTTCTACAATGCAAGGCACCGAGTAACTCAATGGACGGTTCTGTGAACTTATTTAGTTTTCAAATCCGTAGCATTCTGAGAGTTTCACTGGAGTGACAGCAACCCTTTCAGAACTCTAGCAGTCTCTTCCCTATTCTTGTTGATTTCAGTAATGCTGTCGTCTGGATGGCTTCGATTCTTCCTCGAATTTCCATTTCTTCCAACCTCTTTGCGATGATATTCAGGAATGTTCCAACTGTGCATGTAATGACAGGCACAACTGCCATCTTCATGTTACACAATTTGTGAACTTTTCGCAAAATTTTTTCCAGTTTAATCCCTTAGACGGATTCTGATGTACCATTGATTTATGTGGTTAAATGGACTTTTTGCACAGTTCGCAGTGGATCATCCATCCGACCCAGTCATGCTTCTGAGCTAACTTGCTGCATTCATTTATCAATATCATTAATTTCTTTGCATGTCTTGCACTCAATATCGTCAATACGTCACTGAACTACATTCACATAGATATATGTATATAATTCCTTAAGCTTTTACTGTGTGTATTTTGTAAATACCAAAGGTCGGATGCATATTCACCTTGTGCGGGTGAGAAGCGTTTAGGGTTATTACACGCTTTCAATGTGGTAAATGAAACGTTCTAAATACATACAGGCTGCTTGATGGCTACGGGGGAATAGATAGAATTATCTTAGACATGAGGGAATAGACCAAACCCAATATAATCAAACAACCCTCTAAGGCCATATAAAAGGGACCCTAACATTGGTAAATAGATTCAAGTGTGAATAAAATACTTTCAGAGAGGAAACATACCACAAATGACCTAATAGAGCAGCCACTTACCGATAACGAAAACACCCACACCGTACCCTTGGTTTATAATTCATAACCACTGACATGCATCCCCATTAAATAAAACAAAAAAATATATTGCCAGTAATAGCCAACCACTAAACTAAATCAAATAAGATAAAAGAATGACCCTACCACCTAGAATAATAGACACCCTCCCCCATTAAAAGAAATGCCCATGATGCATCGTGTTGTCGCTAAATTTGTACCATGTCTGCAGAAAGATAAATAAGATTTTTGGTGAAGCATGAGACAACTCTCGTCCCCCAGCAACCCTACTCTCCTGATTTGACCCCCTGCCGATTTTTTGATTCCCAAAGCTGAAATCCGCCCTAAATAGTTGTCGATTTGTGTGACACAAATTCTGTGCACTATCTTACCTCTCAAAATGACTTAGAGAACAGAATACAGAACAGGAAAAAAAAGGCGCTGTGAATGGTGTATCAATAATAGAAAGGACTATTTTAAAGAAGACAGGTCTTATATCTTATTGGTAAAGCAAAAAAATTGTTTTTGTAAAAGTTCGGTTTCTTTTTGGACAGATCTTTTATATATATATATATATATATATATATATATATATATATATATATGGTAAAATGCCAGTTTCTGGGGCTAAAGCAAAGGTTTTGATCCTACTTCGAAGTACTGGATGGGATGATGGATAGTCTATAGCCACACTGAAGAGCTGTAATACAACGAAACAGCTCTGTGCGGATGACTCACTCATATATGTGTATATATTGCAAAATTTATCCGATACATTTTAAAAGGTTCATTTTGACATCCTCATACAGTTTCGAAATTGACCGAATTTCCACCAAATGATTGAGAAATGCAAGAATCAACTAAGTATTGAAAGAAGGTTGAACGTTGAAATATTACTTACAAAAATCAGAAATCTTTCTTTCAAATGCTGCCAATTTTGAAGTATGTTAAAATACTTTTTTTTTTAATATATTGGATACATCTTACACTTACTGTGTATATACGGAGGTACGACATCGATTTTCCGACACTTTTGGTTCCAGACACGTGCCAGATTATCCATTTTGCTGGACCAAAAGAGGTAAACAATTAACAGGTGGTTCAAAGCATAACGTGAATCGTGGCCACTCAGTGAACCAGTGTGAGAGCTACGAAAAATTGAAGCGTCTGCTCATAATTTTTTTCCAGATTAAAAGAGGAACCGGGTCATATTTTACAGAACAATTAGTGGGGTTTCTGCGAATTATTGTTATAGCGCCTATTTCTGGGTAGGCAGGAGTACTCCGCTTAGAAGACTGGTGTAAAACAATGTTCTTATCCGTTTTCTGCCTTATATATTTAGCCTCATACAATACTCAGCTAAACTATGTAAATATAAATAGCCACGTCAAGTAACCGATTAACTTTGAATTTTGCGTCACGTGGGAATACAAAAGAAAAGAAGGAAGAAAGAAAGAAAAGGAAAAAAAAAATTAAAAAGCAACACCAGAGATGTAATGAGTCAAATCCGACCTTGACATGAATTAAAAAAGCCGATTAATTATCAAATACAAAGCAAACAATTATAATTTTTATCTCAACAGAAACGAGTTGACTATTATTTTTCTCTTTGTTTTGATTACTGCATCTTCAATGGTTATTAAGACTAAGCTCATGTAAGCCTGGTACAGGCAGGTATGCGGGGCACAGCGTGAATCCTCTACTCTAGAGGGTGATTCGTGACCATCGTCGGTGCAGATTTAAAAACAAATAAAATTGCACACCCATATGTATCTATATGTGTGATTGTAGCGATACATAATTGTTGCGTGATATTCAGAGTAAAAACTTATGTCACACTGGTTACTCGATATAGTCTGCACACATACAAAACACTGCAATTCAAATAATTTTCAAGCCCCATCCAAAACCTTTACTACACAGCCCCTCGAAAGATAATTGCCTGTCTCAAATAGTAAGTCATTTAATGTCTTAATAAAGTTTTGAGTATGATTACAATTATTATAAATTTTCGATTGAATGATTGTGTCATCAAAAGCTGTTCGTCAGATTTTTCTCTGTCCCGTTCATGATAAAATCAAGTATATATATATATATATATATATATATATATATATATATATATATATATATATATATATATATATATATATATATGAACAATGGATATTGAGACAAACTCGGGAGTAAAAGTATATGGAAACTTCATTTGTTAATTGATCAATTCACAAAGCTTACGTTTTCGTAGAAAACAGATTTAGCATCGGATGTTTAGCTTTGAAAGCAAAAATGGAAAACAAAAATATGGATTCGTTGGAGGCCATAGTAGTGAGTCTGTTTTATGTCTGTGAAGGAATCTGTAGTGGTTTGGTTGGATCTTTTGTTGGAAGTAGTTATGGGTATTTTATTGGTTGTGCTGGTAAGGATCAGTTATTATGGATATTGAGGAGCTGGGTAATGGTTTAGTGTTAAATTTTGGGAGTACTTAGTAAAGTGGGATCGAGAATATCTTTAGTAGTGATCAAGGTGGTAGGATATAGGTTGGTCGAGTATCATTAGGGGAATGTATGTTCTGTATCCTCAATGGGCATTGTAGATATTCTGATAAGTCAGTTAGATTTGAGTAGTGCAAGTGAAATGGACCCTACATAGGTGTCTATAGGTAGAGGTCTGGGTGACTGTGTGTGAGATGTTTAATATGCACCAAAGGAGGGTTAGGTATTGATAGGGTGAGGTTCGTAACAATGATTATACGTTGGTGTGGGTCTAGACTGTATATGTGGGGTTGTTGTGGAGAATAGAAGTATATGCATTCAGGGATGTTTGGGCCTGAATAGAGTGTTGTCTTGAGTACAGGTATGAAGATAGTGAGTCGGTAAACATAGAGTAATTAGAAGTGAGAAGATTATGGTGTTAGAGATTGGTGTGGTTCGGGGTGTTAAGTCCGCTCGGGGAGAGAGTTTTAAGTTGTTTAATCCACATATCCTCGAGTAGTTCTAGAATTTTAGTCATGTCAGGTGTACTTTTTTCTATCTTTTCAACAATTCAGTAAATCTAGCGTGTATATTCGCCTGATGAGGCCTGGAGAGGGCCGAAACATGAGCTAGTTTGTGTAGCGAATCCACATTCTACAATATATATATATATATATATATATATATATATATATATATATATATATATATATATATATATATATATATATGTAGTTGTAGCTATATCTAATTGTTGCATATTCAGGGTAAAAAACTTATATTTCACTGGTTACTCGATATAGTCTGCACACACTCATAAAAGGCACAAACGTACATATATTTAGACTATCACGTACATGCATATACATATATATATATATATATATATATATATATATATATTTCTGTGAATGTGCGTGAGTGTGCGTGTGTGTGCGTGCGAATTAAGTTTTCAAAGGGGAAGAAGAACAAAAATTGTATGTAAAGTAAAGATTTGTACAATTATTACTTTCTTTCCTTATTGTCAAGTAAATTCGTTCTGTTGGATATGTCACCAATTACTTATATATATATATATATATATATATATATATATATATATATATATATATATATATGTGTGTGTGTGTGTGTGTGTGTGTGTGTGTGTATAATCGTAGTATAGGGCATGATTTTGATTACATACGGGCCTAGTACCAATTTTCTCACATTCGTATTAGAGCTTTTGATTTTGGGTCAACGTTGATTTCTGATAATACATGAGTACGTTTCTTTTTCTTGAGTCGTATCTTATTTTAGGGTCAGCTGCGATAATTCTGCCTGAGAAATTTTTAGGAATTGAAGATCGGATGTTGGGGTCGTTGAAAAATAAATGCAAGGTTGGCACCGTTTTACGCAGAGATTGTATATAGATGAGTGTTTCCTGTCGTATTAACAATTTCACCGAATGATACAAATTCCAATTCAGTTACTCACTTCTGATATTTCCATTCCTTCATCATCCGATCGAGCTCACCATTTTTGCTTCCTTCCATGTTTTAAAAATGATAAGTAAGTATTGTTATTAATCCCAAGCAGTAAATGATAATGATCATTTCCTTTTGGGGACAAATAACAATACCAGACATTCCAGTATAATGCCTTTTTGTTATATCCTTCCCATTCGAAGAACCAGATCCATAAATTTCACCGCCTCAGCACAGGAATATAACAGTTCATTTTTCAAAATGTGATCGATGCGGACCCATGTTCATACTCGCATTAATGATAGTAGTATCTTTTTAAAATCTAACAAAAGTTTTAAATATCAGAAAATTGAAAATTAAAAAATCGAATTGGTAACAGGAATTCAAGTCTCCTTATATAATTTGGCCCAATCTCGAATTTTAATGAACCACTGCTTGTTGGACTATAGTGAACTGTGTTGTTATCACAGTGTATTTTGACTTGGAGTGATCGTGATGAACCTTTCAAAATGAAATGTAATTTGCAGATAAGTCATTATATTATGTAGTTACTGCCTGATTCATTTCAAGTTCAAGTTATTCCAAATTCATATTGCTTAAGAGTACATTTACTGACTAAACTTTACATGGTCTGGCACAGAACTACAGTACTGAGTCTTTCCGTGTATATCGAATTCATTAACTCGGCTAATTTAGCCATAACTCTGTTTAAATAAGCAAATAAAACGCTGGAGAATACCTTGATATCTCCGGCTTAGTTTGACAGATAAGAGCAGTTTTACAAATTCTCCTCTATTTTTTGCGAAGTAAAAATCAAGGAACATCAACACCTATACTCGTGACACAAAAAATCTGAATGTAGATCAGAAAGCATTCAAGTATGCAGTTCTGAGTCGAAAGGGCCTCTACTAAGGTCGAACTAACTTTCTGGAAGATTTTCTCGGTGATGTCCAACAAGTACGTTCAGGGTTTGCTATGAGGCCCGCGCTATGATGGTCGTTGAAATAATTATGAGATTATTAATATTGTTGGATTGTATTGGTCTTTGGTGTGCTGTTGAAGGTGAGGGAAAAGGAGAAAAAAAGACTTGTAGAGATAAGGAAAAGACTGAACTAATTGAGTTGAATCATAGTTCTTCTTCGGGACATATGGACTCTGACTGGTGCGTGATGATTAAGTGCAACTGAACAATAATCCTGATAATACCTCTGAGAAGCAACAAATACCATTACGGAACCTAACACCTCACAATAATATGTTACAACATGTCTAAACTATTGGAACTGGCTCAAAAACCAGTAGGTGAAATAGAGATTGCCCTTAAGTCTCGGGAAGTGGAATTATCAATCTGAAAACGGATTCGGCGAACTGTTCATATAAACCTCGCACGTATTCTCTAACAAGTTGCTCTGCGCTCCGTCCTATCACCAGTCATTTTGCATTGATGCCCTTGGAAAAGGCATGATTTAATCTCAACCATGAATTAATATCAGGACATTGGGCTTTCGTGCAAAGGATTTCAACCAGTCAAGGAAACGAACTCTGATTGGTCCCGCTGTATGGCTAGCCACAGACTGCCCTGGCCACCCACTGCATCCTAGTCTGTGTCCAGCCATATTGAATGTCTTGCCACTGAACCAACCCGAACAAGCGCGAGATAGTGAGGCCGACACTGCACAACTCTCCGTTTTTATAATCCAAATCGAGTGCGTGCCATCTTAAACTACGAAAGACAAACGTAATGGTGATCTAGTGTACTTAATAAACAGTCAGACCAGTATTTTGATAAATACTTTCAACGATACCATACTATAATGCTCAAGTTGAATAACTGTAGCCATCAAAGATGGCCAAATGTTCTATCATTTTTTCAAGTATGCGTGTGCTTCTGTGTTTGCATGTTTGTTCTTGTGTTCTTGGCCATACTGTTTTGTCTACAGACTTGAAAATCGGCATTAGTACTCCATTAGATCCATTCTAAATACGTTTTTATTTCTAAATTTTTTTTTGGTGGGGGGGGGCTTATTTTGACAGGTTTATTTGTTTGTGCGTTCCTCTACTCCTGGCTATACTGTTTTATCTACAGATTCGAGTATTGGCATCTGTGCTCTTCCAGATCCCCTTCTAATTTATTTACTTTTATCTTTGGAAAAAAAGGCTTATTTAACCTGGGGGAGGCTCATTCTGACGGGTTTGATAATAACATCTAGATTCTGGAGAATCTAGATGCTTCTAGATGTTTTTTGAAATGGAAATCATCAGAGGTGGAAAACGCCAGTGATGCCATGAAAATAATTTTATCTGATCATATTTATTCATCAATGGAATCCTTTTGCATGATTTCAAATGTTGACGCTAAGGTTGTTCAATTATTTACTTTGATGGCGAGTTTTAATACTCATCGGTCATATGCATCAATCATAATCTTAAACAGAACACAAGAAAGAAAACGTACATTAATTGGTATATATGTACAATTGTTAGAAGTATGAAATTGGAATAAGTACCTTTTATTTGTCTATTCTACCGTTTAGGGTATAATGAACAAGAAAAAAATCTCTCTTCTATACAGGTTAAATGAGTTACATGAATACGTATTAACCTTTACAAATATATATTACAAATAATTTTCGGATGATGTTTTGTGAACTGATTGCCTTCAAGCAAAGTGTGACTCTTTTCCGAAAATTCTTTTTTTCTTTCATTCACACGAAATATCGTATCATTTTTTTCTTTTCTTTTTTTTGTCCCCAGTAAAGGAACAAGCAAAATCAGGATATGAAAAGAGAAAGATAATCACAGAAAGGAAAATGTTTTAATCTGATTCTGATATGATTGAATTAATGTCTTTTTCCTGACAGCAAAGAGAAAAACAGGCTTAAAAAAATAGATGCCATGTTGAAACCAGTACATCCCGTATGAAGAACTGCCAAAATTAGGAGGGGTAAACCTCCGATAACAAACCTTAGATCACGCGAAAGAGCCAGCCACAAGCTTGATAACCCACCCTTTACTAGCGTTCTCAGGAAATTGAATAGAGATAAAAATTAATCGGATTAGATTATACTTTCTTTTTTTTTTAATCAATTTTACAATTATTTTCTATAATTTTTTATCTGCTGCTTATTCTTTCTTTCTCGGAAAAAAAGAAAGAAACAAGAAAGAAAGGTAGAAAAGAAGAAGAAAAAAAAGAGGGATGAAGGAAGGAAGATGGAAAGAAAATGAGAAGGGATAAAGGAATGACCGAAGAGAGGAAGAAAGAAAAAAGTAAGAAAGAAAGAAAGAAAAGAAAGAAGGGGGAGAAGAGAAAGAACAGGGGGGGAGAAAAGGAAAGGGGGGAAAAGAAAGAAATAAGAAAAGAAAAAAGAAAGGTAGAAAGAAAGAAGAGGGAATGAAGAAAGGAAGAAAGGTAATAAGAAGGTGGAAAAAGGGAAGACAGAAAGAAAGAATGAATGAAGGAAAGAAAGAAAGATCGAGGAAAGGAGAAAGAAAGGAAAGACGGAACGAAATTAAGAGTAAAAGGAAGACAGACAGAAGGAGGGGGAAGAAAGGGATGAAAGAAAGAAGGGAGGGAGAAGAAAAAAGAAGGAAGGAGAAAGAACCAAAGATTAGAAGAAAAGGGAAAGAAGAAAGAAAAGGATGAAAGAAGGAAGGGAGGTAGAAAATGAGGAGGAAAACGAGGAAAGACAGAAGAGGGGATGAAGAAGGGAAGAAAGAGAAAGAAAGAATGAATGAAAGAAAGAAAGAACGAGAGAAAGAAAAGGAAAAATAAACCGTTTGTCTGTACTGTAATAGATATTAGCCCAGGGACGCTCTTTTCTGGTTTGTTTACTAAATAAACCAAGAGAGAAGTGGAGATTAAAACCTAGAACAAGCGACTTGTGTCGTATCTTATTTTAGGGTCAGTTGCGATAATTCTATTTGGGAAACTTTCTGGAATTGAAGATGAAGTGATGGGAGATAAATGCGGGGGCAGTACCGTTTTATGCAATGGAATATAAATTAGTATTTCTTCTTTTTTTTATTTCATTTCCGTTTCTTGTTTTCGCTTCTGGTCTCTCCTTCTCTTTTCCCTACTCTCTTCCTTTCTTTCATTATTTATGGTCTTTTCCTCCTCATCCTTCTACCTTCCTACTCCTCTAACGTTTTCCTTCCTCTCTCCACCCTCACTTCCAAACTCTTCTACAATATTCCCCTTCCATTCCCCCTCTCTCATTTCTTCCCTCTCCACTTTCTTCCTCCTCCTTCAAACTCTTTCCAGTCTTTCACCCCTTCCTTCTCTCTTTCTGCATTTACTTTCTCTCTCCCGCTCTCTCCTTCAACCGTTCCCAATATTTATCTTCCTTTCCTCTCTTTTACCAACTTCCTTCCTTTCTCGCTACCCCCCCCCTCTCTCTCTCTCTCTCCCTACACCTCTACCCTTTTGCTCTTGAGTTTAATTGCTTGTTCTCTCTTACGTCGTTGTTTATTGTCTATGTCCCGAACCAGAGTTGACTTGATTTCTCTACAGTAACAAGAACAATTCTCACCAGAATTAAGAGTGTAAAACGATATGTAAAATCAACATGTCCCTACTGCGATTCGATCTCACGATCAGCAGATAGCCAGGAGGCTGTTTTACTGACTCAGCTAAACTGACAAGTCTTATCGAATAACGAAAATTCATACAGATACGTACGGGCGTATTTCATTCTGATAAATAAATTTGTACAAAAAATATATGTATTTTTATGATTTATTATATATACAATACAATACAATACAATACAAAAATCACAGTATACATCCTCTGTCGGAACAGAAGTTGGGGGTTAAGTTTTACTCTGCTACAGAAAGTCTTGTTCACTTCATTTTCTCAATTTACTACCTTTGATGTTTCCTACTTTCTGCCTTCCATGTTAAACCCCTTACACTCTGTACATGTACACATTGGGCAGAAATAGGTATGAGTTACCCTTATGAACAGAGTACGATATACAAAGAGAGATCAACTGACTGCAATAGATAGATTAAATACGAGACGATGACACCGTTGCTGTCTTCAAAGTATTCCCCTTGGGATCAACCAGAAAATAAAGAACAAGCCCAACGGTGAGAATCGAACTCACAACCTCTAGCCAGATTTGAGTCCCATCAAACCTTAATTCCTTATATCCACGATTCTACGTTTGTTGATGTTTTCGTATGAGACTTAGTCGTGTTTTAATCGTTGTATTAGGATGAAGGTAAAAGCAAGTCAAAATTAATGATTGCAATAGTTGAGATAAGTTTAACTATAAAGTCTTTCTGGCTGAATGATTAAATGTGGTCGAGTGTATACTGGACCCCTTCTGGCAAGAGGGTCTGAGTTCTATCCTTACCCTGGGCTTGCGCTGTTTAATCGCTGCAGGAGAATAATGGTCCAATTCAAAATTGTAAAAAAAAGCAACTGAAAGTTAGCATGAAGGAAAAAGCTTGTCAAAATCAATCATAATGTTGCAATGCTTCATCTTAGAATAAATTTGTGTTTGTTTACACTGTCAATAATTTGATTTTTTTTTTAGAGTACTTGAATTAATATTGAGCAATTACAGAAGGGCGCGAAAAATGTTTCTACAAAATGTTCAGGCGCATATTTTGATAGCTTTCCTTTCTACCATAGAGATATAAAGTGTATATAATTATTTCTAAGATTCTATAGAACTTGACTGTTCATTAGGTCCCAGCAAAAGCTTTTTACAATCGGGCCCCGCAGCTCCTAAGGTCGACCCATCTCTTTAGGACCATACACATTTATGTTTCGGGATCACCATTAGCTGTCTCGTCACGTTTTCTTTAATATTGTCCACGATCTGAAGTCCCCTCCCCCTTTCTCCCGGGGAAAAGTCAGAAGTTACAGAGAGACAAACCTGGGCTGACAGACCTGGGTGATGCGACGCTTGCCCCCTCCCCCAGTTCTCGAAACGTGTTGAGTGAACCGTCAATCATTGGAAGTGCGATGGCCACAAAGTAGGCAAAATCACTTAATGGCGTCCCACCGCCGACTGAGTAACCCCACAGTAGAGCGTCTTTCCATGCATGTACAGTAAAGTCCCTTTCGAACGGTTGCCAAGTTGCATCGAGATTGTGCGACTGGTTCCCGAGATACTCAAAAAGGCTTGATATTTTTTGGACAGACCCTGTAATCCTTGAACGAAAATAACTCTTTTAACCCTGGTGCGAAATCTGAACTGTTTTGGGGTTTTTTGCTTGTTTTTTTACGCATTAGTCGCATGCCTGTTGTGGATATGCCATTAGCGTCACCTGGAATTTAAAAAAATGAAGATCTCTCATAAATACAAGGATTACCGGTGTTTTCTTCATCTTCTACTTCAACATGTAAAATGGCCACCCTCAGCGTCTTTTCAAGGTTGCTTGATTTTTCTTCCATTCTCTTTTTTCTTGTGTCGTTTTTTCCATTTGTTTTGTTCTGTTTTATTTAGCATTGTTGATGAGATTGTGGATAATGAGTGCAGTATTGTTATTCTCGGGTTGCTGATTAAAATACTTAAGCCCACAACACAATAAGTTAATGAGGGGGAGAAAAATCGTAAGATTTACAAAAAAGGTGGGAAGAGAAGGAAAGAAAGAAAGGGAAAAGAAGAAACGACAAGGAAACAAAAGAGAAGAAGGAAAGAAACAAAGGAACGAAATGAAAAAAAAAGCGAAGAGGAGAAAGATGAAGAGAGCAAAAGAGCGAATTGAAAGCAAAGGGAACAAAAAATTAAAAAATATAGTATTAAAAACGGTGGAAGAAATTTTTTTAGGCTTTCTTTGTTCACGTTTTTCTCTGAAAATGAAGGCTATGAATTTCAGTTTTTCTTGTTCTGACCTCATTTCTCTCGTTCGATTCCATGCATTTTTTTTTACATAAAAAATCTCTAATGTTACTCTGATTCAATCTTTCATCAGAAAGTGAAACCTTATCATTATAATAAGATGACTTTTTATCATTGTTCCAACTACTGCGAAAATTACAATGATTATTTCATTCTTTTTCCTTCCAGAGGCTTCCGTAGCATTTACTGGTGATGATTCTATCTTTATTGTTGTTCTTCATATTATTATCATCATCATCATTATTATAATCATCATCATCATCATTATCATTATTATTATTATTATTATTATTATTATTATTATTATTATTATTATTATTATTATTATTATCATCATTATTATCATTATTATTATTATTATTATTATTATTATTATCATCATCATCATCATCTTCATCATCATCATCATCATCATCATCATCATTATTATCATTATCATTATTGGTAGTAGTAACAGTAGTAGCAACTTCGTTAATTTATTGTAATTCATTGTTATTGTTATTCATATTCCATTTTTTTTTTTAAATTTCTTAACTTGGCTTTGTCAATTCCGAAGTGATGTGCACTAATTTGCTTCGTCCGCGGTGGAATCCTTGAGTAATAAGGCTTTTGTTGAATCTTCAGATTTTCACTCAGGGCTATTTATTTCCTTCTAACGTGAAATGGTTAAAATTGTTGCCAACCAAAAAGGACGTATTCGTCAGTAGGTTGAAGGGACCAATCCCTAAGAAAAAAAAATGGTCATCCACTTTCAAAAACTTGAACACCAGAGACTTGGGTAACTGTCTCGTCTTTTCTATTTCAGGGCTAATCAAGACACGAGAATCGAACTCGACTCTCTTCAATCAACGAATCCCCTTCAAAATTACTAAATTATATTTAAAGTTACCAAATCAAGTTTCTAATGCACCAAAACAGTTTTCAAGACAATAAATCGAACTTCGAATCTTCAACTTTTTTCAGATTCAAACACATATAATTTTTTTTTTTTCCGTTAAGGGGACGGCAATGACTTCAGTGTGCAAGGCAATAACTTCTTTAGCAACTTATAGAGATTTGGACTTTCAAAAAAAAAAATGTTATAAAGAAGGCGTCCAAATGAACTTCAGTAAAACAATAGCCATTCACAACTAGCACGTAGATGGCAAAGATACAACTATCAGAATAGAAAGAATGTAGACCACTGGATCTACTAAGGACAACGAATCTCCATGAAATCCTCTAAAGCAAAAGATATCAAACGAAAGATCATTCTCAGATGGCAAGCTCTCGGTAGAGCAAGCTCAACTTTCAAGAACAAAAACACCCCATTAGTCCTTAAAAGGAGACTATACAACCAATGCACCCTTCTGAAAGTCCACCGTGGAACTGAAACATGGAACCGAAATAGGGAACCTAACCGAAAGATTAAGCCTCAAACTGACCCACTTGGAGAGATCACAAGGTAGCACAGTATATCAAAGAAAAACACTGGAGTCAAAGATATGTTTAGAAAACTCAAATGGCATAGGCTGGTCATGTTACAAGAATGTCAGACAACTGCTGGACATCACGACTCATAGCATGAATCCCTAGAGATCACATGCGAAACTGTGGTCGGCAAAATATGAAATAGCGTAACTACACAAGTTCAAAAGGTATCTGCTAAAAGGCTGATAATGGTGACAAAGTATTAATTCAAAGGGTTTCGAATACCTTGTTGCTTGTGCTGTTAACATGACGTTTTGCCCGATCCATTCTACAGTCTTCTTCAGATGAACTATCTAAATGTGATAGTGGTAAACGGAAATGATATCAAACGCTTATAACTTAGGATTCTGGTGTTTTGCTTTCCTCTCCTTGTTGGGCCTGGATTTCTACACTTTGGAAAAACACTTTGAATGTCAATGACCCTTCGTAAAACTATAGAAAGTATCAATTGTTTTGCATGCATATTGACTTGTTAATTAGGCCAACTTGATTAAACCTGAATATGAACCTATTCCGTAACCTTGTGAGGTCTTGGGGCATCGCTGTTGATTTTACAGCCAGTCCTCTCGGTTTTCAGTTGCCCTTTGTGAGACTGCAAAGTAAAGGCCAGCCACTTTTTGATGTTACATTCTCATCACTTCCTCGACCTTCCTCGTTCTGGCACACCCCTTCACTGTGCCTTGTAGGATGGCCCCAAACTACACGGTAACCTAATTACAACATTTAAACGCCAATATCATGCATAAATCTGGATTTACAGTATTGAGAGGAAGCATAGCAAAATTCTCTTCTTCTTCGTTTTCTACTTTTCCATCTTCATGATACTTCCATTTTTCACTTCATTCTCTGTCTCTTTTTCATGACTGAATGTCCTTCTCTGTCTTCTTCTTCCCTTCCTCCCTCTTGATTACGTTATATCTTCTTCTGTCCTCTTCACTCTCGTTTTTTTCTTTCGTCCTCTTTCCCTTTCTCGTTTTATCATCTTTCTCTCTCCTCTTCTTAACCTGCCCTATATCTTCTGTTCTTCTGCACAATCTTCATTCATTTAGTCTTTCTCTGTCGACTCTCTTCTTGATTTCTCATTTTTCTTCCCCTCTTCTCCCTTTTCTCCTCCATCGTTCTTTGTCCTACTTTTCTTTCTCTTTCTTTTCCTACACTTCAGCTTCTTTCGAAATAAAAACAATCAAGTTGTTCTTCCTTGACTTGGTTATTTCATTTGATTAACAAGGCAAGAAAAGCCCTACCAACAGTCACTTAACCTCACAATTAATTCACAAGTTTAGTGAGCCTGATTCTACGTGGGTGCCCGACTACTGTAACCTTGTGACAAACAAACCATGTAAAGTGAATCCCCGGACAAATAGGGGCGAACGGGTGTCCGTTAAAGCTGAGAGTCCGATAAATTGAATGTTACCTAAAAGAGGGCATCTTTTCTTACTCTTTTCAAATTCGTACATAAATTTATTGAATTATTATACTGAAAAAGAAAGTTTCCAATTTTTGTTGTTTGCCATTCAGATATTGTGTTATAACTATGATTGTCCTGGACCGCCGGGAATGTTCATAGTAAGGGAAATATTTTTAATCAACTTTGGTTTCTGAGCCAAAATTAATTAGCAGTCTTTCTTTCAACTGCTGTATGAGTAGAAGCCGTTTTAAGTCTTAAGGATTACGAAAATATGTAAATAATCAGGAATCGCTGACACACTTTTGCAAACGCATATTATCAGGATGATTAAGTCAAGATAAAGCGAACAACGTCGTCAACTTTTCTGTAATCTTTATATCCAAAATTTAGGCCTAAGAAGTCCAAAAATATCTAGTTGTACTGGAAAATTTTTGAAGGAATTATCCAAAATGAAGGCAAAAATTATCCAAAAATATCTAGATGTCCCAAGAAATGGTCTAGAAATTGTCTAAAAACAAACTTCAAATTGTTAACCTTTAATTCATTGCATGCTATATCAAAATAGATAAAATTAAACCAGACACTCAAGGACTCTAAAGTGAAAATATAATTTTTATTTGATTTAAATATTTTAAATGATTATCACCTTCATTTCATCAGGAAATCTTTCATTTTTGAGAAATATCAAGTTTTGAATTTATGCCTGAATGAGGTTTATTTAAAAAAAAAAATACACAAATCAATAAGCCTAACTTTCGTTTAAATGGCAGAAATTAAGTGCTTAGTTTAGATGTGGAGATACATCGTAAATTGAACCCGCTTCCTCGTAAAACCTTTGTTATGTTTTTTTTTCTTTTCTCTTCAGAAAACTAGAATATTTCTAGGAGGTTCTTGGGTCTAATGAATTTAAAGCACTTAAAATTCAAAAATAAATTCTTCTGCAAAGTTGAGAAAAACGAATCCTCACCATTTCTTTTTTCTTTTTTGTAGCACTAATCCATTACATTTGGTATGAATCTAAAACAGTGAAAAAATGGAACATTTAAAAATGATGCAAGACTGATATTCATTCCGAAAATAAAGTGCGTTTTTTTAAAACAGTAAATAGGTTTTAAAACATCCAACTGAATGGGAACATTTTGCTATCAAATAAATATGCTCACCATCAACGAACGACACAAATACCTTTTCAGATTTTAGCCCAGAGAAAACGATAATGTTGAAAAACTAGTTTTCAATGTCGGCATTCATAACCTAATTAGGATATTAGTGTTATACAATTTTACTGTATCTTAATAGCCAATACGTTTATATGCTTCTAAAATCAAAAATATCCACAAGATAGCAATCTGCAATGATTGTTGACATTCCTACACGTTGTTTTAGTTTTTTTTCTCACTGTTTTACTTATTAGTTGTGAAAAGTAGAGAAACAAACGTCAGCACTGCAAGTGAGTGCCGCTTGGTCTACTCTAAGTGAAGATCAAGAAAGCGGGCTTTTGTATTTTTAGCGGTAATTTCCGTGAAAGTTCAGTGATCAAATACCTGGGAAATATAAAGATTTTACCTGAAATCTATATTGCAGAATTTTGCAAAAAAAAAAAAAATCTAAAAATATCAGAGCATCATTAAAATATATATATAAAGTGATATCCAGTATCTAAAAGCAATTATGTGTGCAAATTTAGGTATGAAATATCCAAGTTGGTAAAGCTGAGAGCGAGTCTATTTGTGAATGAACGGGTAAACGTCAACTAAACCCGTTATATCAGAGTCCGTTAAAACGAGGGTTTACTATATATATATATATATATATATATATATATATATATATATATATATATATATATATATATAATTATCATTGATTTTTGATTATCACATATATATATATTAATTTTTTAATTATATATATATATATATGTAATTATCATTGATTTTTGATTATCACATATATACATGTATATTGATTTTTTAATTATATATATATATATATATATATATATATATATATATATATATATATATATATATATAATACCATCCCCCAAAAGTTCGTTGAAATGGGCTGACCATTGTGTTCGTCAGTTATCCAGCGTTTTCCATGTTCCGGCGAACATTTCAAACATCGTTTGAAAGTTTTGCAGCCCTGATATAACTTGGTAAAAATCAGGTGAGACTTGACAGTGCATGCATGAATAAGCACTCTCCAGAGAGGTTACTCAGTCAGCAGTTAGACTCCATCGAGTTATCTTGTGTACTGTGTGACTATTGAATGTACACTGACCCATTGAATCATGGAGGAAGCTTATCATACCACCCAGCTCAGGTCACCTCCCTTCCAATCCAGTCAAGATTTGGCTCCTTGCAACCCTGGCTTCTTTCAAAGAAGGCCGTGGACAAGGTTAAGGCAGTTGATAGCGATTCCGAATGAGAAGTTTGTAGACAGTTCTAAAAAGTGGAAAGGATGCTTGGGAGATGCTTTAAAAAGGACGAGGTCGCTATTGCCCTAGGTAGGCTATTCTGTCAATAATAAATGAGTGGATACTTCCCAGACAGGCCTCTTATTTGATGGGGGTGCAGCAGGAGCCAAGCACACTGAACTGTGCGATAATGATGCATATAACAACAGAGGCAACGTGTGAGACCCGCAGACCCTGCAACTGCATAAGGCGCCAGAGCTCTGAGGTGGATTATATCCGAGGAACCCTGAAAAACGTGAAAAAAAAATCTAAAAAATAATGTAAAAAAAAATCAAAAATAAATTTGATAAAATTTGCAGTGTTGCGCCGTCACTAATTCCAGGAATGTTGTGCAGGGTTTATAAAGGGAAGTTTCAAATTCCAGGATAAGTAACCCTCTGGAAAATCTCAGAAGTTAAAAACTGAAGAATTAGTGGCACTTTTCCAAAAAGCTGCACAAACAACACAAAGTGAATCAGTCAATACGTCTGAACGTCGTAATGGAAAAGAAAAGCCATTTTTGAGCAGCTGGTGATATTTGGATGCAAATACGACGCAACAAATATTTTGGAGACAGAACAGAAAGTTCTTCCTTCCGCGACATATCATTTAGATCTGTTAAAATCAGATTGTCATTCCTTTGGCTTCATCCAACACTCCTTGTCTGGTCGACGTTTTCAACAATTTGAGGACATCAAAAATTCCCTCGACGAATTCATTGAATCAAAACCGTAATCAAAAATACTATTCACCTGAAAGCCCGAGATAATACTTTGATAACTGAATAATAATACTATGAATTTAGACGAATAAAAAAATTAATTCAAAATATATACAGGTTATCCGAAAGTAAGACGTTTCTATGAAGAAAAAAACTTTCGTAGGGTTATAACGCAAAGCGAAGGTGCATTACTATCTTTGAACGTTCCCATTTCAAAAATATAGAGGTGATGGTATGTTAGGCAGGGTCGTTGGAGGTTAGGGTGTTGGGGTACGGAAGAGTAGGGTATATGATAGAAAAAGTAGTTGCACGATGCCTTTAAACAGCTCACTGCAAAACAAATGCTGAACACTATTTTCATCTTTTGCTTTTTTTTTTCGTAAAAGCGGTAAATGGCGTCAAGTGAATTTTTCAAAATCCGGGGTATGCCTGTTCTCAATATCAGAATCTCAAAAACCCCACGTAGTGACAATCACACATTGCTCGACACTTTCAGTGAATGAAACCTGTAGCTTGTGCAGCAAGAAGCGATGGTTGAGTTTTCATCAGTCTATTAGCGTCCGTCGTTGGACAGTGACCTTCCCCAAGATTAGCCAGATCTCTCTATCATGGGCATTGCGGAGCCAGTACTTCCTGAATTTATCCAGCTCATCACACCATTTTACTTTCTGTCATAAACAGCCTCGTACCTGGATTCTGGGGATCTACGTTGTTGGATGTGATGTCCAGCGGTTGCCTAACATTCTTGCAACATGTCCAGTCCATTGCCATTTGAGTGTTTTTAAACAGTTTCTATGATGTCTCGGACTACTATCTTTTCTCTGATATACTCCGCGGTCTTATGATCTCTCCATATGAGCTTGAGCATGATTCACTCATGTGCACGTTGCCTGGTTCTCAGTTTGAGGGTCAATCTTCTGATTAGGTTCCATGTTTCAGCTCTGTATGTGACTATCGATAGGATACATAGGTTGTATATCCTTCTGTGAGGGACTAGTTGGATTTTCTTGTGCTTGAAAGTTGAAAGCTTTCCAACTCAAAGTGATTCTTTGCTTTATTTGTTCTTCTCTTAATAACTTTATGGAGACTCATTAGTAGATGCAGTGGTTCACTTTCTCCAGCTCTGTATTTTGATCGTTGTATCTTTGCCCTCAACAAGTTTGCTGAACATAACATTTGTTTTGTTGAAGTTCGTGTGGAGACCAACTTTCTTGCTTGCTTCATTTAGTTCGTGTAACATTATTTGGAGATTTTCATACTAAAAATTTGGAGGTTGTGCTTTGCTGGAACATAATCCCTTATCCAAAGTTCTGAAAATTGAAAAACTCCGTAAACTGAAAATTTATTCCATGGATTTTGTCTAATTACCAAAGCTCACATTTGACGTGAAACCTGTAACTATATCCAGACTACTTTGGCTCAACTCACACCACGCGAATGAATTGAAGTGTTCCAATGGCAAGACGTTCTTTTGCTGCTTGTGGATATTTTGTTCATTTTTTGACTTTGAAGCCGAACGGGAAGCTTCAGCAATTATCGAAATGGTACCTGGACTGGCATTTCGAAATCCAAAAAATTCGGGATTCTGGAAAGTGTCTAATCGTGAAGTTTTCGGATAAGAGAGTGTTCTAGATGCATAAATGACCACTAATTATTCTAGTCATCAATACTTATCCAGTTCAGTCCACACCAAGAACTTATATACATAAGGTTGTGTGGAGAAGGTTGTAATGAACTGTTTTCAGCGTGAACTAGACACCATTTGAACGTATCTATATCTGATTGATACAGTAAGAAGAAAACTACTGGTTACTTGAACTGTATCACCCATCTTCCACTATGTGTCTCTAACAAAGGCATCGAGATGACTCACAAAATTGAGCATTACGTATGTCACTGAACGGCTGACTATTTATACACCTTGGCCTTCAGCCGAACCTAAAACCTTGGGGAATTTCAAAAGAACAAAAAAAGCATTGTTTCTTGACATAAAGGGTAAATGTTGAAATCTTCAACCCTCTAGCTCGATCAGTACAGCCTTTACACATGATACATACCTTGCCAGTCAACCAGCCAGACCAACTTAAAAACTGAAGAAACTACAGTTTTTGTTGACGGTTTCTAATAGGGATATTGTATGTCTGTTAAATTTGTGGGGAAGGTTATAACGGACTGTTCTTGGTGTGGACTGGACAACACTTATTTCCCATGAATGTAATCTGATTTTTTGGTGTAACAAAATACTTCTGTTTACTTTGACCGTAACACTTATCATCCAGTATATGTCAACTCTCATCGACTTCAACTCAACTCACCAAATCTAGCACTCTTGATGTCACTCAACTGCCAACCATTCACACATACGGGACTTCTGCCGATCAGAAGTGGCAGGAGATGATATCGCTGTAGGAGTGAGGGTAATTTTCATCCAAATATTCAAGATGTTGAGAGATATTACAGCAGACGATAAAAGATACAGGTCTGCTTATTCTTTCCATCTTCCTCTCCGTTCTCCGCAACTGAGTGCCAAATTTCGGTAATCTTTCACCATTCTTTTTAGCTTTCAAGAGTTCTCCGGGTGGATTGTTGCAAAGAATGCAAGTTTTCTTTCCTAAAGTTTATGAGTTGATCTTTGGCATCTTGTATTCAAGAGGGAATGGTAAGCCAGAAAAAAACTTTTTAAAAATTTCAACATTCTCCAAAAGAATATTGCAAGTACGTTTCTTTTATTGGAAGATAACTATCCTTAAGATACAATTTTGTCTCCGTTGCCAGTGCCAAAATGTACATATCAAAGTTATTTAATCAGTAGTTATACTCCTACACACACACTCATAAAACTACAATGTACATACAAACATGTATATGTGTGTGCACATATATGTGTAGGTGTATATATGTACAGATATATGTACACATATATATCTATGTCTGTAGGTGGAAATGAATAAAGATTAGTACACTTATATACATGCATGTATATTTGTGTGTGTTGTGTAGATGTGAGGGAATCTGATAAAATGGTGTTGGTAATTTGACAATTGGGAGGTGAAAAGAAATTTAAGTAAAAGTGAGAGTTACATCTTGAAAGTTTTTTATCCCGTGGACAGGCTTTGATGCATTTTGTTGGTCCCCCCTCAACTTTTTCAAAAAACATACACACACATACACACACACACACACACACATATATCTATATATATGTGTATGTGGGTGTGTGTATGAGAATAAGTCTAAAAGTATTATTACACAATCATAAAAATCGCTATTAGATAAAAATACGTGAAGATTTTGTTATATATATATATATATATATATATATATATATATATATATATATATATATATCCTCCGTCTAGGTCTAAGCACAGCAATGTTTCCAACTCTTTAACACTGTCCGGAAGAATTGTACGCCCTTCAATCCACATCGTGTCAAAATGGCACTTTGGGCTTCATCAAGGGACACAACTCATTTTCTTTTCAAATGTTTTTTGAGTTCGGAAAGCAAAAAGAAGTTCGGAGGTTCGAGATCAGGGTACCTTAGCGAAATTATCCTGCAAAAACCCTTGCTACACTCGAACGGAGAGGAAGATGGAAAGAATAAAAAGACCTGTATCTTTTATCGTCTGCTGTAATATCTCTCAACATCTTGAATATTTGGATGAAAATTACCCTCACTTCTACAGCGATATCATCTGCTGCCACTTCTGATCAGTCGCTTTGCTGTGATGGAAAAAGGTCCCTCGGTGCAACTTACCTGGTCGTCTTCTCGCCAGGGCAGTTTTCAATTCTCTCAAAACTTCTTCATAATAAGCCACGTGATCGCGTTCTTCGAGAAACAAAAAGTTAGCCTTTTGATAACCATAAAAACTGTTGACATCACCTCTGAGCTTAACCTCTCTGCCTTGAATTTGATGGACCCAGTAGATACATCTCAGGATCGATTGCTTTAGTTGGAACCTGCTCTCCGGATCCCATATATACACATTCACATGTATGTATGTATGTATGTACCAGGTACAAATAGGTCTATAAAATCGTCTTCATCTGCTTCGATTTTGCTTAGACAGACTGATGGAAGGGTCAGTTATAGGAAGAAGCTGATTTTCGCGCTTTTGGCACACATTGACCTAAAATCTTACTGAGGCCAAGATGTTCGCTTATTATCAAAAATGCCGACCCATGTGAGATCCCAACTTGAGTAGCAATCGAATCTACGGCAATATCGTTTTTTCCATGGCATTAGAAATATCCTCTTTATGAATGCCCCTTAACGAGATAAAACACAAGTGTACAATGAGATAACTCGTTTGTTACTATCCACTTATCCGAAAGACATATTTAAACCCATTTTGTTCAGAATAAACTCATCCATGTATGAACTGGACCACGAGTAGCAATATATATATATATATATATATATATATATATATATATATATATATATATATATCAGGAATACAATATAACATAATACAATATCCGATGTGTGATGGGTTTATTTCATAAAGTGCTCGATACATTCGAAATTAAACATCAAGTTTAGTTAGGGTAGAGCTTAAAATATGATTAAGTGAAAAAAAAAATACGCCACATAAATAGGTTTATGTTTCTGTCCCATTTGGGCTTCTTTAGGCGAATTATTCGTCTTATTTTAGATTCCTATTCAAGGCATTCTGGGGAGTCAATTTTTCTAGGTTGTAGGATCTTCCTTTTCTTCCATTTATATGTTTTCTTTTTCTTAGAAATATACTCTTAATTTACAACTATCAACAACCACAGCGTCGCCACTAAATAGAACAGAAAAACAGAACGAGCATTGACCAACCACTTAACAAAGAATAAAAAAGAAGATATATAAATAGAATCAAAGGAAGATTCTACAACCTGGAAGAATAGACACACACACACACACATACACACAAATGTCCTAAATAGGGACCTAAAATAAACCTAAAGCCCAAATGGGTCAGAAACATAAACGTGTTTGTGTAGCAAATCTTTTAATCCATATATATGTGTGTGTGTGTGTCTGTGCGTGTGTGTATACGTATGTGATGAAATAATGGATTTAGATACACAAACACGTTCATTTTGCTGCCCTGTTTAGGATTCTTCGGGTGATGATTCAATTTATTAGGATCACTATCTGAAAAGTTTCAAGTAATTCTTAACAACTAACCAGGAACCCACTTCCCCTATGGAAGATAAAATCGAAACAGAAATCATCAATTAAACAAAGAAATTGAATAAGATGAAGGTTTTACATCCTGAAAAAAAAACCCTAATAACATTTTTATCAGGATGGCCTGAAGAAGCCCAAGCAGGAGAGAAACATAAATATGTTTTTGTAGCAAATCCATTATTTCATCATATTCAAAGATCTACTTTAACTTAACTTAATGTTAAATGTATCGAACACTTTATGAAATAAATCCATCACACTAAGTATATTCAATTACTGATTTGAAAATCCCACTTGTCCTAAAAAGAAGGGTCTACAACCAATGCATCCTACCGATAGTCACCTATGGAGCTGAAACATGGAACCTGACCAGAAGTTCAACTACACTACTTTTGTTATTGGAATTACTTTCAAATGAAGTATATATATATATATATATATATATATATATATATATATATATATATATATATATATATTAGTAAAAGACACAAAAAAATGTGGAAAAAGCTTACTACGGCATTTTGGTGTGTGTCTAACACATCTAATCATGGTAAAGGGTGGATCAGTCCTTGGTTTTGGTTCAAACAGTGTTTTTTTTTTTGTTTTGTTTTTTTTATAACCGAAACGGAATCGGTGTAATGTTTTCTTCGTGTTTCGTTTTTTTTGTTTTTTTTGTTTTTTTTTAATGTTCTATTGATGTGGTGATAGCAAAGATTATACGGTTCGGAGTGGTTTGTAAGCGTATTTTATTGTACCAGCCACAGCGCGGGGGAATTATATTACTGTAGTGTAAGATATACGGAACATGGGTATTTCGTTTGATTGTCCTCTGATTTTCATTATAATCATTTTTTTATATATATTTTCGGTATTTTAGTATTTAGCTTAAATTGATTTTTAATTATAATTAATCATTTTCCATTAATTTATTTTGGATATTATGGTTGTTGCAGTTTAAACTTCTAATTTCAATTTTGGACACAATATTATCATAATTGTATCGTTATAGTGCGAGTTCGGGTATCAAAGCTATATTTGTTTCGAATTAATTGTAGTTACTCAGGGTAGAGTGCAGATCTGTATCAAGTTGGTGGTTAGGTACCTCGGTGGCCGTCAGTCGAGTTTTAGTTCAATTAGTGGTTGTATCAAGCCGTTGGATTGTGAGTTCATATGTTATGAGTTATAAGTACATGTTTTATTTGGATAGTTTTATATTATCCTAGTAGGTAGAAGACTTGTTGGTTAATATTTATGTAGTCTGTTTTGAATCTCTTATTGTGTATAATGTATCTATTAGTGGTTAATATTTGTATCTAGTGTGTAATTTAGAATGAAATGGGTTTATGGCGTGACTAAGAGGGTTGTAGTAGGTGTGGTTGTTTATTATTTTATGTGCCATAGTGGGTGTTAATTGTTTTATATATTATTCTTTAATGTAAACGCAGTGTTAATGCGGTGTTTGTCAGGTTCCAGTTTAAATTTTCCTTTGCATCTTCATTTTGACATCATTTCGTTTCTCTGGTTTTCAGATTCTTAGTTTTTCTTTTAGGCACAAGTTACATTTGCCTTTAAATTATTTGGAGGTCTGAAGTTACTTACGACAGTCCATTCTACAGAAAGTGTAAGTTTTTTCTTCAAGTTGCCAGAAATATTTTGAGAGTGCAGTTTGAAATTTTATTTTTAAAATTGAGAAGGATCTATTTTGGAAGTAGAATCTAGATTTCCATTGGTCATTTGAGATTCCAATGTAATACTTTTTGTTGTGTCATTGTTCAATTGCTGTGATTGTTAATAAGTGTATGCAATTCTCGGTAGTGCATTTGTTATTTACAGGGTACGTATCTTTTATTTTGACGGTTACATTTGCTTTTAGTTACATTTTCCTGCTCCTGTTGTTATTATTTTTGTTAGATCTCATTACTCGTTGGAGGTAAATACTATCTATATTTCTGATGCAACTGTAGCTCATTTTTAAAGTGTTTATATTCAGCTCAATAGTGGGACACCTATTGAAGATCGAACTCACTAAACTAACCATGGTCTGCAAGATGAACTTGTTAGCCATAGCTCCTTGCTATACTCTATACACATAAAGATAGTTTATAGATCATCAGGGTGTTGGTTTAGTGATTTTCCAAAGGGATTCTAACAGAAAACAATGACCAAGTGTAGAGATACTCACCGTAGAACAGTTCGTAGCGTGCAAGTCATGAAAGACATTTATTGTTCCTTAATGATCACTTTCTGAACCTGGCCTTGTGCCAAAGTTGACGAAGTCAAACAAATATCAATGTAATTTACCTATCGGAGAGCGATGTTTGGCGTGCTTGTTACGCAAGCCATTCATAGTCAGTTTGCCTGAATGTAAAAATGTTGCATGGTGTCTGAGGTGAACTAATTTAAATTTCATCTATGAATATAAGCAAAAAATAAATAAATGAATGAATAAATCCACACGTAAATATGCAATATATATACATATTACACACACACACACACACACAATTACATATATATACACACATACGCATATATAATGTATATGTGTGATGTATGTATATGTGTATATGATATATACATATACATGTAAAATTTTTTAATGAGCACACAGATACTGTACTCTGATCCACGGTAGAAGTCCCAGGAAGCAACACTTCGATCTTAGCCAGATCGATGTATGTATATGTGTATATAATATATACATATACATGTAAAATTTTCTAATGAGCACACAGATACTGTACTCTGATCTGTGGTAGAAGTCCCGGGAAGCAACACTTCGATCTTAGCCAGAGCGCACATACACTTACCTTTTGTTTCCTTTTTCTGAATATTTCGCTCCTACTTGGACTTAGGGTTTCATCATAAGGCATAAATACAAACAAATCGGATGTTTTTATAGTTTGTTTATTTTACATGCCTGAAAAAGATTCCATTAAAAGATCATTTTCCTGATTTCTCGATGGCGTGGCCCATTAAGAAGGCTCTCTATTTTTATTATCTATCTCTTTTACTACGTGGACATCTGTAGTGCAAGAAAGACGTTATTACGTTATAGCTGAAGATACTGAAGTTATTTGTAGCACAGTGAACAAAGCAAATGTTATCAAAGTAAAAATAACCGTCTAAGAAAGGGCTATTTTTCGCATATCAGTGTTTATTTTTTTCTTCAAACATTTTGGTACCAACGGTTCCGTGGAACAGTTAAGTTAGACCTACTTCCTGAAATCCTATTGCGTTAAAAACTCTTTGTTTCGAATAAGCATTTCTATAATCTTCCAGGTTAATGCCCAGCGTAACTTTTGGCGCAAGTCCACAAGTAGGGGCACACAGCATGAAAGTTCGCTGCCACTTATCGAGATGGGGCAGGTGCAAAGGGATATATATATTCAGAATATCTCTTAATGGCAACCTTGTAACCAGCAAAAATTAATACCATCTTTTAGTATGAATACATTAATTTGAGTTTACGTAAGAAAAAATTAGCACCATTATCCTTTATTGACTATAAGGTTGCAACTTTCACCAAGAGTGAGAACCATCCTCCCCCTGGCCTCGGCAGACGCCCATCGCACTCCGTGAGCACTGAACTAACTTTTCATGATGAACGAGGCCAGCTTTCTAATCCTCTCACAACGACGACGTGCCCAGGAATAACACTGATAAGACTGACTGAGGCTTAAATATGAATATGAGGTCAGGAAAAAAAATTATTTGCTTATAAGAAAAAAAACAAAACAACGTTGCCAGAACAAAAAAATTCCGAAAGAACACGTGATCAGAATGAACAAATTCTCTGAGGGTGTTATGAAAATTCCAATATTCCTTTCTCTTCCTGGTTGCGAGTCAACACCACCTGACGTCATGGCATTACTCTTTCTTTTCCCCCTCTCTCAATATACTGTTTAATTTCGATATTAATGTCAACTCTCTCGGAGTTTAACAATTAGCAAACTAGTCTCATCATAGACCATTACTAATGTAGTAGGTTCGACCATCACTGAGTGTGTCCTACCAGTAGCTTTGTGCCAGACTATGATAAGCTTAGTAAATAGTTATATAATCAAATTTCAGGAAGTAAGACATAAATGTATTTTGCTTAAATGTTTCGTCTCTTAATGCCATTTTCAAAATTTGAATTCATTCACTGTGACTTTATCTCAACAACCGAAGCCGCTTATTATGATCACTCTAAGACAGGGTCTTTTAGATAACATAAAGCAAAGCATGTAATAATTGGAACAATTTACATGAATTTTAATTTACATTATCCAAATGAAAGCGTCCATATTAGTTTATTTAGGAAACATTTTGAAACCACCTGCGATCTCCATTTGCCAGGTTTTTCCGTCAATTCAGGTACAGGAGACTGGAGTGTAGGAAAGCGAGTGAGAGGTATGCGCTGTCTCTATAACGGATCGTTGCAGAACTAACGCTGAAAGCAAGTTCTGCTTTTCGTCTTGTTCTCATATTAGTGGAAAAGCAGCATAACATAAACCTTTCTGGCTTTTCGAAAGTTCATTTTAGCAGCAGTAGAAGAAAAAAACACAGATTTCGCTGTTCAGTGATTGATGGCAGCCCTCCCCTTGTCCGGGGGTTGGAAAGAGTGGTCGAACAACAACCATCTTTCCTTATTTCAAATTGTCTGACTATTTTTGAGCGCACAAAAATCTAGGGGAAGGGTTTGAGTGTGAATGCTGAGCAGAATTTTTACTTTTTTTTTTTTTCTATACATGCGTCACTGGCCAAATCTACATCAGCACCTGACATGACCTTGATCACGTGATCCCACGCCGTCATATCCTCCTCTAATCACGCCATGTTACTGAAAATGAGAAACCCGACCTTTGATCACGCCAACCATGAACCTTTTTGATCATGCTGCGTTGCTACGTATATTACGTAAGAAAAGTGATGAATTAATGTTAACTTCAAAAGTGGGATAGCCATTTAGTAAGAGTCTGAGATACAAAATGGACGAAAAGTTAGTGCACAATTCTATCTCTCTCTACATATATATATGTGTATCGAAAAAGAGATTTGTATATATTCCTCATATCAGTACACATCATCAACACGGCATATTAAGGGTCAACAGTCTCTATTCTAATATGAATATTACAACTGCTTCAAGCGCAGATCTGAAAATTTATGACTCAGATTCCAAACCATTCTGGCAACTATGATTCGTGGAGCGTATTCCGATAGACATTAGAATCTACGAGATATGCCCATTGGATAATGAGACTAGGCTTATGCAACTCCAACCAAAGGATGCATGTGTTAATCAAGGGGCGAATCGCAGTTATGCATCACTTTAAGTAGACATACTTTTCTATTGTGCCTTTCAAAAAGCATCAGTTGAAAAATGAATAACGCACCAATTTGAAGTTTTCGGTGAAATTGACCAGAACGACTACCGTATCTTTTCGTGAGCTAACTGCAGTTTATGGGGATGAAGACATGTTATGTTCACGTGAGGTCGGGTGGCACCAGAGATTTTGCAGTAGAGAGGATGTACAGAAGGATGAACTCCGTGGACGTCCAAGCACATCAAGAACCGTCTCTTTGCCGATGGAGACTATATTCGTTATCATTCTGACGCTGAGCTGTCGATCATTTCCAATGATTTGTTCGTATATGTTTGTTTTTTTTTGTAACATTCTCGCAAGTTTTTTACTTACATTTTGAACATCCATACATAAGCTGTCGGGTTATTGAGTGTAATGCAAGTCGTGATTAAGTTTTGAATGGTGAGGCTCTTGAGCATGGCTTTCATTTTTTTTTTTTTTTGCAAAAATCAAAGAAATTTTCAAGCACACACACACACACACACACAATGAGCAGCTTTTTTTCTTGCATACCAATTTGATCAACGTCTCGGGAATTCTGTTGGTCTTCCTGTTATCTTCCTCACTTGATTTCGATGTGATACAGTACATATATAAACATGGCAAGTAAAAGGTAGCATCAGAGTGCCGGATCGGTGAACATTGCTACCAAACAGAAAAAAAATGCATTGAATCTTGTCACTGTATCCATCAATTCTCAAGTGGCTGAAGCAACAAAACTTGCTCACATTGAATGGCTTCCTTTACTTCGAAATGAAGTAAGAGGAACCTTCATCCTTTTCACCGTCGCTTCAGCATTTTTCACATGTTAGGCGCTCACATCATATGAATTAAAAAACCTTGAATAAGAACCCAAGCCCAGAAGGCCCCATTTACCATAGACAGCATTCGAGAAAAAATTAGAAAGCACCTACCTCTGCCAACACTATTGTTATTAAAGACTGAATTAAAATCAATTCATGTACAGCTACAATGCAAGATAAGTGTAAAAATAAAATAATTTCCTGGATCCGCCCCCAAATTTAATTGATTATTCCTTAGCCCGTCCAAAAAATGTAATTGAGATTCATGGAGGACTCTGAGACATTGTGCAGACATACAGACGAGAGTCAATACAAATGTACCTCTGCCAACCAAGTTGGAAAAGGTAGAAGAAAGCATAAACAGAAACCATTGTGTATATGGTTAGACTATATTCCTCGTCTACATCTTTATTTGTTCCCAACGTTTTGGTCGTGTACCCCTCGTTGGATATATGTATACGATATTCTTTCAGGTTGTCGCAGACACTGTAAGTGCGGAACATACATACCCGTAGAAATCAAGTTCGAAGTATACTGTAAGGCAGTAATGAGCGGTGCCACATTCAAATCTGGCAAGGCTAGCCATACATAGAGGGTGAATGGTGGACAAATGCCCTTGCGAGGGTGTAGTTCATATAAATCACAAACAGGGAGAACAATTAGCGAATACGACACCCGGAAGAAGTGGCACACAGACTCCGTTCAGTCGAGCCAATTAGCTGACCCAACATCGATATAAATAGCATCTGGGTACCTCTTTGAAAAAAAAAAGGACTATTTCAAAAAAGGCCAACAAGTCAGCCAATGAAAGGTAAGCTACTCAGAATTTGACACTGAAACACACACGCACACGCGAGAAAAAAAAAACCCTCAAGAAAAACAACAAAAAAAAAAACAAACGATACGGCGTGTCTAGTTCAATACGAGCATGAACTCTTGCAATTGATTCCACTTTCTAGAACCAGGAACAACCGACGAAGGCCGGAGAGTACCCGACCGTGAAGTTATGAACATACGGACTAGGAAAACAGCCTGACCATATCATACACAATGGTTAATAGACTCAGTCTAACAAAATTCAAATAAATCAACAGAAACGTTCAAAAATAGAATGAAGTAAATCGGACAGGCCAAGACTTTTTTTTATTTCAAATTTTTAAACAATTTTCTTTCCATTTTTTGTCATGATAAGGTGTGAAATTATTCTACATTTGGTTGAATTAGAAAGTTTCTCTAGCCCATAGTATAACAACAACGATAATCCTCACCATCATAAAAACTAATAATAATAATAATAATAATGGCAAAATTAATAATAGTATTATCAATAACGGCAAAATAAAAGAATAACAATACAAAAGAGTTTGCTCTTAGACAATGACTTACCGTTTTCTAAGAATCCTGAAATCGAACAGATCTTACATATTTGACTACCAGACAATGAACACAGGATGAGGAGTTATGACGCCAATGGGGGAAGGAAGGAAGATGACCGTCGTCATGACAATGAGAGAAAGGCGTTGGCCTTCAATATGCAGCCGCTGATGGTCCTAACAGATATCGTTCACTGTCGGCGGCTCACTCGTCGGGATTTTAAAGCAGCTCCCAAAAATTTAAAGAGTTCCAAGGCAGAATGACTCTAAAATCAATTTAACGTAGACTCTTGTGGTGAGAAAGACATTACTGTACTTTGGTATTTCCAACCATATATTTTTTTTTTTTTTTTTTTGTTTACAAGGAGTCATTTGGGTCGCCAATCTAAACTTCATTTGGCCATTATTTTTTCCTTATTTAAAAAAGAAAAGAAAAGATAATCTTAGAAGAGAACATTATCTCTAAAAGATTAAAAAAATAAAATAAAAATATACATCATTAGAATCTCTAATGAAACTAGTCATTATATGATATTTGAGTATGTTTCTTTGATCAATTCATATCAAGGAAATCACATATCGTAGAACTAGTAACCTCTTACACAGTAGCTTTGCTCAAATTGTACAATTCTTTTCTGTTTAAAGTAGTGTGTCCAGTTTGACTTAAGAAAGCATTAAATGATAGCCAAACCTAACTAGGTTCACTGATAATGATCAGAAAATAATTTGATCAAGGCGTTGACTAAATTAGAAACACAGTTGAAAGTTGATAACTTGGATAAACATTAGAGTCAAACTAATTTCAATAAATATGATTGGTATTTATGGGGTTAAAATGGCGGCCTATTGAAAGTATAATTCTTTTTTCTTTTCAACAATGTGTAGCAGACTGCCTTCATAAAGAACAACTCATAACCAAAACATACTTCAAATAATTATACTTCTCGGAGGCTGAAGTGTATTATCTTTGAGTGCATGGGTGTGTGAGTTGTTGCAGGCTGGTTCTTGATCGTATCCCTTAGAGGGCGCCACCTACACGCAGGAGGCTAAACGTGAATGAAATCCGTTCAGCAACTTCTAATGGTTTTCTTTTGGTCTTAAAGCTTACATGTACTACAGTAAAGAAAGAGAATAGGAAAAAATATTTCAAAGAGAGTAATGAAAGATTTTCAAAATGGTTAACAAGCTCTTCTTCCAAATATTGCTCTTTACTCGACATGGATTTTAAGCTGAAGAGAAAAAGAAAAAAAAAGAAGAGAGAGAAAAGAAGAAAAAAAGGATCCTTTAGTATTTTTTTTTTGTAAATATTTTAAAAAACTTTAATAATTGTTGGCAGCTAATACCAAACTTGATAATTTTGCCCAAGTAGACACTAATCCCTAAGACTATCAGTACGTATTATATTCTCTACTCATATTTTTTTCATATTAATAATCAACATATATAAAACGCATTGTGTATTCATATATATTTTTTGTATAACGCTTTTCAATGAACGCAGAGATACTACGCTCTGATCCTAGGCTGAGAGCGACACTCTGATCCTAGGATTGCGCTCAGATACTCTGATTCTAGGCAGAAGTGCCCATCCACACGTAAATAATCCAGTCATTTTTACGGGTACTATGCTAGTTGTTCATAAAAGACTGGAAGCAGGATAAAATTGTTCATTTTGAAATTATTAATAAAAAAAAAAAAAAAAAATAGCTTGGATATATTTATTTAAGAAAAACGCTTGAAAAAGAAGTTATAAAATACTAATCCAATAATAATAATAATAATAATAATAATACAATGTATTCATTGTCCAGTTGTAAAAAATATTCCAAAGATTTTAACATTTTCTTTTCAGATGATGAAAGAACACAAAAACAAAAAACAAATAAAAAACAAGATAACTATATAAAAAAGATGAACAAGGTTTTGCTAACCCTGTTTTAAAAACTTCTTTGGGGAGAGGGTAGGGAAGAGGTTAAATTGACAAAATTTTCCCATTTTTAAGAATTTGAGGGAAGAAAGGGTGGTTTGGTCAGGGCGGAGAGCAAGTGAAGCACTGGGTATCGATGCTTGATTACTTTGGTCCCGGGCACACAACACGCGTCGAAAAGAGCTAAGTTGAGAGTGGGGGGAAGGAAAGGAGAAAAAAAAAAAAAAAAAAGTTCTGGTTTCAAGGGTAATAAGACAAGAGATGAAATGAAAAAAAATGAAAATGAGGAACAGGAAATAAGGATATTTAGGAAAAAAAAAAAAAAAAAAAAAAAAAAAATCAATAAAATCGATTGACAAAAAAAAAAAAAAAAAACCATTTAAAGAGAAATGGTCAGTTCAGCCCAATTCCATAATGTCACAAGTTGTCTTGACAAAATACAAATGTGAGAATGTTCAGGTAGCAAACTAATCTGTAGTCTGCATTACACAGGCCCGCCCACAAACACATACGTACACATGTAGACAGACGCATACACACGGACACTTTTCCATCTACATATATGTCTGTGTGGGCAACTCGTGTTCCACAAGGTAGATAACTCAAACCTGGTTAACTGTGCTTCTCCTAAGATTGGAGGGGAATGAATTGCTGGGATCTTTTTCTTCTGCTTGAAGACAAGAACAAAAGAATTCAAAATGGTCAAGCAAATTATATTTGTTTTTCCTTTGGTTCAATGGATTGTATTTTGTTTGTTAATCCAAATTCCGTACAAGACCAACATGCTTCACTGCTTAAACACGTACACAGATGTGCGTGTGTAGAGATATTATTTATTCCTAACTTAAAACATGTAACACAGGGTGCTCCATAAATTCTCCATTTAACTCCACATTTCCATGATTGGTGTTACTAAAAATACACAAAATCTGATACAAGTGTATACATATGTATACATTTTGTGATCGCTGGTAATATCAGTTTTTGTCATTTTCGATCATCCATACCTAATCTGTCCCATGAGATGCTCGTAAATTTAAGCAGCCTCTCATCACTTGTGTGTAAGGAAAGTTGACAACAACTCGACCTTTGAACTGAGTTGACAGGTGACAGATGTATTTTTCACTATGTTTTCAGTAGAAAATAAGTTTGTTTTTTGTTTCTAAATCGAGTCAAGTAATCATTAAATCAACTAATTTTCCTTGAATCCTATTTTTAGAAAAGCTACTTTACTTTAGGAAGATTTTTCTATCTTTTAATTTAATTTTTTCTGTCGGCAAATATCAATCATGGCGTCATCAGAGTTATTTTGGATGACTAAAGTTCACGTCAAAAATCTAAGACCTGCTTCAAGTGCACAAAAGTAATTTTTATCTTTTTACGACTGTATTTTTAGGATTATGTCTGCTAAATATGAAGGGTGTATCCACATTCTTAGATATTAGATATGAACAATACATAGCACGTTATGTGCATTACAAAGCAATGGACACTGGCTTTTATATAGAGTTATATACTTAGACATATGGATGTGTGGGAGTGATTTTCTGCATAAATTGTTTGTTTGTTCGTATGCATGCATAGGAAGATGTTTCTTTACTGCAATCTAATCATACTTAAGTCTCATGTAAACGGTCTCTTTTCAAGTTACAGAATTATGATTTATCACCTCACCTTGAAAACAAACTTCAAACAATCAAAGATATTAATTTGACAAGGAGATGAAATAGAATACATAATAAAAACTTGAACCGCAGAAATCAACCGGTTCACCAAAACAGAAATCAGTGTCTATTGTGACAGACAAAAAGTCGATAGCAGTACGTTTGCTGTTATTGCAAGATGAAATGTTTCACCATTTCTTGCTTTCAAAACATGATTATTTTTATTTGAGAACGTAAACAATTTTTAAAATATATTTTTCAGTGAAAAAAAAAAAGAAAAAAAAAAAAAGTTTTCAACATTGTGATTTGAAGTGAACAATGAATGACTTATTGCTTCTACTATTTAGTTTTGGCTTGATAGCAACATTTTCCACACATGATTGAAGAATCTTAAACTGTTATCCTGATGTTTGGGTTTTGTATATAAAGGGATTAAAAACAAAAGAAAAATCCCATTGAAAAGTATAAGCAGTTTTATAGAAACCTACTTAATGGCACTAGGATATTCTGTTTTTAAAACTGAAAGAAATTGGCAACTTCAACTAAATCCAGGCGTATAGTTGATCTTGAGACATTCTGACCATTCAACTCAGCTAGCCAAAGATATTCCATAATGCTCCACCCTATAAAAGGTTAGTGTCAGACCCTTTCATTTAAGCCTAAGATTATCAGTATCTTAACATAAATTAGACTAATTTTATTTTTTCTGTTTTAACTTATATTATTCTCACTAGTTCCAATTGGCGTCACTGTCTTTCTCTCTTTTTGATACAATATTAGACAAGTGCAAATATAAATGATACTGACAACTCCATAAATGTAACCCTTTCTCTCTACCAAAATAGTGACTACCTTCTAATAAGACTGGTTTTTTATAGGGAAAAAAAAATTCATAACTATATAAGTGTGTGTGTGTGTGTGAGAGCAAAATAATGGATAATAATATCCAAGATATGAACTTAATGACAATTTGGAAAAGCTTTTAAAATGCTAATTTTTCTTATCAATGAGGAGTTTTGCTAATTCATAGCTCCAATCAATTTTCAAAATGAAAATAGTTTATTGTGGTTTCCTCAGTATATGATCAAGCAAAACACATTGATGAAAAAGAGAAAAAAAATAATTAAAAAATGACTTTTTCCAACTTGTCATCAAGTTCATATATATATATAGATATATATATAGATATATATATATTACACACACTCTTTTAGATAAACTTTGAGAAAAGCAGAAATGATATCTTCAAATTTCAAAGGAGACTATGTCTAAATTGGTTTCAAAGGGAAGAATTCCGGACTTTTTGTGTGTCTACCATAGCTAACAAACTTGTTTAGCAAACCATTTACTAGTGTATAGCAACTGATTCTAACTAGATATACCCTCTACTGTGACTTTGCATTGGACTAAGCTATACTTGGGGAATAATTATTCAAATCTTTTTTTAAAATTCATCTACTTTTATAAGTATATATGTGAGTGTGTACCAATACATGCCCTTACATGAACCTTTCATGAGTATAAGCAAGAAAAACCTGACTTGCTAGTGAAGGTCAAAGAAAAATTAGTTTTCCATAAACTTCAAATTAAACTTTATTTCATAAGGAGCGCCTGAATTCACGAGTTTTCCAACGAGAGACAACGATGGGAAAAATCATAAGTTTTTTTGGGTTTTTTTTCTTATATTCAAAGACAATAGAATGTTCATAGAAAATAATAAATTCAGGGTTGTATTTTTTTTTTTGTTTGTTGGATGGAGAGGACAATAATTATTGGAGGAGAGAGGATTTTCAATCATCGATTCTTGAGAGAAAGCAGCCCTGAAGGAATAAGGAGAAGCACAATTTAGGTGGGTCGTCACCACTGGTTGGTCAAAAGTCAAAAAAACCAAGAGAAAATAAACAAAAACAACAGTTAGCCACGTGAACTAGCCGAGTTGAGACACCAATCACTGGATTAACGGTCAACATAGTTTTTAAAAGTTTTTCTTCATTTTCAAACATTTCCTTGGATTTGCAAGGGTCAAGGGGAGAAGAATAAACATGGTTACATATCTGGAGGAATGACATACGTTTCCAATAACTACTCTATCAATGTAAAAACCATCACCAACATAGTTTATTTTCACAAAAACGTTTTTAAAATGTTCAGGATTGTTCGGGGACAACGGTAGGGAAGAGGGTTATTTTTCTTTTTTTTTTAATTTAAATTTAATCTTTTTGTTGATTTTGTGATTTTTTTTTTTTCCATTTATATCAAAAAAAAAAAAAAAAAAAAAAAAATTGAATTTCCTTTTTTAAAAAGGAGGGAAAAAAAAAAAAAAAAAAAAAAAGGTAAAGCTAAAAAAGACTCCTGTTATCCCAAACCAGCCTTTAAATAAAGTCGGATAACTCAGGATATCTTCAGATTCGGCAATGATATGTAATGCTAAGAAATCAGCCAGTGCCACATAAATGGAATGCATAACCAGAGGTACAGCAAACATTTATCTAGATATAGATACGTTCAGAAAGAGATCTTTCTCATTAGCTGCTACTCTGTTCCTCTCAAATATCAGATATTTCAAGACAAAATATCGTAAAGAGTTTGTTTATTCTGACAACATGCTCTTTATGTGTACTTGAAGTTGAAAAATTTTCCAACCATTTCTTCAACCATCAAAAGATCATGTGGATTTTTCACTATGTTTACAACAGAGGATGATTAAAGAAATTCTCATTCAAGCAAAAGAAACTGTTGCGGTCCAAAGTTTCTCATTGTAAGATTTCTTAGAAGTTATATAAAAAAAAAAAAATTTTAAATAAAATGTTTAGAATCTTGGAACCCCAAGTACATCAGTCCAAATAAACAAATTCTCCACAAATTTCCTCCAAAAATTTTCTTTGAATTTTGAAAAAAAAAAAAAAAAAAAGGAGGGGGGGGACAAATATATTGATTGGTAAACTGGTTTTTGTCTACACAGTAAACAATGTTAATAAAAAAAAAAAAAATATTATGCCAATATAATATAGGCAAGACAGGAAACAGCAGATATAACATCATATAAAGGCTGGTTAGGGATGGCTTTCTTTCTAATTTTTGAGTTTTTCAATTCAAGTTTCTTCCAAATAATTTATTATTAAAGAAACTAAAATTACAACCAAGTAAAAATATCCTGGAAGCTTCATATATGTAAAGATATACTAAAATACATGAAAATTACCTCAAGGGTATTAAAAAGTCAATGCCACAGTTAACGCCATTAGGACTACATACGTATTGCCAAGTAAAGAATACTGTGTCAAGTAACCAAGAAAAAGTGGGAGTATGTAATCACACCCACTAATATACGTTATTAAAAATGTATGAACCAATGACTGAGGTCAAGAGTTAAGATTTAGTGTATGAGCAGGAGTTATCTCCCCCTCATTTCCACCATATAGATGAAGGAAGGATAAGGAAAAAGTTTGAAAACATTAAAAAGTAAAAAATTTAACCAAAACAAAAAAAAAAAAAAAAAAATTAGAATGAACCTAGAGGAAGAGAAATTTCGAATCTTATTTGCTCTCATTCCTCAATGTTTTTTTTTTTTTTTGATTAAAAGTTTTCAATTTTTTTTAGGATAATTTTTTTTTAAACATTTTGTGCTTTAAATATTTTCATTTTTTTTTTTTTTTTTTTTTTTACTTAGCCGAAAAGAGAACGGCTCCAGAGTTATTTTTCGTTCATTTTATTTTCTGTTTTAACCATTTGTCACTGAATCCAACTGCTTACAAAGCAACTGTTATGATGACACAAAACTGCTGCCACCAAAAAGGCTGCTAAAATGCCAAAGAAGAAGAAATGGAGAGGAAAAGGTGCAAATTGTGACAATGGCGGTAAAATAAGTGCAGCGCTCATTGCCCAGGGTCAACACAAGGTTGAATTCATTGTCACAAATTGAAAATTCACTATTCTCTAATCAAACACTGCTTTTTGTAAAATAATAGTTTTCTTGTATGCACAAAAGACAATACCGAGAAATCAATTTTTTTCTTCTAAATTTTCTGCATTCAAATGTCTTTTTTGCTTGAGGTTTTCATGTCTAGAAAAACTAGGATGGTAAGTTTGCATATGTCAGTGAGAATAGATCTGTTGATGTCTCTACAAAAAGAGTATTCACGTATGTGTGTGCTTGTGTATATAATCTGTGTGCTTTTGAAATATAATATTAAATGCTTTAAATCCAGCAGATTTACAAATAATGCCAATATCCAGCTGATAGAGGATTATCCCAGCAGAATTTGCACCGGGCTCCTCAGATACACAATTCCAAAAACAGAAATCTTTCCAAACTCTCAAACATACAGTGAATATTGTTATAAATGTGACTTAACCACAAAATAGTTTTATAAATCAACTACAGTGAGAGAATGGAGGAGGGGGGAAGCAAAAAAGAGGCCTTCAGCTCACTTTACAACAAATTTGGCATATTATTAAAACAGCACTAAACATCTTTTAGTTACACAGCGTTTTACAAAGCTAAGGGTTGTGCAATATTTAAAAAAGGGTCAGTAGACGAACAACAATATTCAATTTTTTTTTTTTGAATAATTTTTTTCAAAAGTAAATATTCCTCACTTCTTCCTCCAATGGCACCAATATAAACTTGTGAACATTCATATGGGTTTACATACATATTTATGTTACCATGCCCAAGCTATAGTAGGAACGATTACAATTATTATTATCACAGTTAAGTTATTTCTGTTATGATAATATAATTAAGGACATGGCTTACATGGGACCAAACAAATGGAAATAGGGATAGGATAATCAATTTGAGTGTAACACAAATCTAGGTTTCATCATTTTGTGGGCAGCCATGAAGGGCAGCAGCAGGTTTTGTCAACAATAACAAAATCAACAACAACAATAATGACTCTCTCCAAGACATTTACCATCAGGACAAACTCCCACATCTAGGCTGGGCAGCCCTCAGCAGACCAAAAGATAAATTAAACAGCTATTTTTTTTTCCCCCACTTTGAATGGCATGAAGCTAATTTCAGAAGCCATTATGACAGAATCATTTTTGTATTTATATTCCGAAACACTTTTGGTTCATTTTTAAAAACATTTTGTTCGTCTTTAAAATTTTTCAAAGAAGAAAGTTCCATAAACATAGAATTGCCGATATCTTTTTGTCGAGGTCATTTCATTAAGTTCGAGAAAAGTTAGGATACTAAACTGTCATACTATAAGGAAAAAAAAAAAAAAAAGTCATTAGTGTGTCTGCATGTGTGCGAGTGTGTGTCAATACTTACACACCCAAGTCAATTACAGATGCTTTGAAAGGAAATTAGTAAAAACACCTAATCAAAAAGACTAAACTAACAAGCAAATGAAATGACCACTTGTTTCATCTTTAAGTCAGTTAGGCCATTTAAGTAGGAAAGGAAGTAGTTGCGAGGATTTGAAAAGAAGTCTGGCAATAAGCCATGAATAATATCAGATTTGGGAATTAGCAGATATTTGTGGAATCTTATTCAGTAGGCATCGAATCCAGTTTCATATAAGTGTTAGTTCATGTTTGGTCCATTACCTACAGGCCAAAGTTAAACTGATTTGTTTTATCAGTCTTTTGGGTAATTGTGGGGTTGATGAAACAATGTCAAATGGTGACACTTGTGTTGGAAGGGATGAGCTTTTTTATCCTTCCTATATTTAGTTCTTTTCTTTCTTCTTGTTTTGTTATTTGCCTTTTCTGTTTTTATCTTTCTCTCATTTTGAAAAATATTTACAACTTGGGTACAAAAATATAATCAAGGATAACAACAATAACAATAAATAAAAAATTAACTGAAAGATTTCTTTTAAGAATCCAACACAAGGAGAAAATGAAAAAAAAAAAAAAAAAAAAAAAACATTTAAATCGTTTTCATCAATCAACAATTTTTTGGTCCGTTTTTATTTATTTTTTTTTTAGATATTTTTGAAGACATTTTATTCTTGTTTTTTAAATAACTGTTTTTCTTTTTCAATTTTGATTTTAGAAGCAAGTGAATGGTAAAGAAGGGGTGAGCCTAGATGTGGGATCATGTCATCAGCAAAGTAGACATTGTTGTTATTACCATCATTATCACCACCACTAACATTATGCACTGACCAGTAGTGGCCCTGACCAATAAGAAGCCTAGAAGTTGGCTAACAGCAGACAAGATGCACTGCTGTGAATGGGTGCAAGGGTGCCAGCCAAGCAAATAACAGTTTTGGACACACGGTACAGGTGGACACATACATCTCCAGGTCCATTATCACATACACGCACACACATCCAATGTATACACACACGCACACACACTGACACATGAAAACTTTCACACTTTCCCTCCCCTCATCTATGCTGGGCCTGATCCTTTTCACTCAGTTGCACACACAGACACACACACACACACAGGCAGAGAGTCATCCACTCTCTCGTTTGAAACGTCAACCATAGACACAAGCACATTCAAGAGTTGTCCAATCATGCAAACATTTGCACTGTAACAGTCAGACAGAGACGGAAGAGAGAGTAGTCTGGCAGCGGGGTCAGGCAGATTTGGTCTCGTCCTCTATCTGCTGCAAGATTTCCTTCTCCAAGTCAATGTCATCCGCTGTCACACTGTCATCCACCATCTCATACTCTTGCAGCTCCTTCTGCAACTCCTTTTCCCACTGTGGAAGATCTTCTCCTCCAGCTGAAAAGACACAAGTACAAGCAGAAAGGAAAAAAAAAAAGAAAAGAAAAAAGAAATAGTTTAGGGGTCAAAGCAATATTTCAAAATAATACATTTGTAAAAGAATAGACAGATTTTTATAATTCAAAAAGTACATTGGCTTTCATTAAGGAGTCTGATACTTTTTCGTCTTCAACCCACATCTGTTTACTTGATACTGAAGGAGCTATCTACTAAAACTTCTATCAGTTGGATTTAAGAATTTATAGCAAGTACAGAAGAAGCTGTTTATTAGAGATCATGAATAATTTTATCAAACGGTTATGGTTATAAAAACAGTCGGTCTCAAACACAACCTAAAATTAGTTAAAAATTCAATAAAAAAGTCAAACTTCAAATCAATTATTCATAACTGAATATTATAACAATGAATTTGATGATATGACAATGAATGTAAATTGTTCCAATTTTTTTATATCCTATGCTTAATGTTATCAGCCAGTTATTGTTATCTAAAAGACACGATACCAAAATCATCAAGATAAATGGCTTCCTTGGTATCATTTCAATATATGTGATGAAAAGTTATAATTGTTTTCCTAAGTAATCAAAAAATCTTGTTTTGAAAAATTCACTTGAATGTTTACTAAAAATAACAACAGGATTCAGTTCTATGATTGAAGCATCCCTAAAAGCTTATACCATCAATCATTGTCAAGAGTACTTAGGGAAATATTTACCAGTGCTTTCATTACTTTTGTATCAATGGATTCATCATCCAATAATAAGTACAAATAAAAAATAAAGTATTATTTGGCACAGTCTTTTGTAAAACATTCGTATGGATAGTACTCAGTTCTAGATGCAACTGAAACAAATCTGGCCAGTAAACATAATGAGTGAATAAAACTTAGAGATGACCAGTAACTTGCAATCAAAGATTCCTACTTCAAGCTTTATTTACATCATCTCACTAATCAACCTGGACCCAAATACAGATTAGAGAAGATTCCAAATGATTAAATCTCCATTATTTAAAAAGTTATATTAATAAAACATGGCAAATAACAGCAACACCAATGACAAAAAAGTCCAATGCAGTTGCTTTGGTAGATGTCACAGCTGGTCAAAAGAACTCACAAATGCGTGTGTGTAATATATTATACACCAACTTCCTAGAAGAGCAATATAGCTATGTGACTGAATCTGTGCTAGTGGGTTTATGCCAACAGTTCTTTCCTTCGGTTACTTATCAATGATATCAAGCCAGGTAATTCAAACTAAAAAAATATTGAGTTACTTAGGAGAGAGAAAATATATAAAGCCATTAAAAACACAAACTCAAACATAATAAAATCAACAACTTCATAACTTATTACAGTTACAACTTATTTTATGGCTGGTGTCATTTACTTTTCTAGAATAATCTTACAAAACTTTTTTTCAGATATTAAAGCAATGTCTGGGTCATATATAGATTTTGCTTGGGATTAACCTAAATTTTTAAAACTTGTGTTAGCACCTATTGATTACAACACAGAGTGACAAAGAATTCAGAATAGTCCTCATGTCACCAGATCAGAAAATTCTTATTTCATGCCCCCAGAAAAAAAATAAAATAAAATAAAAATGCTGTATCCAAAAAGTAACAAATTTTCCAAGCTGCTGATAATAATATAATTCTTTCATGGTCTTAAGTATTCAGATGACTAGAATGGCAATTTTAAAACAAAAACAAGCCTTAATGCATTACAAAGATGCCTCTCATAAATATGATAAAATTTGAACATTAAAATCTCGTAGCACTCCAAGTAATCTCACAAGAACAATCATGACTGATTGTTTTGGCGGAAAACCATAGATAATAACCACTCTACACATAACCATGTTAAACCACACAGATTCACTAAGAAAAAAAAAAAAAAAATTTCAGAGAAGCCCAATAAATGTTGATAATCTTTCAAATAAGGGCAAAAAATTATAATAAATTCACACCTTAAAAGCATTTTGGCTGGTAGGTAGTTAAATCCTCATTCAAGAAATTTCTAATTTCTGATGTGTAAAAGTCTTCTTGGCAATAAGAGAGGGGGACAGACATACACCATCTGCTAGTTGGTGTCCTGCAATTTTTTCCAAAACAAACATACCACTGTATTGATTAAACGCAGATGGTAAGGATATTATTTCTATTGTCAACAAAATGCCCTGGGAATTACCAATCTTGAACAAAGAAAGTCTGAACACTTGTGATAACACAGAAAGAAAGAAAAAAAAGAAGTGAAAAAAAAAATTAAGTTCTATAATAAATGATATTATCATAAAAGCCCTTACAACTGCTATTCTAAAACAATGGATGAAGTGAATATCTCATGACTTCATATATATTTTTATGCAACCATGTTGGTAACATTACATGTCTGTCACCACATTTGAATGTATCGAAAACTTTGGAATCTCTCTGTAACAAGCGAAATTTGAACTTGAAATATTTCAGCATTGTGGCATATTTTTTTCTAAAAATGAAAAGAGAGCCAAAGAAAATCATTATTTTGCAGTAAAACTAAGTTTAGATCAGAGTCCTTTATATCTGAATAATGAGCCCTACCAACTTGAATCAATGACCTTTCTATTCACTCTAATCATCTTTGTAATCATTGGGTATAAAGCGTTTTTAAAACTATCTCCACTTCACACAAGAAAAATGTTCATCTAGAGTGACCAAATAAAACAATTTAACAACAGGAATGGGATTTTATTTTCACTTACCAATATCACTGGTGAATTATATGTAGGAATAAACAGCAATACATTTTTTTGTTAAAGAAAAAAATGAATTGAATTTAGTGAATAAGACTTGTTGCTCTTTATGAATCTGAAGATCAGACAAAAAGATGCACCATTCTCTTTATGTCTATAATTGTTTACAACAACATTTTAAAATCTTATTTTTTCAATTAACAGCCAACAGTGAATGTCAGCAACAGATTTCAGGTGAAGTAAATGGTGTATTAGAATGATTATGTTGATAAGCTTTTTTTGCCAATTTGATAGAGAATTTCATTTTGAAGATTTTTACAATTTTAACAGAATTATCAGTTGGATATTCCATGAGGCTGAATAAAAAATAGAATTTAAACCCATTAAAATACATTGAAAATAGATAAAGGCAAATTTTAGGTTAATATACATAGAAATTAAGCACACATGGAAATTATACACTCCAACTGACAGCATTTGAGTTAGGCCATGCAAGATTAGAAAAGGCAAAGAGCAATGTTAGATTGGCAAAAACGTGGAAAGCAAACAACGAATGAAAGGCAAAAAGGAGGTGCAATCCAGATGCAATTGAGTTGATGCAATGAGCTGCAAAAAGAGAGAGAGAGAAAGAGAATAAAAAGCAAAAGGCAATGCATTAACACCATTATCAAAGGATCTCTTAAAAGAGGTGAAAATGCAACTAATGTGAGGTGGAAAATGTCATTGCTCTGTCTTCAACAATTATATGCCAGTAGAAGTACTTGCTGAAGATAGTTTCATCTTAGACAAGACAATATACAAAAGAAAGAGGGACACTTGAGGAGGTGTATAGTAAAGAATGAAGAGGAAAAAAAAGAGTTTTGTTAGGCTGAATTTGAAATGTAGTGGTTGGTGTTTTTGTTGATAAGGCACCATACAAAGAAAGATGATGATAATCATTGCTTCGACTATTATCCTAAGCCCTGTTGACTTTAGCTTTCTTAATATTTTGAGGAGTGTGTTGTCGAACTCCAGACCAATCAGGCTACTATGAGTAGAGGCAAAAATCACTTGAATCTTTTTGCCCCGAGAGAGAACACACTGATCAAAAAGAGAGTAACAAAAGTGAGGATAATAGTGGAAATAGAAAAAAAAAAAAAAAAAAAAAAATCGGAAAAAGCAGTATTTGAAACAATGCAATTTGGATCCTTTTTCACTGAAAGAAAAAATAGTGTCAAGACGCTGATAAAAGCAGCATAGCTCCTGATAAGCAAGAAACAGCAGTCATGACAGGAATGGTTGGGAATAGGTTCAAGAAGGCATCATTATCATTTTTAACTGTTTTGGATATATTTGGCAATGAAACTTCATTGGCATGGTGCCAAAGTTTTACCAAACCACTCAAATTGAATCTTGTCAGAAAGTTTTCAGAGTTAAATGCATATTTTCATTCATCTTGTCTTCCATCCTTGAAAAGTATGTGAATGGTCATCTGGATCACTTTCCTATACCATATTATCTAATAGATTCTCATCTAATTATCAATGCTTAATAAACAATGTGATAAATAAGATAAGAAAATTCTCATTTAAAATTCTTCAAGTCGTTAACTCAGCAAGCAGAGAATTAAGCAAGACCAAAATCTCAAAAGAGGTCCAAAGAGAAACAGCCTGTCAATTTCTGAGTTCTCATTTATTGTTCGGCAAGACTGGCTAAGAATGAAAAGAGACAGCTCAAATGGTCAAGGCCAATACGGTTTATTGATTGATATAAAATGACACCGACAGCTGATACACAGACAATGATCGGGTGGACTGGTCTGTTGGTAAACATAGCTGAATATTTAATATTGTACAAGTGTGATTTTCTGTTGCACTCTAAGTTCATATTTCAGTTGTTTTTTGTTTTTTTCTGATCCTCATCAGTCGGTGTGATATTGCGATTCAAGTTGTACATGGCAAATCTGAAACTTCCTCGGTACTGTAAGTTAGTCATTCTTAATGGGTGCCATATGACCACTTCAGGGGCCCTGGCTTATTTGAAGGGGGTCATAGATTCAAATAATAATCAAATTTTTTGTCAGTGTTGTATCCCTGTTTTATATTGGGTCTTGGAACTTGAGAGGAGTTCTTAAATATAGCAGAAAATTGTTGCTCTAAACATTTGTCCAAACAAATGAGAAAGTTTGAGAGACTTTACTTAAGGGCAACAGTTAGTTCCTTGTACACTGTATGACCCAAGAAAACAGGAAGAGACTCATTGCAATGTTGTGAACTTCAAATAAGAACAATAAGCACACAGTCCCAGTGAGTAAACTTTTTCGAAGTAAGCATTACGTGTCATGGCAGTTGAGTAATTTTTCTTCAAAATTACTCATGTCAACTTGAGGTTATGTTTAAACTATAGATTTGAATAATATCGGACCATGCCAATCTGTCTCTTTATGAGGAAGATCTCAGTACTTATATTGACAAGTCATGGTGGTAGAGACTTGAGGGGTCAGTCTTACCTCACTGATGAGGATGATGTAAAATCTTCTGTCTCTCCATTGACATTTTAGCAAAATCTGTTAAGAGCTTCCTTCAACAGGGAACAGATAATATATTCTAACCACCTAAAACTAAACTCCTCAGAACAAGATGAACACAAAATCTTCACCAGAAGACGAGCAGCAGAAGACTTTTCGAAGGAATAGTTCTGAAAAAAGTATCAGGAAGAAAGGAGGAGTTAGGGAAAAAGTAAATGAAAAGCGTAGACCAATTAGCCGGAAGGCAGATTGCAGAAGCCTTCCCATTTCAAAGAACCTGACCTCTATGAGGGCCACTGGGTTTTAGGCCAAAGCCAGGCCCTTCAGCCCCAGCAGGTGATTGAGGCAGGTGAGATATATCAGTCAGCCCTTAGCATTCTAAGCTTTCTGGTGCAGGGCATTTAAGGCAGAAGGAGTGGTTACCTGCATCAGGGTTGCTGGCCTCAGTATTTTGGACAGAAAGCTGTTGCATTTCCTTTCGGATTTCCTCATCGTCAATTGGGTTGTTTGCAAATGCATCACTGATGAACTCATCATTGTCATGAGGCAGACTTTCGGGGGGCAACTCCTCTTCTTTCTCACTAGGGGCACTTGCTGCCACAGGAGGAGAAGTGATAGTTTGTGGGGAGGACCGTTCTGAAAGAAAAAGTTTTTTTTATATATACACACAACATTAAAAAAAAAAAAAAATTATGTCAGGTTGTTTTAACATTAAAAAAAGGCTCAATATACACACAGATTTATACACAATTTAAAAAGCATCTATTACAAAAAAAAAAAAAAGAAAAAAAGATGTATATGCACACACTGAAATGCATGTTTTAGGAAGAGATTGCTAGAATAAGATGCATATTTTAGATAACACATATTTCACAATTTATTTGAAGAAAAAAAAAAAAAAAAGAGTCCCAGATAATTACTGGGCCTGTTATCGATAACAGATTAAAAACAGGATAGAAGAGGAAATGATCTCCCACGTATAAAAACTAATTGCTTTTCATATGTTCTTGACTATCTTATTAACCAAGGAATGTGAAATGCAAGAGAAAAAAATTTCCCCAATATCATAAAGCTGTTAGAATTGCAGTTGCATAATTCCATGAGCAAACCAAACTGTAAAAAACGTTTCCATTTTAAGCCAAGAAAGAGTTCCTTTTGGAATGGCTTTTGAAAAAAAAAAAAAAAAAAAAAGGAAATGTATCAAATTTCTAAGAGAACCTTTTTCAAGGCAATCCAATGCTGAACATTGGACAAAAGTTGAAGGCTTCAAGAAACATTAAGGAAATCAGAAAAAGAGAATATATGTAGCTGTTACAAAACACATTGAGTTTAGCAAACTGAAGATTTATAAAATAAAATTCGTCTACAACCAATTATATTATGTGCTTAGAACTAAACTGATAAACAAGATTTTATTCGAGCGATAGCAAGAGATTATTGCTACACATGAGATATAAGTATGTTATGTAATTGGCTATTACAACAGATAAGAAACTAATAAACCAAATAACCTTATGATTCTTCGAATAACCAGGAATTATATTTTTTCTCTTTTGATTTAGAGAAATAAATAAACTAGAAAGCACCAAGAATTCGCATACCTCTGCCTATGTCATTGTTACTAGAATCTGAATAATCAGATTACAGATCCCAGTCTATGCCATAACAAAAGCTAATAATAATTATTTGTCACAAACAGATCATCATAGATATAAAAACAATGATTCAGTTTATCATATTTATTTATAGAACTGCATCATCATGTTGTCATCAGAGTTATCCCCCCAAAAGAGTAAAAAATATTGTCCTATCTCGCATTAACAAAATCACAAATTCTTGGATCCACCCCAAAATATAATTGATTGGTCCTTGGCCCATGGCCCATCGTACCACAAAATGTCGGTCTTGTTGGAAGAAGTAAAGAAAAAAAACACTACACGACGCATCTTCAAACTTATTGCAGAGAAAAATAAACCTTTTATTGTTGAGAACCTTTTGAGATGGTAAAGTGCCTTTAATGAGATCCAATATTATCCATGTCAACATGGGATAACAATGTATGAAAGTCTTTGTTTATCTTAATCCAATGCATCGAATAAGTTTATCAAAATTGTAATATAGTTATCACAGTAGCTTAAAGTTTTTGTAATAGTAAAATATGGAAGGACTATTCCTTGAATTGTATCTCCATGCATTTTCATCACATTTAGATTTGACAAGTAACTCTTAGATCTGTATCAATTACAGATAGTTAGACAATGAATAAAAACTTGTCTAGGAAAGATGATTTGGTCTCAGAAATATAAGATATTGAAATAAGTAGACACTTGGATATTCATTTCAAAATATCTTTGGTGAAAAATTTTATTAAAAAAAGGACAACATCCATAGGGCCATAATTTATAGCTGTCTTATTGTATCTATTGGTTTACTGAATGAAAAATAAATGAGTTATTGAAAAAGAAATTTGAATAATGTAACTTGAAGTGGGGGATATCAAAATTTTTTGGTTGCATATTGAAATATTATAATTTGAATGTAAGAAGAAAATATAAAAGCTTTTTTAACTATATCAATCAATAAGTTTACCTGATGACTTTCAGGTAAGTTAAGATGGCTCACAAAAGAGCAACTTCAAAGAATGTCAAGAAAAGATTGGCAGTGGCAAGGGGATAATCACTAGTTTGTAAAGAAGATATTGGTTTTGATATAATCAAGAATACTTGATTTGGATCCATTTTGAATTATTGAAAGGACAAAGTGGATAGGGATCTAAAATTAAAAAAGAAAAAATGAAATCCAACCCATCAAAGCCCTGAGAGTTTTAAAGGATTCAAATCATAAAAAAAAGGACACAGCTCAAGCCTTCCAAAGCATAGCCTACTACAGTAAATTAGGGGAATTGGAGTCGAAAGATTGTGTTGTATCAATGTTCTAAGTAGTGAGGGCCTGCCTCTTAGCCTTAGAAATCAGAATTCATAATCCTAGCTCAAACACTAACCACTGGCAAATACATAAATATCTAATAGGCCAAGCATTTATGAAAGTATTGCTATCAAATATCAATATATGTAGTAATAATTAGACTAATTTAAAACACAAAAGTCACAAGATTTTTTTTGATTTTTTTATATATATATATTGAGAGGGTTGAAAGTAGGAGATTCGTTCACGGGTACCATGCACAAGAATGCTCAAAACCAACGGCATTCAACTAAATTGCTATCATCTGACATAAATTTGTGTAGACAGCTTGTTAGAAATGTCATTGTGCAATAATCATCAAAATTTACTACATATTACTGCTGTTCCCAAAGCTATGTTTCTTATAGACAATGTTGCCCATAATGAGCTGGTGATAATAAACCTGACTTTGCCATAGGCCTCAAATTGCTGCCCTTCTTAAGAACCAGTTATTAGAAACCGTCAAACAAAATTGTCATCTAAACTGTCAATAAAGGTTTCTTCAGTTTTTAAAACTGGCTTGCTGACTATGTATCATATGCATAGGCCACACCAAGGGAGCTACGTGGCTGAAAATTTAAGCATCTATTCCGTATTATGTCAAGAAAAAAGGTTTCATTTTTTTTTCCCAGAATTCCTCCAAAATACATTTTTAGTGGGGGAAGGGTCAATTTACCATTCAAATCTATGCTAAATTGGGCCCTAGTTTGTACCTGGCTGTGTTCAAACTTGTTTTTTTTTTTTATTCTGACATTTTAGTGATCCATCAAAAAGCGAGAGAAGTCGCATTCATTGATCAGCCCTTTTCCATGCTGCCAAAAGACGTTAGTCTAGTGACAGTTTCTATTGAGTGACTAACCAGACCTTTTTACAGCAGTAATCATGGTTATAACCACAATGGACTATGTTAGTGATACTTGCCAGAAAACATAGAGGACTAGGAATAAGTAAATAAATTTATATTTAGGTAGAGGCGTGGTTTTATTGTTGAGAGTAACCTTTCAAATACAAACTTGCAACAATACAAATGTACACCAAATGGTTGTGCATCTCTAGACAGGGCACGCATCTGTGGCTATCAGAGAAAAGCACTAGATGATTGGCTGTTAGGCCACATTGCAGTAATATTGTATGTTGATATTGGGTACTATTTCACTTCTGTATTTAGAATCTCTTTGCAAACTATCTCAGCTGTTTTTTCTTTGCTTCCCCCATAGAAACTATTAAAAAACATTGTAAGAAAAACATTTGCAAACTTTATTCTAAGCAGTAGATTTTTGTTCACTGGTATTTGAAATGTAAGTGTGCATTGCACTCCTACTGGATTGATTGATAGATAGATGAGTAGTTCCACAGCCAGTCATCTTGCATGTCATTCGTATTCAACAATGGGACATGAAAAGTGAAGGTAATATTACTTTAGTCATGGTCTTTAATTCTTAAAAAGAACAACTGAAGACCAGGAAGTAACTACCAAAACCTTGAATTTTGAAATTGATAATGCTGAAGTATAATTTATCAAGTACAGTGGTACCTCACTTAATGAGGACAATTTGTTCTGCAAAATGTTTTGTTAGATGAAAATTCATGAAGTGAATGACTTGACTTATGGGATTATAGCAATTCATTACAAATAAAGATATTAGACTCCTAAAATCTCAATAATAACATTGTAAATAATTTGTAAAGTATTAATTACTTTTTAAATAATGTATAGATACAAATGAACATATGAGTAATGTAATAAATAATATCATTATTATTCACCGAATGTCCCTCTGTCTGTCTGAAAATAAATGCCAGGACATTGGCTATTCATGTAGATAATTATAAATCAATTCTGGATGATTTTATGAAATTTCAATGTTTTTGTCCCTTGCAAACTGAAAATATTATGCAAAGAGATTTTTAGAGTAATTGGGCCTCTTGCTGAGTGATATTTCATTAAAAATCTTTCGCTATGAGATGTACCACTATAATAAGCAGTTGGGTTATGTGCTTAAAAAAAAACAAAAAAAACCCACCAGAATCGCAAAAGTAGCAGAGCAGTTTAAGATATGTAGATCCATAGTTTTAATGATTTAAAATTTTTCAACAAATGAAATATATAAACAAGGAGAAACTAATTAACCTATGTATGGATAATTGTTGCAATCAAACAGCTGTCATATTCAACTTCACAAATTCTTGCTCTTTCAATAAAACTCTGCAAAGGTATCGAAAGTATACACACATATATGATTTTTAGCATTTTGGACTGAACATGTATTCCATGTTCGTGGGTGATCACTAACAAAGGCCAAATCTCAAATATGTGCAAACAAACAAATCATGGATATAGAGGGCAGTGTCTGCATGCTAAAAATAATGAGAATATGCTCTTCAAGTTATTATTAGAAATATTCAAAGTAAAATTCTATTATTATAGTTTGCTGCTCAGTGCGTACTTTTCCATGATATAATCTCTGTGCGACCTTTGCACCAATCTGCATATAAAATATTAACTAGTCATGTAATGGTTTACATAGATATGAGCTCCAATGAATATTTTTAGTTTATTGCTTTACTAGTGAGATTTATTTACCTCCCTACAAGGATAAATTTGACACAAAGTTAGTTCAACCTGGAGATCTCAAATGAACATTAGGGCAAGAACAGAAACTCTTTTCTTGGGACCACGCAGGAGTCTGGGCAACTTATATCCCTTTCCTTTTAGTGCAATGGGGAAGTGTTGTCCAAGGAAGGGGAAGAATGGATTCCCAAGGACTGGATATCATTTACTTTTTCTGGTCATGGGACAAATCCTGGGAAGTTGATTTATAAGTGACCTATCACCTAGGCTGGAACAGTTAGTAATAAAAACATCATTGGTAAGTAGACATTTGTAGAGACAGACAAGTTATTCTTTATGACCGCGTCTTTCAAAATATATCATAAAAACAATTTACTAACAAAGGAAGAATTCCATTCACAGGCAAGTCTTCTCTAAAACCTTTGAACATTTTCATAAAACACTCAAAACACACTGCAATGTTGGAATCAATATTTCTATTGTTACAGAGAGAATATTTGCAAATAGTTATCTGAAACAGACTGAAAAAAACAGAAGTCAAAAAATGTGAATAATTAATATTGAAGCATGAATTCCTGAAATACCAATAAATGCTGCTAGCAGAATAGAATGTTCCTCAAAGACTTTTTCCAGCATATGAATACAGATGGCTGGCATTCCACACAGTTGACATTACACTGAGGATAAACAATGTATTAAGCAGATTGAATTTCTAATTTAACCAGTCGTTTGATTACAGGTGACATCAAATATATGCAACTAGGAAATATTCTATTCTATCAGTGGTAAACACCATGAAAATAGATTTTCAAATAGTCCGATTCTTCCTAACTTTGTACAACACAAATTTCATTTGTAAGTTGGTAGATATTTATCAAAAAATGTGTTTGATATCGCTATTAAACTTTCATTTAATTTTAAAACTGAATTTTTAAAAACTTGAAAGACATAGAACGACTATTTTCTCAAACCTATAGAAGTGTGTACATTAAACATTTATTACTAGAAATATAAATTGCTGGTCAGGACATAGAAACAAATGATAATTTTTTTTTTTGTAAGATATCCCAAGAGCTGAGTGAACAAGCTTACTAACACTTGATCAGTTGGGAATCAAAATAAAAATATTCCAAAATTTTTCATAAATCTTACATTTCTGAAACTGAAGGAAACAAAGATGAGCCTGACAAACAACTCAACCATACTTGAAGAAATCAAAAAGTCCTTTTCACCAAACTGAAATAATTTAAGAATTGCAAAATAATTAAGCCAAATAAGGTAGCCTAAATTGGCAATACTTACAACAAAACAATCAATATAATGACTGGTGCTTTAAGTGATTCATTTGTTCAAATCTAAACAGCACAATATAAACTATTTTGATCATGACAGTTCTCACAATGAGAGATGGATCATGACTTTTACAGCTATGTAACAACCAATGGTTTTTCTTGAATGTTTACAATATCTTTTGCAAGAAATTTGAATTAGGATTGATATTATCACACCCACCCAGCCACTAGATCAAAAAGCATTAAAAATTAAGAGAAGCTTTTAGCGTTTGCTAACTATTAGTAATGTGTAGCAAGTTCAGTCCACTCTGGGTACCCCATGCTTGTGACCTTATGCTGAAATTAAGTTATGCTTAGTAAATAACTAAATATACAGACACAAAAGAAAGTTTCAAAGAAAATAACCTATGTATAGATATGAATGCAAACTTTTCCATCGGTCATTTCATATAACTATAATTCCTAATTTGCAGGACTTCTCCGTGTATATTTGAGTGAATAATGATATCTAAGAAAGTGACTAGGTTTTTTCACATCCATAAAAAGATATTGCATAAAATGAAGATGTAAATTTAAATACCAAAGTCAACTGAAAGGACATGTGTGGCTATGGAAGAACCCTTTGATAGCAACTTCATTCCGATGCATATTTACAGCTATGTTTCTAATTTAGCCAGACAAGCTATGTTTCAAACAGAATATAGTGCAATGAAAATAAATTTGGGAAACAAAAAAAAAAAAACAAAAAAAAAAAAATTAAAAATTATGAGCTTAGTAAAATTATCAGAGAAAAAGATTGGAGAAAGTCAGAGAGCATATACTTTGCCAAAATTATTTACTGATAGGAATTGTATGCCACTAAATACAGAATTTATTTCTTTATCAGAAACAGCAAATCCATGGAGACTTCAATTATAAAATTTGTTGTAAAGATAGTATTAGTTACAAATGTTTTTAAATAGCAAAAGGTATCATTTAACATGAAGTGAAAAGAATTATTAAATTTTTCTTTTTCTTAATCAACTTTTCAAGCCTTCTATCCACAAGTTATATATGGACAGTTAGCTTTATTGTTGTTACTGGATTTTGCACAAAATTTTCTTAACTATTACTTTTTGGGTGTTTTCCACACAAAAATGTCCAACCGAGAAGTTACTTGCAGAAAATGGAGACAGCTGAAGATATTTCAGTAATACCATAAATAGGGCTGTTTTGATAGCTGCAGGTTTTTATATGGTGTGGTTAAGGTATTGCTATAAAAATCAAAGTAACTAAGAATAAGCTGGGAGAAAAAAACAAAAAAAAACAAACAAATTACAACACTTTCAAACAGTACGGAAAATTCAGGAACAAATTAAGCACCATAATCAAGTTATACCTCAATATGAAAAATCACAAAAGAATGAATAAATATCTTAATCAAAGAAATATTACAGCCGAGCAGATATTACTTTTCTTTTTCTTAATCAACAACCAAAATTTGGTAGCTTTCTTTAAGCGTTTTTTTCATATTAACTTCATTCTTTTCTTTGTGATGAATTTTAATTACACTATGAAGTTCTTGAAATTCAAAATTACATTGTAAGTCTACAAAGTGATTTTTTTGGAGTCTCATATTGACAATATTCTATCCATACATTCATGATAATATAAAAAAAAAAATTCATACATGCAGTGTCAGATTGTAACAATCGGAGACCATATGCTAGGACAGGGATCCTCAATGTAGGGATTGGGACCAACAACTTTTTGTTACAAGATACCTTTTTATAATTTAAGTCATTCATAAATGAATACAGAAAGTTTCTATTGAAATGCGGTCAGTAGTTGAATTCGGGAGATTTGTAGAAGAAATAACTTTTTTTATCCCCAAAAATCTTGATATGATTTGCCTGCCGTTGTTGTCAAAAGTGTAAAAACACTTTGGAAGAAAACTGGGTACAAGAAAAATTTATTTCGATTCTGCTCGTAATTAACACACAAATCGAATTTCGGGGCCCTTAACCCAAATAGGGCTGTATGCTAATATTTGTTTAAATTTGCACACATTCCTATGTCAAGAACAGTGTAAATAGAACCCCTCTTTTAAACAAGTAAAAGTTAATTGTTCTCAAAACTGAAATTTACCAGAGGAAACAAAGAAAGCACAAGAAATTATTCTTGAAAATCATTTTCCCCCATTTTTTTTCAAATATTCGACTGAAACGAATATTTGCTTTCAGGTCTGTTCAGAATTATGTGAAGGCCTGCCCATGGCTTGCAAGATTCGATATGAAAGAATACATGCAGAAGTACTGAAATATCATCCAAAATATCCATGAGTACACTCATTCAAACCATATTCTGGCTAAGTATTTATTCACTGTGTTAAATTTGAATTTCCCCTCCCCCCCGGTAACATTGGGAATCCCTGGTAGTATTTTGATAAAGTAAAAATATCAAAAAATATTTTTTTGAATACATGGGGTAGAGAGAAAAAAAAAAAGCCTGAAAATATTAAAATGATACTTTAAATGATTAAATATTGAAACAAAAATTGTGTTATGAAAGTTAAAATTCATAAGATTATTGGGCACTACATGTATTTATCAGTCAGATGCCTTCGAGAGAAAAAAAAAAAAAATTCTCCAGGGAGATAACTTTTTTTTTTCTCCAATTGAAGCAATTTTGGGTGAAATTTGAGTGAATCAGCATAGTATCTCTAACAGTTGTCTTAATAAAAGTTAGAAATAATATAAAATGACCAGAAATTATTGCTGTTGATCTCCGAGGTCAACATCACACAGCCTATGACCTTTACTGGGACATACTCCTATGCCCAATTTTAGCTTCTTAAGTCAAAAATTTTAGCCTACTATCGATTCAATTGGCTACAAAATACCATAAATGATCCCATAGGTCAAGCTCACATAGCTTATGTTCTCTGCAGTGGAAAAATATAGCCCTGTGCTAAATTTCAGCTTCCTAAATACAGAATTATGATCTACATAATGGAACAAATGAAGGTTGAGTTTTATATCAATGATATAGGGCCAAAAATGATTTTGTTCTGAAGATATATACAGCATAAGTTAAAGATGATGATTACAAGGAAATATTGGATAGATTAAACAAACTCCCAAACATACGTTCAGAGGTTTTGGTTAGGATTCACTTTTTTTGAACCAAGCAATTTTCCTACAAAAATTTTTTTTTTTTCATTTCTTTCTATTTCTTCAATCTACTGAACCCTTGAACCTTCCAGAAATTTGTTAGTTGTTAGAAATAAACTTTCTTAAAAGGTTTTACTGTTTACAATGTAACAAGTGGAGACTTTTCTTTATGGACATGCATCTAAAATTATCATTTCTTCAAGTTTCTTTTATATCATCAGCCCCAACTAAAGCCCCCTAAAATTCAAAATCATTAAAAGAATTGAAATTCTAAAACCTTTTTTTTCAATTTTTGAAACAAAGAGGGAGATAATTCATGTAGGTCATAAATCTGTCCATACTGCCATAAAATGACAGAAAATAAGTGCCCATTTTATCATTATGGGTACATTGCAGAAGGGTCTTAAAAAGAAAAAAAGGAAAGAAACGAAAGGAACAAAATGAGAAAAAGAGGTGGAAACGGAAAGAGAGGGTATGTATCCAGTAAGAAAAGAGAAAAGAAAAGAGAAGAAAAAAGGTAGAGAGAAGAAAGGAGTCTAGAAAGAGAAGGCAAATGACAAAGCAGAAAGAGAGAAAACACTAAAAAAAAAAAAAATTGTAGGAAGTGGAATTTAAAACTTCAGGCCTCCCCCGTTATAGCACTCTTCGTCATATAACACGGGTGGATGGTGGACCCTCAACAATCGATCTAGTTCGAAATGGTTAGATTTAGCGACAAAATAGCCAAATTGGCAACCCTTCACACCTGCCAAGGTCAGTGAAGCAAAATGCAGGAGAGTGAGTACGAAATACACCAGTATCTCAGCTGTGGTCGGGGGGGGGGGGCTATGAGCACCCCAGGGTGTTTCGATTTTCGGCCTTTGCAAACGTTTGAAAATTGCATTTTCAGCATTAAATTTTGATACAAAACATACGCAACACATCATTGCAATTTTTTCTTTAAAGAAAAGTCAGCATAAATCGAAGTGAAAAAAAAAATCAGAACCCCCTCCCATATTCTCTCTCGTTCAGATAATTCTTTTTAACACAATATAGATCGAGAGAGAGGGAAGAATTCCGTTGTCCGATACTTTTGTTCAATAAAATATAAATGATAAGTATGAGATATTTCCTCGATTGAATTTTCTCAAATGAAAATGAGGGAGAAAACGCATTTCAATAGAGATCGTGGGGAGAGAAGGAGACAAAAGATATTGCGTGAGAACTACGCAAAATGCGGGAGACTTGACAAGTCTATTGGTTACTGCGGCTCAGAGATAACGTGGTAGGTTTTCTAGGACCTTAACACCCGCCTCATAACGGAGGACATCTGTGGATATAGGTAAAGAGGAAAAGTTATATAAGTAAATTTCATTTACTTATTAAACAAAATACCTCTATGGGCATCTCCCTAAACATTTTACATTAGAAATACTTAATATTAAAATATAAAATCATTCAAGTTGTAAAAAGGAATGAAACTTAAATTTTATAATCTTAACTGGTACTGAAGAACATTTACCAGGCAAATTTTATATATTTATCTTCCCGTAAAAATCTATATATCCCAGCTTATAAGTTGAAGCAAAAGAGAAAGATAAGACGAAGACGACGAAAGAAAGTACGTGCATTAAAAAAAAAAATTGAGATCCAACTCAACAGCGTAAAAACCTAGCAGCGATAACCAGGGTTGCCAATTTAGCTATTTTGAGGCTAAATTTTAAAAACTTTAAAAGGAAACCAAGTTTGACGAACAGAGAGGGGGGGGTTCGTTAAGAAATTGATGTATGAAAGAAGTAAACGAGGGAAAAGAAAAAGAATTGATTGGAAGAGAAGCATCAATAAAGCATCCCTGAAGTTGTCCTCTCCAAGAAGTTCATGTGGTGGTGTCACACTGACCTTCTCCCTATCCAGACACGCTCGCAACGGGAAGGGAAAAAAGAAAAGGGTGTGAGTAAGAAATGTCTTCATAGTCAATGAGATGGGAAGGGAGAGTCAAGCCAGAAGGGACAATGACCCGTGAGGAGGTGACAGCTAATAATAAAATAATATTTCACAAAGGAAAAGAATACTTGAATTTGTAACAGACGGGATGGTTGCTCAACTACCACTTCAAACCCGAGAAAATAAATGGGCGAAGAGAAGGGGGGGGGGTCACTTGGGGTTTATATTTAAACTGGTGTGTGTAACGCACAAACTTTACTACAGACACACAAACATAACATACGTATGCACAGAACTATCGCTTGTACATACCAATAGGGAAAAACTGCCAGTTGCTAGGTAGCTTACCAGTAAATGAATTCTTAGTATTGTTTACTAACAAGACGCAAAAGTTTCTATTTTGTAGTAAACAGCTTTATTACTAACTAGCCGGGATACCCGGTGTTACCAAGGAAAAAAACTCCAACAACACTTGGAGAGCAAATAAGATTTCAAAGAATCAAATAGAGAAAATCAAACCAAACAAATGAGAGAAAGAAATTCACATCTGCGGAATGGAAAGTCAGGGCACAGTATAGCACTTAAGCTACGTTGTAGATAGAACACCCTCTAATTGAACCATTCAATATTTCCTTTCTCAAAACTGACAAGTTTCCGGAAGGTTTGAAAGCATAAGAAATTAAAAGAGTAAGGAAAAAAGTAAAATAAATGAATAAATGAAATAAAATAAAATAAAAATAGAATAAATTCTTTTTCAAATTTTCTGTAGAGTTTTGAACTGGGTTCGCCTATTGTATTTATCTTGTATATTTTATTCATCTGGTCTAATGTAGCTTTCATCGATTTCTTTGGAAATTAAAGTATTTCTTCTTTTACACGAGTGCGAACACGAATCCCACAGAAATTGACAATTTCTTAACACAAAATTAGACCTAAAATGTGTGCTGTGAACATTGAAACCTGCTGATTTCGAATATGCCTTTATTTTCCTCTCTGATGCGTAGTTTTCAACTTATAAAAGTACAAACACACATTTTATTACTTTACGCTAAAGATATTATCAAAATTGCATTTGCATAGAGAGAGAGAGAGAGAGAGAGAGAGAGAGAGAGAGAGAGAGAGAGAGAGAGAGATTCACAGTCACAGTTTTCCTATGATAAACTGAAAGTGAGAGTCCAGTTTGGAAATTACTACAACGTAAATAAACCACTCTCTAAAACCAGATAAAACCCAATTTTTTTTTTTTTTAATCAAGCTGGCTAATTTCCAAATTTGAAGTCAAATAGATTGAAAGCATATAAAACTGGAGAAGAAGAGAAAAAAACAATTACAAAAAAAACAAAAAAAAAACGAACTTTCTCCCTCTTAGTTTGAACTTGGTCCACCAATTACTTTTTCTGTGCCTCTAACCACTCGGCCATCCTGAGGCCTATGAATAAGTGCGCAAAAAGAAATTTAAAAAAAAGCAGAGTTTTAATCTCATCACATTGAATTAATTCAAGAATGATGTAATTTTGCATGTAATGTTTTGAAGTTTGGACTGGGGGACATGTGTAGGTTAAAAATTTTTTTTTTTAAATGGTACAAAAACCTTCGCATTATGATGATTCAAAAATATATAGTCTTACAATCCAACTGTAATATTTTTTTTAGAAAATCTGAAGGAAACCGAAAAAATATTCATAGATTTTTTTAGGAAGTGCGAATGCTAACTCCACAGAAATTGATGATTGGTGGGGGGGGGGCAAAATTCGACCTAAATGTGTGCTGTAGGTAAGTTAAGAGACGCCGATTTCAAATATATATGTGTTTTCCTCAGTGTTTCATAGTTCTAGACTTTTTTTCAAGTACAAACACACACACACGTTTTAGTATTTTGTAGTATAGATACCTTGAGTGACAAGCTGAATAAATAAGAGGCTAAAATGGCAATAAATTAAATAATAGTAATGGATTTTTTCCCCCATACACCTGCTTTTATTATGAGCATCAATGCTTTTATCAATGTTTTAATCTCATCACAACATTGAATTAGTTGTAGTATGAAATAAGTTTGCATGTTACGTTTCGAAGTAGACTAGACGTATAAAACAAAATCACTTCAGAGTGGGGCAGCATTCTCTGTGGAATCAAAGCAGGAAAGATTTTATGTGCCTGGTAACCATATTTTGATATACATGTGTATAAACACATTGATCTACAGTAAGCATTTTAACACCAATATACTCACAGACACTTTTGCTATATCACACACAAACATAGATAGGATGTTATCTAAGGATATTCATTATTGTTAAAAATACAATGTTTCTGCCAACAATAATTCAACCCTACACACGAAGAAATTCCCAACTGATGAAGATGCCATATTTGAAAACAAAGAATGGGGAGAGGGTCTCCTCAGCCCCTCAAATTATCAGCCACCAGATGTTGGCTCCGTTGCTTCATTGCATTCACTCAGCCTCACTGTCTGCCTCACCGGTCCTCTTCTCCTAAGCTTTCGTTCCGCAGCTGACTCATCAGTATCCCTAAAGTTCCTGACCAGGTCACTAAGACCCAACTTCGACGGGCTAGCAAAGTACTTGTGGCGGGGCCAAACATAGGGGAGGTAACTTTCTTGAAAATTATACCGGATGAGTGAAGGTTTGATGGGTTTAGAAGGATATGATAAAACTAACCACGATTGGCTCCTTTATAGAGTCATGGCAGGAGGGGGTCCATTTCTCACCTATTTTTTTCCACTTGAGATGAAAGTAAACAATATAAAATTTACTAGTATAACTGAAAAATGATGGGATTTTTTATGTTATGAATAGATTAGCATTTTTGAAGATTTTAAAAAAATACATTCTTTTTAAGGGTGCTTGAATTGAAACTAAAGCCAATTGGAGCAATAATTTTTCTTTTGACTTGGTGAAAGAATCATTGAAAATAATTACAGATGGATTGAAAGCTTATATCTGGCTGTAATAATAAAATATTTGTCAAGTTAATATCCCATTTCAAGAATTCAATATTTGATAAGCCCGTCAAAAAAGTTAGAAACTAGTTTTTTTCAATTCTGCCCACATAGGATCTTTACTTGCGAAACTTGCAGACCAAGGCTTCAACAGTCACACTTTAGCTGCAGCTCATATTTAGTCCCATAAATCTTACTCTCTTTAATCAGCTTTATAATAAAAAAAAGAAAAAAAAAAGAGAGTAATACTAATATTTCCACCAAAACACTTTGATGTAAACAGACAATCATACATACATACAAATTTTGTGACACTGGCACTTATATGTAAAGATGTGTGTATAAGGAATAATCACAGACCCAAAAATTTCTGAGGACTGCTCCGAACATTTTTGGTGATCAAATAATTTGAATAAAATCAATTTCCAACGCAAAGATTGGGAATAAGTTATTAAAATGTTGATTCCCAAGTACACAAATAATAAGTTCTTGAATGTTGGCATGAAAAACTGATTGAATGTAACATCTGGCTCATTTAAAAAGGTCACACTGTAAGACATCTCTGTGGCGTCTATGCATGTTTAAATGCCCTTAATTCAAACAATCCAGTTTTATAGAAATTATTTCCACTTCACTGATTTTCAATTGCCTAAGTGTCAATAAATACTAATTAGAGAATATTTTCATTCGAAGAGGCCGATTAATAAGCATTCAGGGAAATTATTCACTGTGTGATCATTCTGAAGAGGAATTGAACCTTCCATTTGCACTAAATAATAAGCGTCCAACCCATCTATGAATATCTGAATCAAATAATAGTTGTATTCTATAGAAAACCAGGTTTTCAGTGCAGCCAAGAAAGAAAGAAAGAAAGAAGAAGAAGATACTGTTCACAATAACTGGGGAAGGGGAAAAAAAAAAGAAAAGAAAAAAACTCGTGTATTTCACATTCTCAAAAGGAAGAAATAAATTGGCAACACAAGATACACAGCAAAGCAACCAGAAACAGGATATTTAAGCAGAGAAAAGAAGCTAGCAATTATTTCCCCAGTTTAAGTTTAAGTACCTAGATAAAGGGAAAGCAAGGGCATAGCAGAGAGAGGGGTGGAAGCGATTTAAAATCGTCTTCTGATCCCCAAAATTCGGGTGGGATAGTCGTTCACCTACTGCATTTCTACTAACATTGACAAATGCCTGTGGCTTCCAGGTAGGGAACAACAGTACAAAATTGAGCGGGGGGGGGTGACGGAGCCAAGACCCCCGGCCCCGAAGAGAGACAAGCAATTGAAAAAAAAAAAAAAAAAAAAAAAAAAAATTAAAATAAAAATATATATAAGATAGCAGGAAAATTCTGCTCCGAAAACCAACACCAACAAATGGCTACTAAAGACGAAAAAAAAGTTTGTAAGAAAAGGTGGTTCAAGAGGAAATATAAGTCAACAATAACAAACGAAATAGAATTAGCAACAGGTCTAGTCACTCAATAGAAAATATCACGTGACCAACATCTCTTGGTAGCATGTCATTTAGCATAAACTTATATTGACGCCCCTCCCGTAAAAGAAACTATTTAGGGGGCAGGTTAAAAAAAAAGTTCTTTCTAGACACAAGGAATAAATGTTTAAATTTTCAGTCCTCTAGCTCCATCGGTTCGGCTTGTATGCACGATACATACATAGGCAGACCACCTTAGAAACTTAAGAAACCTATGTCGACAGTTTTAATCGACGCTTTCGAGACCACGGGGTCGGGGAGAGCATGAACATAAATGTTGCAGAAAAAGTAATGAGCACCTGTTGTGCCTGGCAATCTCCCTAGCAGCAGTTGAAGGAGGGAGGGAGGGAGCCTATTAAATGAATGATCTGCACACAAGTCAAAACATATGCGCACTTGAAAATCAATGAGTTTTTATAGTCAACATGATGAGGCAAACTGATTCTAGAAATCTCAAGACGTAAAGAGAGGAGGAAGAGAAAAAAAAAAAGCATCATGAACTATAACCAACAAAATTGACGATTTACGATCATAATTGCAGGAATCATAACAAAACAGAGAAGACGTTTGTCTTTGTCATCGTCATCTCCCTTTACATAATGTTCAAGATGCTTTCTTGAAAGTTGAATGTCATGTTATGCACTGAAGAAAAATCAACAGTGACACCTTTTTAAGTAAAGATCATAAAAACAAATTTATAACAAGATCCGCAGAACAAAATATGTGTTAATGTCACTCACTAAAACAGAGCAATAAAATGTAGAAATACATGAATTTGAGTACCGGCCTTGATATAGGGCATAGATGAGAGAAATCTGCAAATTTACATATAGGAGGAGGGGGAAAATCCACTAGATTATGACTTTAATTTGCACCAAGAGAGAGTGAGAGAAGAGAAGAGGTAATGCTAGGCTAAAATTATCTCTTGTAAACAACAAGAAGCCAAAAGCACTAATCAGAAATTTAGATTAATAATGCTTAAGAGATGTCACTTCTTTTTTCCACATAGAAAAAAGAAAAGGAAAGGAAAAAATGGTTCAAGTGAATTTTGCATTCTTTATATGGTTTAATACCTCAAGTAATACTTAGAAACTTAGAGAAAAAAAAAGATATTCAGTTAGATCAGACTAATTGAAGTTGGGACTTGAAACATTATAATTATAGGGGTTTATAGACAAATACATATGAAAGGGGGAAAATACAGTTTTCTTTGTGCTACCCAAAACTTACCCACATTTTGGCATGCTCAAATGAAAACTATAACCCGTTCATTCCATTTATTGCTATTACAAGGGGAAAAAAAGGGAGAGAGAGAGAGAGAGAGAGTAACAACCATAATTCTGTAAGAGCAAGATGTGTTATTTTTGATGCGATGAAGAGAAATATTTTTTCATCATACCAAAAAGAAAAAAAAAAAAAGAAAGAAAAAGCCTTAATTCAAAGTTCAGAGCAAAAACTGAAACAAAGTTGGCAAAAACAGTCTGCAGCAAATCTTAAAGTGGAGGTAATGGCTACAAACAGTGGTATTTTATTTGAAATAGATGCTACTACCCACCAAAATAATCACTTATGGCACTTACAAAACCTCATGCATTACTGAACTCGGCTTACCGATGAAGTTGCAGCTAGGTTTGTGCAAGTGTTTCTTTTACAGTTGCAACAAACTAAATATCTGCCACTATGACCATTGCTACCTCGTTGTTGGCTCAACTGCCACTATCACCATCTCAATGTTTTGTGCTGCTACTTCATCACCCGCAACTACTACTACTACTACTACTATTATTATTATGACTGCTACTACCTCCGAGCTGCTTATTACTTAAGCCATCCACCCCACCACGTACCCCCTTAGTGATTACAGTACTTTTACTGCAGCTACCAACTTTGGAATGTAGGTCAGATCTTCCAGATAAAGCCAGCTACACCAATCCAGGGAATAAATTAACAGAGTAACCAGCCAATCACAAGCAAGCAGTGCTTTTTCGGGTTTTCATGCCATTCTTGGATGTTATAGGCCCAGCTATTCTTGCCTCCCCCTCCTCCTGTATTGCTGCTACCCCAACAAGACAAAAAGCATTCACTGCTTTCAGCACCAGGGCCAGAAAACGTGCACACACACACATACGAGGAGGAGGAGGAGGAGGAGGAAGAGTGAAGTAAATAGCGTATCTCTGATGACATTATCACACACTGACTATGTAAGCGCCTATGATATGGCCTGCACTAATACAATCAACTAGATACACAATTAAAGGGGAATGCAAGCATTTCTCCATTTAAGACTCAATAAGGTTCAACTAGCAACACCAGTCAAGTGAAGGAGGGACCCTGCTTTCTTGAGCTTCCGTTCTGCTTAATTGAGATTGAAAGCTCTACCACTATTTATCACCTAAGTGATGCAGTTAGAACATTTTTTTTCCCCTTTTTTGAAAAATCATTTTCCCCCTAAACAACACGCATTTTTTTTTTTTCCAAAATAGCACACCTTTTAAAAATAAAAACCACAGAGGGAAAGAGTTAAATGCAATAAACACTTGAAGATTTCATTTCTTTTCCAAAATCTCTGGAAAACATAAACAATTCTAAAATGATAGAAAAAGCAACTCGAAAAAAAATCACCAGGATCATTATGCGACTTGATAAACAAATGTAAATTTGACAGTTTGAAAAGTGACTGCTTTTAATAGATTTTTATCTTATCTTATTTTTTCATAATAAAACTTTACTCAAGCATATTCTTCTTAATTTGTTTTCAAATGTTTACTCTATTTACATTGTCAAGGTTGAACGATGCATTGACCATGAATACGTATTTATTTATCACTTTTTCGTGCAGGTGATCGTGAGAGTGTCACTATTCCAAATGTACGTATTAGATCAAGAGACAGTACCACGAACGCGATTTGATCCCCTGACGTAGACCTTACTGGACTGATGACATACAAACCAGCTATGACTTCAGGGGAATGAATGAGGATTTAAAACCTGAAGTATTACCAGTCGGTCAAATAGATGGGGGGAAGGAGTGGATATCAGAAAGCAGCTAGGCAGACAGCCTAATTGGAAAGAAAAAAAAAAAAAAAAAAAAAAAAGAAAGGAATTATGTCACTTTATATAGTAGATCACTTAGGCAAGCAAATTACAGATGGATTGAAAAGCTTACAATGTGCTACAATTACAAAATATTGATTAATTTAATATTTAATAATAAGAGCCGTATTTACTGGAGTACAATGAAACCTTGGAAACAATGTAAACCCCACTTTTTCTAGCTAGAAATCAGTAATATGTTTCGTACTCTCATCACTGCAAATTTCAAAAACACAAAACACAAGAACTAAAATGGACATGGTTCCTGCTTTTGCTCAGGATCTTTTGGTTTGAATTTACCTGAAGATCCAAATTCTGTATATTTGTTGGTTTGTAACCAAAGTATAGCAAAAACATTACCCCTCAATCCTGGGAGTTATAAAAGTGACATGCTAATCTGACGTTGTGACCTGAAATTCTCAGCTAAGTCACTAAGTCAGCTGAACTTTCTATACATGATGAATTTCAAACCAAAGAAAAACAGATCTGGTTAGTGACTCTATATTAAAGTCACATGACCAACATCTTTTGGCTACATCCCGAGCTGGGGTGATCAACTAAAAAATCCCCAAAAAGGGGTGATCAATGGATAAGTTAATTATTTCACATCTTGTTGGGCAGTGATCTCTAAAAAAAAAAATTTTTTTTAAAAAGTCTGAATTTTCAAAAGACAAAAACATTTTTTCTAGACATGAGTGAATAATTAAATTTTCTGTCCTCTAGTCCTATTGGTTCAGGCTGAATGCATGATACATACATAGCCAGCAAGCCAAAGTTAAAAACTAAAGAAACCTGCATAGAAACCATCAACCAAAACTTTCTAATTAAATTTCTAGTGGTCGATCTAAACAAGTGTGTCAGACATTGTTATCAGCATTGTCAGTTCTTACATTGTTCTATTAAAGCATGATTTATGATAAAAATTTAGATTCATCTGCTTATTTATTATTTGAAACAAAACGTTCAATGACAGAGACATAATATACAAGAGGAAAAAAAAAAAAAAAAAACAAAAATTATATCGATATGCCGATTCTGTTAATAACACTTGCATCAAGTTCTGACCACTAAAAATTATCAATGTATCACAGAGATAGAATGTTGAAACTTGTCAAAACAAATTTTGGATGAAAAAATTTGCAAAATTCAGTACTTATAAAATTCTATTTTTTTTAACATAAGGGTTACTTTGATTTATTCTTAGTCCTGCAAACCATCATCTTGCCCTAAAGCACCACTTACCTAGCTTAGATTATTACAATTTCCTTTATAGTGGGACCAAAATTTATCCCTTCTAATCGATGAAACTTTGGAGGTAATCCAGGGATTCTTTTCAAATGAGAGATACTTTTAGATTAAGTTTTTGGATGGATCCTAGAATTTGAATAGAAAAAACTCCCTGGATCAACCCCAGAATTTAATCAATCATTCTTCAGTCTATAGCCTACCAGTCGACAAAATATCATTGAAATTCACAGAAAACTTTTGGAGATATTGTGCGGTCTAAAGTGATCTAGACCTGAAGTGCTGTACCTAAACTTTCAAGTTATCTTGAGAAAGCCCCTATGCTAAAAAGGGTTAACACACAAGGAAAAGTAGGAGTAATGCTGAGCAAGTTTCCATAATCAAATGCAAACCTGAAATTTCCCAAATGAGGATTGATGTCATATTTCGGATCAAGTGACAGATAAAATGAATCTAAGTACATGCACGTATCAAAATTTAAAAAATTGCTTGACTGAAAAGTTAGTTGGGCAAGAATACCAATTCAATTGATACAAATTGAGATATTCTCACTAAATATATCAAGACACAAAATCAACCTATTAAAGTTAAAGTTACTTTGAAACCCAACATACCAAACATATTTTAGCAGATGCAGAATAAATATAAGCAACATCATTTTTGTTCTTTTGATTCCTATTTCAAATGATGTCTTCTCTCATTCTTTTTTGTACCCCAAGCACAGATATTGAATTTATATACATAAAAATCTGTCTGAAAAGATAACCTAGCATTGAAACTTTTGACAATGCATAGTATGTCTACAATACAATTCTAATTTTTCAATAGAAGGTAGTTGAGTGCAAGTCACTCAAGAATTGGAAATATTCAATTCCCAAATCATTTGATGTTTCTGAAGTCTATGCTTCAAGACCCTTACAACATTTTTGTCAGGTTCTAATGATTCTATCGTAGAAAGCATTTTATGGTGAGGAGTTTTTAGAGATGTGCTTCAAGAGATTTTTTTTACACCGTCATACTAAACAATGAAATAACAATGAATACATTGAATACAACATAAGAACCATAAATTCAACGATGCGTCAACTATCCGTGGTAGTAGCAGCAAAAAATAAAAATAAAAAAGGAAGAAGAGCTAGTAGTCTTTCTTTGAGTCACTGGATTCTCATATTTGTAAAATATTGCAATGTAGAAATATTCCGCAAGTATTATTTTCAGTAAACCACCATTTTCAGCATTTTTTGGCCATTCTTAAATGCAAAAATGTGGACCTTGTACGTTCTATAATGACATCATAGCAGCTGGCAAAAAAAAAAAAATGGAACAGAATAGATGCTTTTTTAATGACATCACACTTTCCTCTTTCTGTGGTTTAATGTGACTGGAACAAACCGACTGACAAGCGTCTTATAGAGATACATGAACACAACTGAAAATTTTTTAAAGTGTGTGTGTGCGTGTGTGAACAAGTATCATTTGACATTAGATTTTTCTCCCCACTTTTCTCTACTGCCAGGACCTAGACTTCAAAACATAAATGAAATATTTGTGTACAATCACAAGAGAGAAAAGTACTTCCTTAGGAACAGAACAATTACCTCAAGTGGAAGCAAAAATAGCCATATATTCCAGTAGACAAATGCACGTTCTGGATTGAGCTAACTTGGAAAAAATTAAATAAAATAATTTCATAAATATAAAAATGATATCTGTCTGTAGAAAGAGGAAGATCTTAGAACAAACATTTTGGGAACATATCCAAGTTTTCACCTTTCATTTTCTCGAAGAAAAACAAGAATGATAGTGTTTTGGCCCAAAATTTATATTATCCTGGGGCATTGTCCCCCATTTTCTTTTTCTTAACTTACAAAACTGGGTGGAGGTACAGATGGTCTGAGACCTAGTTCTAACACTAGTTGAGACAGTTTGCATCTGCTTTGAACAAAGACATGAATCCTTCTCGTCTTTCAGCTATGGCTTAATACTAGGGCAGACTTGGCAATTCAGCAATGTATGGCAACCAGTCTAGGAGACTGACATCTGAATTTAAACTGGGAAATAATAACCCCTTGTCCAGCATTGTGAGAGGCTGGCAACAGATAGAGTGGGAAACATTCTTTAAAATTTAGAGTTAATGGGGCTCTGGTGAAGCTTCGATTGGTTAGGCAAGCTCAAAGTATATTATAATATATTGCTCAAGTATAAAAAAAGCAAAAAAAAAAAAATTTTTTTAAATGAGCGGTTGAAATAACTTCCATCTCCCTTAAGCACCTACAGTACAAGTAAAAGATTTCAGGAGGGAGGAAAAAAAAAAAAAAAACAGAAAAAAAGAAAGAGGAGACAGCTTCGGATTGGAGCATGAAATTAACCAAAGCTAGACTGTTATCCTTATTTCTGCTGTTACTGTCATCATGTTTTGATTGGCTATTTGCTTCCAGTGGTAGACACGTTTAATATAAACATACACACACACATCAAATCCTTCTCCTGCAACAAGGTGCATAATGACTCAGAGACATCTATAGAATAATTAGCATACTAGCACTCAAATACCCTGGCTTACTTCTCCTCTCTTCCTTTTTCATAGAATTCTCTACCTGCTAATAACCTAGGGTTTACAGTGCATTCAAACCATGGGATCACTTCCTGCGCTGATGGAAAAGAAAGATGGATTCTAGTATGCAGAAGGGAATCAATCTGACAGACCAGGTCACTTAAAAGGTCTTAAGTGTATATAGTCTGAGGTGTAGCTAAAGATTTGGGGGGTCCGGTTGGGAGGGGGGGGGGCATTAGCTCTTTGGGAGGCCCCCCTCCAACATTTAGTGAAATTTGTCAGTAGAAATGCAGTAGGTTTTACCAAATTTTATCCCATCTCCATTGGAACAAGGGGTGGGGGCTCAAAAAGCTCTCCTCGAACTATATATCTGGTCTGACTAAATAGGGTAGAAAGAATAAAACTAATTATTCATGGGTTGAAAAGAAAAAAGAAATTGGAGAAATGGGGTGATCAATGAATAAGTTACTTCTCTTGCCTTTCGTTGGAAAGTGATAACTAAAAAAGTCCAAAATTTTCAAAAAAACGTAAATGCTGCAGGACACAAACTAAGGGAGCGATTTAGCATAGACTTTCAATGCGAATTAAACCCCTCATTAAAAACCTGTTCATGATAAGAAGAAGAAAAAAAAAAAAAAAAAAAGGGAGAGCCTGTACATGCCATACATCCATAGCCAGCAGCCAAACCAACTTAAAAACTGAAGAAATCTATGTGGATAGTTTTGGTGGATGGTTATTAAAAATGGTGATAAGAGTTCAATTATCCATGACTGAGTGAGAGAAAGGCTTAATCCAAACCGGGGGACAAAATCATTCTTTATCATGAAGCACTCCTTTAGATTTTTATTAAAAAAATATATATTATTAAAAATAGCACTATCTATAGTAGATATCTGAGAATTGCAGTGACAGTCTGGTAGTCACAAATAAAAAAAAATATTGTTTTCACAATTATATAAGCATCACTCTATAAGTTAATCCAGTCTAATATGACATATGTTACATGCTACTGAAATTTGATCAGAGAGTCTATTAAGGCATTTGTGTACAACATTAATTGAAACATTGATAACAAAAATAATAATGACTGTTTAAACAATCTCTTAAATCTCATTTCATAACAAATGAGGTTGGGATGCAGACTTGACAAATTCATACAAAAAGGTTAGATCCCCCAGCAATACTTGACATATGTTGATCTGATAGTGCAAATGAAAGCAGATTTGCCTGTTTATTATGCACTTTGGGGTAATCCTAGGATACAACTGGTAAAGGCAGTGGTTTTGAAACTTTGAAAACTCAAGGACTCCTCTGAAGGAAATATTTTGATGGAACCCTTTTTTTAGCATTTAGTTTACAGACTGAATAATGAATTATGATAAAAAATCATATTTATTTAGAACAGATCAAATTATTTGAATTCTAATATATGGCTTGGGTCTGTGTACAATAGTTATGCATTTGGTAGCCGTCCAATGGATGTGTTCCACTAGTCAAGTCCAAACTAAATAAGAAGTAATATGGTTTTCATTAGCCTCACTATGGACAATGACAAAATGTGTTTTCCTTTCCAATATATTAGTTTGAGGCAAAAAGTTACCAGCATTATATTCAATACAATGTTAGGGAAATTTTTGCAGTTAAAAAAAAGAGATAGACTTGCCATCATGTGATGAAGATGTTATTAATAAACCTTTCAAAATAAGGTCCCAAAATAAATTTTTTTTTTTTAAATTGGGTCTAATTGTATGTGATGCCAATTTTCAAGTCTATAGACAAAGCGGTATGGCCAGGAGTACTGGAACACACACACACACACACACAAAAAAAAGCAATGGATTCCCTCCACACCTTTGGTGGCAACAGTTGTTCAATAGATATAAAAAAAAAAAAGGACTGCAATGAAATAAGTAAGAAGGAGTACCAGTATTGAATTCAAACAATTACAGACTGACCCAGCATCAAACATACACCCGATATACCCAACAGATTCATCCTGTATATCTAACCAGTAAGAGCACTTTGTCAAACAATGATCTAATGTAAAGTACAACGTGTGGGTTACTCAAGGTCATCTTGACATCAGACCGACTGCTGGCCAAAATTCAAAACGAAGTCTTTGGCTCCTGGTTTGCGATAATAAAAACAACAAAATCAAAAGAAAATCAGAGAATGCACAAGGGGTGTAAAGCTCTTCATTCAGTAAGAAGGTGGGCAGAGCAGTGTACCAACCAAGTATCTGGTGACACTAAATCTGACAATATAGTTTATAAATAATTTCTGAACAAGGTTGATTTTCAGCCACAAGAAAAGCTCTCATTTACAGATGCTAGGGCCACCTGATGAAGATGGAAGAAAGTTTGAAGACAACAGCGGCAATGGTTCTTCTCAGAGATTTCAATCTTACGATTGACAAAATATAACTGAACAGATTGCAAGTTTAGGTGGAGTCAGATGGAGGAGGGGATATTAGTGTTAATCACATTCGTCAACAGATCAGCACAATTAACTTTCAAGATGGGCTGACACACATCAATGAATGTAGGCCTTGTTTGTTCATTTATTATATATGTTAAGCCAAGTAAGTGAAATTGCCTAATTGGCAAAGTTTCAAGTTTCACAAAAAATAAACAAGTATGTAGTCATAATTTTATCAAAAGTCCATTTAATCATGGTTGTAAAACAACTATTTTTTACGATCAAACAAAAATATATGTAATCAAAGTGAAATAAAACTTTTTTTTTTTCCCTCCTCAAAAATTATGAACATTTCACCTATTAGGTAATTTCATCACTTCAGTGTAACATATCTATTATCAACTAAGGCATTTTTAGGTTTTCAAATTTGCTGTACATATTTTCATTGAATTACTACACTTTGATCCTAGGCAAAGAAATAAGAAATCAGCACTATAGATATACTTGAGACAAAAACTACCAGTTTCTCACTCAAAGTCTTTGGTAGTTAATTCATTATTAAAAAAAATGTTAATCATACAAAAAAAAAAAAAAAAAAAAAAATAGTGATTCCTTGAATAAAATTCTATTAATAAGCAATGAAATGTCTGTGTCCCACTGTTTTAATCTTTATAAGCCTCTTACAGATGGACATCATTTGATCAAGTATCTTTACTTTTGTTGTTTTTATCAATGTTTTAATTGATATATCCATCAGTCTTCCTCAGGTACATGTTTGATTAGGTGTCTCCATTTTGAATTTGCAGATGCACAATAAACTAGCAAGGAGACCCACATCAAACAAAGATAAAAACACTCTTTACACAATAGCCCTTAATATATTTAGCAATATTGACTATGCAATCTATTTTGCAAGTTGCACATGGCCTCAAAATTACCGACAGAAACCCAAGCAATTCAAATAGTACTGGGCTATGGTAATCTGCGTACCATATTTGAATGGTGAGCTATTGATTTCCAAACAACACATTTTATACATGGGCTGGAGAGGGTGTGTGTCAAAGACCGAGTGCACCGGTGCAATGCGTTAGCCAATGAGGTTTTACTGAGGCTGCGCATTGCTACACACATTGGAGGCCTTTGGACTCATCCTTGGGCTCTCCTATTATTACTTGGCCCAACTGCGGGGGAGCCTTTGCCCAAGGGCAGCACTGCTCCATTGCACTAAGAGGAGCAGGTCCCAAAGTGGACGCTTTCGTGACGGAGGTTGTTTTAGCTTCAACGGTCACTTGGCAATCAAAGTTACGACGGGTGGAGCCATGTTTGGATGGGTGTCTCCTATTTTCCCCACGTTAAGCCTCGACCTTGTGTCACATTTTGCTGTGGTGGGACAGTAAATAGCACACATTTTATACATATCTATCCAAATATACACACAGTTATATAAAAATAAAGTTTATCATAATACAACTTCTACACAAAAAGTGTGTTATCCCATAGTAGCACAGTGTTCACATGTGTGGACAACAACGACAAAAGGTGTTTCATTAGATAAAATTCAAAAATATTTTTCAGGTGACGGCCCAAGTGGTTTATATTTACAGGTTCATAGAAACTTTTAACCATTACTCTTCCATGATTTATGTACAAACCAAAACCTGCCCGATAAGGTGGTTTCCATCCAGCTAGTATGTATATGCACGCATGTATACTAAACGGAAAGTAAGGGTTCAGTTTAGCATTATATATATATACACAAACACACATACATATATATCAATAACAATGTAAGAAAGGATTTCATTTTTTAGCTCATATTTTAGGGTAGCTACATTTCAATCACACTTGGGCAGTTCTTATGGCAAAATAATATATATATATATATATATATATATATATATATATATATATATATATATATATATTTCAGATAATGTATGTCAATAGCATAGTTTAAGATATAGAAAAAAAATTTCTGTAACAAAAAGTATCAAATAACATTTTTTAAAAATTAATGGGTTAAAACCATAACTAAGAATGAGTAGGTCGATTCTTGTATAAGGCAAATTACAGAATAGCATTTTTGAAATACTGGCAACATTAAGTGTCTTTTGAAGAAATGCAGCTGAAATGATAAAATAAAAATAGAGCAAGAAATAATGTAGCAATTTTGTAGAAGAATGTTTGAACTGTTCGCCGATTGTGTGCTGAAAACAAAATCCACATCAATCAATGGACTGATTTTTCAGTGATGGAAAATGATGAACTATTCATCCAAATGTCATTCTCTGCAGGAGAAGCAGGCGTGTTTTTCACAGATCGTCAGTCGGAACATTATGAATGCGCTGTCTAAACATTTATCTGGCAGAAGTCCACAATCCCAGAACAATCAATAAAAAAAATTCAATAAAACAAAAAATAAAAAAAGCAGAATGAAAAATATATCAATGATAATCTAGTTTTTTTCTTTGTGCTTAGTAGTTAAGATAAGAATAGTAAGTATGCACTGGTATCCTAAATAGTGATTAGAATATCACCAGGTAGCATTCTAAGGCAGTTTCTAGTTCTGAGGTGGTGAATACACTTATTGTGCCCCCAGAAGAAGGAGAGATCTCCCAAATTCCTCCACAAGCACAATAAAACTTGGTTTTTAATGAAAAGGTAGGGAAATGAATGAAGAGTCAATTCTATTTAGAACAAAAATGTGATTATTGTAAAGATGAACAAGAGGAATTCTTCTTCAGAAATGAAGAGACACCAACATCAACTCTGTAGAAGACTGCGACAAATGCTAATATTATATAATCACCATATTTGATGGCATATAGGATACTCTTGGCAAAATTACAAATCCTCTGTGTCCTTTATGGTGAAGTAAGACTGATAAGCGTCCAGGGGAGGATGCCCCTTTTGCCCCCCACCTCAGATCAGGTCTTCTCACCTAGAGCAAAGGGGGGTTGAAAGTTAGAACCAAGATCTTTTCATAAAGGCATTTCTAATTTTCTCTTGTTTATCATAAACCAAAATGTTGTCACTGAATGGTCTCCAGCTGAAAGAAAGGTACTTATATCACTATTCATCATATATCCCCTCAAATATGGTAATATTTTATATTTATGAATGTGAGAAGAGGTAATAGTATCAAAATAATCTGAGTAATGACCAATTGTCCTTTTCATCATGCCAGAAAACAGAAAAAAATGCTTTCATCCCAAAATGGAACTCATTGGAAGCAAAAAATAAAATTGAAAATCCTCTGATCACAAAAATGAAATTCCATCTATGTCTGAACTTTTTAGACTAGAGATTGTCATTATATATGTGTTTTTGGACTGTTGTCCTCATCTCGGTTTTGATCTAACAATTGCTTCCATCCTAAATTTGACGATGGAATGAGTACATTCTGTCCACACACTTTGATGGCAAAGTCCCGCCTTGGCTTTCCGAAACATCATCATTTACAACACCCACTCGAAAACATGGGGTACACGACCAAAACACAGTGTTTAAAGAAAAAGAAAAAAAAGAAATCAAGATGAGAGCAACAGTCGGAGGACACTTGTACATAACAAAATTATAATGGTTAGTAGGAGTAAGAGTCAGAAAAATATGGATAGGTTTGTTTTTTTTTTTAAATGTTTGAATTAAAACAAAAAAAATGTATGAAAAATCTTGGATTAAATCACCAAACCAAAAGCAAATGAGTTTGTTGTGCTTTGAGATGAGAGATAACAAGCACTGCAGTCATGTGTAGGTACATCTGTAGGTAATGCTGGAAGGCTTTGATTCTGAGGAGTTAGTAAAGGCAAGATAGCATTCAAACTCCATCATGCCTTATCTCGACACAGCTGAAGAAGGGAATTTGCAAATTTACCTTTCGATTCACTTCCAACTGATGAGCGTCGGGAGCTGCTATTGGACCGGTTCTCCCCTATGGAACCTGTGGGGGAGATCAAACACATAAGTCATGTGCCAACATGGCAGAGTTAATACAGACACACGCTAGCCATTTGCAAAGGCTGAGAGCAGTCTCACTGTTAGTACAGGATAAGTGCAGTCACTGGACTCGAGCCTGCAGACCTTGATGAGATCAAGAGGCAACAGGAGTTAGTAGGAAGGTTGGTTTGCAGGTTTGTTAGTGTTGATGAGCTAGTCAGGGAAAATGCAAAAGTGGTCAGTTTGGGACCAAGGAAACTTGGAGTCATAAAAAAAAAAAAAAGATCAAATCATTAAGTTCATGTCACTTAGTTTTTAGGGAAAATTAAAGATTAAATTTAGATATCAACACATGTATTTCTAATAGAATACTAGGATTGAAATTTGAGTTTTTTTTTACAAGTGAAAAATGATAATTGATTAAAAGGAACCTTCTGTTATGAATGTGAGCTACGATAACCTAGCTCAACTGATGCTATTTGAAAATATTATGACAAATTCAATTTTTCATCCAATTTTTTCTTTCCAGAATATTGGAAAGCAATGTTTGAAATATAGGATCACTTGGGGTTTAATGATTGCTATCTTAGTTGAAAAGACGCACTCACACACACACACATTCCAGCACTCAAGAGTACAAAAGATTTAGATTTGTGTAAAAAGAAAAAAAAAAAGAAAAAAAAAGATGAATGTTCAATCACAGAATAATGCTAAGGAGTTATTTGGATCATAAATAGATACATGATGATTCAGTTTTGAAATCATTTCATTATTCATTTAGAATTAAAATCTAATATAAAATGGATAAATTTGAATTTAATTTTATTAAAGAGGGATGAACAAGGATTTTGTTATCAGATTTAATATTCTAACAGATTGACACTTAAGGAAAAAAAATATTTCAAGCATAAGATATTCTGCAACAGCTTAATACATTAAAAAGAAAAAAATTAAAAAATATTATAAGATTTTTTAATAAAATATCAAACATTAAACCTACATTCAAAATAAATGCAAATTTAAAGCTCCTTTGGTATTGCCTAATCTTAGTTTCAACCTTTTTCTCATAAGATCTTTAGAGAAAGACTAATTTCTCAATACATTTTTCTTAATCATTGTTTTAATCACTTTTTATATTTCCAGTCTAAAATATAAGAAATGGTCACAAAGTGAACTTATGAGAAGGGAAAGTGAGATTAATTTTTTTAGTAAAAGATCCATCAATTAAAAAATAAAAAAAAAAATGTTTGCAGCAAGCATATCCCAATATTCCCGATTTTATGAAAATGCTATTCTTCATTAAATACAACAGCCTCAGCAGTTGCTCTGAGAACAGGGGAAAAAAATGAATAAAAATATTTTGAATTTTTTATCATATAAAAGCAACGATGCTAACTACTATGACTGTGCACACAATGTGGAACCATAGTTAGCAATCTTCATAAGAAAAGTGTTGATGCATTATTCATAATGCTGGTTAAATATCGTTTTTTATAATAAAAATGTCAACGAGTATTTAAAAAAAAAAAAAAAATTGGGCTTTAAAGAATCAAATGAGAACTTCAAGATGTCAGCAGAGGGGAAAAAAAGATTAACTAGTATAATTTTCAGAGTTATCTCCCTGTAACTCAGAGAGTATTAATCTATTAGCATAGTTAAGTTTCAAAAATTGATGATGAATAGTGGAGTTCAAATGAAAAGAAGTGAATTTTCAGTTTTATTAATTAATTTTGTGGGTCAAAAGCAAGTCTTCACCCAGTTTTTGTTGAAAAACTGACTGGCTATTCCAATAAAAAAAATCCACTTATGATTCCCTCACTCCATTCAAATTAAAATAAATATTGACAAAAATCCAACCCATTTTTATGAATTGGTTAAAATAAAAATTGACAATTTCAAGTATCAAACTTTGGCTATTTTCTTTGGTTACCGTTTTCATTTTGTATAATATTTAACAATTCTGTCTTAAAAAAAAAAAAAAAATGGCAACCCCTAAAGAAAGAACAGCAACATCTTGCCAAGACTGTGGGGAAAAAATGATGTAAAATTTAGAAACTCGGAAGAAAAAAAAACTGCGTTGAGGTTTTGTTCTGCTGATTTGAGGAAAAATCAATAATAGGGAAGTATCAATAATACAGTATGCTCCTGTTATTATGACACCCTTGGAGCTTTAAGAGTGCTGTTGTAATGCCTCGTGTTACTTTCCGCTGCTTTATATAAAGGGTTTACTAATTTTAGTTTTTAAAATAATGCACTGAAATCTTTATTTGCTGCAAACTAATCTCCAACAATTGTCATGCAAAAATATAAAAACGAATGTGTTTTTAGAAAGTGTGTGTCATTAAAGAGTGCTTTTACAAGAGTTTACTGTATTTAGAATTAAATAACTATATTTAGTAGTTTAAACTTTATAAATAGGTGAAAATGGAAGTAAAAAAAGCATTATATTTTTTTAAATTAGTTGTATTACCATAATTTGTTTTTATAAGATTTCATAACTGCCTCATCTGTGTTATCTGTTTTGTCCTTATTTTAAGGTTTTTCAAATGATGCACAGGAGAGTAAAGGAAGGTTTCAGCGGTGCAATGAAAAGGGAATTAGGATCAAAGAGAGTGGGGACAAAAACAAAACAAAACAACAAAAAAACCCAGGTCCCATCAAGGATTAGATAAAGTTTTTTTTAAAGAAAATCTTCTATTCAAGACAGAACTACCTCAGCTCCCAAATGAAATACATCACATCAACTCAGGAATCAATTTTTTCCAAATTTGAAATTGAATAATTATAAAACTAGTATTTGTGAACATACTGCTACTAGCCATTCAAATTGCTGGCCTCTTGTCTTATATATGAAGAGAAAACACCATTAAATGCATATTACAGACAATTAATGATGATTTTGAGTTGAATTTGTAGCTGTTATTTTTCATATTTTCAAACAAAATTATAGTAGCTTTTGGCATAGCTACTTTGAAGATACCCAAAGTATTTACTCCAATCAGAATAGACTCTGAATTGCTTAAATGTAGTGACAGAAGTACCAGGGCACCAAGAGAGCCAAATAAATGAGAGAAACTAGCATCTTTGCATAAATGGAAAAAGTAAATTAACCAGTGGCATATGGTGTTTTGTATCTTGGATCTACTGTGTGCTGAGTATTCACAAAAACGTAAAAATATTTTAGTGTCTGTAAAGAGTAACAGTAAGTGAAAGCTTTTAATGGTACCATGTAAAGTATTCCCTGAAAATTACAACAATCAGGATCGCTTTCCCAACATTATGCCAAAAAAGGCTTTAACAGTCCATGGATTTACAAACATTATAATATTTTTACGTTGTGGTGCATCAGTAGCACACCCAAGATAAAGAGCACTATAACCCACTGAAATAGACATCTCCATTCTCAAACAGATACATAAGCGATTCAAGAGCATTATTTTATTAATTAATATTTGCTGGACTTGTTATAAGCAGATTTTCAAGTTTTTACTCTTCCAGGCATTGAATCAATTAGACCTATTTTCTCTTGTTGGACGTTCAACCAGACTGCATTCAAAACATGGAGCAAATCTTTTGTAGGGGGTTTTCTGGATATTTTCTTAGTATACCAATCCAATATGACTGATATAGTAAATAGAATTCATACCAAGAAAAGACTCCAAAATTTAACAAATATCAGGCAATTTTGAGTTTTTTTGCAGTGTGGCATTGGGTTCTATCTTCCATGTAAAGCATTTTTGTGATAATATTGAACATTAGAATTAATCCCTCCTGCATAATAGATATTTCTCTGAACCAATATTCCATACACATTCAAAAGAAATTTTATTTACAAATCTGATCTCCACATCCTGACTAGAAATCTCTCATGTTTGTTTGGGGAGGTTGCAAGAATAGAGTTCAAGCAATGTTCTTAGCCAGCCAATGTCTAAATGTTATTCAAATGTTGAGGAAATACAGACTCTTCTGAAAAAAAAAAAGGAGAGGATACTAAAACACAAATGGTCTTTTCTTTATCTCAATTGCCCAAGGATTTCTCTTCTGAATCTTCAATGGCTTTCAAAAATGTTTTTGTCTTTTGTTAATTCAACTATAATAATTCAATGTAAATAACAAACTACAATTTTGGGGATGATTCGAATTGTGTTTTGAATGACCTTTCCAGGAGTTCCATAAAACAAAGTGATATTTCTGCAATATATTTAATAATTCTTCCTTACATAAATGATTCCTTAATGGCTCTCACAAGTCCTTAATTGATTTCTTTGAACAGTACTTTTTTTTTGCAAGAAAAAAAATAAAAAATAAAAATAACATTTTACTTTTTTTATTTGATTATTTATGTGACATGGATTCTGTTCAGTCAGCCATTGTATATATGTCTAGTTTTCCTCAGTGAGCTTCATTCTTACATTTCCATTAGAGTCAGTATTTTCTTTTTGGGTTCATAGACAATCGGATAATTCCATGATTAAATCTTATAGTTACATAAAAAAAAGGGGAAGTTGTTTTTCGAAGGGGTTCCCAGGAAATTTAACCATTGAAAAGAGTTCCCCAAGTAGTTGAAGACCACTGATTTAGATACACACTGCCACAATACAAAGGAGATATTTTCATTTCCTGTCTTCAATTCACTGAGACCGAAAACCCAGCTAAACCTGAATGAGATACTGGTTTCCTTCATCTTGATATAGTTTAATTTTCAAAGTGGATAGTTCAATTTCAATGCCATCAAACATTTGGTTTGACCAACAATAAAATCCCCTGACGATTCTCATCCTCCAGGAGTACAAGGTATTATAAAAAGACTTTCTCTTGCATTTTCAGAGTTGATTGAATAATTGTTAATGAAAATATTTTCATTGAATCTGATCAAACTAATGGTGTCTTATGTCTCAGTAAACACATGATAAAAATAAATAATTGAAGATGACTAAATCCCCTTCCAAAAAGACAAAAGGAATGCTCACCTTTACAAAAGGAAAAAGTGTAAGTAAAGGTAATGTAAATAAAAAATTCCTTTGATGTATACTCTGGAAATAATTGACCGTACACTTGATTACAGACTGAACCATCTAGTAAGGCATGGCTAAGTAGAAAACTAATATCATTAAATGGTTTGTGGATAAAATATGAAATGAATTCTCCATATTTGTAACATTTTGTGGTGCTTTACTGCATCTGTATAATTGAATTAATAATAAAATGGACGATGAAAGCTCAAAGTTTTAGACTGGAGCTACTTGGTTGAAGAATTGATATTCTCATCAGATCAGCTATGGTGTATACGTGTTTACAATAAAAGATATTTTTCTCTTTAAAACATCGACAGAAAATATCTTTTTTTTTTACTCAAAGAAAGGCAGAAAAGGAAAGGTCCAGTCAACTGTGCCACTTACCAATTGACTTGGTAAATGAATATTACAATGAGAAGAATCATTCATTGCATGAGGCCAGTTCTTTGCAAGAAGATTTTTCATTCAATATTTCTTATAATACTTGGAAAATTCTCAAAGTATATCACAGCAATGCATACTCAAATTGAAAACATTTTCCTTTAAATTTTGATCTGTCAGAGTAATGTTGCACGAGAAACCTTGATGTACATTGCTGTATGTGTAAACGGTGAGAAAAAATATCCTGTGGTGATGTTCATTATAGATGTGTGATGGTAGATAGGAATTTGAGGAGAGAGGGTTAATGATATAAATAACGCACAAACGGGCACTGTACCACAAAAGAGACAAGACAATACCAGATGGCCATGCAAAGATGAATACACACACGTAAGAAGTGCCAAGGTGGAAAATTTCATTATTTTTATTTTTTCTGAGTATCACTTTATAACTGAATAAATCGAAAGTATTCAATTAAAGAAAAAAAAAGTCAACTTGCTTTTGTTTCAGAGAACCAAAGTCAAGAGAAGAAATAGAAGAATCTCTTTATCACTTTCAGACACTAAAGAAATCTCGGGTAAGTCTTTATATTAAGTTTTAATCATTTGGTGCTTTGAAATCAAATATCATTACTCGGAATGAATTTTTTAAGACTAAATATTTTTCTTCTCAATTTAGCAAGGATTAATCTACCTTCCTTGGGTTTTATAGTATCATTTGTTTTCTTTTTCTTTAACAAAGTAGTAACTGCCATTGAATAAAAACAGATCACAATAAGCAAAAACAAACTAGCATTAAAGATGGGGATAATATGCTCATTACTTTGGCAAGATTCAAAAGTTTCCTGAACACAAAAGGAAATTGTTATTTCATACTCACATTTAAATATTGTTAATGAAGTATTCCCTAAAACAGGTAAGCTTAACACCAATTTGGTTGGCATAGTGAGGCAGCATAACTGACAGAAGGCATAAAGGGAGATTGGGGGGAACATTAAGCAGAACAATAAGGGGGGTAAGGAGAGCAAAAGTGAGAAGAAATAAGTGGATATATCAAAGGATTTTAACTCACCAGTTGATTGAGTCAGGGAAGTCAATTGGGTGGACTGTTTGATTAGAGACACCCGGTAAAAGTAGTTCCTCCAGAAATTCTCTTCGCTAATCCTGAAAACAAACAAGAATTTATTAATATCGAACGATGGTCGACCAAGAAAGGAATGTCCATTTTCCAATACAAACCTTTTCTAAGATTTGCAATGAGTAATAGAACGGTATTTCTTGAATGCTATTTCTCAACAAACAACTGCTAAAATTGATTATATAAATAATACATATATATCAAGATTTGTGCGTTCATATTTTAGAAGCATGGACAATGTCTGGATGAAATCAGTTAATGATCTATGAAATATGCCAGTATATAAGAGACATTTGATAAAAAAAATATAACAAAACAACAAAAAAAAACAAAACAAAAACACACAAATATCATACTGCATCCAATGCACTGGTATCCTGACTACAAAGGGGTCATTCACTGAAAGTTGATATGGACATTTACAGGGCTTGAATGAGTGGCAGTCCTGATACCCTTGTAAACTATTCATCTTATAATTCAGCATAAATGGTAACAGCAAGTGAAACCTTGTTCAGCCAAAAATCAAGCCATAAACAAAAGACAAAAGTACACAGTAATAACTGAATTTGACTAGAATTTTGTTTTGAATAATTTTTTACTCAGACAGTTAGTATCAGACTTCCATAAGTAATCCAATAATCTTATGATTCTAAAATTTATTAACTTTAGCTGATGCTTAGATAATACACAAAGACTGAAGACACAAGAATAGAATAATCGTTACATCTGTAACTGGTGTCTCTTTACCAACAACGATCAAACACATTCAAGAAAGAGTAATGAGATTTGCGCAGCTTGGAGTGAAGGGAAGTTACTCTGTAAGCGCTACTGAGCAATACAAGGGAGGCAACTGGATTGGACTGAGTGCTAAGATAGATGACGCCATTAAAATTGATCATTGATCAACAACATAACTAACGCTGTTAATTTCGTCTAAGTGCTCCTTGAAAATCAGGCGAATCGCATCAGGCTTAATGGATGTGTCGATTTTTTAATACAAGCAGCAGAAACGACAGAGAGGAAGGAACAATGGCAGCGACAAATACGAAGAACCATGTTACCAATGGAAATTTTGATGCTAATATGATATCCAACTTGATAGAATTTTGAGAGCAATTGTTGTCTTGATTTTAACCTTTTAAATTTCACTTAATTCAGGGATATTAAACATGACTGTAGCAATTTTCAATCCTGTAGTTAAGTCAGTCCATTATCAAAGATTTTTTTAAAGATTTTTATTTTATTCAAGTTAGGAAAAATCAATTGAAAAACAGTGTGCAATGAACAAGGGAACATTTCAACAAGTTCAAGAGCTTAGTGTCAATAGGTATTTGATGAATTATCAACTTGAACTGTGGTTCAAGGATAGGCATGTACCAAGCTGAGCTTGCAAACTTGTTAACCATTACTTTGAGAATATCCATATAGTGCTAGTCTACATAATCTATAATCTATTACATAAAACACTGACTCGGTTAGTCAATGTAATGCCACTACCCTTAACGATTGGTGTAGCTATCTAATTTGGCATTTATACTCAATGGACTTAGGGGAATGATTGTGGATTTTTTTTTCAAGGATTTTAGGGGGTAAAGGGGGGGGGCGTCTATTTACAATATAACTATAATTTCAAACTGAACACTTACTTTCTGTTTAATATACACATACTAGATGGAAACTGTCCGATGGGGTAGGTTTCAGCTAGCATATTTTTTAAAAAATATCAAGAGAAATATAACATTATTTGTGTCTCAGCTGATTAAAGAAAAATATGCCAAGGTCATTTCAATGAACTGCATAGCCTGCAGTGATAGTGTAACATATATAGTTCGAGATTAATCCACATCAATAAAATTCTATATTCAGAAGTATGAATACAGTTTTCACTCCCAAAATTTCAAAATCTGGCAAAAATCATCATGTCCGATGTTGATAAACCTTTGGTACTTATCTATTTAAGGAAAAATTTTTAAGAAATTATTTTTTTTCATTCCAAATACTGGAAAAGAATTTTTTTTTTTCATACATGATTCCTACCCAAACTTTTATTTTGAGGATTTATTCCATTCACTCATTGATATTTCCATTGATTTTCACACATCTAACATAAACCCTGAGGAATTAATTATGTTTACCTTTTTTAAAAAAAGGGCTTAGGATCTGCTCAAACTGAGTTTAAATCCATATAAATGATGAAAAATCTTTTTTAAATATTGGGGTGAAGAAAAAATTTTTTCTGGATCAAAAGCCTGAATAATAATTAATTGAATAAAACTGAAAAAAATGGCCAAGAATCCAAAGTGAGACTTCCAGTTAGAGCAATTCTAAAGGGATTTTCAAAGAAAGGTAAATCCTTCAATATATCATATTTATCTGTAACAGAAACTGTACATCAGAAGTCATATGTTTCTTTATTTTTCAAGTTGGTCAGTCTGGCTGTCTAATGTACAAGCTGTTCCAATAGAGTTAGACAGCTGAAAATTTCAACATTCACTCCTCATTATGGCAAAAATAAAAATTTTTTGAAATGTAAGTTTTTGCTAAATTGGTCACTTTGTTTATATCCGACAGCATTCATGCTGGTTTTTTGAAAGATCTTATAGTGATCATTGCCCAAATTTTCCAAAATTCAAAATTTGTTTCATAATCTTATCCAATTAGAAACTTTTAGGGATTATTTCTGTTAAACTAGCTCAACATTTTGTTTTCAAACATCAAAAGGATTTATTATAAAAGTGAAAGGGTTAGTTATAGAGTAAGAAATAGATAATTTTCAAAACAACAGAAACTAGAATAAAATGATTCTTGCAGAAAAATAAATAACTGTGCTGATCCGTTGAAGGGTTACCAAATCCAAAATTGCATCCATACTTAGACAAAACCTGTCACTGCACTTAATGTTCAGACTAGCACATGTTCACAGCATCACTATCAACAAAAACCCAAGAAGATCATCAAAAATCCCAGATACAGACACACATTCCACTCAAGTGACCAAACCATAGAATGCTCTCAGTGAAGAGACTATTAACTCCATATCAATCAATGCATTTTAAAATAATTTAGTGGAGGATATAGGAGACTCTACGTTCAAATATTTATTTTGATATTAGCTCAGTTCCAATCTGCCTGCCTGGCTGGGCTAGACTGATTGATCAACCGCATATGGTTTCACGACTCAATTCAGCTGGTATTAAAAGGTATAAATTAATATAACAACTAAACAATATAAAATGAAGACTAAAAACTTGAAATTCATTGAGGTAAATTCACAAAATGAATATTAATAGCCAACATACATGTGAAATGTACTTACTGTTTGGGTACCAATTCAAATCGCATTTTTTGCAATTCTGGGTCTTCTTGTAAAGTTGCCATAGCCACAGGGTAAAGTGAATCGAAATCAAAACTGTACTGCACTCCGGCTGGAGGATTCCTCAGGAAGTTTCGTTTGTCCTGAAAGCAGGAAAAAAAAAAAAAAAAAGAAAAAAAAAAAATTAAAATAGCCCAGAGAGGGAGTGATATGAATATGAATTTCTGATCCATCCAAAGCTGTAAGAGTCATGTTTAGGTCCTTTTTGCTTTTTATAAGGTTAGAGATCATTCAAGTGAATTACATGCAATAGTAGTATTTCCTCTAAGCTTGACATGATTTGAGGTGTTTATAGATAATTTTAAGAAGAATTAACAGAAGTAGCATCATTTTTATTCATATGTATAAACATTACAAATAACTTGGGCTTTAATAGCAAAATCTCTAGTTTTCACCTAGTGAATATAGTGATTTTTAATTTCTACATACACACACAATTGTAAAGGAGTTTGAAAAAATAAGAATCAATATGCCTTTTATTTTCCTGGTGAGGAAAAAATAACTTAAGCCTTAAATTTTTCAGATTTAAAAGTTTAATCTCCGATGTTTTCATCACATTTTGTCCAGTACAGTCTTTGGGCTCTCTGAAGAGTATATTGTATGTCTAGTATTTTTTTCAACTTTAGTTTATAGCTAATAAATCAGAGAGATAGAACCTTATGCCCCCCCCCAAAAAAATACAGCTATATACAACAAAATATAACATTTCTTAGATATCAGAGCTTTTAAAAAGACAAAAAAGAAGGATAATTAAATAAGAGATATGAAACAAATCACTTATCGATAACATACTTTGAATACTTCCTTCAAAACAGATAATCACAACAACTCAGTAAGCTGGTTTATAAAGATAAAAACAACTCAAGAAATAAATTTCACAAGTAAATCTATCACAGTATTTTACAAGAAAGGGGCCAGTTTTTTGTCTTATGATCTTTTAAAGCAGTGGTTTTCTAGAACTAGATTCTGCGGATTCCTGGGAGTTCGATTAATAATGCTCAGGGGTCTGCAGTAGTATTCCCTCTAAACTTGATATCCATTGCACAGCTATAGAAAAACAAGTATTGTTCACAAACCTATACCATATATTAGAAATCAAATAAATCAAATCCATCTAAAATAAATGATTTTTAAGGGTCAAAAATTATTTGTCATTGTAATCAATTGATTACGGTCTAAGAAGTAAATGGTAAAAATAGGGGTCTGCCAGAATATTTCTCTTATAGAAAGAGTCCTTGAGCTTTAAAAGTTCTGAAACCATTGTTGTAAGGTTTTGGAATTATAGCTGAAAATGGCCTCATATGTAAGTAAACAACTGCTTATTCTACACTGCCTACCTCCTAGCTTGTTAATTCAAAGAAAATTGCATTTTGCTTACAGCAGAGAGCGCAAGTATCTGCTTTTTCATGCTCTCCTCTTCATTGTATCCAACCCATGGGGGAACGGATGCTTCAGCATTCTTTCCTTTTTCTTTATTTTCGCTCACAAACTTCTCTTGTTCCCGGCTGAATTCTCCCAGTATAGTCTGTAAAGAAAGAGAGACAGAAAAAGAGGGAAAAAAAACATGAGTTTTCATAAAAAAGAAACATTCATTGGTTGTCATTATGTTAATTTGGGAAATTGAAATTTCAATGGTATTTGTATGAAAATTCTAAGAGATTTACTTAGAGCAATCCACAAGAACTTTTCAAAATCCTGGTATTTTAATAAATAATGGTTTCCATTCACCACTGTTACCTGGGCAGATAACTATGGATGAATGAATTGTCATCCGTTCTTTTTTCAATCCACCATTAAAGAATACGACCAGACTACACTGAAATTGACTGGTGATGACACAGGGCAAGAAAGCAAGATTAATGCCTTTTTCAAGGGCATTTACACAAAGAGGATATCAGGAGTCATGGTAGCTATTTGAATTATTCACCAATACTATTTTTTTTTGTACAAGTTGTTAACCATTATACCAATTTGCACCAATATATTTCTGTGTTTATCTTTTCTCAAGCTAATGCTTAGATATATTTTTGGCTGACATATCTTGTTTTTTTTCCAATAATATCTGATGTATTAGAAACCATCAATCAAAACTGTCACCAAAGCAGTCAATATAGGATTCTTCAGTTTTCAAGTTGCTCTGGCTGGCTATACATGTATCCCACATACAGGCCACACAGATTGAGATCAAGGGATGAAAATTTTAGCTTTTACTCCTCATTGTGTCTTGAGAAAAAAAACAAAAAAAATTTCTTTTCAAAATTCCCCACCATAATAAGTTTTTAGTGCATGAAAGGTCAATTTACAATGCAAGTTTATGATCAATTGGTCTTTTAGTATGTGTCCTGCAGTGTCCATGTTCATTTTTTTTTAAAATTCAGACTGATTTAGAAATGAAATCATGATTGTACTCATTGCACTAGATAAGCAGAATATGTCACATCTGGTTTCGTGTCATACTGAAAATTTAGGAAAAAGCAAATCCCACCCAAACAACTGATAATTCAGTAAGTTACAAGATGACTCATTCCAAATGATTCTTTGATGAGGGATTTTTTAGCTGGATAGCAGAGATTATACAGGAAAACTTACAGACTGATTCTATTAGAAGTACACTGGAAGAAGAACAGGAAAAGAACGTGTTGAAACAGATTTACAAGAATATTTTCAAGTTCTGAATTGAAGCAATTTTATTTAGAACACTTTGGGCATCCATAGATCTTTAGGTCAACTTTTGACCAGCATTTACAATCATCTTGGTTAGTTTTTCCACAGTATTCAGTCTGCAATTCTGGTGTAGCAGCAATATCCAGTTCTACATCAATTTCATTCCACCCAAGCAATGAACAAAATGTTGCTTTTCTTCCAAGTAAAAAATTCAATACTAACGTGCATTTGAAGATAATTCTTAGTGACTTGAATATTGAGGAGAAAAAAGTTAAACAAAACCAGATCCTATAAAAATTTTTTCTAAAGAAAGAAATAACCACTCAATTAATCATAAGTGAGTAATTACATTTAATATTTTTATAAGTAAATGGTACACATTTCATCTAATTGTACACTACTTCATTGATAGATAATTCCCTCTATAACAAATAGAGAAAAAACATTTGTCAAAGTTTTTATTTTGACTGCAAAGATGAAATTTGGATCTCACTAATTTAGTAAGACGCAGTTTGGAATATTATGATTTAGGTTTCCCACACAGCAGATGAATTGATATTTTGATGAGTATACAAATGGAACAATCATTACAAGTGAACTTATTAAAAACACACCCTTTTTTTTATATTCCTAATAAAAAGAAAGTAGAATCTTATTCATTTGTTATATACAAAACAAGCTTTGAAAAAATGAGTAAATAATCGATGCAGCCTAGATATACAGTCCACAAAATATTTATAACCTCATTATGCTTATAAGAAACACGTGTAACACTTATTTTATCATAACAAAAAGGTATTGTGGAGGATGAAAGAATCGGGTTATATATATATCTCAAAAGTGGATTGAGAAATTATAAAGATGTACAAATATTTGTTGAAGAATAGGTTAAAATGTGATGCAGTTTTTACGAAGCTTCAAGTTTAAACATGAACAATCATCTGGTACATGGACACCCATAAGAGTCAAACGCAAGTTCTTTTTACACTGCAAATACAGTTGTCTCTTGAATTTTGCAGAGAACCCCCAGTGCAAAGACCCCTTGTGGAATTTCAAAATTAACTCCCCCAACTTACTATACTCTTTTGAATGCAATAGATACATTAGTGTACATAAAACAATAAACATTTACTAGTGAAGTACAATGAGCACTGCACGGATGCCCCACAACTAATGGTTAAAATCCTGCAAAATAATGCAAGATTAAATGAACACTGCAATGACTGAGAGTAGACACGTGACATGCTGGCTACGGAGATAAAGATATGCAGCGTCTTCCAACAAATCACTCAGAATCCACAATACTTTAATATGCTTGAACTTTTTAAAATACCTATTATGAATAAATTTATGTATAAATTGGATATGACATAACAAAATACTGTACACATAATACCCTATACTTTCACGAGATTTTGGATTTGTTTACATTATGCAATCGCAAATGTAACTGCAGATTTTTACACAATACTGCATACTCAAAGAAATTTTTAAAATAGATATCTGTACTGTATACAGTACTGTACAGTATTTATAGTAATGAATAATATTGCACGTGTAAGATTTTGTCATTTGCTAAATGTTTTCATCTTTAGATTTTTTAGCAAGCCAGTGTCATGAGGCAGCCCACAAAATTTCAAAAATTCCAATCTAATTATTGATGACAGATTTGAGAATAATAAAATCTGCCAAGTAGAAACCCATAAAATCTGTATATAAAAAACATAACAGCTTTTGGCAACACTTATGAAGCAAACACTACAAATAGTTTTCGATTGAAGGGAGGTAAATCATATAACAAAGTAATCTTTTAAAGCAATAAAGAAAAAAAAGAGGATGCCAATGAAGTGTCAGAAAAATGGTTCAGATCATTATATTTAGTAAAAGTACATCTAAGTTGTTAGTGTCATATTGCTTTAACCAATTCAGTATAATTAATAGGATGGCATCAAAATGCATTACAGTCACGGTGCTAGGCAATAAATGAATGTAATGTCTTACAGGCAATAATTTTCACTTTCAGATTGCTCCACTGTGATATAAACATATCTACATACATTTTGCTCTGGAGGAAGAGGAAGTCTGGAATATTATCTTAAAAGATTCTCAAGACATGAATAGTTTTATCCTAGTTTTGCATAAAAGCTGATTAATGACCCATTTTCAATTGATAATACTAGATGAATGAATCAAGTCAAAGGTCAAAAGCTGTCTAATGCACTATACTTTAAAGGCTCCTTATTAACATGTAACCTAAAGAGATAAAAAAAGGGAACTGAAAGCTGTCAGTAATGTATTTGCAAAATCCACAATATCCGAAATTGCAATAATTACAAAATCAATCCCACAAATACCAGCTTGCAACAAACTATACGCTAACTCTCAAATTTTTTTCAAAATAAAAATTCCTGTCAGATTATTACTTTGAACTCCAGCTTTCATTAAAAATGGTGAAAACCTTCAAATCTGGATCAAATTTCTATCTTGCTGTAGTGACACTGGTATATGATGCATCTTATAAGTACTAAAATAACTACAAAAAGATTGTTTACAAGGTGGAAGTGCCTCGGCCCGTAATATCCTAGGCTACTTTATAACAAAGTCACTCTTCAATCCTCTCCTCTACTACCTGAACCAATCCAGCAAGTACAAGATCAGATCAGAATTAAATACTCTAAATTGCTTACTTTTACTTATGACATACTTTTGCAAATTGCTACAATTTCAAAAAAGTTTTCCTACGGTTGTACTTTATGCAAGAGTACCAAGTATTTTTCATTTAGTTTGAAGAATTCAATCGAAATAGCCAAAGTTTGATAGTTGATTTCATTCAAAATCCATGTTCCAGAAAATCTTGGAGGCTTAGAACAGACAGGACATTAGTCTTCTTTTTGGATGTGTTCGATAAGAGAATGGCTGAGAAAAATAACGTATCAATTTGAACTGTATCGAAGGAAGACTTTTCTGCGTTGTTTATTTTTATGACAATTAAAATAGGTCAGTTTATCCATTTGAATGTAACAGGTTTTCAAAATATGACTGGCTAAAAAAAGAGACAAAGGACAACATGGAAAAGTTCACAAATACACAACAGATGGAGATTATTTTGATTAAAACTGAAATAACAAAATAACTAAAACTTTTTTCTAAGTAATAGTCAACAACTTAAAAGCCAAATAAATCAAAGATTTACATAGGGCGATTTGAAATTCATCTCAGGTCAAGGGAACTAGAGATATCTATCAATATGGTATTTGAAATTCAAAACAGACAGATATCAAAATTGAAAAACAGCTTGTGGAAATTTGTTTCTTTTTTGACCCAGTCAGAATGAAGCTCGACTACAATGATCAGATAAAACTTAATGCTTTGATCAGTTCTCTAAGTTGGTGCAGTAGGATGCTTAAATAGCACTTATGCAGAACAGCATTTGTACAGCAAATATAAAAAAAATCAAAAAAAAAAAAAACATTGAAGTTAAATAAATCCAGTTATGAATAAAGAGTAAAATACCCAAAACAGAATGTAAAATTTCAGAGCTAAACAATTTAGTAATTTACCAGACAGAGAGTCAGTTGATATACATCAGTGATCAGAATTAGTAGCATAAAGTAGATACATGATAAACAAGGTCTTGGATTACAACCTGTTTTACAAGGAGCCAACAAGCAGGCCACTACAAAACAGCATTCTCATTATAATGTCTGTAACTTAGAAGAAAAATCAAATTTTGTTCTGACATTTCAAGTCCATGTTTTTGATGCTGTGACCACATTATAGCTTGTACACCTGATGAAAACTGAAGAATAGATCAGCTGAAACAGTGGGAAAATTGGTTCACCATATTTTTTTAGTTCTCACACCATTAGACTTTTTAGCTATCTTGGATAGCTTCGTCAACAGAATGTTCCAATATAATATAATATAATATAATATACGAATATCATTTCTTAAAAAATCCATTGATTGATTGTATTTTCATAAATCTTGAATGAAAGATTGGCAACATTGTGTAATGTCAAGTATTGCACATATAGATAAAAATCCAGCAGCCATTTTGGTGACATTGTTTCTTTTCCACTGTTCCACAACATGAAAGATGGACCTCAAAGCACTTTTGAGTAAGAATGAAATGACAAAAATTATTCAAATACTTAATGGAAAAAAAAAACAATACTGGAAATTGCTAAAACTCTTGCAAGAAACCACCAGAAAAATCAAAGAGTTTGTCTCAAGCAGTTGCATGTAGTGCCAATGAAGGGGGGTGCCTAGATGCTTGTTTCTTACTGGACTAAAAGAAACCCATTTGAAAACAGATTCTCAAGCACCCAGTAAAAAGTAATCAAGTTATTTGCCACCATTGATACATCAAATGTGCCTAAAACCTTATGACATTGCATTCTGAACCCTTGAGCCTATTTTTTGTCTTTTCTTCAAGCTAGATCATCTCATTAAACATGTCACCTGCGCTGAGAAATTTCTGAAAATTGACTTTTAGTGGATGCTATTCATGGACAAGTGCAAAGTGGCATTGGATGGTTCCAACATTGCAAAAGGGATGGTGCCTGAAGAAAGATACTAAGCCTTCCAGGTGAGGTCAGAAAGTGGATGGAGAAATAACGTTTTGGGCAAGAATCTTCAACAATAAATTAGTTGGCTTCTAGAGAATTGCTAAGAACAAACCGTTCTGCCTAAATCAGAGTGGCTTGCATGTTTTCCAGATCTGGAACATTATCAAGAACAATGTCAGAGGTTTATGAATCTATGATGCCTGAAGAAATTCTGAATTTAACTTTTTTAAACAGTGACCTGTGTAAAGTCATTAGGGAGAAAAAAAAAAATGGAGTGAATATCAGCAAATAATATTGTTTTTCCCCTGTGTGCTTCCACTAAACTAGTTACAGTTTGCTTTGTATATTATTTCTTTGAATAAATCATTGTATTTGGTGATTATCATTCATTTTTTGTATCTTTTCTATTATTTGATATTGATTGTTCTAAGATGGTTACATATAAATTAGAAGGTTTGCAATAAGCTTATTTTGTATATTTCAGCATAAATGAAATTTCATCTTATAAGATCTCAGATTTCGTGCTATTCTATATAAATGTGGGGCTTATATTTGACCAAGATCTGATGATTCTAGGACAATCTGAATGGCCTCTACAGACAATGGAGCAACACTTGAGTATTCTCTCCAGTGCGCATGCCTGGGTGAGGTGTATAGAGATCCTGGGGTGTGTTAATCTACAGAATCCCCCTCTTGGCCTTGCTAATGTAGTCCAGGTGAAAGCAGGGAGCAAAACATTTCGAATCAGCTCAACTGCAGGAGCTGCCTGAAGGATGTTGTGGTTGGCATCAAACCATCTTATGGTGGCTCCAGTCCCTGGTTTGGGATCAGACTTGTACTTCTCTTGGAATGGTTGCCCTCACAAGGCTAAAGAACCAAATCCGCTTGGTATTATAAAAGATAGATTCATGGCTTTTCCAATGTTATTAGTGTGACATGAACATAAACAGTCTTGACCGATGTTCAAACATGGACCACCATTTACATTGTCCACACTGTTATTGCCATGCTGATAGTACCTTCTAGGACCACTAGTTTCATAACGATTATTGATTTGCATACAATGATGGAACGTACAGCAGGCAAAAAATAGAAAAAATTATCTGTCACTATGAATGATTCCCCATGTAATTTCATCCAATATTCATCAATGCTAAATATTCTGAAGAGTAATGGAGGATATATTGCACCTAGGATTCACTCACACTTTGTTGCATGGATATAAAAATCCTCTCAGGTTTTGCAAAATCATTTAGTTATTAGAGAGAATACTTAATAGAGTCAACAATTGTGAGCTACGTGGCATTATTAGTTTCCAATCTAGTAAAAATGCCATACCTGCAAAATACTCAATTTATTGCAACAGGTTGGTTGATATCAATGAGTTACTGACATTCTCCAACATATTCTATTTATATACAAACTTTCACTCAGGTACAATGCCTAAAATACTAATGCATTAAGACGATTAGTAACTTTCCTTTGCAGGATTCATTTTATCAAAATAGCTGTTAAAAATCTCAATCCCAAAATGTACAGGAAGATATTATCCACAGGGATATTCATATTGAAGGCAGTAAAATACAGGGTGTCCCAAATGTAACAAAGGCTGTAAAAAACTAATATCTAAGTTCGCTAATTATTGATTAAGAGATAGAGAAATACTCGTCTCCCTCTTGAACATTGATTAACAAACTAAAATATTAGTTTTTAATACTTTTGTTACTTTTAGGGCACCCTATACTTAGCATGGATTAGGAAGCATCAGAAAAAAAGTGGCTGCAATTTACAAAATGAGGCATTATTAGCATTAAGATTTGTTCTGATTATGTTGTCTTGTTATCTTATTCTCACTGATAGACTGCTCATTTTCATCAGATGTCAGGTGGATAATTCTGCCCAAATAATCACATCATGAATATAAATAGACGGAGAGATTTAAAAAAAAAAAAAAAGATATATACAAAAACTTAAAAAATTTTTTTTCAAAATATCAGACGAAAACGGTGTCAAAATTTAGCTGTTAAATCTCAATGGAATTTTGTTGAAAGATAAACAAGGTCATTTAAAATTCCTAATAAGATGAAACAGAAAAAAAAGAGTCATTAGAGATCTGAAAAAAGGAGAAAGCAAAAAGGGGGCAATTACACTCAGAGCAAAACTATGGGTAGCTACAGTATTTGATATTTTGATAAAATAATGAATCTTTCCAGGTGTGAATAATAAAGGACACAGTTTCTAGAATCCTGATTATAAATACACAGAATTATTATCTATCTATATAATGAACAGTGTAATTATCTTGGTTCACTGTCCATAACAACTGACTCTCCCATATAAAGCTGAGAATTTGTCCGATAAAAATACCAACCACCCACATATCTAAACTATGTTCTCTTCCAGTGAAATGAAATCAGTATTTCCCCCCCCCCCAAAAAAAAAACCCCATATCATAGAAATTAAAATATATCTGAATTTTTTCAATGGGATTAACCAGTAATTCATATGGGGGTGGGAGAGAAGGTATCAGATGAGGATGCAATGATCAGCCATCTCGCAGGCTAGTATCAATGGTCCGATACCAACTCAAGTTAGGTTAATCTACTTATGTAGAGAACAGTATGATTTTTTTTTTGTCCTTCATTCACAGGGAACAAATTTAATGATGGAAACATCTCATATCCACCAATTAAACAGATTTTTCCACTGGAAAAAAAAAAAAAAAAAAATAATACATCCATCAATTTCACTGGGATTAACTAGTATTACTATTAAAAGCATCTGAACAAAAGGAATTTTGTCTAAACCGATTTGAGAAGAATTGCAAAAAAGCAGTCAGTTAGGGTGTTTTTAATCATCTGCAACTAAAACTTCCTAGAAATATCAGTTAACTTTATTTGTGTCTGGTGTGTTTCTTGGATACAATGATTTGATATAATACAATCTCTGTCCCATGATTATTACATTTGCAAATAAGAAAAAATGCTCCTAAATCTAACAACTATTAAGGAACAGAGGCAGTACTATTTTTAAATTTAGAAAGAAAAATATGCAGCTCAGACAAGCTTTTTTTCCGTTGGGTTATTCTGAGCAAAGAGTTAAAGTCACTTCTTAATGTACATAAATCACTGGGAAAAAAAAAAGAAAAGAAAATGATGAAAAAAAAAAAAAAAATCATTTTATTGATTTTCTTCTCAAGTGCGGAAGAAGCAAACAATGAATGAAGCCAGTTATGGAGATGATCAGTCTATGGCTGCCAACGGTGGTCACCAACAGCAACTGTGCAATCACATAACAGCAATGTTATCGAGAGAAATAAATAAATATATCACACATTATAATATCAATTTGCATCAAATAGAATTGTTCAGTTGTTTATTATTTGATTCTGGCGAGGGGTCAAGCACAAAAATTTTCTCACTATTTAAACAGACCAAAATAGATGAAGTAAAGATTAGTGTAGACTCAAGTTATAATAGATACTACACTGGACATTCAGATGATGAATAGGACTAGTTAACACACGAACACAAGGATAATGAAAATAGATTCAATGCTATGATTTCAGTGCTAATAAAAACTTTAAAATTTTTAATGACTCTTTTCTGGGGTTTTTCCAAACATCCATACGGCAAATCAGAATAGTGATGAAGCATAATCTTTTATCATAGACTTCTTTTATCAAATATCAATATAAACAATTATTTTGTGGTAAACTAATCTTTTTGACATTCACAAACAGAAGAACCAAGCAAATACAAAAGAAATCAATAATACATTTCAAAATTGTTTGATGCAGATTAACACAAAGAAAGGTTTCAGAGAACATAATTGATAATTATTTTCTGGTAAACTAATCCTTTTAGTATTCACAAACAAAACAAGAAAATACATCAATTCAAAATTGTTAAATCCGGATTAACACTAGGTTTCCAAGTGCGCGATTGTTAACATCAAATATTAGGAAAAGTCAATTTCTTTTTCCATTCCAATCTTAGAGTTATATTGTCTGCATAAAAATCAATTGGTTAGAAGTGAACAACAAGTCATAAAACCAGTTTTTGTTTATAGGTTTCAGTCCAGCAGGGAATTTACTATTTGGCATGTTTGCTTATTCAATGTACATCTCTAGATCGAGGATAAGTTGAAAGCTATGTGCATAACTATAAAGAAAATCGAACCACATTTTTATATTTGTTTCTCTACCCTCTTCCTCCAGTAAAACATAATTGCAATATATGCTGAATATGATCAGTCCAATTCCCCAAAGAATATTCTCCCTACTGCAGCCAACCTCATGAAAGTATAATTGAAGTATCAACGTCAGAGATTTCCTTTTTGCATCATTCACAAGAAATGAAGAAATTCAATAATTCAAACATGAATAATAAATTATACTTCTCATTTTTAAAGCACAACTTGTGAGAAAAAGAAAAATGCTCGGCTTACTTACTTTCTCCTCGACTGTATTCTTTAGCTGTTTAGCTGTATCGGCAACAGTTTTGCCAGCAAATTTACTCATACTGAACAGATAGCCTGGAATAAAAGAATAAAATAAATGAGAAACTTAATGTTGTTCCTTAGAATTTTTCCATTTAATATCAAGTATAATACTGAAAGGAATGAAGAATGATTTTAAAAATAAAGGATGTAAATCTTCACTTTTAATGTGTATGTGTTCCTTAGCATTACCCTAGATCAATGTGTATCAAGTCTTGGAAAAGAGAAATTAACAGAATGTTAATGTGTTTAATGCAGAACTGGAAGCTAAATAATCCACTTCTGTCAAAAAGGATCATCTTTAGACTTCAAGTCACACAATTACTGGCTTATATTTATGTGATTCTCAGTCAAATATACCAACTTAATTCACCTCCAGATACTTTTGGGGGGATCAGGAATAATGTCCTCTTCTGTTTAATCGTATTGATGCAAAAACAACTCCAAATGAGAATGCTAATATTATAGTCTACTTAATACTCCACCTACTTATAAAAGAATGTGAGTGAAATTGTTGATTAACATCAAATCTGTTTTCGTCAAACCCATTTAAGGAAATTTGGCATTCCAAACAGGTATAATGTTCAGTTTCTTAATCTAAATATCAAGAAACCAAAAAGCAAAGTTTGCATTCATCAGTGATTCAATGTATTTTCATAAATGAATTTTAAAAGATGGATTAAAAATGGGAAACAATTCTCAGAAATAAGTATAAAATAAATAGTAGTAATGAAAATAAAGCTAAAAAAGAAAAAAAAAAACCAAAAAACAAATACATGTTTTATATTGTCAATGTAATCCAGAAATGCATTTGGATTAGAGTAAAGTGGATTCTACAGAAAATGATGACAATTTTGTGACATATTGACATCCCAAGATTCAAGCAGGAAGATTGAAAACATTCAGAAACTTCAAGTACAGCCAAGTCTATGTTTGGTGACATACTTTCTCTTGGATTCTTAGACAAGTTAATCAATAGTCATGCACTTTAACCCTTAGTCTATCAGAAATTTTGACAGATGCCGGTGATGTAATTTAATAGATTTGAATGGATGTTTTTTTCTCTTACTTATTCATTTAAAAAACAGTAGAACTTAATTCAGCACGGAAAAAAATGAATCATATATCAATGAAATTAGATGTTTCATGTTTTTTAGTAAAACAGAGATATTTCAAACTATCATGAATGTGATTGGCTTATAGATGAAGTTTTCATGAACTTTGCAAAAATTCATTTATAGCTAATCAATTTATTCAACATTTTCATTGCTGTCCCATAAAGATTTCTGATGAAAGACCACTTGAAATAGTTTATACTCAAAACATTAAAACACCCAGCTGTGCAACATGCATTCAAGGCAAATGATCTAGAGAATAAAATCAAGTAATCAATGGAAAATTTTTCCAGTTGTGGAGTTGAGTTTCCTCTTCAATAATATAAGTAATTCATTATATACCAAAGTTTTATTTGTCGTCATATGGTTTTAATTCGTCACCCAATCATTATCCAACATAAATAATAGTTTCAATGCAATCATTAACCCTCAAATCAATTCTCATTGCATAGATATAGAGATATATGACACAGAATGACAGTCTGAAATAAGAACTGATCAACTATGTATTTGGGGGAATAAGGATTGTGATACCACTCTGATACTATGTATTCTGTAAAGGAAAAGAATCAACATAATCTTAAAGCTCTCAGGGAATCTTTCCAACTTGCTTTTTACAGACTCTAAAAGGAATTTCCCAAAATGTATACATAAAATGAGGCCAAGAAACTATCATAAGGTGTGCAATAGCGTAACAGTTACTGGTAAGGAAAATGGAATCAGCAGACTGAGTTTTGGCCGGGGTAGTTTATGTTCACTTCACACTGACACCCTTGGGAAAGGCATGAATCCATTTTTTCCCCCACCAGCTACGGATAAATAGTGCAGTTGGAGCCCTTAAGCTCTGTAAGGTAGTCCATTTAAGAGAAGGTCATGGAATTCAAAGCTTGGCAGTTGCTATACCTGGTCCCAAGTGTGGGTAAAGGAGAAAGGTTGGGTGTGGGGCGAGTAATTCTACTTTGTAGAACCTACTTGCAACAGAAACTGCGGCAGAGTGGTCGTGACTCTGAAGTCCACAAAAGGTCAACAGCAATAAACGAATAAACATTACTTGGCAGATCAAAATTTTAAAGAAATAAAAATTTGTTGCCAAAAAGTCTGCACCCAAGTAATAGAAATATAATCTTGCCCCACATTTCTATTTTTAATCACTTCCACTCTTTCCATGAGCCTAAACTAGTTTCACCTGGCATTTGTACAATCAAGCATTCAATTCAATCCCTCTGTACAGATGATGCAAATCAATAAGTTCAATTGTTCATATTGCAGTTGTTAGTAGGCTAGCTTAGCAAGCCATTTATAGGGAGTTTAATCTTCATTGGATACTCCATACATGTGAACCAGAGATAGTTTTCATGTAGCTAGACAAAAATCTAAGCAAGAACTTTAAATAGTTTTGATGTAGACATTATCAATATTTGGAAAAAAGAAATGTGAAGAAAACACTTATTTAATGTATGAATGTAAACTTGAATAATTGTATTTCCACACTTATTTATATCATGATGTTAAAATCAATAATCAATTGAATTGCAAGTCAATATGAAACAGATAGTAGCACAAGACTGAAATTGAAAATATTTCATGTGAAATTTTGAAAAACCATCTTCAAATGGTAACTATCCTGATAGATAAAAATGCAAAGGCCAAATAACTGTTTTTGACTCAAATTCTCATCTCGTTTATTCTCAGTCTGTTTGTCTCTTTGAACATGACAGTTATGTATTCAAGAAATAGACATACTAGGTCTGACAGAATGGATTATAAATTGCATAATATTATACAGAAACCTTTTTGAAATGATCTCCCATCAATACATGGTTAATATATCACTCAATTTAGACAACGTAAATACTATAAACAATCAAAGAAAATAGGGCTGCAGCAGGAGTCAAACTTGCCACCGATAGGGTAGTCGCCTCAACATAGCAATGCTCTTAATAGGTTTCTATATAACGCAATTTATAATTCATACTGTCGGAACAAATATGTTCATTTCTTAAACAACAGTTGCATTGAAAGAGATGAACAGACCAAGAATAAATGAGATGAGAATTTGGATTGAAAGCAGTTATTCGGCCTTTGAGCTACCATTGAGAAAAACAGCCACCAGTAAGAGGAATCATTGAAAAATAAAAGTAGAAACATACATTCCAAGCAAAATCCGTTTCCAACTATTTTCTAAATCAGCAGACATTACAACAGTATTTTCCTGTCCTTTTGTTACATCAAATGAAATAAATTCATAAATTGTAAATTATAGCTAAAACCATTCAGTCCGACTTTCTGAATAATGGGCATCTGTCTGATCTCAGAAACTTCGGGTAACTAAATTATCTCATTCAAAATATTCCATATTAAACACCAAATGATTGACACAAGCTAGAAACATGCACACTCCTTACGTTTTTTTTTATGAACTGAATTTCATTAAAATTCAGTCAAGAAATCTAGGTGAGAATGAACCAACACTTTCTAAATATTTCTCTATCAGATACATGCTTATCTCAGATTGAGAGACTGCTTTTCTTACTGATACTTGTTGGGTTATGATAATACATCATGAATGAACATGGTATCAGTTGATTGGTTGCAGAATAAGCTTTGCATTCAATATATAAATACTAGTATGGCTTCATTATGACAAGATACTAGATATTGTTGAATAAGAATCAAGGTCATTCTTTTCTGGTGCCTTACTGGCTTCTTATCCATTATTAATGAAGTTATCTGGTCACAAATCTATCAGCTCAGAATACCAGAATTCAATTAAAAGAAACGCATTTCAAGACCAGGTTGAAATAAATCCAAAGGTGAGGATTTTGAGGTAACAAACAATGATTTCACGGAAACCAATAAGATTGATGATAATCCTACATTCTTAGAAGTAGGAGAGAAAAACGGAATTACACTGTATTCTATTGATATTGAATGATTTCAAGAGGAAATAAAAGAAAAAGTAGCAGCAATATTCCATCTTGCATTCACATTCAGATTTATGAGAAAGAGATAGCAACACCTAATTTGCCCTTTCATATACACATCTGAATTAGAAATGTCCATCTCTTAATACATGTACACATCTATAAAGATATATACTAAACCTATATTCGATATATCCAAAATTCAGTCATTTTAGATTATGTATTGAATATAAGTCTCCAAAGAGAGAAAAGAACAAAAAACATTTTTTTTAAATGAGAGAGAGAGAGATAAAAGTTCAAAAACATTCTCTACATAAACATTAGAATATGACAGTAAAATATGGCAAAATTATCATTTTTCTGCAAACACTAATTACCAAATACATGGGAAATATCAAGTATTTCAGGATACTACCCAAAATCCTTGTTGAACAACACACTGTCAGATCAATAACAATTGAGTACCATTTGATAAAATCTATCATCATTTGCCCAATGATTTATCTTTAGATATTCAACATCATCAATCAGTCGCAGAATCTCTTCAATCATCCAAATTACAAGACTTTGATGGAACATTCAATGTCAACAAATCGTAAAACTAGATTAACTCTCTTTGTGTTTGTGATCAGCAGAGATAAACCTCCTCTTCAATCAACATCAGAAATGCAAAAATACAAATGAACAAAACTGAAGCTATAAGCTTTTCAGAGACCTGATAATATTTATTGACTCAAGATAATTAAAGCACCTTCAAGTACACATTATAGATCATGATCATTTACTTTTCTATGGACTGTGAGAAAAATTACAAAAGATATTGAACTTCTGAAGCTCTAAGGAACTAATATCTTTTCTTCAGTTGACACTAAATATGCTTGGGTTAAACTGTTGAGAAACTTTTAGAGAACTAAATTTACAGTCTGGGGGGGGGGGAAATGTGATGCTATTCTATTCCATTTTATATACATTCATAGCCAATCTGTTCTGATGTCATAAAAAATAGGAAAAACAGAGAATATTAAAAGAAGGTGGGAGGGTGGTGATGCCAAGGGAGAAGACCTGACTGACAGCAGCCCATAATCAGTCATGCAGAGAGACAGACAAGAGACAGGATATACATTGAAAAAAGAAAAATTGCCCAACAGTTACATGTAATCAAGTATGAAGTGAAAGAAGTATTTCTGGCCCATACTTAGAAAGGAATGTGGAATGAAAGGATGAAAATTACAGGATAATGGTACCAACAACAATAGCAAGATGACAGGCATAATCTGGAAAATATAGTATCGAGCCGCCAGGTGGCTCATACAAATAGGACCCAGAGAGGAAGAATGAAAGCAGCTTATTCAGATTCAAGTTGAAGTGGAACAGAGCATAGTAAGTTCACAAGATTTGCAAATTACTAAAGTTATCTTTGATCATAGAGATTGGAAAACTTATAATACAGAGGTCCACTCAGCAAATCCGACTTGGTATTATATATTAATTGATAGAAGTCCAATAATAATAGCTATTCAGTTAGAGTGAATGTAGATCCTACAATTTTTTAAAAAATTTTATATGCGTATACACACACACACACACACACACATTGTGTGTGTGTATGTGTATACACACACGCGCATAGCCTATTTGTGGATTACTGAAACTGTTTTAGGCCTCTTGGTTGAGTTTCAAAAGTGAAAAATCCACTAGATGATTACCCGATGATCGTCAAAATTATCCTACTAATTAATCTTTTAGTGTATAAATACCACAAAAATGTTCCCAGATATCCTAAACACTCAACTCTAAAAAAATAATAATAAAAATTTTTAAAAATCATATATATATATATATATATATATATATATATATATATATATATATATATATATATATATATATATCCTCAAGCTACAAATTCAGATCATATAATACAGGATAACAAAAGAGAAATATGAAATGTAGGAAACAGATTTATATCAATATGTTTTTATAATATTTGTAATTTTTGTCCACGTAGATGAATAAAAATTAATTCCATACATGAAAGTTCAAATCCAAGATTTACCACAAGGATGTCCCACAGATGAGTAATAATTTAGTAATTTTTGACTACACAACCCTGATAGTTCCTTGTAGCTCATAACCATTTCCAAAACAAAGATTACAAACCTCAAGATTAGTTAGACTAATGCTGCAGTATGTTGGACATTCTCATTCCCAAATGAGTGCCAAGTTAAAGATTTGGTCAAGTCAGTTCTGTAAAGAGTGACCATTTGTGAACTCCAGCAGTTTTCAGCAAAGCAGGTTCAAAGTACAGAAATACAAAGATATCACGATTCTCTCATGATGTACAAAATAATGTAGTTTGACAAAGGGACAACAAAACACTGTATTGTTATACAAAATATTATCCTAATATAAATCAAAGTTGACTTTGGGTTTCATTTGGATAAAAAAAAAAAAAAGAAAAAAAGTCACTTGGTCAATGGGAAAAATGCATAATGCCAATAGCGTAGAGAAATCAATTCCGCTGTTAGATAGGCTGTATTATTGATTATAATATTCAATTCAATCCAATCCAATCCTCAATTATAGAAACTTGTCTCAGCATTCCCAATGGATTTTCTATGCCATTAATCTGACATTCCCACCCAAAAATGATTATAATCTTGGCACCTGCAATGATAGATTTTCAAATGGCTCAATACATTATTCCTTTGAAGGTAGTTTTTTTCCTCCTAAATCAACATTTCCTCTTGTGCTACAAACTCTCGAACAAGATTATACATGCATACATGCTACATATACCTCACAAACCACTTTATGCCAACTAACCTTTTCCCAAAGTAGCCGCACGGAGATCAGGCTTTCTAAAACAAAACTTCACATTTTTATATGAAGAAAACTATCAAAGTATAAGCCTTTACCAGTTTTATTTTATTCTTTTTAAACATGCATAAATTTAATACTAAGAAGTTGCCGATTTGGCACCAAGCCAACTGAACTGCTCAATAAATTATTGAAAATCTTTTATACAGGTTGAAATCAATACATGTGTAAAATTAATTTTTCAAATACATTTAACTTTCAAGCATCATAAGTGACCATGGTTCCATAACTGAAGAATACAAATTTTTGACAAAGGCTATAGAGCTTTTAAACTCCAAAGTTTAACAGGTAAAAATTACAATACTCGAAGTTTATGAATACCAGCTTGTGAATACAAAAACTACTTACAACTTATAGGATTTTTTTATCTAATGTAAAACACGTGAATCAGAATCTAAATGAAAACAGATTGACTTCTATACTATATTTTAAGTATAAATAACAAGATGACTAACACATAGCACAGTGGTATAACATGCCCATTGGGGTGACCTCTTTTTATTCAAGTCCAAAACCATGCAAGTATATAAATGAAAAATGAAAATAAATATAAGTATGAAAATAAGTAGATATAGTTGACCTAAGCACCGTTAATAAATCTTTCCACTACCGAATGAAAAGTATGATAAATTGAAACATTTTTTTTAAATACTCAAAATCAAGGATCAGTTAAATGCTTAAATACAGACAAAACTAGCTTTTAATTCCATATAATACATACACGTAGGAGTTAAGGCTTAAATTCATGAACGTGACTGATTTTTTAGCTTATAAATATTGATCCAAGGTGATGAATTGCTGGTTAAAAAAGAAAGAAAGAAAGAAAAAATCTATCTACACTGACGGACCAACTGTTCAGAGCGAACAACTACGCAGCAAGAGAACAGTAGATATGATTCTAACAACAGATGCTTCATGTTAGATAACAGAAGCGGGGAAATATCCATAGGGACCAACTCTGACTGCTGTCTAACCACCAAAGAATTTTATGTGATGCAAAATAAAAGATCTATAAATACAGCACCAGTCTGATTCAGAATTTTCAAAAAATGTTGCACTTTAAAAGGAATTTATGGACAAAAGAAATAGAAGGCAAACAAAAAATGTTATTTAGACTTGCAATCAGTCAATAATTGAACAACCGTAGCGTCGGAATTTGAAGTCATGTAGAAATTTCCATAGATTAACAAATATGGTCAGAATAAATTCTATTTATAACATCATTGGCATTTTCCACTAGAAAACATCTAGAATAGAGTGAAAAAAAAAAAGATTCAGATTCTGGAGAATCTAAATGTTATTAATAAACCAGTCAAAATGAAGGTCCCCAAGAAGATCAAAATGCCCCTCCCACCACCACCAAAAAAAATTAAAAACCTTTTTAGAAGGGATATAGTGGAGTACTAATGCCAATATTCAAGTCTTTAGATAAAATGCTACAGACGGGAATGCCAGAATGCACAAACACACGTCCATATAAAAAGGGGTAGAGTTCTTTGCCACCTTTGATGAATATGGTTGTTCAACTGTATTCATAACTTTCAACAGATTTATATTTTGTCACATTTTTATCAATAAGTTCACAAATCATCCCATTTGAGAGATTGACAAGTATAAGAACATAATCAGCATACAACAATTATAGTATGTAAGTAGGTACATGAATAGTTTCACTGGCTGAAGATGAAAAAAATGCACTGATAGTTCATCTTAGAGTGCAGATGAACATTAAAGTTAATAATAAAAACAACGCAACAAGGTGGTTGATAACTTAGCAATAAAATGAGAAAAAATGATGTAAAGACAGAATTTGAGTAGGCCAATAGGAAAAAAAAAATATTGGCAGAAGACATTTAGTCAGACATTTTTCACCCCAAATAAGTCAAAGAGAGTAGTCCAGTTTTATTCCAAGAAATCTAAAATGCTCTTTGTAGAATCAGGCAAGAAAATAGAATTATTTGATAAAACTCACCCTAACCCTTCATTGCTTGATGTGAAAGGATTTAAAAACATTTCCTTTTCATTCTTCCACAATTAGTGCAAGTCAGTAGCAACATTTTGTTGGCAGCTGATAAAAACCAGTGCACACATCTGGCAATGAATGTGACTATAGATTGTTAATAGAATTGAAAGACATTGTCTTCAGTGAAAGCTCAAACAGGTCACAGAATTCAAATTCAATTCCTTGTTGGGATCACTGACCATTGATCTTTGAGAAACAGAAACATCTAAAATGAAACCAAAACAGGAAAAAAAAAAAATCTCCTTATCCCCTGATCTGTTAGTTCACAACTTCCAAATAGATATGAACTGAATAAAAGGATAAGATTTGGTTTTTATAAATAAGGCAAATGGTAATCCCACACTTCTTTCTGATTTACTCCTTTATTACTTTTTTTTCTCTAATTATGGAGGCTTCAATTAGCTTTAGACGCCATATTGTTTAACCAGAATTATTTAGAGACTCAAAAAGTTTTCTGTTTTTGTAGCCACCAATTTTTATTTTATGAGCTTGTGTTAGTTTAAATGCTCCTGGCCATACCATGTTGTCAACAGACTTGAAATTTAGCATCAGTACTCTACTAGGTCCCTTCTACAAATGGTTAGATTTTGTAAAAAGAAAAAAAAAAAAAGTAGAAGCTTCTTTGACCTTTTTCGACAGGTATAGTTTATTGATAATATCTAGATTCTCCAGAATGTAGATGTTCTGATTTTTTCAAAACTTTATCTTAGACGTTTTTTTTAAATACAAGTGATGTCATGAATAGGATTTATTCTGACCACATTTATTCTTCAATGGATTCAATTTTACAGGGCTTCAAATTTTGATGCTAGAGTTGTTCAATTATTGACTGTGATGGAGATTTCATTGATAATTTGTCATCAAAAGTGGTTTTAATGCATTCTTCATAACATTCAAGTTTTATTTATTAATAAATCTCACAGATAATTTTACTTCTACTGAAAATCAAATAAACAGCATGTACCATATTTGCTGGAATACAAGACAAACATTTAATTTGAAGAAAAAAACAAAAAAAACAAAACAAAACAAACCTACATTACACTGCATCCCATGTGCTATTATGACAATCGGGTGATCTCCCAAAAGCTCAAAATGGATGGCTATGAGGTTTAGGCAAGTCATAGTGAGCTATCGTTCTCCAAATACCAGTGTAAACAATGTATCTTATAGGCAAACAAATATGGTATCTCCTAATTTTTTTAGCTTCACTACTTAGAGGCTAAGTGAATGATGAGATTTAGAGATTAGTAAATACTAGGGTAATGCCAGTTACAAAGGTGCAGGTTTGGAAGGGGCCGGACATTTTGGTGGGGGTGGAGCAGCCTACCATAATTGTGATGTAAGATGATAATTCGTCTATCATACAAAACTACAGCTTCAAATTATTTCAGTTGCTTTTCTTCAGTGTTGCCAATTTAGATGTAAAATATCTAAAATATAGATAGTTCTAAAGAGTGGAAATCAAGGGAAATAATTTATAGAAACCATGAAGAATGATAAATAATCTTCACTCTTTTGTAAATCATTACTTGATTAGATATCTCGAGAACTTGATTCAAACAACTTCAAACTTGGTACTGCACTGCCTTGTGTGCTGACTAATATAACTGTAGAATTTCAAGTTCATACAGTGGATAGTTGTTGTGTAATCATGGTGCATTGTATACACAGAGATAGATTTCTTCAATTGTAGTGAGATTAAGTGAACAAGGTAAGAATTAAGTTTTTCCTTGTGGCCTAATCTGATTAGGCTTTACATATGAGAATTCAGGAAACTAAACACATATGGATTACAGAGCAAAATATCTCAAGTGGGACATGATCAGAGAAGACAAATGAAATAGCATCAATAAATTAAAAAACCAAAGGGAACACAAATTAAGCAGACCGGTGGAATGAGTGCATTCCTATAATCACAAATGCAGATTTAATTGCAAAGAGGTAAGAACAAAGAGAAAATCTTTTAACAAAAGCAAAATGACAACAGACAAACTTGATGTTTGCTGAATCTGTCCTTGCTCATCTGTAGAGCAAATACTGTGGTACAGAAGGCCATTAGGAAAGAAAGGATTATTAAACAAGCAAAGAGAAACAAATTATCAAACATGAAAATTACAGCTCTTAAATGAAGGGAAAAAAAAATCAATTTAAGGAGAGTTGTGAATGGGGAGTCCTAATACTCAGGCAATACACTCGTATCCAAGTTCTTGTTTCAGACAAATCATAAACGTTTTCAAGTAGGCAGGGTAACTGATAAATGTACAAAAGCTATTTAAAAAACGTGAAATAAATGTATAAAAATACAGGTAAGAACAATGGCGAGAAAACTAATAGACCATCGCAAGTAAGTTCAATCCTCGCTCTAGTGACTGTGTGCCATACAAATTCAAGCTCAATACATACCTATTAAGCTCAGTTTCATAGATATTTATTTATAAAGTAATGTGTAAAGTAGTATTATCATTACCAATCTATAAGAAAAACCCTTTGTTATCTTTGTTAATTCAAAAGGAAAAATTTAAATGACAGATCTGGTTAGTCACTCAATAGCAACAGTTGCATGACCAACGACTTTTTGCAGCATGCCATGTTGGGAGTGATCAATTGAAAGATGATTAAGTTACTTCCCTCGCCTTTTGTTGAATCATTAAAAAAGGCCTTGAATTTGAATAAAAGAAAAGAAAGAAAGAAAAGAGAATAGGAAAGAAAAAGGAGAGAGAGAGAGAGAAAAAAAAATCACAAGGAGTGAATGTTTAAATTTCCAGCTTTGTTGGTGCAGCCTGTTTATGTGACACATAAATACACAGCCAGCCTAAATTAAAACTAAAGAAACCTATGTTGATAATTTTGGTAGATGGTTTCTAATAATAACAGAGATATAAATCAAATTGCCATTTTTATACTGGAACACCTTCAGGATTTGAAACATAGATCCCTAACGGCTGAATTTTTCTTTAATAACAAGATTATATTAAATACTTAGATCACAAGATGTAAGGAATAATATACTTCATGGTTCTTGGTAGAAAACAATTATTTCAAAAATCTAGTTAATATCAAACACACATCCATCATCTATCTCTGATTTCAGATGACAATAACAGGTTGTCCTATGGTCAACACTCACTGAATTAGGACAATCATATATGTTGTTTCAAAATAAAGCCTATTTAACAGAGACTTTCCACTAACAAAACTGAGGAAATGCTTTAAGGAAACAGTAAAATGAATCAATTTAAAATTTATCTTTTAAAGTGATGAAATAGGATAGGTTGCCGATTTTGACAGCTACAATTCTATATTTTATTCCTGAAACCTCAAATTTATTCAAAATATCTGAAGTTTCGTAAAACTACTGAGAAAAGCATGATTTTTTTATGTTCTCTATTTGTTAGCTTTTCAATAGCATGGCATTCTACATAAAGATACAAGTTGTTTTTCTTTAAGACGAGCTAATCGTAGCATCAAATTTGGATAAAATTGTTCTATTTTCCAAGGAAGAGATGAAAATTAATTTTGAATCATATTGCATACTTAGTCAAGTTTAAAAGTTACGAATAAGTGTAAAGTGTATGAACAACTCCTCCCCCATCTCAAAATTTTCCAAGCACAGCAATGAAAATCGTGGGGTGGGGGTTACTTCTAGGGACCATGCTCCTAAAAAAAAATTTTGAAAATCATCCAAGTTTGTCTAAAATTTAATGTTTAATGGCATATAAGCTACTCAAATCAACTTTTCATAAAATGTATGTGTGTGAGCGTGAGAATGTTTCAGAATACGTGAAACCTGGAAGGTGTGAAGTGGTTATTTTTCTTAAACATTCACATGAGTATAGTTTAGGCAGACATTTTAAGGCAAAAAATGCATTGTAATTTGGTGCAATGTTCCATCTAGAGCTTTTGTTCTGGGTATTGGGAGTTAATCTTACTAGTCAATAATTATTTGCAGAAATAATTAGATGGGAAATTTCTAAATTTGTCAAACAAACTTATAGCAATCACCTTTTGCGAATATCTCCCAGTGGAGGAGAGGAAAATCACTACGTCATCACTTCACACTTCAAATAAGACCAAGATGAAGGCTGTAAATCAACTCTTAGATTCATAAACCACTAGAAACCACTTGTAATTAACAGTTGAACTCTTCAGTGAATAGCATAATAAGAAAAAATAGAAAATAGTCAAAACCTTCAGTGAACTGAAAAACTTTTTTTTTCAATCCACCAAATGGTGATAATTACAATCTTGTATGAACTCAAGAGTTAAGACTAAAGAATAAATTAAGGCTGATTGCAATGAATGCATTCAATGTTTCTTAGCTCTACTTGGAGGCAAGCAATTTATCAAGCTAAGTAAAACTAGGTTTTGAACAAATAAGAATGTATACAGGTTCTGTATAGTTGAATGCACTTCATTCAATCCAACCAACCAGCAAAAGTGGGTCAGTTTCAACAAAGGATCATGTGGAATAAATGGAAAAAAAATCAGCCATGTTAGGTGGAAGGTAAATGAGTGTAGCTAGCCGGATATTGGGTTGAAGAATAACAATATTCTAATCTCAGTTTAAAATAGTAGTTATTGCTCAGTAATTTTGATACCAAATCATGAAGACAGTTGTAAAGCATTTAACAAGATTTGGCGCTCTATCCTTAACAAAGGGTTGAAGGGATTTGTTAGCATTCACACACACCAAGAGAATTTTCAAGTTAAAGATACCCCACCTGAAATTAACATTCATCATCAAAAAATGGCCCGAGATAAATAAGACTGACTAGCCATAAGTAAATAAACAGAATTGCAACTTTGATAGTTATAAAAACTATGAAGTATAAATAAATTCTGTGAGCAAGAAAGGGTATATTTTTAGATTAATGATTGAAATGGTTTTGTCTATAATCCAAGTTTCCTGATCCTCATATCATACATATAAGTTTACAGTAGGTCGGACAAGTTTAGCACTTCAATAAGAAAACTTCTGCAATCTATTCTTACCAACCAGCCAGGTAAATGAACAGGTTTCATAGCACATGCAATATTGATAAAGCAATGAACAAAATTGTAACTACTGACATATCCATGTGAATAGGAATGCAGGATGAAAACTAGCTGGATACAAGAATCCAATGATCAAGATTTTTCAATTATCTTGTCTGTTTAAGTTAAGAAACAAGATATCAAGTTAATAAGCAAAAGAATCACCTATCAACGGACAATATATTTAATAATACAACTGATGTTTTTCTCATTAAATAGTCATCTAATATTTGACAGTTACATAGTGAACTCAAGAAAATGTTATTCCAAGTGTGACAGGTATAATGAAATAGGATCAGAAAGTAGCTACAGGTGAGGATTCACATTTCAAGCAAACTTTTTGAATACCAGCTGGCAGACTTAATAGAATATTAATTCTGTGTCAATAAATCTGAAAAACCCAACTGAATGTTCTAAAAAAAATCTCATTACTTTCTTCAGAGCAGTATTTCCCAACCTAAAATTCGTTCAAGGGGCACTGGAAATTATCTCAGAAAACAATTTTGCCCTTAAATACCACTATTGAAGATTTGTCATCAAAAGGTTGCTGGACTAAGAAAAGGTTGGGAAACCTGGCTTTAAAGGTAAATTTCTGAATGCTATTATATTTTTCATACTGGGTAACAATTTCAACAAAAAAGTATCAAGTGGAGATAGGTTCAATATGTTTTTTTTTTTTTTTAAAGAGGAAAGGGAAAAAGTTTTTTTGCGAAGGAAGATTTCAGCAAGCCATGAAGAGTAATTATATACTAGTAATAAAACACTGACAACCATCCGACTGTGATAATCTTTGGGTTTGGGAAAATAAATTAAGTAGCTTATGAATTTCACGGACTTTGCCTAAAATTAATTTCTGCATAAATCAATAAACAATAATATTTAAAATTCAACTGATATCATCAAATTTTATTTTTTCTATTTATTAAGATAAATGTTTGCTGATAAAAAAAAAAAATTGAAAGGGCAAATGAAGGAAATGCTAGATGAAAACCTTCACCACTGGTGGGGTGAGGGGAGAAAGAACTTCCAAAACACTGTCAGCTAAATATAAAGTATATCCAACATTTTATAAATAACCACATAACTACGGTTTACTTACCAAGATTCTCTGAGTTAACTTTATGTTATGATAGTAGAAACCACAGTTAGTCTAAAGCAATATTCTTTCATAAAAGCTTCATTTACCTAATTTTACAATCAAATTAATAATAAAAAGGTTCATTTACTTTGCAATGGAAATTGAAATTTGAAATAGTATTCAGATCTTGCTTATTTGGCAGCTGGTAAAGTAGATCTACATAATGAAAAAAAAACAAAAAACAAACACACAAAGAAAAGGAAAGTCTGTTTCCAGTTTCAGTCCAGTCCAATCCATGACTTAATAAACTGTCAGGGATGCCATACTCTCCAAGTAAGATTCAACAGATCGGTCTGAGTTACATTGTGCCAGCTGCCAGGAGTAATCCCTGACTTGACCTATTGGAAAAAAATCCAGTTCATCTCCTAGACCGGTTGCCAGCAAAGGTTAGAGAGTCTAGTCTACCCTACTATTTACCCATAGTTGACAGCATTGGTTTGAAGTTAATGCAAACTTTCTCAGTCAGAATCGGACCTCGGTCCATCAATTCCATTTTCAAAGCTGTTAACCAATAAGGACACCTGAACTTCTATATCTATTTGAGCAGCTTGAAAATGAGACAGCCAGAATATGAAATGGTCACTTGCTTTGGAATAAAATCAAATATTCAGAACATGAAGCCAACAAGAAAAGAAAGACTGCTTCTGTTTTGACAAGATCAAATTAAATTAACTTAGAAAAGCCTTTGTCCAACTTTCCGTCCCTCAATGATAGTGTCCACTAACATTCATGCCTCTTTCATTATCACTCTTTCTCATTTACTTCTCCATCTTCCAGTTTCATTTAGGCACTCTTTCTTTGATCTTGTTCTCTCAGTCCATGCCCACTCACATTTTAAATCAACCACCTTATCTCACTCTCCCTCTGTCTTTCAACACCGACCTCACTCTTTCATCACTTCCTCTCTTTCATCTGACCTTCCCTTTTTACAAGATTCTCCCTCAAACTGATCCACCCTTGCTCGCTAGGTCTCCGACTTACCAACCCACATTTTACTCTTTCCTCCAAGTTCGGAATCAATTTTTCCTTTTCTTCAATCTCTCTCCATATGTGCCAACCTTTTTCTTTCTTCCCTCACACTTCCTACAGTACAAATGCAACAAGGTTTCAATCTCATCTTTCTATTAGATTCTTCCAACGTGGTTCTCATTTCTCATTCTCTCTCTCTTTCTCTTCCAACCTCAATCAGTTTCACCCCTCTTCTTTTCACTCACAGTATGAACAACAACGCCAAGCACACCCCCGAGATATGTAAAGTAGTTGCCAGTTGCGGTACAAGATGAAAGACAACATAAAGATGAAAGCCAAGGAAATGCACCTCCTATGGAGACGACGGATCAGTTGCATCTATTGATTTATTGCTTTTTGTCCAACAATGTTTCTTCACTGGTTCGGGCAGCACAAAGAAGGGGGGGGCAGCAGCACAATTCAGAAATCTGCAGCGCTGAAGAACTCGGCCAACATACAAATACAAAATTTAATCGTCAAATGAATACAGACGATCCAGCTCTATACATTCCTAAACATGGCGAATGCCATATAATAAGTGAATATAACAGACGTTAGGTTTGTGATGGGGAAGGGGGAGAGAAAAAAAAACAAACAAAACAAACATTAATTTTGTGATCAACAGCAATCAGCATTATCCATAATGAGACATTTTTTTTTTTTTTTTCATCTTGAAGAACAAAGAAAGGAAGAAAGAAAGAAAAGGACTGAGTTTTTTTCAAGGCAAGTTCCTCTAAAAGATAAACAACTCTAAAATTAAATTTCTTTTTATTAATTTAGGATTTTTGAGAAACTGGCCCATCTTCAAATAAGTGGTACAACCTCCTGCTTAAAGGATCCATGTGCATGCACACACACACACACATGCGTTAATTTTCTTTTAATTTTGGAACTGGTAGTTATTTAATATTCTGTATCCCAAACAACCGATGACACTTAGGAGGAGATTTAATTAATTTTGCTGAATATTCTCATTCTTGTATTTTTCTGTTTTGTATCTACCCTCAGTTACAACTAATAAGTCATGTCAATTGCAGGTCAGGCAGTTCATCTATTAACATTTCCTTGATAAGTTCAAACAGCAGAAATATTTTTTAAAACAGGAAGTATAATTTTTTTTATAACCAGAAAATATATATATATAATAGCAACTGTAATGTTTTATAGGTTATTTGGTACATATAACAAACCAATAGTGGTTATTTTCATCACAAATGTATGAGGGTTTTTTTTCTGTTTATTTCATTTTGTACAGTGGGTACCCTTAAATAAAATCAACTTTCAGTCAATGGCTACTGTTTATTCTCAATTTTTATAAGTGAGAAAATAAGCAGGTGTTGAAGGGAAAAGTAACATGGATTTCATCAATGAAGTTATGAGGGTTATTCCTATTGCTGACAATTAGTCAGATTTTGAAGCATTCCATTCATATATATGTGTCTATATGTGTGTATATGTTCACCTTTTCCTTTTTTAGAGAACTGAGATTTTATCAAGCTTTGGTAGTTCTTTCAAGAAAGAATTTGTGGAACAACACTAAAGTGAAAATAGTGTACATGGAATTTAGAAGAAAAATTTCATCAACAGAAACAAAGACAGGAGGAAGATGTTCACAGAAAGGGAATGACAAAAGTGACAACAACCAATGATATATAGGTGCTGAGAACTCACAATGAGGAATATATATTTGCAATTTGTCATTAAAAAAAAATCTATCTTTATATAAAAATATTATAGAAAAAAAGTATCAAATAAATTCACAGCCTAACGATCCTGTGGCTCAGAGTTCAATGCTCTGCCATTGAACTATCCTGAAAGAACAATATAAAGTATTTTCTGGCATAAGGTGCACGATCATATAAAACACCTCAAATTTTGCAAGAATATGCTTAAAAATCTTTTTCTAGTTTTCATCACCCTCCACACTATCAGGTTATTTTAATGCTTTTCTGTATTAAAATCTAAACTATTTTTATTTTAGTCATAATATTCAAGTACAGACATTTTACTACATTTATAAAATATAAGGAAATGAATGAAAAAAACATTTTTATAAATACAATACTTTTATTGATCTTAAAAAAAAATGAGGAAATTGAAGCCATATTTTCATGGACCTAAAAATCGTTAATGACATAATTTTCATGATGATCATGATCACTGTCATCTGCGTCTATGCTATCCTCATGGTCATCAATGCTCTTCAAGTCAGAAGCATCTGGTTTGCTCATATAAAAGGTCATCTTCTAAACCAAGGTCATTGCTAATGCCATATTTCTTAAATGGCCATAAAACTGTCTCCATTGTAACTTGACTCCAAGCATTTTGGACCCATTGGCAAACCTGAGCTACAGTAGGCCTTTTAACCTAACTTGTTGGTGTTGGGGCATGTTGTGGAAGTGACATCCATTTTGTTTCATTCTTTGTGCACGTACCCCTTAAAAGGTTTATTTATCGACACATCCAGGGGGCTGTGACAGACATGTCCATTCTTCCAGTATGATGACTACTTTTTTTTCAATCTGTCTCCTCTGTTGTTAGTGGCATTTGTTATAGGAGACCCAAATAAGAAGTGATGGCTTTTTGAGGAGTCCACCAGGATGCTGTGACTGCACCTTTTCTAGCCACAGCTTAACACCATCCTTATACATCGAACCCTTTGGAGGAACATGGATAAAAATTCTTGGTGGAATGTTTTCCTTTCAGCCTAGTTTTCTTTTTAAATATCCCCGTTCAAAATTTGTTCCTGGCATTTATAACAGATCTGCTAAACTCTTCGTTCTCATTCTCGGTGGGCATTTTTTATGCTATTTTTGTGTTCTTGTTCTCATGATTAATCCATTCCATTTCATGGATCTATAGCACCAGCCCCCTAGCCACCTGAAAAAACCTCATGCTCCCTTGCAGCTGTTTTCACTTCAGTTTCAAAAATTATTTTCATAGTTGTCACCCAAAAAACCTTGGCTCCTCCAATCTAAAACCCAAGTCTTCATCTCCTTTTCCAGTTCCTTCAATCTAAGTTTTGGTTTGTAAATGTTGTGCTTTGATCGTCTCGCTTGCTCAAGTTACTCCTCTTGTTTTTGCCAGTCACGCACCATTTTCTCCGTTGGTGGCAGCACAAAATGCCTGGCAGCAGTTCAGTCGCCACGTTCCTTTGCAAATTTTATCCCTTGTAATTTATAACCAATTTGGTAGGCATGTCTTCTCTTTGACTCCATTATGATTGGGTATTGGTAATCTGAAAATTGTTAACTGTTCAAGCAACAGTAGAATGTTGGCCAAGTTTAACAAGTCAGATACCAAAAATAGATTGTCTCATAAGAACCGATTTTGACCGATCACGAGTAAACAAGTACTTTCATACTCACCATATTTACTTAAGTACAAAATGATCTCCAATATAATTTTTGGAAGGTATATATAATAATATATCATGATAGGTTTTTTTTCTTGTTTTATACTCAAGACAGAGAGGCTTCCATCATACCTACACTAATACCTGTGGCATGAGCAAATGAAAAAGATTTTGATGCTTACATGTTATATCTTCAATTAAATAAATGAATTATAATCTTTCATAATGTAATCTTACTTTTAATCTTGTTATGGGTCACATATTTCAGAAAGTCCACAATTTATCTGTGAAATATTATAATCTTGTAAATGAATAATTCAAGTAAAGCATAATCTTACATTTCATATTGTTATGATTCAAACTTTATTACTGTATAAATGAATAATTAAAAAAACGAATATTGTACAGTAAGTTGAACACTTTCCCGGAGATCTTTCTACAACAATCTTTGCCTTCAAACTGATATAGCCTCCAGTGTTTGGCTGTTTATATCATTTGCATAGTGCAGTAATGTTAGTAAACAACTGATAAAGCATTCACCTCCCAAGACAGAACTTAGTCCATTCTATTTATGACATTGTTGATCTCTGTTATTGTCGGGTTTCCTCATTTTCACAACTTATGCTGCCTTCCTTTTGTTTCAGACTACCTTTGTCATAGTAAATGAGAACTTTCTATAAACTAAGATATTGAATTTTATTACAGGTGTTTTGAAACTGGAATCTAATTTGGTGTATAGATAGCCACCAGTTTGTTTAGGTCTGATCATGCTGTGATCATTTTTCCAACCGTTTGCCGACTTGGATTATTTACTATAAAGAAAAGTATTATTGGTATGTATTTTTACCCTAGATAATAGATACTAATAACTCTTAGAGAAAATCTAGGAATCAGTTATTGGTGGAGTGAGGTGTAGCAGTTGACGGTTACCACAGCACCAAAATCCATCATTTGTTAGTAATCCAAAGACTACACATAACCCTGACCTTGAAAATATACTTTTGATGGGAAAAAAAGTATGCCTTATATGCCAGAAAAATATAGATATGCATTTCTGTATTCATACAAGACTTGCAAGTCTCAAATTCCAAACTATATATACAGATTGTAAATAGCAGTTCCTAGGTAAACATTTTACATTCAGAAAAATGTAATTAAGATTGGCACCAAGTTGTCTGTAGAAAAATCAACATTGACTTCAGGCAAAAAGCTAGGAATAAAAATGATTTTGCCTAATGATATTCAGAGTAAACGAAAACAGACTTCTCTTCTCTGGTGTATTTGTATATTAAACTCTTGTATTACATCAATATAATAAAATCAAAGTAATAAATCTATCCCATAAAGATTTCAGATAATCACACAGTGTTCTAGACCAAGTAAAGATAATGTTAATAGTATAAAAATTTCTACCAAGAAATTTTGAAAATTGATCGGATACCCAGAAACTTTAGCAGTGTAATGCATAATTCATAATTTACTGATACACTAATACACTAATTTATTATCTAAATTGACAATGCACCAATTTTTCAAAAATGTTCGTGATTAGAGAAAGTTTTCAAAACTACCCATCCAGATATCTATTACAGATATCACATTTCCTTCTTGCCTGTTTTGTTAACCCATTTTCTGTCTGTATTTATGTTTGTTTGGATGAGTGGAACAAAGACAAGAATAAAAACAACTTGGACATAACACACATTATTTTTTCTCCCTCTATCTTTTACAAATGAATTGATATACTAAATTCAGAACAAATAATCATTTCAGAGGGGGAGTTTTCAATCTGTATTACTAAATAAACCAAGAAATTATGCAATTGATATAATATTGGCTGGGAGCATAGAGGGAAGACCATTGAAGTGATGACTACATTATACATGTAAGCTTTGAGAATTGACAGAAACTGCCCATTAAATATTTAAAACTTTACAAATTAAAAAAAAATTCAAATTGGCTTAATGGCCTTGATTAATAGTGACACAAAAGTATATAAAAAAACAATTATAGGAAAAAAAAAAGTTGGGTAGTACTCAAGTTTATAGTGTGCAACAGACCTTATTGTCTATACTATTGCTCAAGTTGTTGAAAATCTTATTCAAGAGAGAGAAATAAAAACATATGTATACAGGTGCAAAAATCCTAACATACACATCTCAAATACTCTGTACTCTTTTAAGGAATGGTTAATAATCAGACAGTCTTCAATTTGAAGACTTCAAGAATTCAATCTTCTGACTTGGTTAATCTAGTTGTGAAAAACAAAATGTGTATGTTTTTGGAGAAAAGTTTTTCAGAAGTGCATTTGTCCATAGAAGATCCAGTTTTGAATACGGTGGTAGTTTATCAAGTCACAATAGAAAGATGTCCAAATAGATTAGGATGTTCTCTATGATCGATGGACATAAATCTTGTGAATGGTGAAACCGTAAAATGAAACGAGATATTGTATAGATAAAACAAAAATATCCAGACATTTTCTGTTGATGCAAGTAAAGTAAGACAGATTGTCTATATCGTCAAATAACGAAGAGAGAATTTTACTGATAAAAGATAAAGGATAAGGACATACCTAAATGCAATGGGGTTATCAATTTGGAGAAAAAAAACAAAACACAAACAACAACAGTTATGGTTAGTCACTCAATAGTAACCACTATATGACCGTCTTGGCAGCATGTCATGTTAGGAGTAATCAATAGAAATCTTGGAAAAGTGGGTGATGAATGAATAAAAATCTGAATTTGAAAGAAAAAACACACACATACACAAATGTGAATGCTACTGGACACAAACTAAAAGGAACAATTTAGCATAAACTTACATTGTAAATTCCCGCCTCACTAAATACTCTTTAGGGTGGAGAATTTGGATTTTAAAAAATTTAACTACAACAAAGACAAAAAAGAGTTTCTAGACGTAATGAGGAGCAAATTTTTAAATTTACAGCCCTCAAGCTCAATTGATGTGGCCTGTATATATGACACAGAAGAAACTTATGTTGACAGTTTTGGTAGACGGTTGATGCTTTCTAATAAAAAGAGGCTCCATTGGACTACTTTATGATGGATCATGAGAGAAAAAAAATAGATCAGAGAGCCACTAAAGCTGAAATTCTGTTAAAGGAGTCTCAGCATTGAAAAGCACATCAGGAGTTGATACAAACTGTTGATAAGGAAGAGGAGTGAGTGAGTGAGAGAGCAAATCAACCAGTCGACTCTACAATGTTCGGAGACTTTTTATTGATTATCTAGTCTCATAATACATGGAATATTTTTTCAGGTTTTTTTTTTGCCAAATTTTCAACACAAAATCAGTATTGAGCACAAGAGATAAGACTTTTACAATCCATTGTCTGTACAAGAAAAACAGAACTAAGAGAATTTCAGATAATTTCTATCTGAAATATGAAAAAATATCTAAAGCTGAGCCAAAATAATACTTAGAAAAGATAACAAATGAGGAAAAATGTGAATGACATCTCAATTATTCTAAGAATAGATAGACATGAAAACATTTTTTCAATTCTATACATCAACATATTTAATTAGAAGTTCTCAACTATCAGAAAAATGAATACATAGTTTCTAATTTCTAAAGGCTGAATTACCAGATTGACTGAAGGGATGAGGATTTAACAAATTGATTAATGATCTGATTAAAAACTAAAAATTACTTAACGCATGAATAATAAACAAGGCCATTTTTTCCTTATATATTACAGGTGTCTATTTTGCAATAGTAGTTTTTATTTCATTGTATATGCTGAAGTGATTTGAAATGTGTACTACAAAAAAAAAAAAAAAATATCAAATTTTGCAAGATAAATTCCAGACATACATGCCTATTTTTCATAGGATTCAGTTCAGTCCTTGATAGTCGCGGAAGGTGGAGGGGCTGTAGGCAGAATAAGCCAAGGTCATCCTTCATGCCAATCAGTCTGTGGTCATGGCTCCACTCTTTCACATAGACCAGCCCTCCCTCAACAGTGCCCTGAATACTCTATTGAGCCATGTGATATGACAGAACCACTTCAGTGATAAGAAGAGGTTCTTAAGGACCCACTAGGGTCTCAACCTGGCCCCTCACGTATTCTTCAGTTTTATGCTCAAACATTATGAGAAAAAAAAACAATCTTAAAATGTCAAAAATATTGTGCTACATTGCCATTTTATATCTATTGACTCTTCAATTCAGTGTTCAATTGTCACCTTGAAAGTACATAATACTAAGTTAGCAAAAGGAAATGTCAAGTAACTGATAATTTGTTTTACAAAACATTGAGCAAGTTGCAGTGAAAGACAGACTCGAAAATTTATAATTTGATTTTGATAATTAGACAACGTCAACCAAAACTGTCAACATAGGTATCTGGAGTTTTCAAGTTGGTCTGGCTGGCTATGTACATATGTATCAGATTTACAGACTACACTGGAATATCTTTAGTGGAATAGACAGGAAGCATCACAAAATTTCCAAGAGGAACACCAAAAATGAAGAAAAGAATGAACATTTAGCGATAATGTCTAATCTTATAAAGAGAGAATCCTGTCGTGGAAAAAAAATAAGATAAAATTAAAAAAATCTGTCAAGCAGTGCACTGATTAGGAGAGGCAAAATCAGAACCATGTTTGCCATGGAAAACCTTGATGAAAAGTGAATTATAATACAGATGATATGAAAGCACCTAGAATTAAGAAAGTGCGTGATATCGAAAGTGTGAATATTATATTGTAATATTCAAAGGCCACAGAAATGTACCTAAAATAGGTCTGGTTAGTCACTGGATAGAAACCATCACAAGACCATTATTTTCTAGCAGCATGCTGGGGGGGGGGTCAATTGAAAAAATTGGAAAAATTATAAAACGAATGTTACTTATTTCACCTCTGGTTTGGCTGTGATCACTTGAAAACTGATATTGACAGTTTAGGAGACAGTTCTGTTTGACAGTTTCTAATACCACAGAGAAGGGTGCAACAAGTAAGCTGGTCTTGCAAATTATTACCCCTGAGTAGAGAATTTAATCCTCACTGGGTGACCCATTCTTGTGGCCTTGAGCCAAAACCAAGCTAAGCTTAATAAATAACTAAAACACCACAGTGAGGGCCTAACACTTGTTTAACTCGTCATTGTAAGATTTGCCACAGCGAGAAAACTGAAGCTACCTTGAAAAAACAAAACTAGCACAAAACTTGGATTAAATAGATTAAGATTTTTAAAAAAATGACTTTACAAATAAACAATTAAAGAATTTAAAAGATTTGAAAAAATTGCAGCAATAGATCAATACATGAAGCAAATATTAGAAATCAATTTAAAACAAGGAGAAAAATTTAAAAAATATCCTGAATGGAAGCTGTTGGCCTATTTTGTTGACAGATGAAAAATAGTACTAACTATAATGTTAGTTCAGTTTGAAATAAGTCAATACCTAAGGAGCAGACAACTACTACTCACAGATCAAATGTCAGCACTAGTTTTGTCAAGATATTCATTTTTCATTATTTATTTAGTGACAGACTAAATGTTTGAGTCAAAACATTTACAAAGAATGACAATTTTTAGAGGTGCCCTTGCTTCTCAATAAAAATGATTGCTTGATCGCTGTCCCAATATTGTTTCTCAGCTGTTTCAAGTAAGATTTACTTGAAATTTAGTAGAAAGGTGGCCCTGGATAATATGCTTCTTAATTAGAAAGATCTTCCACTCAGAGTCACATTATCCCTCAATAATGGCATTTAAACTTTATAGTGAAATTTCAGTTCTTGTTCCTAAATAGTCAAGTTCAAACATTTTCAGTACATACAATTGAGCTGAGAATACATTAAGATTCTAGGTTTTAAATCTTAAAATATCCAAATACATAAAACTAAAAGCAGTCTTCATAAAAATGCCACAAATCTAGAAGGGTGGCTGTCAAAAATATAGGAAACATCATTACACACATGCTTCTTTTTGTCATTGTTTATCAAGTCCAAGCCGAAGTGAATTTAAGAAGATATTTCACTTAGATCTTGGCCTGAAAGGAGGATTTTTCACTGAATTTATTGTAGCTGAGAAATGTCTGAGTGCAAAATAAGAAAAGATATTGAAATCTTCCTTGGGTATCATACAAAATTTATCCCAGAGGATTAGTAAAAATTATACAAGATTAAGATAACCAGTACAACCCATCAGTTATTTTTCTTTATTTCATCAATCTTATTCCTATTAAAATTATCATGGAATAATTGGTTAATTTTCTTCTGGCTATAACAATTGGCAATTAATTTTTATTTGCATCATTTTAAATTACAGTCCAAAACTAGTATTACATGAGCTAATGATCCAAGACTTCCTCATTGAAATTATGAGATGGCTCTTGATATTTCATCAACCACAACATTGGTATACATTGATGTCACAGGTGTCACTAGCAACTTCAATTTCACTAAATTACATGGTTTATTTTGCCTATGACCTTCAGGAGAGAAAAATAAGTGTTAGCATTGGCATAGATGTGAGAAAAGATTGAACAACTATTGATTTGTTGGGATGGTGCTGTGGCATTTTTAAGTGGTATCTGAAGAAATTCATTAACTGTTCATGATATAAAGAAACATACTAACTATAATAATAGAATGTTTAGTCAAAAGTGTAATATTAAATTTGTAGTTGGTGGCCCTAGGTTGTATCAGCAAAATGATGAAGCAATCAAAGCTTTGAAACCTTGCTCGTAGGGAGAAGAAAACTTCTATAACTTTGTCTATCCAATACACTTGCGAACACTTGAAATACTAGGTTACTTTTTGTATTTCATAGTAAACTTTACAAGCAGGAGGAAAAGTGAAAGTTATTTCCTCTGCTAAGTATAAATTGATTGCACAAAATCAACTATTTTTGTATGAAAAATGAAAATTCAAATCTGAGTAAGTCAGTCAAAGTTTTCAAAGAGATTACATAATTATTCCACATCAATAAATGAAATAGCAAAATTCTTAAATCTTCAACTTCATTGTTTTAAAATTTGTTAACCCAATTCAATAAGGATTATTAAGATACGTAAATTATTCAAAATATTTTATTTGTAATATTTAATATGCTTTGTTTGCAAAAATATAAATTGCCAAAATAAGTACAAAACCAACATTGCTAAGAGTTTTTTTTCCTCTTTAAAAAATATTTTACTTATAAACAATTTATTATAACTTCAGTAATTAACTTGTTTAAAATTGCATGCTCTCTTTTGTCATAAAAAGTCATAGAACATCATAATTTGGACAGCTAAAGAATGAAAAATGTTTAACAATTTTGAGTATTATATACAAATACAATACATTTTTAAAATTTTATTACGTGATAAACATAACTTTCCAAAGTTGTTATCAGATTTTACATTCATTTTCAGTAAAACGTTTTGAATTTTTATACAAGTAAGCATAATTATATAACAGGTACCAAATTTATTTTAATGATCGAGTGGTTAATTTATTCAGTGCTCAAGTGATACAACATATTTAATCCAGTTTAAGTTGTAGAAGTAGCCAGTTCAACAAGTCTTTCTTAACCTCAAACCAAAACGGTAGACAGCAAATAATAAAAGGAACATTTTGAATAGATCATAAAAAAAATGAAAATGTAAACATACATATTGAAATTCTGTTGGTAAACCAAGAGAAACAAGCTATTGAAGTTGGTCTACTCTATTGAAAGTAGAAAGAGAAAAGAATCTTATCCATTTTCTGGTTTTATGAGAGAAAGCAACAGAATGCAAATAGAGGAAAGTTATGCAAGAGAGCAAATTGATAGTGTAGGGAAATAGAGAAAGGAATATGAAAAAAGAAAGCTATCAACAAACAAAATTGAGGGAGAGAAAAATCTGGATAATCAAGCACTAAAGATTGTTTGTTCCTTCGTCTTGAAACAACGTCACTATTTCTCAACAAATTTTTACCAATTTTGGCACAGGGGTCCAGATGTACCCTCGAATAATGCATGAACAAGGAAAATATTTGATGCTGTTTCCATCTTTTTTTAAAATAGAATATTTATCCTGGAAGTGACAGCATCAGAGCAGATGATTCTTTTCCTGTTTTCAGATGTTTCTCATCAGGATTTAGTTGGTTAGGGTTGTATGTAGACGTCAGATATTGCTATTTATATTTTTTTAGGGTGTTTTTTTTAATGATATTTTTTATTTATGTATTCTGACTTGATTTTACAAGTAAACTTGGCAATGAATTTAGCATTAAACCTGTGAATAATTTTGGCATTTCATCTTAGTGATCTTTCAGTCAACATCACTGGCTTGATGAAACAATCTACAATATTCACACACAGGAGGAAACTTTTGCACATATGTGATATTTCTTTTTATCACAGTTTTTCACTGGATTCATACACACAGCATTAACCACTGTCTACACCATCATCAGTCTCTTAACATCCATTGTTGGACAGAGATTTTCCCCAGGATTCGTCACACTTCTCTACTGTGGACATCACGGAGCCTCGGTTGGGCATGTGATTTCTGGGGATCCATATCACAATTAGTGATGTCCATCAGTGGTCTGCTATTCTTGCATCATGCCTGGCCCATTGCCATTTGAGTTTTCCAATGGATTCTATGAGGTATCAAGGTACCAGGCTTCTGTCTTCTCCAGCATATATTGTGCTGTCTTTTGGTCTCTCCATGTGAGATTGATTCTTTCATGTGTATATTGCATGGTTCTCAGTTGGCAGCTCTGTCTCTGAGACATGTTCCATGTTTCAGCTCCATAGGTGACTATTGGGAGGATGCATTGGTTGTATACCCTTTTTTTTTTAGGATTAATAGAATCTTGTTTTTGAAGATTGAGCTTGCTCTGCCAAAGGCTTGCCATCCTAGGGTGATTCTATGCTAGATTTCCCTTCCTTTTGAGGATCTCATAGAGATTTGTTGTTTACTTTCTCCAGTTCTGCATCTTCCATTCTGGTCTTTGTTATTTCCAATGTGATTGTTGCACATGATCTTAGTCTTGCAGAAATTCATGTATAGGCTGACTTTTTTGCTCTCTTCATTAAGTTCATCTAGCATTAGTTAGAGGTCATGTAGGTTCTCTGCAAAAAGGGCAATGTTGTCTGCAAATATGAGGATGTTCAGATATTTGTCATCTATTTGAATTCCTTTAAATTCCCAGAGTAGATTTCTGAAGATCATCTCGAGGCTGGCAGTGGAAAGTTTGGATGAACTGGTACTACCTTGTCTTACCCTTTATGGAGCTGAAAACATCCAGACCTGAATAAGTAGGATTTATTTTTCCAACAACCAACATTTTCTTTACTGCTATGGGTCAGTTACTGTTTCTATTGGGGCACTTTGGGTCAGTTATGACAGATTACTAACTAAGCATGATGAATTCAAAAGTCATATTTTCAACATTAGCAACATTTGCTTTTCATTTCTATTTTATAGCTGTTTTTCAGAAGTTGTAGAGGTAACTCTGACATTGTGGAACCATTGCCTAAAACTGAGTATGGAAAGATGGAAAGCATAATGGTTTTTCACAGGAAACTTCCACAGACACGAGTAAGGATTTCCACAAAATCAGTTCTTCACAGTAAAAACATTTGCAAGATGCAATATTTTTATCTATTCATTTTTTTTTTCCTCAATGGAAATATTTCCATACACTTGATATTTCTTCGTATTACTGTTTCTCACAGGAAATATTTGCAAGCAGCTGATATTTTATTGAAAAATTGCAGTTTTTCTTGTAGAATTTTTATGGATAACAATTTTTTCAAATTTAATCTTTTGAATGCGTCATAATTACACACTGTAACAATGATATCTGAATAATATTATGTGGTAATAGATATAAATAATATAACCTTCCAGTGTTGTTGGTACCCCAGCTAGTGTGAAATATGAGGATGTTTGGTGGGTATCAAGCTAAAGGAGGTAGGAAAAGAAAAAAAAAATGAAAGGAGAGAGAGAGAGCATTAATAGATAACAAATTAGGATCCTTTCCAAGCTTTACAAATTTTCCTGATGTAATAAGAAAACAATTATCTTTGAAATGCCAAAGATCAATCCCGATCTGTTTGCAAACGTATTTGGTTGCTTCTTTCGTACTTATTAGAAAGAGAAAAAAAAAAGAGAGAGTGAGAAAAAACGTGAAAATATTTCAGGATTTTAATTTCAATTTCCAAGCAGTAAAAGAGGAGAATGGTGAAGGGTAGAAACATTATTGATTAGTTTTTAGTTAGTAGCTAAAATGACTTGCAATGGCTGATGGGAAATATTGCCCTTTGCTAGAAGTGAATGAAAAATGAAGGACATACAACAAATGAAAATAATTGAACAGATCACATACATGGCTGTATATGCGAGTGTCTCGGACCTACCCTATCCCATCTTTCTGGGGGATTCTTTACCTGTGTGAAAGCCTAATGATTGAAGAAAATTTCTATTGAAATTTTTACATAGAAGTAGTGACAAGTTATTTTTGGTACCCAACACTTGATGACTTTTCAAAGAAATAGGCAAGTGACCCGTAAAATATTGATTGTTCTTCTATTCCTCAGAGGCCTTAAAGAATATGAATTGATAACATTCACACAGTTCAGAATATTTTAATGGCAGCATTGCAGTAACAGATTACATCCCAAATCCTATAATATAGAGTATTTAAGCACAACTAAGAACTAAGCAAGACATCCATTCCTCAATTAACAAGAAGATAACTTTGGGAGATAGGGTTAAGGACAAATTCATATACATTCTTACAAACAGGTTAGATATACACTGTAAACTTCAACTTCAGCATTATATGCTGTAAACTTACCCTCAAACCTAGTTTTATGACACATGATGGATTTTATCCACATTGAACATATTTTCCAAATATAAATATTTGGAACAAATGTTGCAATTGCCATTATGTACCCCAGAGATCACACACGCAACTGAGGCTAGCAGAATATAAGATGGAGAGACAAAGTAGACAAATTTCGAAAGTATTGGTACCGCAACGTGCACACAAAAAGAGGTGTGGCCAATCCTCGGGAAGGTCTATATTTAACAACGGATGTTAAAAGACTGATGATGATGATACTGATATATGCCCTCATGTGTACAAAACTCAACTCAAAAAAGCTAGATGATATGGTTTGAAAAATGTTTTTTCTCTATCATCAAGACAATTAAGTTTTTAAGTAAAGTGTAAATACTGTTCTTTTAAACTGGTAAAAAGCATAATATTTTTAGTTCAAGTTTTTTAAAAAAATAAATAAATAAATAAGGAAAAATATACCTTTATTGGGACTATAAACTCAGCATCAGTTAGAGAAAAATAAGAGACAAAACTTGGAAGATATTCTTGTAAGACAAAAATAAAGAAGCTAAGTTGCTAAAAAGACTGACTTTCAAACCAAGAACCATGCAATGTGAAGAAGTAAGGAGCAAGCTTAACATTACATGAAGAGACCACAAGACAGCACACTTTATGAGAGAAAAAAAAAACAGGAGTCAGAGAAATCATAAAATGTACTAAAAATGGGTAGACCATGTTGCTAGAACTGCTAGACATCATGACTCACAACTTGAATTCTCAGAAATCATATGTGAAATTGTGGTCAGCAAAAAATCAGATGGCAGGACAATTAAATCAATTTACTGCCCAAACAAAAATATAAGTGAAAGGCTGGTTTTACAGTTTTGTCACTCCATGAGTTGACTTTATTATCATGAATTTGTTAGACCTTAGAATTTAAGACATGTGAATGAGGGGGAAGGGAGGGAGAGAATAGTGGTGTTTTCAGTATTTTTTTGATACTTTGAATTTCTGTTATAAAATAACACATTTCATTTGTTTTTCTTTTTGATGAAAAAAAAAGTGGTAAGGATGTCATTAAAACAGTTTGTATAATAAAAGAATCATTCAAAAATATGAAAATATAAGAATTTCAATCCTTGATTCTTAGCTATTCATCTGACTCAGATATATTATGATCACAAATGAATTCCAAATTTTCCTTAGTGTGTCTGTGGCTCAGTGGTCTAGAACGTTCTGCAAGACACCCGTACATCTTAGGATCGAATTCAACAAGGAGTGACACATCCTTTCTTTACTTTCGAGGTCAGTAATCGATTAACCATTAGGTTGAGTAGGCCTTTTTCTTTCTTCCTTGCTTGCTTTTGACGTTAATGGCAGATTAATCTCTTCCAACGCCATTGTCTCGGGAGTAATTGTGCATGCAAAAAAAATTAATCACGGTTTCCATAGCCCATAGCCGAACCTTCCATAAACATACAACTATGACAGAGGGAAGTATTTATGCGTAGATTTGCTCCAAAATTTAATCACTTTTTTTATAGCCCTTCCGCAAAAATTTTATGGGAATTCACGTTTGGAGATACTGTGTGAACAGACATGAAATTTTGTTAATATCATGTTGTGGGGACATAACTAAGGGAGGTAATTGTGGATGGATTCACCCCTAAATCTAATCACTTCTTCCAAAGCTTATTATCAAACCTGTCCACAAAATTTCATAGAAATTCATTGAGAACTTTTGGAGATACCGTTGACAGACATGAGCATATGTATAAATGTATAGAAAAAGATCTCACTCAAAAAATTATTCCTGGAACCACCTCTTTCTTACCCCATTGCCAACATATCCACATAATTTATTGAAATCCACTCAGTACTTTCAGAAGTATTGTGTAGACGGAAAGACGCAACCAAATATAAATACCACTCCAAATTTGGTGGCAGGGGTAATTAAACACTATCTGATTTCCATCTATTTTATTGATTCCTTTTTTTTTTTTTTTACAGCAATTTACTCTCGTCTGGCCGAATATTCAGCTAGTATTTGGAAAAATTCTTTATCCATCAATACATAGTATAAGTTAAGTTATTTTATTGGCATAAGAATACATACAGCATTTTGAGAGGAAAGGAGAGGGAGAGAGAGTGGGGGAGAGAAAGGAAAGGAGAGAAAGGAAAGGAAAGGAGAGAAAAGGAAAGGAAAGGAGAGAAAAGGAAAGGAAAGGAGAGAAAAGGAAAGGAAAGGAGAGAAAAGGAAAGGAAAGGAGAGAAAAGGAAAGGAAAGGAGAGAAAAGGAAAGGAAAGGAGAGAAAAGGAAAGGAAAGGAGAGAAAAGGAAAGGAAAGGAGAGAAAAGGAAAGGAAAGGAGAGAAAAGGAAAGGAAAGGAGAGAAAAGGAAAGGAAAGGAGAGAAAAGGAAAGGAAAGGAGAGAAAAGGAAAGGAAAGGAGAGAAAAGGAAAGGAGAGAAAAGGAAAGGAAAGGAGAGAAAAGGAAAGGAAAGGAGAGAAAAGGAAAGAAGAGAAGTGAGAGAGAAATAAAGAGACGGGGGGGGGGATTACCATGGTGTAACTTGTACTTCGAATGCCAAAGAAAAATGAGTTTTTTCTCACTTATAACTCAGTTAATCAGAGGGTAATTTTGTACCCATGTAATAATTGATTTTTTCAAGTCTTATTACCCAGACAATATTGTGGTGCCATACTGGACTTTTATCTCTCATGGCATCTCAGTGAGCAAGAGAAGTTACCCAGTAGTGTCTATCTTTTCTCCAAGTACCAAGAAATAGGTAGTACTGGGTTACATTATACGAACAGCAGTGAGAAATCCCTCTCTTTACCCAGCTCTTTCCTGTCAACCATCTTGGCACTCCCAGTAATGGGACTGTTGTCAAGATGGATGTTAGACAATAGGGGAGAGTGCAATGAGGAAAGTGGATTCATGCCTTTCTAAGGGGCATTAGATTAAAGGAAACAAGCAGTTGATATTTAAACCTTGTTCACCAATTCAATCTTCAATACTAAGAGCGACTATACCACTCAAATAACCACTTATACACAAGGGAATCAATATCTGAAACTTGTATATATAATTATGAAAGTCAAATCCCAGTTTAGGTTGGTCATAAATCTTTTACAGGCGGACATATATAGACATTTTATTGATATGACTATGGCCACTATGGATATAAGTATGGAGGCTGCTTGTCAGGTGTTCTCTACGGAGCAGTATGTATTCAAGAAAGGATCGGGTACACAATCCAGTCTTCTGGGCAATGTTCCATAAATCAGTAGCAGAGCATAGGCCAAGTCGCAGAACAGTGTTGTTACTGCATACGGCACCTAGTATTCCCATACAGTCACCCATCTAAGTAATGACCAGGCTTGACATCACTGAACTTTGTTGATCTTAGGATGCGATTTGGTTGTACAACATTTTATTGCAGGCAAGAGAATACACGCATTAGTTGAGGTTGATTTGGGAAATATAATCATGAAAGGGATTGGCTTCCTAAAATGAAGATTTTTCCTGATGGCTTCAAAAAGCAAAAGCATCAGTTACCTGGGAAAAATAGAACCCTCTAACTAGGATAAAATATCTAAGTTGGACATTTTTTTGTTTTATGATAATTTGCATAATTGTGACGAGTATTGATTTTCTTCTTAAATCAATTATCATTAGCCGAAAAATATGTTATCTCTGGATTTCAGTCATAAACGTCCAAGAATAAAGGAGTGAAATCAATCAACCTATTTCCCCCAATATCTTGACTAGGACAACATAACACTCCAAATGTGAGCTTCAAAGGAGAATCAATAATATTTGCATAGCTTTCTCCTGCCACCAGAAGTTTCGGACGAAATAGAATCATTCTAAAGTAAGTGCATTCCTGAAAAATTTCTCCTCAAAGCAAATCTAGAGCTATTTACTACAATTAATATGAAACACAAAATCTTTAAAAACACAGCAACATTCTGTGGATCATTGGATATTTTTTTTTTCCTTTTATCTTCATTGGTGAGAAAAGCATCAGGTTTTTTTGTCTAAAGCAATGACAGGAATTTTTCTAGCCATATGAATGTGGGGTGATGTCCTTATGCAAAGTGTGAGAATAAAACAGATTGATATTTGTAGCTTGCATTAATTCTAAAGCCAGAACAAGATGGCCGTTGATGCTTGTAGGGAAAGAGAAAAAGCGGGAAAAAAGAAAAAAAAAAGAAAAGGAGTTGTAACTTTTTAATATTGAATGAGCCGAGAAAGAAAAAAAATGAAAGGAAATTTAAAGAAAAAAAAATAAATAAATAAAAAATAAGTACAGAACAGTTAAGAAAAAGCATGAGCAAAAGGAATAGAAATAAATTGGCCTGAAAGAGAAAAAGAAAGACGAAGGTGGATATATAAGGGGACTTTTAAACCTGTTATCAGTGTCCAAAGTGACAACTCATTTGTGAGATCTGAGAATTCGAAGTTTCTACTAATACAGTTCAATTTTATTACAGTAACCCAATGAAGGAAGATGTGAAGAAGAATCAGGAAATGGAATTAGCAGACAAAGTTTCAGCTGAGGCTGCTTACATTCACTTCTTGCACTGATGCCCCTGGGGAAAGTATGAATCTAATTCTCCTCTCTTCCTCCCCTTCCAACAGCTAGCTATTAGTAAAATACCATGGCAGTTGGAACCCTGTAAAGCAGTTCATTTCAGTGTGGAGCTAACAACTTGAAACCTTGCAACAGAAACTACAATGCAGCACTATGCTCCATAAAGAGTCTACAGGATAAAAGTGGAAAAAAAATTCAATTTTTTTAAAAATCCCTGATCAAATAAGGAGAAGAAGATCTTCAGAAAAAAAAAGTTGGTTTCAGTGGAATAGTGGGCAGTGACAAATCACTGATGAAACAAATACTAACATGCTTGAGAAAATAACTACTAAGATGCAGAATGTTAAAAAATTCAAATGAAAATTTATGAATCTATGGTTTAATATACATGGATTAATTTCACCCCATTATACCTATGCAAATATATATGGAATAGGTCAAACCAATTGACTGTATTTGATCCAATTTGGAAAAAAAAAAGAAAAAAAAGTCATCAGATAAGGATTAAGGGAGGTGGAGTAGTTACAGTTGTTTAAATTATTAAATATAGAAATTAAGTATATCGCTTATTTGCATTTAAACTATTTCTCTGTCACAATAGATTAGCTATAATTCCCCCAAAATGATAAAACTATCAACTTCAAAACCTGAGCTTGTGGACCTTTTTAATTAGCCATTAATCCATGTCAAACAATATTCAACAGTTAAGTAAATAGAAGTGTCATGGGGAAGAACAAATTGTAGTTTTATCTTTCCAGTCTATATGCGAAGAGGAGAAGAGCACAAAAATTAAATTGAATTCACACACCCAAGTACATGAAGCTTTTCACTACATAACTCCAGTATGAAAAAGAAAATATCAGACCACAAAATCAAGCAGAGCTCTAGCTAAGGACAGCAATGACCAGACAGGATGACAAGACAAAACAATTCTTCTAGCTCTCATGAGCAGGTTTGCCATTCCCTTTAGAAAAAAAAAAAAAGCAAGATCTCATGCTAAAATAAACCTAGATTTTACTCAAAACCCACATATAACTGGATAAGAAATTGGAAAAAGAAAAAAAAAAGTTCATATTAATTCTTCACTCATCTTCGTTATGAGATGCAAGTTAAAATACTTCAAAATCGGCACATGATCAACACAAATGTTTCAAAAATAAAGCTTGATAAGTTTACGCATGACTAACAAAGTAACAAAATGATGACCAAGATCATACAAGGGCAACTTAAACTAACTTGCACGGCTGCCAAGGTTGGAATGTTTGTGCAAATGTGACATTACTCTCTGCCAGATGAATTTGACAGAGAAACTTGAGATTCAAGTAAAAAAATTCAAGAAACTTGGATTTCATTAAATTTCAAAGTAAAAAAAAACCCAGACAAGTATTGAGAGAACCCAGGTCTGGTTTTAAAAATCCAGCACTGGCAACCTTACTCATGAGTAATTCATTGAAATAAATGTAAGGTTAGTCACTCAATGGAAACCATCATATGACCAACATCTTTTAGCAGCAGTGGTGATCAATGAAATAGTTACTTCTTTTGCCTTTTGTTGGACAGTGATCACTGAAAATGTCTGGATTTTCAAAAAAACAAGTATGAATGCTGCCAGGCACAAACCAGTATAACTTAAATGGCAAATTGAAATGGGGGGGTGTGGGGACAAAAAAAAAAACAAACTTTTTCCCCTTGATATAGTAAGGAGTAAATGTTAGAATTTTCAGCCCTCTAGTCCTATCGGTGAGGCCTATACACGTAATACATACACATTCATAGCCAGTCAGACCAACATAAAAACTGAAGAAACTTACGTCGACAGTTTTGGTTGAGGGTTTCTGATAGTCAAGAAAAGAATCAAATGGTGTCAAAACCAACTGATAGCTGCCACTTATGCAAATGAACATTGTTATTGGAAGTGCACTTTTTTCCTTCATTCATTTGAAGAAAAAATCTATCTAACTGTTCACACTGCCAACAATGTCATTAACAAAAACATAGAAAATCATCCTGTGAATCGTTCATAATGCCACTTAATAGCTGAGAGAATTACTGTTAATATATCAATCACAGGCAATGATGCTTATTATTGCAGAGTTTTCTTTTTGAAAATCAGATACAAATTTAAACATAGCACTTGATTAAAAATAGGAGAGGAAAGAACAAATATAATGAACAGAAATATATCTGAACAATACAAAAATATTTTGCTATCTTTACCAAAGGAATCAAATACAAAGTTTCAATATTTACTTGATCTCTTTCAGAGGAAAGAAAGGGTTTTCATTTAAATTTCAACAATTCTATTCAAGTCAAAAGAGAACAAATTTTAATTCCAAAGTTTTAACATAAAGAGGAAAAAATTCACCTACTCCAAATTCATTCAAGATTCAGGGTGGGTGAAAAGAAACTCTTTGTTGGAAATGAGTATTATTTTTTGGTTGATAATAATTGAACTAGCTTTACTATGGACCATACAATGGTAGAATTTTCCCGCTATGTTAAAATTTAAAACAGGCACCAATTTTTGTAAATGTTTCTGTATAGCCTTTGCAAGATGTCAGGCGCTATGTTGACTCTACATGTTGAATGCGCTTCTCCAGTTGATCTAAAGTTCATGATTTGGTGTGGTACACCTCCCCCATGGGAATAAGTCACAGGGCATAAGGTCAGGGTCATTCATTTCTAATAGGAAGTTAATTCTCATCCACTCTGTATATAGTGTAAGAAAATGTTTTATAGCAGGAAACATTTTGAAACAGATGATTTCTAAAAGATATGTAAACTTATGATAAAACTGTCAAAGGAGATGGGTCATCCTACAACAGATGCCACTATAGGACTCCTAAAGATTCATCGCAGCTCTTCAGTCATATTATTATGTCAGCTAATAAGGAATCAACTGGTAAATATTTTTTGCTTCATGATGACCAGACAGGAGATTTGAATTTCCATAATATTCCACATGCTTTCAACAATTGTGTTTATAAATCTAGTCAATAAGCTCAGCTGAAAAAAGCCTTTGAATACTCAAACACAGGAAGAAGAGATTATACCAATCAATTCAAGAGAGAAAACAAGACTTGGTTTCTAACCCCAAGCACAACCAAATCAAGCTAGGAACCATGATATGAATGCATGTTTGCAGATGGCTTTTTATTGAAGCATGTTATCACAAAAGGTATATCATAATGATCTAATTTCTATTTGTTTGTTTGTATATTTGCTGTATATAACACAACAAAGACTGCACATCATGGTGATATCTTTGTTAAAGTATGTTACCACTATTGAATTAAGTAGAGGAACATAACAATTTCCAGTTGAATTTACAACTTATCAAAGGTGGGAGTCTGCGTTCAGACTTATCCCATTAACTTATATCATAATGATGCAATTTCTCAAGATAACTGTAGATATATTAAATGCTAATAACACAGTACTTCCTCTCATTTACTTATTTATTTGCAAATAATTATGATGTAAATTCTATAAGTAGGAAGTGAGCAAGTAATAAAAAAAAATTCCCTGCTGTAAGTAAAAAAAAAAAAAAAAGAAAATGTTCCACTGTTTTAAATCAATGGAGAAATGATGGAGCAAGATTTTTTTATAGAAAATCTGAGACTCTTTTAAGTAGCCTGGCTCCATTTATTTCTACCTTTTAGGCACAAATCGCAGTGAAAAAAGCTAATGTCTGAATAATATGAGAGCCAAACAAAGATTCTCTCCATTTAGCAATTACTCAACGGTAGCTATTCATTAAGAGTTGGCAAAATATTTAATAGTGTACACTTGCTCCCTGGGCAGAGTAAGACAAGTGTGTAATCTATTAGCTTTAGATATAAATAGATACCTATTTAGATGGCTTAAGAAGAGTTAATATACTGAGAGGAAGAAAAGTATTTGGATTGCATGAAAACTGATCATATGGAAGAGAATAAATTGTTAATAATGGAACCAAAATTCATTTATTAGGAAAACCAGAAAAGATGAATTGTTTCCAAGGGTATTTGGAGGATTACTGCTCTCTGCAACTCATCCAAGCCCCATAACTCTCTGAGCTCCCTTAGACAACCTCTTAGTCATAATACCAATGTCCACCTTATATGCAAGCATATACATTAAGTGTTCTACAAATGGTAGAGAATGGCTGTTCAAAACCAGATTCAGGAAGAAAAATTTATCAAAGTCCAGATATAAGCAAACAAAACTAACTTCTTCAATATTCTTGATTAAAAATTGCAATGGGATATGTTATGATTGATAAAGCTGGAGCTAGGACTTATTCTCACTTACACTCAATAAATGACAAAAATGCAATAGGCACCATTACAAGGGATTTAAATCAGAAGAGAGAGAGGAAGATCTAAATTTCTTCCCAACAGCACAATGTTCAGTTGAATTTGATAAATTGTCCATATTACTGTTCAAAGACCAATCAGTCGCCTCACCCCCCAAAATTTTATTCAGCAAATAGGCAGTTGATATCTGTAATCGCTCAGTTAATACAGCCTTATGTATTTTAGAAATAGCTTCGTATCCAAAGAAGGCAGAAATAATCTATTTTGCCACTCACAATATAGATGAAAGAAAGGAAAACATTGTGCCAGCAATAGTCAGGCAGGTGACATACTGGACTTAGAAACATTGATAGCAAGTTGGTTTCTTTGCAGGCACTGGATGACCGTGACATTGTGCAAAAGTCTCCATCATCATCATCAGTCTTTCAACATCCGTCATTGGACATAGACCTTTCCCAGGATTCACCACAATTCTCTATCATGGGTGTTGCAGAGCCAGTATTTCCTGAATCTGTCTAGTTCATCTCTCCATCTTGTGTTCTGTCGGCCTCGGTTTCTTATGTGATCTCTGGGGATCCATGTTGTGATACGTGATGTCCATCCTATGGTCCAATAAATTTTCTCTCTTTTCTTTCCGAAAACTCCTTGTGGAGCATAAGGCTTCCACCACATCACACCAGCAGACAATTGCTGACATGATGCTGATCTGGTTTTAGTAACAAATAGATTTTTGCCAAGTGGATTTATTTTTTGCCAATATTTCTCACTGTATTTCCAGAACCTGGATATTTCACAATACACTAATTCTAAACAACCAATGACTGTAACCGCTTCTTTGGATTTATTTCGCTTGCTACTGAAAGGGTCACATAATTTGGTTTCATAAAGAGGATGGCAGACTACAAGACATTCCAAAATGGTTAAGTCTTCAGCAGATACAAGATTATTTAGAGCACTTGGAATTTGCAAAAAATATCAAATTCATAAGAGCAAGGGAGAGGGAGAGAAAGAGAGAGAATCTAATTGCTGATGGACAGATTCATGGAGAAATAGACACTTTTCCAGAGAAGTTCATAAAAATCCAGCACGTTCTGACACAAGTTGACAAGATTTATCTCTTGGACCACACGGGCATAATGCAAACTTACATAGAGTGATATCTGTATCCTGCAGGAATGAATCACCATAGCCAGAGTGTGTGCCAGAACAAATTATTCAAGAAATAAAAGATTTGGGCCTTGTGGGTCTGAAAAGACCAAAGAGACCCCAAAAAGCAATAGTTTGATAAAACAAAACGGCTCTTCTTAGATGGTGCCAAGTAGTGTACTCATGCAGATTTTCAAGGTTTAGCCCGAGAAATGTGACCAGGAGCACCCAGAAACACACACAAAAGTAAAGAGAGGGGAATCAGTAGCTCACTTGACTGGTTGGTTGGGCAGGCCATTTGTGGGGCTACAGTGATTCAATTTTGTGACTGTTACTCAACAGTGGATGAGTCAGCTATCATTTTTTGATGCAAACCTAACTAAATTTTAGTCAACCCACTGCAGTTGTCAATTATGTATATGCATTTTGTTGATGCAGATTTTGCAAATATACAAAACACAATGTGTACATACATATGTGGCTCAATGATGTCAGATATCGCTAAGCAATTAATGACATGATTCATGCTTGCAACAATAGTTAAAGAGTGCATACGGCAATATTTTTTTTGTGGGTAACACTTTTGAAAAGAGCACACAGATTCTAGACAGTGGTGCTGAGCCATACAAAAATAATCTGGCAATTCTTGATAGGAAGTATATTAGTTTTTGAATTATTAATCATTTGCTAATGTTATCATTATAAAGAAACTGAGAGGATGAGGAACCCAAAAAGCAAACATTAATCCAACTTCCAGAGGGTCATTTACATGATTAGTAGAGGGCTGCAGAATTTAAAAAGAGTACTTATTCTATGAGTAAGCAATTGAAATAATGCGAGTTCTAAATTTAAAAAACAAAAATGACATTCAAGTGTTTATATTCTGCATGGAAAAAAAGGGCAAGTAAGATGAATTTACATGTACTTTTTACCAAATATTTCTTTTGGTTAAATTCTGATCACCAATTCAGGCTGTATTAGTCTTTTCTATCCTTTTTACTGCGGGTAAATAATAGAAAAGATTTAGAGAATTAAAATAGATTGTACTGATCTTGAAGATTCGCCATTTTACATGCACAACTGCCTGTATATACACATAAGGAAGTGATTTTTAGCATTATAAGGATCATTAGAGAAATCCAAGGAAGTTGTTATCAGTGATAACCAATGTTTCTTGATCTTGCTTCCTTATATATCTGTATAACAAAGGTTTATAGACATCTATATTTTTTACCAAAATGGAAAACTGAATACAACACAGAAGTAAAGTAAATACAGAATCATTCAAGATAATTAGGGTTCATTCTTTTAAAAACATCATTAATCTATTTCTTGGAGAATTTTTGTTTTTTCTTGTTAAGAATTAGAATGGAGCAGTTAAGTTTAAAAACCATAAACAGCTGCACAATCAATTAAAATAGGGACAGCATTGATTCCTATTGTTTTGGTAATTTGGGCTATTTCATCATTGGAATTAAGTTAACAGACCCCCTCCACTTTCAATGAAAGTAAAGAAAAAAAAAAAAAAGAAAGAAAGAAAGACCCCAAGAAAAAGAAAGTGAGACGATGAAAGGGGATATCTTATTTTGGAATAAATATATCTAACAAATGTTTTCTTTGAGGAAAAAAATTCCTCACATTGCTTGAAAGATGAACAAATAGTTCAATTTTTTATGTTTCTAACAGCAGTTTCCATGAATATTTAGAGAAGTCTGAAAAAATAGAATTAAAAAAAATTAAAAGTATTTTTTTACCAACTCAAATATTTTGAGTTGAAAAGAAGAATGAGGGACCAAGTTGATCCACAATGGAAGCTTTGTCAAAGGCTTCTTTCTTGAAAACAGAGTGACTAGACTTGACATACATGAAAAAGGGATTAACACACTTTCCAATTTTAAGGAACACTGCTTTACATATCATTTTTCTCTGAAATACTTGGATAAAATAAAACAAAATCTGATTGTATTTTTGTTTCAATCAAATTTTCACTCTGGGGAAAACCTTTTTTTTCCAACTCTACTCATTATGTACGATTTTCTAAGTGATGGCTATTTTAATCAATTACTGACTCTGCAATGCGAAATCTATTTCTATTCCTTTTTCAAAGATACAAATATAGTATCTGCCACTATCAATTAAAAATGTAAAGAACATTTATTTCATTTAAATAGTAAATCCTCAAATATAAAACAAATAGCTTTCTAGTAGAAAAAAAAATGTATTGTGAAATCTATATTAAAAATTTCTAGAAAGATAATCCAGTATATTAAAAACCCAATGAAATTTTTTCATAAGTATTATTGGTTGACTTTGCAACCCTATTTTACAATGATAGCATCATTTTTTTTTTTAAATTTCCATCCAGTACTTCACACATCCCAAAACTGAAGAATAGCAAATAGTTTAACCAGACGACCTCTCTCTCTCATCATAAGCATCATGTCCCACTCTAATATGTTGACTGTCTCACTTCAAATGAGGTTTACTAACTTAAATAGTGGTAGTAGTAGTAGCAGCAGCAACACATCACAAGTCAGTCTGGACATTTATTGATTTGAAGGGTTTTCTAATCATTGCATTAATGGATATTGGATATAAAGCCCTATCTACCATCCATTCTAAAATTGCAAATGACACACTCAACTGCAAATCCTAGTAGTAGTTTCAATATTACTATTAGCAGCAGAAGAACTTTTACCTGAACAATTACTTAAATAATGAATTTGTGCATGCATGAAAATATTATACACACACATACCTATATATATATATATATATATACACACACAAGTTAAAATATTGATAGTACATTTGCTATAACAGTGAAGAGGAAGACAGGCATATTATGTATAGTCAAAGGCAATATCATATAGTATCATCAACAGGTCCATGAAACCAGTACCTGAGGTTCAGCAAAGCCTAAAATGGTATATAAATAATATATCTAAAATAAAATATTTATTAAATACAGAAACAACAAAAACAGACTGAGCTCATTTCACAAATTGAGTTTTATAACCCAAACACACAATCTGTCTCTTCATCCAAACTCTTTCGTGTAGGTGGTGTTGTCTTTAAAGACAGGTGTTGAAAATACGTCTAAAAATAGCAAACAAAACAGAATTGAATTCTTTTTTCGGGAGTTGAATTTTTTAAACGTCAAAACAGAGATAATGCTAGTAGATAATCTACAGCCTACATACATAACACAAGACAGTATTATATTACGGATCAAAATAATGTGATATTGGATCGCTGTGCGTTCATTTCATTTATTCATTTTTTCTCAATTAAATTTTACTAGTTTTTACCTTCACATTAATTTTAGTTGTCTTTGTACAAAAGGTAGAAACAAGTCAAATTTAATAAGAATAATGAGTTAGAATATTCCATCCAATAGTAATAATAATTGCAGTGCGTGTTCTAATGTATGTCAGCTAAACAAGTCTTCATACGGCTATTATTTGAACAGATGCCACCGAGCAGTATCTCATGAGATTAGTTGCTTTTTTAAAGCCCATCAAAGTAAAGATAGAAATTTCAAATTGGCACGTGCATGATGAGGTCGTTATAATGCCACAACCAAATTGGTGAAAGTAAAAGATAAGTCAGAAGACACCAAGTGTGGCTGACAGACGTTCTAGAGAATACCTTTAGGCTCTCTAAATAATTCTATAGGAATAAAAGTGTCATCAAGTGTATTGGATGACACTATTATCCCTACAAGTACAAGACGTCGTTGGTAGAAGATACAAGGGAAATAGATCCAGCTATCTAAGGGAGCTTCATTTTGCGACAAGCTGATATAAACGATAAGGAAATAATCTGCTTGGTTGTGGCCATGGACTTGGCTCAAGTGAAAAAAAAGTTTTTAACGAAGATCTTAGAAAGAAACTGAAAAGGAGCTAATAAATGAAAATTTTTTAAATAGCCACTTCAAAATATGACGAAAATTGATAAAATAATAATCAACACTTTTTAAGACAATGAATTAGATAGTACACTAGTGACGACTACAGCTCAACTACTATACTACAAATAGTAGTCGATGCTACCTGTAGCAGCTTGTAAGGACTTGAGCAGGGTTTCAAATCCTACTGAGGTCACTTGTTATACAATGCACACAAAGTTATTGGATAATGTTTATTTTGATGTAAATTTTTGATTTCACTAATACTTGTCAATAGCAGGCCACAAGTAGATTTAAGAGACAAAAAAGAAATGGTTAAATAAATACGTAAGCCAAATATAGTCACATACGACAACTTTAAAGGGAAAATGTCTTGATTGTTAGCGTGATGTTTGATTTGAATACAATAACACAAATAATTTTGCTACAATGAAGAGTAATTAATCTGTTTATTTCAAGAGGATAGTTAACAAAACTCAACATTTTATTTGCACAAAGGGGAAATGACTGGTTATTCAGTTGTTCTAATTAGAGGCGAGAAGTTGTATTTTTTTTACCATATAACTGCTTCTAAAAAGTCTTAATCTAACGGGGATGCGAGATTTCTATGAAATGAACTTGACTCGGGAACTGGTGAGAAGGAAAATTAAACAGAAAGCGCAAATAACTGATACTGCGAAATTCCATTAGTTTGAATTAAAGTTTTATCTCTCTTTATTTTTTTAAATTTTTAGTCTGATCGAAATGAGCTTAACCTCCGATGCAGTGATGACAACTTAATTTATGCATGTCATAATTTATGATCAAATGCATTTATTTTGTCATTTGCATAAAACAGCTTAAACGATAATGAATGACCTACACATAAAATGAATAGTTCCTATTTTCCATTCCACTGATTTAAAACTTGCATAAATTAGGGTATTATTTTTAAATCCACCATTACAAGCAATAAGAACAAGAAAAAAACCAACAAGATATGCACTACTGTTTAAGTGTTCAATGAACACAGTTTACTACACATGCATGACAGTTTAAGAGAGAGAAAAAAACTACAACTATGCAAACATAACATGCATGGTTATTGTCGGCAAAAGTGTCCAATTACTTGAGGAAGTGAAACTGAGGGGCGGAATGCAGTTAAAACGTAAACATTAACTTCATTTAACAAAATCCAACTAAATCTTACATATGACAACGTGACTTTGAAAGCAGAAGATATAGTTCAATCAATATTTTTGATTACTTATCTTTAAAAATCATCTAAATCTAATTAAACGAAAGATCAATGACCCATTTCTAAACGTTCAAAATATTTACTAATGACAGGAGAAATATAAAAGAAGAAAAAGAAGTCATTTTCTATTTGATTTAATCTGCAAATAATTCCAATCCAATTATCGATTTTTTTCTAAAATCTGAACGCAAAAGAGAAAAATCTGATTTGTAAATAATAAATGGCATAATCTGTTAATGATTAATTTATGTCCGAAAAAGAAACCTTAAACTTTAGCAGACCAAAGTGACCAAAATGGTCAAGCAGGACAGGCAAGTTGTGTGGGCGAACATTATGACTTACTACAACACATCGATTTTGCGTGGGCAGAAAGTTAGATCGATGGTTGGAGGTGTGTAATATTTTGATCAGTAATTATCTCTCTCCTTTGAATTTGATTTGAAATAATTGCAAACAGATTTGTTCATTGGCAACTGAAAAATAAGAATGAATTTGCTAATTGTATGTTCAAATGGTGGGTTAATAATTGATTCACGCCCGAGTCCTGATAATCGGGACGGAGAATAGGCTGTTGAGGGCAAAACATGAGGAGAGACTTTTTTGTCAATGACTACTACTGGAGACTGAAAACCACCTCTACACAATCTCGAACTTATGGTAATGAGTATTTGCCAATAGATATAATATACTTCATTAACAAAATCTTATTAATAAACGTTTACTTTTCAGTGTATTAGAAAAAACAGAGTTTCAATACATTTCTGTTTCTATTATCTCCATTGATCTGACACTGTCAGTTTCAGAGAGATTTATGAATTAGAAAAATAGAGCAGTTTAACACGAACACCCATTTCTCATATTTCAAGTTTGATTCTAGAAAGCACACTCTACAAACATAGAAACGCTTTCTTTAAAATTCAAACTTCAAATGGACGATTAAGTGTTGACTTCATAGGATTTGAAATAAAAAGTTGTGGTTGGAAAAAAAGGAAAAAGGAAATAATGAGCAAGTTTTCTCTCTACGATTTGTTGCAAAAATACTGCTTCCATTAAATAATTCATAAAGACTTTAAATTTAAGAAGAAACAAAACTGCTTAGTTTTCACAAAACTGCGTTGATATATACACTTTACAGATATCAATTTTGCAAGCCTCAATCCCCCCAAAATGACATTAACTTCCCATTGCTATATATGTTTTCTTTATTCTTCTTACATTATACTTAATTCAATAATAGGTAGTTTTTATCTACTTCCTCTTGTCTTACTGGCCTATATCAGTCAGTTGTATTTTGGGGGCCCAATACATGTTATTTATTCAGTTTCATGTCAGTGACTACGCATCTTTTAAAATACTTACGACAGCATTTTTAGAGGTCATGGAAAATGAAATTAATTAGAGCAGAAAGAAATTTTGTTAAAAATGCAACGAAAAAGAGGGATCGCTATCATAAACTTACTTATATAATGACAATCATTATTGCATAATCTATTAAATGGTAATTCTCTTTGGAGTCAAGTGACCATCACGAAGTCTCCAAGAAATAAACTGTCCAATATGACCAACTGATTACAGAAATCAAATCGTAATCCAATGTGTGTTTTTTTTTATTATCATATAAAGAGAAAATTCTAGTTAAAAGGTTATTTTTCAATCGTTCTCTAAAGGAAGCAAATGGAGAGAAGTTACTCGGAAAATGATTTTATCGATTATAGATTGGGAAAAATATCAAAGTAAAACTAACAAGGTAAACAAATTTATTTTTATATTTTAGTAGACGAAGTAGGTAAGTATAAGCATACTAATGAACAGAAATCGTTAATAATGATAAACTAACAAGGTGTTATGTTTTTCTTGTGACGTTCGGACGGAGTGACATTTTCACCCCCCACCTTTTTTTTTCCTCTTTGATGGAAATGGTCTTTTTTTCTAGAGGTGAGCAACGACACGGACACATTACGCAACAGTACACATAGCAAGAATTATAAAGATAGAAATAGTAATTTTTAAAGGGATTATTATTTTTGCACATACTTCCCCATTCTTTTGCTGCACTGACTGCTTTAGTGGACACATCTTCAATGGCTTGCTTGGCCGCTTCAATTTTCTCGTCTACCGCATCGGGACCCTCGGCATCTTCGTCATCACTACTGGTCAGCGGCCTCTCGTCTCCGGGTTCATCCGAAGGAGGCCTAAGCTTCTTCTTCTTCTTGGTTTTAGGCAAAGGTGGAATGGTTGGGATGGCTGCATCGGACCCACTCAATTCTTGCTCCGAGGCCGATTCAGTCGGAGGGGAATCTTCCCCACCTGACGCAGGAGGTGTTGGAATTGTAGTGGCCGATGATGTTGGTGCTGCTGTGGCACCATCAGCGGCACTTTCCTCACTCTTAGGAGGACCATCTTTTCCTTCAGGGGTTGTTTTAGGAGCCTCTGTTGGTTCCCCTGCTTCAGGTTGGGCCCCCTGGCCGCTGTTGGTCTGTTGTTCGTCGTCTCCCTTTTTCTGGATGGCTCCCCACCAGCTGGAGACGGCATTGAACATGTTGGCTGTATTTTTCAGCCGGTTGCCTACCGAAAACGACTCCACTTTGGCTGTTTAGATGTAAACCGAACTAGATAAAAGTCTTTTGAGGTGTGTATCCCCTTAAATTGGTGCGATGGTGACGCACGGTCAGTAGACCAATTTGTAAACAACAATTCGCTCTGCCATTCACACTGACGTCATGGTAAAAGCAGACCCGCACTTAATAAGATCCACCGTTCAAGTAGTGGGATGAGGTAATAATAATAATGAGGAATAATAAAATCTCGACAGCTCCGCAGTAAATCACTCTAAGTACCGGAGAAGAGGGAGAGTAGTTGCAGTTGCCGTGGCTCATCCGGCAATAATGTTGGCATTTTAATTAAATATCGAGCCTATCTACGCAAAGATCTAAATCTTGGGGGATTTTTTTCGCCACATATTTAATGATACAGCAGTTATTTTTATTTAAAAAAATATAAGCAATAAAAAATAATAATTTGAAAATGATTGTCGAAAGAATTGGAGGAGGGGTTTATATAATAATAGTAATGACATCAATAAGTGCAGCAGCAGCTGTGATTTTGTCATATGTCGATGTTCAAAGTTCAATTGTAATTATTCCTTCTTGAAGGTTGTAAATGGAAATTTAGGATAAATTGCATATAATCTTCGTTGCAGTGCAAGGAAAGTAGCATATCTACAATTCTAGGCAATTTACTTTACTTGGTGATCATGTGTCTATATTTCATTATTACTATTTAAATATTTAAAATAAATCATTATATACTTTGCTTAATAAAACAATAATGTCTATATCATCAATAATGATAGCTTAAACTGAGTTCAATACGTTATTTATTTGCATTTTCTCAAATCATGAAACATTGGGAAAAAAATACAGGTTTTCTTTTTTTTTTTACTAATTCTCCCGAACTTGGAAAACTCAAAAAGTTATTAAATATTAATAATTGTAAATTGCATACTGGTAAGGTTAAAGAAATCATACGAAATAACATTGTTTTTATTCATTCCACTACACTTGGGGATGAAAATTGTTGCATACTCGTAGTTCATGGAAAAGGAGACTAGGAATTAGTAGCAGACAGCTTGGGGAGGAAAAGGAAAGAAAGCAACGAATTTTCGGAGTCAGCCAGGGGCGTAGCTGTGGGATGAGATCGGGGTGCGGTTTTAAATCACACCCAGTGAAGGGGGCCTAAAAGCTTTACGAATTGTAGATTCATTTACCAACAGCATTTTTACAAACAAATATCACTGTTTAAGGGAACCCTTAAAAGATCCGAGCCCCCCCCCCCCGGGACTTTCAAATCTCTTTAACAACGCCATTGCCTTTAATAATTTTCGTTTTATACCCCAGGTTTTTGTACGGACCCCCTTAATACCTTTGAGGACCTTCAGGGATCCGCAGCCCCCAGGTTGCGACCCAATGTGTAAAATGTTGGAGAGGGGGGGGGGCTTTCAATGAGCTATGCCCCTGGCCCCCCAAATCTCCAGCCGTGCTCTTGGAGCTGGTTTAATTGTATTCTAGGTGTAAACATTTCCAGGGCCTCTTCAGTCTTCTTATTGATTATTGGATAAATCTTTTACCTCTGATGGAAAGAAGCAATTTATGTGCTAGCAGCGCTGACTGCGCACCCCCACGCTTTTACGTATACACGAGAGTAATATTTATTAACCTATCAATGTGCAAAACGAAAAAAAAGGCATTCATTTGAAATTACTTATTCAGTGGGTTATGAAATTGACTGAAACCTTTCCAAGACAAAGCATTACTTAGTAGTCTATCTATCTATCTATCTATCTATCTATCTATCTACATACATACATACATACATACATACATACATACATACATACATACATACATACATACATACATACATACATACATACATACATACATACACACATGCATGCATACAAACACATTCATACATACATTCATATCTACGTACATATACTGTAAGCTTTGGCATATATCACATGATGACTGGATTTATTATGGTATCTTTTAAATTTTTATCATAAATTATGGAAGTGTCTTGACAAGGCTCTGAAAAATTGTTTTACATTTGTAAATGATGATAATAACAGTAATGTCTTAATGTTAACATTATTATTGCATAACTGTCTTGTTCAACAATTATGTAATAACTGTTTTAAAGAGGAGATTTAGAGAGAGGGAGATAAAATAAAAAAAGACAGAGAGAGGGTCAGAGAGGATGAAAGAATCACTGGCATATAGTAACTAGAACAAAGATGCTTTATGAAATGTGTGACAAGTTTTATGAGGGGAGGTGACAAGCATATTTTTTAGTTTACCTGTTGGAGTTGGTAGATATAATAATTTAATTTGTTAGAAACCAGGAGAGAAAAAAAGTTTAAAAAATTAGAAATCATTTCACCAAAATTATTATTCTAGTGAAGTGAAAATTGGAGAAGAGTTGTATGCAATATCTATCTATCAATCTATCTATCTATCTATCTATCTATCTATCTATCTATCTATCTATCTATCTATCTATCTATCTATCTATCTATCTATCTATCTATTAATATACAGGAGTTAACGATTTTAACCAGGAAACATATCAATTTTACTTAGCCAGTTGCATTGCAGCCCGATTCTCGGACGTCACCATTGCACTTAAAGGGAAAGTTCTGGGCATTTCATGATGTCTTCAGTTCGACCTAGGTGCCTCGGGCATTTTTTTTTTTTTTTTTTCGAAACCCACATTAAATTCCTGAGTTTTACGTTGATCACGTGAATACACCATATCTATTTCCGTCAATTTCTTTAGAGATACACGACAGTCTTATGATTGGTTTCTTTCTGTTTGCTTAGCTTTGTTTTATTTATTTATTCAATTTGTACAATGCACTTTTATTGCATGTGATGTGCATTACGTGACAGTGTTTCTGTTCCACTCTTATAATTCTACTTTGTATGTACGGATATGCGTGTGTATAACTGTGTGTATGAACATACTAACGCATTAGTGGTGCTATTGTGAATTTACTGCTTTATTTATTTACTATGGATGCACAATCGCGTTTTTATATATGTGGATTCTCCCTTCGGCTCGAGCAAGACACGCACACATCTGACCACTTTCGATTCGTCTGCTTCTTCTCCACAACTCTCTGTCCGATCTTTTCTCTCTCTCTCTCTCTCTCTCTCTCTCTCTCTCTGTGTCTCTCTGTCTCCCCCCCCCCTCCCCAACAAACCTTCATCCACGCATTCATCCGTTCTTTGCATGCTTCCAACTAATAAAATTAGCACCGACTTTCTTTTTTTTTTTTTAAATAGTGCTACACATCAGAGAATCGGGACAGGAGAGAATGATACTTCTTTCTCTATTTCTTTCTTTTCCCTTTTTTTCCCCCACCCCCTTTTCTTTTGGTCCTTGTTTTCTTTCTTTTATTTCTTTCTGTCATCATCTCGGAGACTTTGTGGCTAAGAACCGGATGAGAGAGAGAGAAAGAGAGAGAGAGAGAGAGAGAGAGAGAGAGAGAGAGAGAGAGAGAGAGAGAGAGAGAGAGAGCACGTGTGTGTGTGTGTATATTGTGTGGGCGTTGCAACAAAGAAGGGAGAAAAGGTAGGCGTAAAATGAGCCCACATCGTGATAGTGGCAGACCAGCAACAGAACCCTCACATTTATTACAACTAGCGTCGGCTTCCATCTACATCTTCCTTCATCTCGTATTGCACCACATTTTTGTTATGTACACGAAGCTGAATTTAATGATCGTAATTTCATCTTTTTTTTTTTTTGTGTGTGTCACATGTTTCTTATTTAAAATAAATAAATAGATAAATAAATAAATGAAAGATTCAATGCAATATAAAAAAAAAAATATTGCAAATGAATTCTTATAAAAAACAATTTTCAACTTTCAATTTAAAATAATGCTACTTGTCCACGGAAGGAAATTAATGCTCTGGAATAGATCACGTGACTTGTTTAATGCAAATGGACTCCTTGATCAGATGATGTCTTCCTGGTCCTCGATGGACGATTTTCGTCCATGTCCTGGTCTTTTAATTTTTTCATATCTGTTTTTGAATGACCTGATAGGATTTATACTGCTGTCAAGAGTTATGATGAAGTAATTTAGGAATAATTTTTTTGCAATTTCTGATCAATTTTAGTCTCAAATTAAATTGCAGCAAAGTTGCTGATTGAAGTGTATTTCTTTTCTCTTTTTTTTTCCTTTTTTATGGAATCCTTTTAGGATTTTGGTAAGACAAGATAGTTCTGAATTTGTTTTACTGCACACACCATGAAGGCTAATATGGGAAGCTTCTCCTTAACCTTAAAGTACTTTTAATTCCCAATGTACTCTAAAGCAAATATTTTGTCAATCAGAGCATATCTGTGTTTACTAAATAGTTCCATTCAATCACTTTCTTCTTTTTTGAAGCCAATAAGAACACATTTTTAGGCTAGCTCAAAGCAGGGATCAGTAACTCCTTTTTGTACTGGCCCACTTTTGATTTTTTTCTAGTTTTGCTCTTAGCCTACTTGTTTATTATATCATATATTACGTATAAAATTTGCCCTTGAGGCCTATAAATTCCAAATATAGCTCTGCAAGTAAAAAGTAATACAAGAACCTGCATGAGGTGTTTATATTTATTGATTTATACTGTGAATAAATACTGAAAATTTCATTGAAATTCACCGATTAGTTAATTTCGTAGAATTTTGAAATTTAAATGTATTGAGACCAGTTGCAATTGGTCAAAAGTCCATGGACATGCCTATTGTGAACAAATTTTACAATGCATTGCTTGTCTAAGCAAAAATTGAACAAGTCATGACATAGAAGACCATGTAAAGTCCATCAACAGCTCAATGGTTCACTAATACATAACATTGCAAAATCATTTTAGGAAAGATCCAAGGCCCTCAAAGAACACCACAATGGTGCACTTGTAGGCCATGGCCCATCTGTTGCTTGAAGTTAACTTCTCTGAGTGAGTAGGCTAGTCTGTTGCAGTTACCTCAATTTTCTTGATACTTTAGTCATTATAGTTTCAGTTTCAAGATGTTTTTCCGAAAAGAAGTTGTTACTTCCACATGCAACCTCCAACCAGCCTCAAGCCTCACTCCCAGTAGTTCCTCAAACCACCATCAATGAAGAGGCATCGGAGTGCATTGAAAACTTTACATATCTTGGAAACCTCATGAGCATTGACCAAAAAGACATTATAGGCCATTTCAACAAAGTCAGAGGTGATTTTAGTTGACAATATAACACTGGAAGTCCAAATAATATAACTTTAAAACAAAGACTAGGCTTTAGAACTGCAATGTTAAGGCCATCCTTTTGTATCAATCCTGGAGAGTCAAAGAGAAAGACAAGAGAAAGGCCGACATATTCTGCAATGTTCATGTAATCTTTTTGCATGTCTAAATAAAGGGCAATTACTGCCGACCGTAGTATGCTGGAAACGGAACCACAAGCCTCCTGTTCCAAACAGAAGCGAGCAGGAGGAGCCCCCGTTTTCTGTGGCTAGGTTCAGCTTCTTTAGCCATAAACCATTGGCCTGATTACACACTTCTTTTTATCATCTCCTCCAGTTGATAATACGGTTTGAAACCAAATGTATTTCTAACCAGTAATAACAATAGGATGTTGCTTGTCTGACTCTGCCACTGGACAAGAATCTATTGTCTATTTTTTTTTGCATGCCCCAACTCTTGAATTAAACTTGAGAGCAACCGGGTTGATAAAAGTGTTGGTTAAGTGTTTGTAGTAACCTACCAGTACTGAGTTCAGTCCCTGGAATAGGTAGTGCAAAAACAAAAGGGGTCAGAGAGCACATGCCTCTGTGAATAGTATACACTAATTGAATTGAATGAAAATTTTAAAAAATGGGAGTAAACTTGAAATGTACAAATATTGAGTTACGTCCCTTAAAATTCTAACCTAGCCTTTTGATTAAACTGTTTGTTTTTAGTCTCTTTACCGGTGGAATAATGGAAATTTCTATTAATCAAAAGCGAACCCCAGGATATTCCCCCAATCCTAGATCAATTATGGCCCACCCTTCCACAAAGTTTAATTGAAGTTCATTAAGAGCTTTTGGACATATTGACTGGACAAACAGACGAACAGACACAAGCAAATGAATATTCCTCTTCCGAACAGAGGTGAAAAGAAAATTCATATGATTTGGTTTGGAGTCTTATTTAGTAGGCTTAGCTCAGCCTGGCATAAAGCCTAAGATTTGGGACACCCATTGAGGACTGAACTCATTATTGTAGCAAAAGTCAGTGGAACTCACTTGCTAATCACTGCTTCATACCAAGATGCTGATGCACACATATATGTGTGTGTGCATCTGACTGTACATGTGGATACAAAAATATATGCACCCATATGTAATTACAAGGTCTCTCAAACACACTCCAACATATTTGTAGTGTTTTCTCTTGTATCTGCAGCAGCCGAATAGCATCTACCTTTTTGCCCTTATTTTCAGTGTAAATGGATAATTGTAAGAATATATAGGTAACCTATGTTAGTAAAGTGAAACTTGCCTTACTTCCCATCTTCCCCTTACCATCCATCTCTCTTTCCCTCCATTTTCTATAATAGATCCCCCACCCACCCACCTTATGTGCTACCCAATGCTCATTTATCTTCTGTACATTTGGGTGAATGTAGGACACACATACACACGCACACACACAGACAGAAGCAGATATATATATATATATATATATATATATATATATATATATATATATATATATATATATATATATGTATATATATATATATATATACAAATATTATTAGGAAATGGATTCATGATCCAACAAAAATGATCATAAATTGCGTTGTGTAATATTGAAACAGTATCTGAAATGATCTCCTGTTATTACATAGTGAATGTGTCATTATCCACACAGAAAGAAACAAATTGAAAGGATATAGACCATGAACAAACAAAATGAGAATTTGGAGCTGAAGTAATTATTTGGGTCTTTGTGTTAACGGCGATGTTCAGCTCAATGGTAAAAGCAACACTACTTTGAAGCGACTACCCTATCGATTACATGCAGCAGTCCTATTTTCTTTAATTGTTTATTCTATTTACGTTGTCTAGGCCAGTGATACATTGACCATGTAAAAATGGAAGATCATTTCAAATAATGTTTCCAAGTAATATGCAATTTATAGTTGCATATATACATGTGATAATTATAAAAACAATTTATTAGGAACTAACTGCTATGCACAGATTTCACTCAGTAGCCAACAAATAGCCTTAGATAGTCTTATTAAATTAAGAAATGAGTGGAAATAGCCTTAGACTGACTGAGTGAACAATGCTCTCATGGCAAGACAGAAGTTTTAAATTCATTTATGTTACTCATTTCATTATTTGATGATCTTTCATACAATTATGTTCCAAGGTGGTTGTGGGTTCAATTCCATATATGACCAGCATTTCTTTATTTATTTGCAAGATCTAGAACCATTCATTCACTACCTAGTAAAATTAGTACCAAGCAATTAGTTTCTAATAAAATGTCTTTGTCATTATTACATTCTATCGGATATAAATTTTCCATTTACTGATATTTCATGTGTATATATATATGTATATACATATATATATGTATATATACATATATATATATGTGTATATATATATATGTATATACATATATATACTTATATACATGTGTGTTTGTTGAGTGGATGTGAGGTGATCTGTCAGAATGTTTATGAAAGTGACAATTTGAAGGCACAGAGAAAATTTTCTTTGACAAAAGCCGGTTTTATATCTTGAAAACTTTTATCATCACATGGGCGTGTTTTAATACATTTCCTCTGTCGGCAGTCATCTTTTTCAGAGAAACTAGCAGCGGTGCAGAGAAAATTGTACCCTGTTTTCATGTTTGAGATTGAGGAAAGAAATGAGGATATTTCTATGTTGTGGGTTGTTTAGTGGGTGTGGGAGGGGTGTTGTTTGTATGTGTAGATGAGAGTCAAGTTTGGTCTGAAATAAGAAGGATCAGTGAGATGAGGGGTCAGAGAGTGTTTAGATTAGAAAGGGCTGTGAAAGGAAGGGTCAGGATGAAAATGGTCAGTTCTTGGGAAAAGTTTGTTTGGCTGTTGGCTTTTTCAAAATGGAGGTTCATTCAGCAAAATGCTTAAATTTCAAAACTATTAGAGATACAGACTTAATATTTGGGATTTCTCCTCAATTTTGATACAGGAACAACTGTGATTCCTCCAGGGAAATCTGAGAAGCTGACTAGGGAAAAGTATCTAGAATTGGGTAATTTGATTTGATTCTGAGAAAAGCATTTTATTGTCAGGTGAAGGTCATATTCTACAAAAAAATCAAGCCAAACTAGTAAACGCTCTGGAAGAAAGAAATTCACATATGCTATTCCCAACAACAGATGGAAAGTAAGATTCCAGTTTAGCCTTATAGTCACATTGTAAATATAAAAACCCTGTAAATCCTAACAGTTTTTTTACCTCAAAACTGACAAATTTATACATACATATTTTCTAGCTGCAGTACAGGTATTGAAAAAAATAATCAGTACTGAAAGGTCATGTAGTAAATTCTAACAAAGAGATTCTAAAAGTATGGATTGCAACCTTTCAAGTGGTTTGAAAATGCCAAAACTAACCTTTTTTGAAAATGCAAAATTAATCCCAACTTGAATTGACCTGCTAAGCTCACCAGAGATCAGCTCAAGCTATCCTATCTTTACCCTGGAGTCAAATTACCCTTGTACACAAATTTGTATCCCATAGTCAGCAGCAGTCTCTATAAGATTTGAGAAGGCCAAAACTTACCTAGACCTGAATTGAATCTAAATCATCAAAGGTCATCACCACCTATCCTATGTAAATCCAGGGGTCAGGGTGCCTTTGTGCACAAATTTACCACCTATAGTATGCAGATGTCTTCATCAGATTTGAAAATCCCAAAATTGACCTTTTTAGAAAATACAGAAATTGACCTGAACATAAATTGACCTTCAAAGGTCTTCAGGGGTCATCACTACCTATTTTATGTTCATCCCAGGGTCAACTTACCTTTGAAATCAAGTTTACAACCCATAAATTATAGCTGTCTCCATTAGATTTGAAAATGCAGCAATTGACCTGACTGTGAATTGATATTTAGAAGTCACCAGAAGTCATAACCATTTATCCTATATTCATCCTGGAGTCAAGTTACACTTCTACACAAATCTTCAGTTTGTACGGGTTAACCATTTATGAATCTATGAAACGTACAGTTAGAAAAATCTATGTAGATGATTCTATCGTACTCTCTTTCTCTCGCCATTTCTTTTTTCTCTTGCTCTCCCTACTTCTCTCTCTTTTACTCTCTCTCTATCCCCATCTCTTTTCTCTTTCTTTCTCTCCCCCTCTCTTTCTCTTGCACTGTAATTATATAAATTGCAATGATATATATAAAAATAGAATCATGCATATACATATACACCAAAGTACAAATCAGTGATTCATTATCTGATATGTGATGGGTCTTTTTCATCGAGTGCTCTATTCAAAAGCATTTACTTGAAGTAGTGCTTTAAATATGGTGAAATAATAGATTTGCTACACAAACACATTCATACTAGACATAATTCCCAATAACATCTGAAATAGGAATCCGAACGAATCAAATCATTTATTTGAAGAAGCTCAAGCAGGGCAGAAACATATACATGTTTGTGTAGTAAATTCATTATTTTTCCAACTGTACATATATATACATATACATTTTTGTGTGTATAAAATACTTTTCGATGTGCACACAGTCACTACACACTGATCCGTATTTACTCGCTTCCCCACATGAGCAAGATGTGGCACAAGGTCATTTCTAATGTGGGGTTCCAGTTACAGGAAAGCAGCAAAAATTGCTCCAGTCCCCATAACTAGTGTTGTGAAGATGTCAGGGCAAGCCCGACCCATCCCTTTTAGTGTGATGGGACGGTGATGCTTCGGGGTGTACTGCTCCCCTGAGACTTGGCCGAGATATTTTTTGAGGCCATAGGACAAATCTTTGGCCTTTTCTGCTTTGCAAAATCGAGCCTGAGTGAGCCATCATTGCATCGCCACAAAGCTATCAAAAAGTTTACTGTGCACAGATTCTACAAGGCAGAAGTGCCGGGGAGCGATACTTTGATCCAAAGCAGAGCGCAGAGATACTCTGATCCTAGCCAGAAATGTCAATCCATATGTCGATATTCCTGTTATTTATAATGGCCGTTATACTAGTATACATTGAAAGAGCGTGATGGAGTCAGTAGCATAATAGTAATTATGGAAATAGATGGATTTTCATACATACTCTTATATCTACTTAAGTATATAATTACCATAACTATAATATAAGCTTCTATACTATTAACACACTGATCTTTGTGCATGTACACATACATACATACATACATACATACACATACTTGTATTGAGCAAATTACAAAAATTCATCAATGTCTCCTACTGCAGCAGTTCCCTGGCAATAACAACATCTTTCATATGTGAATGTGTTTGGTTACATAGAAACTGCTCGCCAACTTTTGACCCTTAGCATGACCCCCCCCCAACGCTTGCAACCCTCCTGTGTGCACCCCTAACCTTCCATGTATCCACCCGATTCCAAACTATTCAGAAACAATCGATATGTTGAATCAGCATCGAATATAATCTCAACGCACACCAAGTAGATTTTTGCATGATTGTTAAAAGCAAAGATTCATTTCTGGAGTTTGATTTATATTCCATATGTAGCTTCCATAAGACAAGGCTTTGTACTTGGAAGAACGAGTCGGGCAACATATATATATATACAGAAAAGGAAAGTGCAACACCCAATTCATATACCCCCTTACACACACACACACACACACACACACACATGCACTCTCTCTCTCTCTCTCTCTCCCTCTCTCTTTCTCTCTCTCTCTCTCTCTCTCTCTCTCTCTCTCTCTCTCTCTCTCTCTTGGACTTATGATGCTTTGCCATTGTGTAATGGATAGCAAGGTTGTCTAGAAGACCATCACAGGGTAGCCAAAATAGATAATTTTTTTTTTTAAATTTTGTAAGTTGGATTCATTCCCAAATTTTTAAAATTCAAAAGAAATAATAGAATCGGTATCGCTGGACTCCCGAATTAAAAAATTTCATACAAAAAACATTGATATTGGTAACACTACACTTGTAAATCTGAAAAATGAAAATGAAAAAATATTCAAATTGACACCCCTAAGTTTGATCCTTACCAGGGGCTGCACACATGTAATCTTGTGTCAAACTAAGCTCAGCATAGTAATTATATATATATATATATATATATATATATATATATATATATATACATATACATATATGTATATATATATATATACATATACATATATGTATATATATATATATGTATATATATATATATATATATACATGGTGGGGAAATACTTGTCAAGGGCCTAGATGGGCATCAGCGGACATGCCATAGACATGGTAAATCTCCCTGAATTCTCATTCGTCGAGCCAAGCCATGATAATGATGATGATGTATATGCATATCAGTAAAGATTATGTGCACTTAATACATTATTTAATTAACATGTATTTATTAAAGATATAATTGATAATTCTATTCGACATATATTAAACAATTTATCATTTAATGTATATTTTTTGTGAGTGTGTGTAACACATTTCACTGAACTACACTCTGATCTTGGGCGGAAGTGCCAGGGAGTAACAATGATCTTGGGCAGAGCACAAGGATATTCTAGTCCTTGGCAGAAGTGCTATTCCATATGTAAAAAAATCCTGTCATTTTTTTATGGGTACTATGCTAGTTACATCATCATAATCACCACCACCACCACCACCACCATCATCATCATCATCATCATCATCATCATCATCATCATCATCATCATCAAAGAAGTAATCAGCATATATTCTTTATGATCAGCATAATCATAATTAGAGCATATATCATTAAAGTTGGAGAATACCAAAAAAAAAAACAGTAGACTTTCACTCACAAGTAAGAATTGTCTCTATATTGTACTGAACCAACAACAACTATGATAAAACTTATCGAACCTGAAGACTGAACTAACTGAAATCAAAAGCGCTTAGATGAAAGTTAAAGCTTAAATACTGACAAGCATCCAAAATTTTCTGCCAATTTCAAGGAGAAAATAAATCAAACACCCTCCAGTCATTGGCACAAACAGTGCTTTGATCAAATCATCAATTCTGTATGAAAAAAAATCTTCTTTCTTGAATGTTTTCGACTGTTTTTTCCTCTCATCCCTATTTTTAAACAGAATTACAAATGAAGAAGTTCTTAGGAGAGGTGAGCATTAAACAACTCACTGATACCATCATAGAGAGATATATGAAGCTAACTGGACACATCCAAAGCCTGCCAGAAAATCACAGTGCTCTTTTAGATTCCAGCAGGTGAGAAGAAAAAGACAGGCAAGCAAAGAAAAACTCAGTCCTCAACAGTCAATGAAGACATTCAGAGAGTTGGACTAAGCAGGGAGAGCATGAAGGTTGCTGCAATGGATTGATCAAAATGGAGACAGACCCTTGCCCGAAATACTTTGTTGCATGTGTGGACCTAAACTGGAACAAAAAAAAATTAGAAAAAATTGCAGCAATTTACTGATGGATCGGATCCAGCATATCACTGTTATTGAGAACTCTGCCTTGGATTATTAATCAGCAAAGTATTTTCTTAGAGACCATTACTACTGTAGTGAGTTTGTTCCTCACTTGATGCCCCACACTTATGACCTTGTGCCAGGCTGAGCTTAGCTTGTTGACTACCTAATACATTACTGATACACCACCAACTGATAGGCTGGCACATCTCTCGGTTGAGACAAAACCAGGAAAGAGGACATCTCTCAATTTCGTTAGTTTTTTTTACCAATTTCATACCAGCAATGGCCTCTAAAAGATACATGGGTTCAGTCTGAGAAGTATCCAGCCATTTTGAATACCTAAAAAAACAGTTGCATAACTTTGATGTTGTTTAGCAACCAATCAGAGAGGACATTACTGTATGTGTGAACAGGTACTCTCCTGTGGGGTCACTCATTCGGCAGTGATATGAGCTTGTGTACTATGTGATCATGAATTCACAATGACTGAGCAAGACTCTCTATATATCTGATGTGTTGGGGGGGGGCAAAACGTCATTCACCCTTGTCTTTCAGCTCCCCAACTATCCAGATTCGATTTCCTGCAACTTCTCGTTTTTCCAAAAAAGATTTCTGGCTGTTGATGGGATTAAATAGAACAAGACAAGGTAGCAGAGGGTTATCCGGAAAAAATGCCTTGCAGACTGTTGAAAGTAGAATGTTGCTGGTAGAAGTGTGTGAGTTCTCAAAGTGAGGATTAAGGCAATGTTTTTTTATTGATATCAGATGGCTGGATACTTCTCGGACCGACTTTCGATGATATTGATCAATGATACAAAGTTTCAGAAACAATGACCATCAAGAAAAGAGGGAGTGAATAGTAGTTTTCAATCATATTGAATTTGCATTTATTTGACCTCTCCATAAAGAAATTGCTCTGAGCTTTGTGTTCATTGCCACCTCATAAATACGACATCTATGTTATTATTATATCTAAATTTCAACCAAGTTTTCATCCAATTTTCATATTTTTCAAACTATTAATATTTATGTAAAAGAAGTAGCAATTTTTAGATTCCTTATTTGACTATAAACAATTTAAACCTTTCTGTATCATTTTTACATATTGTCTTGGTGGTAGTATTTATTGATACTATAGCTACTTCCTGTACTATTTTTACACCCCTTCCTCCTAAGCAAACAAGAAAATTAAAATTCCAAGATTTCTCCCTAATTCTGAAACTTTGTTTTTCTATAACTTTTGATTTCTGCGGGCTACCAAAAAAAAAAAAAAAAAGAAGTTTTCTGATCCTCAGTTTGTGCGCTTTCAGAAAATGCCCTAATGGGGATCCTACAACCCATGGAGAATTTTCATCTAATAATAGCACAATCGGAAATGAAGAGTAAGCCTTCACGGAATATATCCTTTTTTGTGATACCCCTACCCCTGGAAATGTGAGTGAGAGTTTTTCTATATCCAGGTCCCATTTGTATGACCATGGTATTTTACTGTGTGCAGTAATGATTCTCCTTGTTGGAATTACATCTTATCTGCATTGGGACATTTATTACATAACAAATCAGAACACATCTCCATTGCATTACAGCTTGTTTGTACTGAATAAAAAATCTGTGTTAAACAGCTGAACTTCTGAATCAATTGTGCTCCATTCTATTTGTCTAGCTCAAGGACTGTGCTTCTTACAGAACTGAAGTTCTTCTCTATTGATTTTAGAAATTCCTAGTGTTCTCCCTTGACCTGCTTACGTGATCCATGATATCAAATGGCTGCTTTTATCTAAGGATTCACCAATCATCTTTGATTGACTCAATGTGATTGAGCGGAGGAAAGAAAATCCTATTTCCAAGCATGTGCAAAAACAATTGTTCAAAGGACTTCAGTGTTTTATGAGGCTGGGAAAAAAATCAGAGAAATACATAGAAACTTTTAGAGTTTATTTGTGGATTAGTTTTATTTGTTTAGATATGGATTTTTTTCTACTTGTTAAGAATCAGATAAAATCAGTAGACTTGTTAGCTTGAAAAATGTTTCTATATTTGTAAGTAAAGATGAATTCTATCCCACTATAGCTTGCAATCATAGTGAACTTTTGAAAAAAAAAATCTAATTATATATGTCTGGATGGATATCGTATTTATTTTATTTCCAGTGTATAAAAATGATATAATTTTTCTTTCCATTATAACAAATAGAAATCATCAATAAAAATTATAGACTATAAGCTGGATCCATAAACATTCTGGTGTGCAATTCTGCAATTTACAAATAGAAGACAAAATAATCCATACACTGTATTTCAATAATACAGAATGAAATGAATTAATGTATTTCTTGATATACAGTATGATGTCATTTATAATGCCACACTTTATTTCTATATCTAAAAAATAAGAATATTTTATTTTCCTAATAATCCTCCAATTCATATGTAAAACATGAATATATCTTATTTCCATGTATAATGTGATCCCATAATACTTTTAAAAAGCCTGAATTTATTGTAATTCCATGTATAATTTGATTCCTTATTTTTACATTTAAAAAGCTTGAATATATTTTATTTTCATGTATTATGCAACCCCGAAATTTTATCCGTAAAAGCATGAATATATCTGAATATTATAATATATAAAATACTTGATATTGCACTGTCTTACAATTGAATCAAAGGAAGACTACTTGCCCTTCCTCCTCCTGCAGCTATAACCACAGATGGTGGATGTATCATTGAACTTATGGGTTTTTTTGATAATTTTCGTTCTTATTTTATACATAATGTTAAAGGGAAGATTATACGGGAATCAACATTCAAGGGGTATTACATATTCCATATGGTCAGTGGGCTAGATAGAATGTCATTGAGTGCCTCATTTGGCCTGTTGGCCGTAGGTTGCCGACCCCTGTGTCGGACCATGAAGAAACATTTTGAACGATTTCCAGCAAAAATGATTTGGCAACTGGAGTCAAATAGGAAAATGGTCTGGTTAGTCATCCAATAGAAACTGTCCTGGGACCAACATTTTTTGGCAGCATGCTGTGTTGGGTGTGATCAATTAAAGAATTGGAAAGAAATGGTGATCAGTGAATAAATTATTTCTCTCGACATTTTTTGGGTGGTGATCATTGAAAACCTCCAAATTTAAAAAATAAAACAAAACTACTGGACACAAAGTAAGTGACCAGTTTAAGATGAAATAGCATTATAAATTGAACTCCCTAGCAAAAATCTAGTTTGAGGGGGAATTTTCGAAGAACAAAAAAATGTTTTTTCCAAACTTGATACATAGTAAATGTTTAAATTTTCAGCCCTTTAGGACCATCGGAGCATGATGCATACACATCTTACATACATACATACATACATACATACATACATATATAGTCAGCTAGACCCACTTGAAAACTGAAGAGACATTTGCTGACAGTTTTAGTGACAGTCATGGTTGGTGGTTTCTTATAGCGAGATGTTAAGATAGAGACATTTTTGTGCGTTTGGAGTTCATCGGAGAAGCTGTTATAGATTTGTCCAGTGTAAACAGAAAAAGGTTCCTAAAAGGAGGTTTGCAATTGACGTCTCGTAGATGGAAAATGGAGAGGAAAGGTTTGAAGAGAAAAGAGAAATCCAAAAGGAATTGGAAGAAGAGATCGAGTAAGGAAGAAGAGAAGAACAGAGAAGAAAAAGATATGATAAAAAGAGAAAGAAAGGAAAAAGAAAGAGACTAACATTTCAAGGGAGTTATGAATCACCACCGTCCATATATACTGTCTTGGGGATGATCAATTGAGAAGTTGGAAAAAGAGTTAAATAATGAATAAGTTACTTCTCTCAGATTTGTGATTACTAAAAAAGACCTGAATTCTTAAATAAACAAAAAATAATTTCTCCTACTGATTGAGGGGAGTGTGTGTGCAAAATTTCAAGTTTTTTCTACGAACAATTTAGGGCTGAGCAGTCCAGATATATAGTTACATAGATTCATCATAATCATCATCATAATCAATCTTTCAATGTCCATTGTTGGATATAGACCTCCCCCAGGATTCGCCACATCATGGGCGTCACGGAGCCAGTACTTTTTGAATTTGTCAAGCTTGTCCCGCCATCTAATATTCTGCCAGCCTCGGTTGCGCATGTTGTGAGTTGCAATGTCCATTGGTTGTCCGCCATTCTTGCAACATGGCCAGCCCATTGCCATTTGAGATTTTCAATGGATTCTATGATGTCTTTGACTCTTGTCTCTTTCCAGATGTACTGTGCTGTCTTGTGGTCTCTCCAAGTGAGGCCCAGCATAATTCTATAACATAGATGCATATAAATGTCAGAAAATATCAATAACCTGAACCTAGCCACAGTGATTTTACCAGTCTGTTGTGGGTACCAGTGATTAAAAGAGAAAAGAAAGGAAGATAAAAAGAAGAAAAAGGTGGGTAAATGAGAGGAAAGAAAAAGAGGAAAATAAATGAAAAAGTGAGGAAAGAGAAAAAAAGAATGGAATTATCAGAAAAGGAAAAAAAAGAATAAGAAATTACCATGGAGAGAGAGAATAAAGATGAAAAAATGACAAAGAGGGAGCAACAAAAAAAAACTTGTCTGTAAGAAATGAAAGAGAAATGAGGAGAAAATATACAAAAATAAGAAACAGGTCTGCTTAGTCCCTCAGTAGAAACTGTCATACAACCAATGTCACGTGTTAGTGGGGTGATCAACTGAAAATTTGGAAAAAGAAGGGATCAATGAATAAGTTACTTATTTCGCCTTTTGTTTGGTAGAGATCACTAAAAATCTCTTTCAAAGAACAAGTGAGAATGTTGCCAGGCACAAACTAGCATAAACTTACATTGCAAATTGAACTCCTAGGGGTGGGGGGATAAAAAAAAAACAACTTTTTTTCCAGATATAATAAGGAGTAAATGTTGGAATTTTCAGCCCTCTAGCCCTATCGATACAACTTGGACATGTGATTCATCCATAGCCAGCCAGACCAAAATAAAAAAAACTCTTGCCTTTTGCTGGGCAGTGTTCACTAAAAATAAGTCTAAATTTTCAAAAAACAAGCATGAATGCTACTGGGCACAAACTAAGGTGCCAATATAACATAAACCCACATTGAAAATTGAAACCCTTTAAAACTTTTTTAGGGGTGGAATTTTCAAAAAAAAAACAAAAGACACAATAAGGAGTAAATTTTTAAATTTTCATCCCTCCAACTCCGTTGGTTTATTCCATACGCACAATACATACATACATAGCAATCCAACCCGACCAACTGAAGAAAGCTATATTGACAGTTTTGGGGACAGCTTTGGTTGACATTTTCTAAAGAATCTTCTGGAAAAGCCTAAAAAAAATAAGATAAATAAGATGTTTCTGACATAACATTGATGCCAGTGAAAAGAGGTGCAATTCTTGGCAGAGGCATATGCTCTTTGAGTACCTTCAAGTTTATTTACGTATTTCATTTTCATCAGCTTCACAGTAAGACGGGCTTCCCAAGGAAAAAAGGGATTAAGTTTGGGTGTTGCCGAGAGCTCATCTTTTTATTTCTGTTTTGCTCTGTTCACTAATGGCTGTGAAATGACAATCAGCGTAGTTGGAACGAAGAGCAACAGAAATTTGGATTTTAAAAATACTGGCAATCTTTGTAATGACGCACTGGGAGAACAGACATTTTGAGTATATCGCTGAATTTTTGAGATATTATTATTATTTCTATTATTATTTGGACTATCCTCATCTTGGTTTTTTTTCATACAACGTTTTGGCCGTTGTACTCTACGGCCTTTCATCAGGTATCATCTGGTGGTTGTAGGGAAGTAACAAACCAAACCCTTTATTTAACCGACAGGGGTATATTGACCACACTCCCCTCTTTGCATTAGTATTATTATTATTATTGTCTCACACTGGGATTGAACCAAGAACTATCAGATTACTTGCAGTAATTTTGTCTGATTCTGTAACTACTACGCTATGTGTCCATGCGGATAATCGGTGCTAATTTTTAGGAGCCTTAAACCTCAGGTGACAGTTTTTGGTATTTTGATGTTTCTGTCGTCTGTCTTTCATTATTAGAGGTTCCCATATGGTATCCATTTCAATGCTAGGATTACTGATGCAGTTTTTTTTGCCTAGCATATAGGCCGACTCTTTCAATTTTCGAATCTTCCAGTGTTCTTCCTGATCAATTATTTCAACCTCGTTCCACAGGGGTAGGTGGTCTCCCTTTTCCCTCCATATTTGATCAGCTATACCCGATTTGTGAGTTTCACCTTTGCTCACTGCTTTTCCATGTTCTTCCACCTGAACCTTCAAGGGGTGACATGTTTCTCCTGTGTATTCATGACCACAGCTGCACGGTATTGAGTATACACAGTTCTTGGTGTTCGATAACTCAGTGGGTGGTTTGGAGTGGGAGAGGTAGCTGCATAGCATTGATCTACTTCTGAATACAGCCCGGATATTATAAGGGGCGCAGATCTTCTGGATCTTCTCAGACACATTCTCAAGATAGGGGAGAAAGACTGTAGTTGGTTTATGATTGTCATCCTCCTCCTCTGTCACTCTCCTTTCTCTAGTGGTGACAGTTAAACCTTTGGGGTAACCATTTTTCTGGAGATTCTTGCTTATGGTACGCATCACACAGAGGTATGTGTCAGTGTCACTACTTATTAGCTTTCGGTTTGGTTCATTACTTCCCCACACCTACCAGATGATACTTGATGAAGGCCGTAGAGTATAACGGCTGAAACATTGTATGAAAAACAACCAAGATGAGGATAGTCCAAATGATAATAGAAATAGACATTTTTGAATTTGTGATTTTGAATGGGTAATAGCAGCTAGATAAATATGTATGTTCTAAAAACTCATGCAAAGGCTCATATTGATCAGATATTAATGTTTAGATAACATTATTCTCAATGTAAACATACTGTTCTATATATTTATAGAGAAATATTTATTCTATTTATTTTTACAGCAACTACAAATCTAGCCAATTTTAGCCATTATGAAAAATCTAGCCAATTTTAGCCATTTGGAAGACACATTCAAAATGGCCATTCTCCCGGTGTGTTATGGCAAAGATTGCTGAAATTCTAATACTACATTTAATCTAAGTAAGCTGCATTATTCAGAAATGAAGAATTGTCTTCCAGTAAGATTTGAACTTGTATCCCTTGTTTTTGGGGGCCTTTCTGAAGAAAGAACATTGCTATAGAGCTAATTCAAATGATCTTTATTGGTTAGCTTTCATAGCCTGATCAGTAAGGCCTTGACATTAGTAAAATGGGCACCCAAGTTTAAGGAATTTGAGTTTGAATCTTTCAGAAGTTTATTCTTTATTTCTAATCCATGCTGCTTACTTAATGTTCATAGAAGACCTGCCAAGGTCAGTGAAGTAAAATGCGGGAGATATCATTCGAGTGCATGCCTCTAGTAAATGCTTGGAAATCTTGATACAAGATGTACTCAAAACAAATCATTGCGATTTTTTCTTGAAACTTAGGTCAGCAAATCGAAGTGAAAATATAGATTACTGAATCTTCCCAATCTCTCTTGATAAGATATTTTTTTTCAATATAACATAAATCGAGAAAGGAGAACTCAATACTTTGGTTTAAGAACTATACAAATGCAAAGTATACAATATTTTCCATGATTAAGTACCTAACTGTTAGATATTTTTATATATATAAACTAGTAAATAAGCTGAAAATTCTCTCAAATGAAAATTCGAGAGAAAATGGGTTTCAACAAATATCATGGGGATGAGTGATAAAGAATATTGAGGGAGAACCGAGCAAGATGCATGAGTTTTGGCAAGTCTTTCATAGACGAAATGTAAGAATGATTTTTTGTGCTAAAAAAGCAAGAGATATAAGATGAAGGAACAATAAGTAAAAAATAACTAATGGTTGACAATGCTTAATCTAAGAAATTCAGACAACTTGAGACACTTGAGAATTTGTTCATTGAGAGCACCAGGAGCATAGCTGAGGGTTAGGTTTGCAATTTTGAATCCCCCCCCCCTACTGCATAACCCCCAATTGAGAGAGCCTCAAAAACCTTTATGAATAATTGTTTGTCTACAGTATTTCTACAATAACAAATTTCAATGAATGTTGGAAGGGACCCCTTAAGGAGCCAAGCCCCCCTAGGCCCCAAAATCTCCAGCTATACTTCTGCAGAGCACATAAAACTTTGGTATATTATTACTCTGGAAGAAGCACAAATCATATATGAATGCTGGGAAGTAAAAAAAATAGGGAAGAAGACGAAAGAAAGATTGAAAGAAAAGGGGAAAAGGAGAAAAGGGGAAAGAAAAGAGAATTGATATTTAGAAAGAAATAGGTTTGGTTAGTCACGCAATAGAAACTGTCGCGCGACCAATATCTCTTCGCAGTATGCCATGTTGGGGTTGATCAATTGAAAAATTTGAAAAAGGGGAGATAAATGAATAAATAATTCATCTCGACATTCATTGAGCAGAGATCATTAAAGAAGACTGGATTTTTAAAAAAAGCAAGCATGAATGACCAGACATAAACTAGGGACCAATTTAGCATAAACTTACATTGTAGATCAAATGCTCCACCACTAAAAATCTGGGGGGTGGGGGTGAAAAAACATAAAAATTGTTTTTTTGTAGACATAATGAGCAGTAATTGTTTAAATTTTCAGCCTTTCAACTCTGTTGGTTTGGCCTGCACATGCAATATATATATATATTCATAGCCAGCCAGCCAGCCAGACCGAATTAAAAATCGAAGAAACCTGTGTTGACAGTTTCAGTGATAGTTTTAAATAGATGTGTAAAATGAAAGAGAAAGAAGAAAAGGGAAAGAGCCCTGTTTATTCAATAGGGGTGAGGAGCAAAACTGACAATTTTATGAAGAGAAGTCGAAAATAAATATCAATTGATCTGGAGGGAAAAAACTGATAATCTCTTTTGTAGCCTGCTTTTCTCATTGATTGATATTTTCTGTAACAATCTGGAAAAATCCAATCTTTGCTTTTCGAACCAACCATGTCATTTCTCCCTCCTGATAAACATTCTCCAGATGTTCACACACATACTCATGCAAACACACACACACACACACATGCGCGCAAACACACAAACTCTGAGATTCACACACAAATACACACAAACGCCCACATATAGACACACACAAATGCAAACACATAAGCAAATATACATAAGCCCACACACACAAATGCAAATTCAAATACATTCATACATGCATGCAAACATCCACAAACACACACAGAATTGCAAAAACAAGCAAATACATGCACACATGCAAGAATACACTAACACACACACACAAATGCAAAGACAAGCACATGCATACACAAATGCATACACGCACACATATGCATATATAAATGCACACACAAACACATGAACACACATACACACACAAACACACATGCACACACTCTCATGCACACGCAAATACACACACACACCCAAAAACACACAACCACCAATACATACACACAAACATTTGCACACACCAATGCATACACTCGCATGTGCACACACAAACATGCACACTCACACATACACACAAGCCCACGCTCACATGCACACAAGCACATGCAGACACACTCGCAAAAACATCCACAAATACAGATACAAAAACACATCCAATTACTTACATATATATCCATGTAGATAAATATGGATTAGATTACACAATCACTCCCTCTTGTAGCTGACATGCACGTACATATTTTCTGATCATATAGACATGATGAGTCTTGTAGAGTCATGAAGATATAACCATTCACATACTAACACATCAACTACCTTATACACTGACATACACAATCATCTATATTCACACACCTACGTATACTCATCACGTTCAAATAAAAATGTAAGCAGGTCTCGTTAGTTACTCAATAGAAACCATCATGTGACCAGTGTTTTTGGCAGCATGTCATGTTGAGGGTGATCAATTGAAAAATATGAAAACAGGGTCATCAATGGATAAGTTACTTCTCTCACCTCTTGTTGGGCTGCAATCATTAAAAGTTTTTAAAAAAACATGTATGAGACCGATTTAGCAAAAACTTACATTGCAAATTGAATCCCTCCACTAAAATCTTTTTAGGGAGGAAATTTATGAAAAACAAAAAGAAAGTTATCTGTAGACATAATAAGGAGTGAATGCTTCATTTTTCATCCCTCTAGCTCCATTTGTATGCCCAGTAAACGTCATGCATACATATGTACAAACATAGCCAGACAAACCGACCAATACATATGCGTAATACATGTATACATACATGCATACATAACCATGATGCACACATACATACGTATGCATGATACACACATACATACACAGCCAGCCATCCATCCATCCAGCCAGACTCACTTGAAAACTGAAGAAACCTATGATGATAGATTTGGTGACAGTTTTGCTTGACAGCTTCTAACATTGTCATTCGTATACTTCAGGGGTGTCAAACATTTGACTAGGGGTGGGGAATGTTTATTTGTTTTCAAGAGCTTCAGAAGAGAGTAGAGACTAAATCCACATTTCTTTTTTTGTTTTTATTTAGTTCGTGAATTGCTCATAGTTGTGTAATCTCCCCCCCCCCCCGCCACCTTTTCCCTCCCCGGGCTTACTGCGTTCTTAGATTATGTTTGCCCCACTCCAACTGCCATGCCATCGTAAATGAGTTTGACACCCTTGATATACTCAAACGAAGACATGTATATAGACCCACACATATACATACATACAGGCAGATATACACATGCCCATACACACACACATACATCATTACTTGGGGAGCTGTTTCAGAGAAATTGATCTTTGGTGAAGTTGTATAGGCCATAAATTTTTTTCCACCCGATATTCCTCCTGATAATACTTTTGAACCCTAGTGGTAATTGCTTCAACTTATCTGAGGAATTTCGTTTTTTGATTTACTGTACTTGGCTTGTTTTTAGTCTCTCTATCTATTTCAAAAGAGTTTTTATATAATATAACGCAATTCATAATCATTCTGTTGAATCATATATTTTGTAATATATATTTACAAATGTTAGTAACTATTGGATTTTAGCCTTGTTTATATAATTATCTAGGTGTGTATAAATCCAAATAGAAGACACATGCTTGAATGAAAAAGAAATAATGAAGTGACTACTGACTAAACAGTGTCTATGTCGTGTAAATAACCAAGATTTTTTTAATTAAAAAGGCAAAATGTTATTGATTTTTTTTTCATATAAAAAATATTGCGTGTGTTAAAGAAATAAAAGGAAGGCTTGCAGAAGCTATGAAGGAATCATTTATGCGATGAAGAATAATTAAGTATAGTGCAAAAATGTCACTTTGTTTTACAGAGCCCCTGGAAAGGTTGCGTAGAGCCCTGGGGTTCCACCGAGCACAGTTTGAATACCACTGAATAGTGAATGTCTTTTTTTTTAGCATCAATGAGATCTTCAAAAAAACAACAAAAAAACAATAAAAAAGGAAAAAAAAAAGGGTGTATAACCAATGCATCCTCCCAATAGTCACTTATGGAACTGAAGCATGGAACCCAACCAAGAGACAGATCCGCAAATTGGGAACTATGCAACGTGCACATGAGAAAATTATCCGAGGAGTCACATGGAGAGACCACAAGACAGTACAGTATATCCGGGAAAGGACAGGAGTTAGGGACATCATAGAATCCATTAAAAAGCTCAAATGGCAATGGGCTGGCCATATTGCACTGATGGACATTGCAACTCACGACATGGACCCCCCCGAGATCACATGCGGAACCGAGGCTGGCAGAATATTAGATGGAGAGACGAGCTAGACAAATTCAGAAAGTACTGGCTCCTCGACACCCATGGTAGAGAAGTGTGGCGAATCCTGGGGAAGGTGTATGTCCCATGACGGGCGTTGAAAGACTGATGATGATGATGATGATGATGATGATGATGATGACATCTAGAAAAAATGTTTTTTGTTTTTAAAACATCACCCTACCCAAAAAGTTTTTTTTTCCTGGTGAGTTCCTTTTAAAATGTAAGTTTATGCTAAATTGGCCCTTTTGTTTATTTGAAAATCACCAAGTTTGGTGCAAAGCCTCGAAGAAACAGAACAGAGGAAAGTAGATCACTACATCTACCTAGGATAACGAATCTCCATGAGATCCTCAAAGGAAGAGGAGATCAAGCAAAGAATCACTCTAGGATGGCAAGTCTTCAGTAGAGCAGGCTAAACTTTCAAAAACAAGAAGATCCCATTAGCACTAAAAAGAAGAGTATATAACCATCACACCCTCCCAATAGATACCAATGGAGCTGAAACATGGAACCTAACCAAGAGATTAACCTGAAGACTGAGAAGCATGAAAATGAAAGAATCACATGGAGAGATCACAAGACAGCACAGTATATCAGAGAGAAAACAGGAATCTGAGACATCATAGAATCCATAAGAAATCTCAAATGACAATGGGCTGGTCATGTTGCAAGAATGGCGGACAACCAATGGCCATCGCAACCGAGGCTGGCAGAATATTAGATGGAGGGACAAGCTCAACAAATTCAGAAAGTACTGGCTCCGCGACGTCCATGATAGAGAAGTGTAGCAAATCCTGGGGAAGGTCTATGTCCATCGACAGACGTTGAAAGATTGATGATGATGATGATTATGATGAATCCATGTATCTATGTATCTACATATCTGGACTGCTCAGCCCTAAATTGTTCATAGAAAAAACTTGAAATTTTGCACACACACTCCCCTCAATCAGTAGGAGAAATGATATTTTGTTAATTTGAGAATTCAAGTGATGGATATCACGACTAACAACATGGATCTCGAGAGATCACATGCACAACCGAGGCCAGCAGAATACAAATCAGAGAAACAAACTAGACAAATTCAGAAAGGATTGGCTCCGCGATGCCTATGATAGAGAGGTGTGGCGAATCCTGGGGAAGGTCTATGTCTGATGACGGATGATAAAAGACTGATGATAATGATGATGGAAAGCAAAGCTTGCATCAAAACTCAGTTCCACAAATATCTATCTATCCGGCTATCTGGGCAGCAGATAAGTATATACTAGAGATATTTATGAGTTATGTTATTGTCACACACTAATAGGGCTGGCTGAGCAGTTGGCAGACTTTGACTCTTACATCCTGGATGTTAAGTGGAACAGATAACCTGAGAGCCAAATGAGAGCTCCATTGCTCTTTCTACCATTGTAATGGAATGCTGACCTCCATAACAAAACAAGGTCTCCTTGTATACAATTGAAATGTAACTTTATGACAATATAGATGCAAGATTGCCAAAGCCAAATGAAGTGATTTTATGGGTGATCAATAAAACAGACAAGGCACTCTCCTAACTGTTTATGAAACTGGAAATCTGGATTGACTAAAATATGAAATGCATTTCACAATATAGATCTATATATATATATACATATACACAGTCATGTAAACTTTTCATACTGTGATGCTGAAAAAGAACAACTTCTCAGTCAATTTTTATACACAGTTCTGAAGTATCCACGTCCGTATGTCACACAGGACACTTTTAATCTGATTTGAATTATTTCAGAGTGTCTTATAACTATTTACTGTATCTTTTTAGGTTCTTGTTGCATCTAGTTTTATTTGTATTTGTATTCGTAATTTCATTCTGTATTATGGACTTCATCAACTGTTTTACCATAGCCCTGTTTCTGGAACATTAAAAAAAAGGACAGGTTTCTAGATATGACACTCACTGCCATATTCATCAATATATCCAAGAATATAACTACTCCATAATTTTAATCTATTTTGAAGTAAACAATCTTCTTTTATTACTATACTGTTAGTTTGGATTTTGGTTAAAGTAAAATTATTTTCATGTATTTATTCCATATGTATTGCAGCTAAACAGCTGTTGGATTTGAATTGAGATTTCCACTTATCTTGATATGTAATTAATAACATTCTAATTGGTATTTGTATCTCCATGAATTCCATAGTTAAAATTTGTTTTGAAGTAAAAATCTTTTTCTGTTACTATTGTGTTAGCGTGGCTGTTGTTTAAGTTATATACATACATATATACATATAGTCTGCAAAGTTTCACAGCTTTGAATACTTAGTATACAAAGAAAATTTTCCCCCAAATTTGCCATTTCAGTCAATTGTTACCCAATGACTGTTAATGTAATTCTTAATTTTCTCTATATGAGCATCAATAATTCAGCAGACTGTGACAAAGTTATCATTTTAGCCTAATTTTGATCTGACATTTTTACTGTATGAATTTCAATCTATGAGATTGATACTAACTACTGAATTATGTGGATTGGCAAGGGAAGATATCATGCTGCAAAATAGATATATATTATGTAGATTTACACATGAATTATACATCATGAATATAAATACAATATACGCATATGTAATAAACATATATATACATAAATATATACGTATGAAATACATGTATGTTTACATATATGCTTAAATTACATACATACATAGGTTATATATAAACTGAAATACCAAAAAACTAGAGACAGCAGTACAATGGATAGTTTCGCCCTCCCTCACTTGTAGAAATGGACAGCTAGATTACATACATTATAGTAAAGAGGTAAGGTAGCAGTGGCAGTGTAGCTGTGGCAGCCATTGGACATAAACAGTTTGACCATGGACAATTGTAATAAGGGTATACCAGGTATATATGAATTTTAGACGGACATTAACAGCATGTAAAAACTGCAGGAACCCACAGGTTATGCCAGGATAGGGCTGCTGGTGACTGACAAGGATGGTAACAACCTAATGGAGGGGAACATTACATCAAATCCCAATTCAATACTGTTTGGCCCATCAGTTAATACACTGTACAATGTACACTGTATTCTATGGGGTTTCATAGTCATTGACTAACAGGGGTACTATTATTGGCCCCATGGCATTAGTAAATGGACCAGAGAACATTACCATTAGACAGGTGCCATGTCACCTGCTCTGATAATTTATATTTCTTCCTTTTTTGGGCAGAAGGTTATGTTCGTGTATGAAGGAGACCTCATAAGGTCATGGTCCCAGCATGCCAGCAGGATTTGGGGCAAACTGGTGGTGACTCTGTAATAGTATGGGGTGTGTTCTTTTAGAGTTTGTAAGGATCATGAGTGAAACTGGAGGTGTTTTCTCAAACCTATAAAGGGAGGGGGTATTTATTCGCTGTCCCACAGCAGCAAAATGTGATACAAGGTCGAGCTTAACATGGGAAGAATAGGAAACCATCCGTCCAAAAATGGCTCCAGCCAACGTGGCTACCGTTGAAAAGCTCATCATAATGGCTATACAACGTCCGCCACGAGAGCGTTCACCAGGGGACCTGCTCCTTTAAATGCTATGGAGCAGTGTGGCCCCAGGGAAACAGAGACCCTGCAGCTGGGCCAAGTAATAATGGGAGAGCCCAAGGACGAGTCCGAAGGCTCCCCAATGCACTTAGCAAACGCAGCCTCAGTCAAACCTCATTGGCTAACGCTTGCACCGGCGCACTCAGTCTTTGACACAACCCACGCGCCAAACCTATAGAGATCTCATTGCAGACCATGTGCCCCTTTTAGGCTCACCATGTTTCCCAGTGATGATGGTTTGTTTGAGGGAATAAACGCAACTCCTCATTGAGTGCAGATGATATGAAACTTGTTCCACAGATACTCAACTGATTTCCACGTACTCCACTAGCCGTTCCTCACGCTTGCCAGATTTAAACCTCATTGAGCATGTATGGGACATGTAGCAGACCTCACTGATCCAGACCCAACAAGAAAAAACACTTATGGTGTGCCCAGGAACATACTTTGATAGACATTCTCATGCAATGATATCGCACCTCATAGATGTCACATAGCCACAATTATTCATGCAAAGGGAAGAGCTATGTATCATTAAGCAGCTGTGTTTTTTTGACACTTCATTCCATAAGTATGTAAATACTTCCCAAAGATTCTAATGATGAAAGAATTTATTTCACACAACAAATATTCATTTTTCAACAGGATTTCCTTACTTGTCAATGCACTTCATTTAGAGGTGTATACTAATCATATAGATTGAATATTATCAAATGGAAATTCCACATCACTATTCAACTAATAACTATGTATCAGGCTATAGGCTTATTGATCTATCATAGGAATATATATATATATATATAATCAGGAGAGCTTTACAGTTTCAAAACACTAAACATTAAAAAACATTTTTAAAAGGTTTTTGTGTCACCTACTTACCAATGTAATTTATGTAGTTTCCTTCAGTGTTTTCTCACCTGTTTCAAATCTATTTTATTATTATGGTACAATGTATAAATTGTCTCTAGTTGAAATCATCAGTTGTTTACCATGTAACTGCTTTGGAGATTTTAAAAACAAAACAGTTGTATTAACATGGCGCCCCAACAGTGTTGATCAAACTGCCCTCTTTCTTACTGTATTAAGTCATACATATAGTTTGTCATTTTATATAAGGTTTTATGTGTATTGTATATTGATATTATTTTATACTATGTATCTATTTTTTGAAACAGGGCTTACTTATGAAGGTTACCCAAAAAACGTATAACAACAGATATGACTTGCTGTTCGTGTCATTTCTATTCAATGTTCACCAATGTGAATATTAAATCAGTTGTGTCGGTTTTAATTCCAGACTGCATGCAAACTAACTTATGATATCATCTTTAAGGAATACTAATTTCATAGAAAAAATTCATGTATACCTTATATATCTTTCATTAAAAATGACTGACAAGGAGCATTTTAGAATTTTTTTTCATCTTTTCTTGTTTTCGTATAAAGGAATGAATCTTTGGTTTCAATATATATATGTATATAGACATAGTATGAAAACAAGAGTAGATTGGGAAAAAATTAAAAAGATACTCCAAGTCTGTCATTTTTAATGAAAGATGTATATATAAAAAATAATGAAAAATATATGAAAATTATGAATTTATTTTCAATGAAAGATGTATTAAAGAAAATATGCTGCCAAATTTATACATATCATAAATAAATATATATATATAGGGAGAGAGAGAGAGAGAGAAAGAAAGAGAGGCAGAGATAGAGAATAAAACACAAATATATTTTGCATGAAACACATACCTATATATAGAGAGAGATAATGCAGCTCAAGGTGCTTATTTTCATTAGGAAGTATTTGACCAAGATGTTAAAAAAGGTATTTCTTAAAGATTTCAAAGGTGAAGTATTATTAGCAGGCAGCACAATTTGATTTTAGCTTTAATACATCAATAATCTGAGTGGTACCGGGTTATTTTGAAACTTGAGGTGAACTTGGCTCAAACTGATCTGTCATCACAGGCAAATATTTGAGCTGGCATTAGATACTAGAACTGGCAGCTCAAGACTTAATCTGGGCTTACAACTATTCCAGTTTTTCAGATCTATTATTAGCCATAATGCTATTGTCAGAATCAATAAGCAAAGCCAACCTGAAAAACCAATGACCTGGGACATAGGCAAGCAAACATTAATATTTCATTTCCCATATTTACAAGTACCAGTCTTAAGAAGAACAAGTCGACCAGAGTCAAGATGTTCAATTGGTATGAATAAATGTGTATATCTGGTGTATGTTTCTGAAGGTTAACTCATTCGGGCTGGGAGTGCACATATGTACGCTTTAAATTTCACGGTCATTTTGAATATGTCAGCCATTTTGAATACATAATGACCTTTATGTTTATATAATTTTGCCATAAATTAAATGCGTATATCATAACCTTCAAAATGATCTATGACTGTTAACCACTCAGATAGGTTTAAAGACCGGACGTAGAACCTTTGTACAGCTCTTTTATTCAACGTTTGAATGATTACCAGTTGAAATCAAGTGAAGCCTAGAAAATGAGAAAACCACAATCCATCCATTATGCCCAAGCCACCCTAGCTTTGTAACCCTTAAAAAAACCCAGGCCTGAATGGGTTGATAGGATTTTACTCTTTTGACAATTCGTTTTGTAAATAAAGCATAAGATTTATAAAAGAGACCTTTGCTATCGTCATTACAAGTAAATGTCTGTTGCCTCGGGAAGAGTACACCAAAATATGTGTCGTGTCAGGATGCTCGCATAGTTATTTAAAAGGTTAATGCAAGGTATTGCTAACCAGGGTGTGAAAAAACGTGGTAATTCAGTAATTCCACTATGGGGCACACCTGCTCATCGGGAGTGACAAAAGATCAAAACTGTTAGTATACACATGAGGACCCGCAGAGAAGGTAGCTGAGAGATAAGGAGCATGGAGAATGAGAGATCTTAGATATCTTTTATTGAATGTAAAAAGTCTCATTCAGTTCTTTATTAATTGATCAATTCGAAATTTCTGTTAAAAAAAATGTGCAAAATTTGGGGAGCTGATCAGAAATCTGTTTTACAAGGCACAAAATCATTTGAAACCTCCCAGTGCTAATTGAAGCTCTTGTATTCATTTTGGGTAAAAAAGCAAAATTTACACATCAGATACAATAATAGCAGTAGTAGTAGTTGTATCTTCATCAGCCAGTAGCCTAACAAACACATGTACACACACACACTGCAGATAAGCATTTTATGTTTGTGTGTTTGCAATATGATCCTTTCTCTCATTCTGCTTGTTTAGTTGTGTTATCAGCAGCCAGCATTTTAATGAACACATGTGCACAAACACAGCAAAACATTATTCTATGTTCCTGTGTATGATATACCCCCTTCTTCTCTTTTTGTTCATCATCACGACCAACAGGCAGTTTGCAAATTTTATTGGGGATTATCAATTTTTTCTTTCATCTTCATTTTTCAAGTGGTTTTTTAATCACAACTTTACTCAGGCCATCAATCTACAGTAGTGAGTAGATAGCATGGACTGGAAATAAAGGATAAGCTATGGGTGAGATTTAAACATATCGTTTTTGCCTCATGAAAGTGTGGTTAACCTTGTGAGCTGTTCTTACTGACTTAGCACTCAAACCTACCCTGCAGTCTTTCTAAATCTCTCTTGTTGCCATTTTTTAAATCATTTTTACACTAGTAGTATCAGTAACAGCAATATTATTAGATGAAGCATAGTCAACCATTTGGAAATATATTTTTACAGTAAAGCAAAGATGCCCTCTGCAATGGCTGAGAAGAAAAAACAGCATATCTGGTCAGGGTTTGAGCCTTGGCAAAAACCACAAATGCTGGTTTTCAAGGCAAGCAGGACCTCTCTGCTTGGGAAGATGGTGCAACACAATCTTCTCACTTTTATTTACTCCCATTTAGTTTTATGTCAAGCTAAGCTGTGTTTGGTAAATATATATAGTGATGCAAAGATAGATTATCATTTCATGGTTCCTATTATTAATTCTGTGGTAATCATGTTTTCTATTTAAATATCCATTGCGAAACAGTGAAGTTATTTTTGATAAAAGGTAAGTTCCGGGAGGAATCTTCCTGCAACAAGAGAAAATTAGGCAGCAAAATATTTAACATTTTTGCATCCGAACAAATGCATTGCTGACAACTTATTTTCAAACTTGAAAACCTGCCACACATGGTGGCATATAAGGTTAACATTTAATTTTTAAAAAAACTATGCAAATATTACACTGTATCCAATGCTTTTGTATAATGATTAGACAGCCATCAACTGAAGTTTGATGCAGACAATAAAGCTTGGATGAATTGCAGTGAATGGTAGTCCTCCAAATATCTTTCTAAACCATTTGTCTTATGACATATTTTTCTTAGTCATACATACTTCAACAGAAAACCATATTTATGCACATACACTTTCAGTTGTCTATCACTTGTGGCTGACTATCAATTTTGCCACCTGCTACAACAGGGAGAGGAAAGCTAAAGAAAACAATGCCAACAACATCCTCTCACATATTTTTGGCTAACTATTGTACCGCAAGTGATGTCACCGCTGATTGAGCCAAATTGTACTCTCTACTTTTTCACCATTACAAATGATGAACTAAAAAATATCAAATTGTAGTTCATTCTACTTAGTAAGTTCTTAGAGTCAGATGTTTTATTGATTAGAACTTAAGGGAAGTCCTCTCCACATATTAACAAATACGTTTGTAAATACATTGAAGAGGATAGTTAGAAAGACATAAGATTATTCAGAACTGGAATGCAGTTCATGATTAATTGCAGATTTGATTTAAATACACATATTGAAAAAAGAAGTTGGGGAAAATACTTGATAACAATACAAAGAAATCAAACAATGAATGATATAAACAGGTCTGGTTAGTAACTCAATAGAAACTGTGACCAACATCTTTTGGCAGCATTCAATGTTGGGGATGATCAACTAAATAATTGGCGAAAGTAGTGATCAATCAATGTTATTTCTCTTGCCTTTTGTTCGACAGTGATCACTAAAAAAGTGAATTTAAAAATATTAAAAGTGAATGCTGCAGATATCGATTCAGAAATTCAAAAACCTGGGTGGGGGCGCGAAAAAACAAAAGAAAATTTTTCAGCCCTCTAGCTCCATTGGTGCAATCTGAATGTATAATATATGCATACTGAAGAAACCTGTTTTGACAGTGTAGGTGACAGTTTTGGTTCATGGTTTCTGATAAACAGGTCTGGTTTGGTTGGTCACTCGATAAAAACCGTCATGTGACCAATGCCTTCTGGCAGCAAGCTGCAATGGAGGGTGATCAATATAAAAAAAAAGGTGTTATCAATCAATGAATAAGTTATTTCTCCCACATTTTGCTGGGCAGTAATCACTAATAATGTCTGGATTTTCGACAAGCTTAAATAATGCCAGGCACTTACTAAGGAGTCAATTTAGCGTAAACTTACATTGCAAATCGAATCCCAATTGAAACTCTTTTTTTTTCTAGACATAATGAGGAGTAAATCCCGAAATTTTCAGCCCTGTAGCTCAATTTGTATAGCATGTACATGTGATACATACATTCATAGTCTGCCAGCCAGACAGACAGAAAAACTTAGGAAACCTTCAATGTCATTTTGGGTGACAGTTTTAATTGACTGTTTCTAATATAAAAGTCTGCCATATTTGATGTTGAGTGAAGTGTAAATCTTTGATGACTGATGGAAAAACAAACAATCATATTTGAAATAATGAAGGTATTGTTCATCGATAGTGGGGCATATTTTTATGGCGTCTCACTGTCTTTGCCAATAACGATGTTGCTATTCTGGTGTTGATTGTCATTGTGGCTTTCTTCTTCTCCTTCTTACATCTTCTTTTTCCTCTCTTTTTGAAAACCTTCTCGAACGTTTCTCGTGTCGAATATCAAGCATTTATCGAGGTTATTTGTACAACTGTCTGTGGGCTGTTCTAGTTCAGGTGACAGAGTTCCTTTGCTAATAAAAAGATGATTTCAATAAAACATTTCAAAACAGGTCTTGTTGGTCCCTCAATAGAAACCATCAAGTGACCAAAGTTGGGGATGATCAATTAAAAAATTGTGAGAAGGAATGATCAATGAATAACTTACTGCTCCCACTTTTTGTTGGACTAAAAAAATCTCAATTAAAAAAAAAACATGCGTGAATGCTGCTCGACACAAACTAAAAGGGATCAATTTAGCAAAAACTTACATTGCAAATTGAACTCCCAATTATAAATCTATCTTGTGGGGATTTTCAAAAAACAAAAAACAGTTTTTTCAAGACATAAGGAGCAAATGTTTAAATGTTCAGCCTTATGGCTCCATTGGTGCAACCTGTATCTGTGATCCATGCATAACAAGCCAAACAATGACACCTACATAGTTTGAAAAAACCTGTCTCGACAGTTTGGATGACAGTATGGTTGACGGTTTCTAATCAAAGCCCCAAGCTTTCAAAGCAGACCTGCACATTCTTCATTGAATATAAAATCTATGTTCAAATATCTGTTCAGGGGCCAGGAATCATAATTTTAGTTTTATCATTGGGTAAACTGAGACAAAATGAAGTTTTCACTATTTTTAACTAGCTGAAAACCCATCCACTCACATTGATTTCCAGCCAATTTCTGTTGAAGGCCTAAATGTGGTCTGACAATATTCAATTGTGAAATCAGAAAGCATCATTGGAACAGTTGAATTTATTTCTTGTTTAGATTGTTGGAAATATGTTTTCTATTTTAACTACTGCAACTCTATTCAACTTCATTGGAAAAAAAAAATGTTTTCATTAAGGGCAGGCAGCTGATACTCCAAGAGAAGAAAAGGTAGAGCGTATTTGTGATACTCTAGTACCATTGCAACTACTTACTTCAACTACTGTTTCATTGACCAAGTGAAAAAAAACGCCCAAAAGTTTCTTTAAAAATGAATTTTACTGAGAGAAAATTTTTTTGCCAATAGTAATAAGAATGATTGGAGAAGATTCTGATATAAAAATTATTTGTTTCTTTCCGAATATTGGCCAGTTTCTAATCAGTGATAAAAACGAAATACTATTTAATCTTTTTCCTTTATAGGCACCTGTACTTGAAAATTAAGCTCATTTTTGCTGAACCCCTAAAATCTTTTTTTTGCTCCCAGATTAACGGATTTATAATCAAGTTTGTCAGCCACGTGGACTTCATGAATGCTGCGCTTATACACAGGAAGAAAGGTTTGAATGATTTTTATAAAGGCCAAATTGTTATGATCAGAGAGGCACAATTGAGGTGAGGCTCAAGGAAGGAAAAATCACCAACTGCTGACAAGGCATTGAATGGGCAAAATTTATCAAGATGAGAATAGAAGCTTTCCTACCAAGTAAAAGCCAACAAAAGGGCAACAGTGACACTAATTGTAGATAGATTTAATCAAAGTAAAGAAAGGAATAGTTCACAACATACTGTACATTGGTTCTTGTTGTGTATCAAAGACAGTCAGAGTAACCATATTAAGTAATGTTCATTGTTGAAATTGTCTTCAATAGAACGATGAGTGGTGGAACACGGCCTTGTATAATTGAAAGGTCACCTGGTCTGTTGAGTCTTGATTTCTCATGAATAAGGTGGATGGCTGGGTATGCGTGCATTGTTATCTGAGGCAAATGATGACACTAGAACTTACAACGGGGAAACAACAAGCTGGCGGAGGCAGTGTGATGATTTGAGCAATGTTCTATTGACAAACATCTATGTGGTAGGTATTTAGTTGGGCACATCAATCTCATCATCACTAAAGACCAGATACAACTTTTCATAGCCATGGTTAATGACAGTGGCATCTTTTAGTTGAACAATATTCACTGCCACATTACATGAATTATATGGGAATAGTTTCAGGAGCATGGAAAGGACTTCACTGTGTGGTCCTAGCCATTAAACTCATATATATATTTATATATATGTATAAATGGTAGGAGGTGTTGTTTGGTCAACACTGCTGAGGTGTCATGCTAATATAACTGCTTTGTTTTTAAAATTCCTGCAACAGTTACTTGATAAACAACTGATGATCCCAACAAGACAAAATTTATACATTGTACCATAATAACAAAATATATATGAAACAGGGGAAAAATACACTGAAGAAAATTACATAAATTGCATTGACTGATACTGGGAAATAAGTGACTGAAGTGACACACATAGATTTTGGAAAAGGTTTCTTAATGTTTAGTGTTTGAAGTTGTAAAGCTTTCTAGAATGAATATATATATATATATATATATATATATATATATATATATATATATATATATATATATACATATATATATATATATATATATGCATACATTGGATGCCACCTAAAATTTCAAGGAATCTGAACAGAGAGATTAATCTGTTCATGTAAAGAGTTTCCTGTGTCTCAGTTGGCATTTCAGACATTTCTCAAAATCACTCGACTATGAAATAAAAACCTCATTTTCTAACACTTTTTCCTTTTTCTGAGGAAGTCATTTTGTGCCTGAAATACCCAGAACTTCTAAGCTGCACCATATATACATATATATATATATATATATATATATAACCAGTTACTAATTTTCATTTGTACTGTGTGAACCACTCATTCATTCATAATGAGTGTTTCATACAAAACAAATTTCTGCTTATATTTCATTTTTAATATTGTCTCAGTTTTTACATTGAGACCTGTTTAAATAAATATTTACTACAAGTATACACCTTTGTATTTGTATTGTATTTCATATATACATATATATATATATATATATAAATATACACACACACACACTCACACACACACACACATACATATATATATATGTAAATATATATATATATATATATATATATATATATATATATATATATATATATATATATATATATATATATATATATATATATATATAAAACTATGTATGTATAAGCAGAAAACCAAATCAAATTGGCTAACAAGAGTTCAGAATACTTTGCTTGTTAACAACACGTTCTTATTTTTTATTTAAAAAACAACATGTCCCAGACAAAATAATGAATAAATTTTCAGAATTGCTGTCTTTTGTGGAGTGTTCAATTTGAATTTCTCTTTAATTCTACATAGCAAATATGACCAAAAGTGATTTGACTTTCAGATTTTCTGATTTACAATTTCTGTAAAGATGTTCTTTGGAGAGACTTTCCTGGAAAAATCTTTCAAGGTCCCATTTTAATGAAGGAAATTGAACCTGAGTCAATTTTAAATGTTTACTCACTATCAGAAATATATGATCAGCTTGACTAAAAAAACATGAAAAATTGCAATTGAATATAAAAATTGAGAAATTAGACATCTCTTACTTTTTAAGAATTGTGTTTTCAATGATGTTTTTAAGCTTGTGAAGAAACCATTGTTAATCACCACTACCCACAACAGACTGGTTCAATCACTGTTGCTGGGTTTAGGTTATTCATGTGTTCTAACATTTATATGTATCTTTGTGTGTATCTGGACTTTGCCCTTACTGATCATAGTAGAAACTTGAAATTTTGCATACGTTCCTCCTTGAGAATAGGTTTTTTGCAATGATAGCTGATGCCGAATTGGTTTCTTAGTCTGTATTTTCACCAACATAACTTGATTTTACCACCGCCAATGCTTGATTTGTTAAAAGTAGCATTCATGGGTGGCTGTGATTCATGATCTCCCTTGGAATGTTAGTGGGTTATGTATTAACAGACAAAATATAATAAAAGTTCACTGCTTTAAATTATCCCATAGAAAAATGAGGGTCAAATACATTTCTCATTTATAGTGGTGTTGTCTATTTGGTACATATCATGATAAGTAGATATTCATATAACAGCTCACTCCAAGTTGTCGTTATCACTAACCCCTCTTTTATTAGTCACGTGCTGTGTTCACGGTTGATTTCAATTTACTGCAAAAGACATTTGAATACACAAGTTATGAAGTGGGACATTCAAAAGATACAATGCTATTATGTATTAATAATAAAAAATGATATCCGTACCTCACATAAATGAATCACTTTAGCCCTGTTATGTACCAGAACTACTTTTGTAAATAAATATTTGAAATTATTTCTTAAAAATAGATCTTTCATCTAAGATTAACTTGAAAAAAAATCTTTTCATTTGAAATTATCTAAAAAATACCAGTACAAGGTTTGGGCATTGTTGATCCAAAATAACCATAGACACTCAAAAAAACATTTTCTTTAGGAAAAATTATCACAGATATTACAAGTCCTGGTTTTACTGATCAATTGACTTATTAGATTCATGGTGTTGTGTTTTGTATAAATGAGTGAGTAGCTTCGTGGAATTTTGGTAAAAACTATAAATTTCCCCTATTGGTGTCTGTTTCTAAAGACTTGGATAGGCTCCAGAGAAAAGGTTTTAACACTTGGTTTCCATTGGTGCATTTTGATTGGTTGAAATACATTTTATCATTCTGCCACCAAAATTCATTTTTTTCTTGAAAGTACTTCCTGGATCCCTATCCTTTGATAAAAATAAAATTGTCATTTCTCACTTGACTTTTGATAAGTGAACATGGCAACTATAAGTCAATATTTCAGTTTAGTAACTTGTTTTTTTATCTTGTGTTTTTTTTCCTCTCGGACCAAATAATTGAACTGAATTTAATTCTTTGATTCCTGCTTTGTTTATTCAATTTTCTAAATAAACTTGGTCGAAGAAGTTAAATACTCAAGCTTCCTTCACAACAATTAAATTTTCTAAATAATCACTATTTATGGCTACTTATGTTGATAAAAACTGGCCTCAAGTATGATTATGAACTAGCAAGATGTGCTATCTGAAAGAAAATTATCATCTGTCTTTCCCCAAAGGTAATTAGGGAAAATTTGGCATGAAACACCACGTTTTGATCATATTAACAGAAAGTTTTGGCTAATTAGAAAAATCAATGTTTCATTGGCACCTATATATATATACATATATGTATATGAATTAACAATGGCGTTATATTATAAAAAATAATGGAATTGAATTTAATTCAAATTTGATGGATTAATCAATTCAAATTCAATTTATTCTACTTTTATGTTGTCTAGGCTAAATGCTACATTCACCGTGTAATAATGGGTGATCACCTCAAATAAAAGTTTCTATACAATATTACGCAATTTACAATCATTTTTTCGGACCATGTATCCATTTCTTAAAAACAAATATACATTTATGAATTATAAATTGTGTTATATTATATAGAAACTTACTTGAGATGATCTCCCTTCAATACACAGCTGATATATCCCTTGGTCTAGACAATGTAAATAGAATGAATAATTAAAGTAATATTCATATACATATATATATATATATATATATATATATATATATATATATATATATATACATGCATATATATTTGTATATGTATATATATATATATATATATATATATATATATATGAGAATATTACTTTGTTTAAAAATAGTTTTGATAAAAAATGATGACTAGAAAGTAGAGCAGTTGAAGTTTTATAATTTTAATATTTTTGTTTTATTAAAAGTCCTCAATATATTGATCAAATCGATTTGATTACTTGAATTTTGCTCACAAGAAGAATGACAAAACGATAACGTCAAAAGAATGACGAACTTTCTCTTAATTGTATAATTAAAACTATATATGTATATATATTAGTTTATCTAAAAAAAATCTCAGGCAACAAACCAACTTTTTAAAGGTATCAGTAGTAGTTTAGAGATCAGAGATTTTCTTGCACAATGTCACAAAACCTTGTATACTATGAGATCACGATTAGATAACATAAAGACTTTTGGCAAACCGACTAATTAGGCTGGGTAACAGTGATCATCAACTGTGCTTGCATTCTCATTGAATGGTACAATCACAGTGCATAAAGTCCAGGAACTTTCCAATACAACCCAGCATTCATATGAATACATGTACTCCTAATAATATTCATATATATATGTGAATGTCTGTGTATATGTATGTATGAATTTTCGAAAATATATAATGTATATACTTGTGTGCAAGTGAACACGCATGTTTGTGTGTGTGTGTACGCCTGTGTGTGTGCGTGTGTACATGCTTGTGTATGTGTGTGTGTGATTGGCTAAGTCAACATAATTATATTATCTTACGAAATAAACATTCACGTGAGAATGTTGAATAGGCATGCATTATCATTTTATTGACCAAGGGGAGTAACTCTATAGATTTTTTTACACTCCAAATTATTTCCCTTGGATCATTGGAATTTCTTTTTTTTTTTAATTAAAGGGAGACAATTGCAATAATGTATTATTTTGAATTCAGAATCATTTACATTTTAGTCGACTCAAATTTTGAAATTTCAAAGCATAAAACAAAGGGAGAGGGGAAACATGCGCACATGAATGCGCACGTGCACACACACACACACACAAACACACACACACACACACACACACACACACACACACAAATATATAAGTATTTCATGTTGTCTAAATTGAAAGATATATCAATCGTGTAACGATGAGAGATCATTTCGAATAACTTTCTGTATAATATAACGCAATTTATAATTCATTCCGTTGGACTAAATATGTCCATTTCTTGACTACATAACTGTTGCATTGGAAAGGCAAATAGACCGATAAATAAATGAATTTGATGAGAATTTGGGTTGAAAGCAGTTATTAGGCCTTTGCATTACCGGTGGCTGTTTAGCTGAACGGTAAGAGCATCGCTACATACACACACACACACACACACACACGCGCGCGCACGGACGCACACACACACACACACACATACGCACACACACACACACATATATATATACATATATATACATACATTATAGAGAGAGAGAGAGAGAGAGAGAGAGAGAGATAGATAGATAGGTAGAGTGAGAGAGAGGAGGGGAAATATCTTATGCATTGGCGTAATACTTTGAAACCGTCCAAAGCTTATAAAACCCTATTTGACTGATTGTCAAGAGAATTAATCATATATTTTACAAAAATCTGGACTAATGTAGTCCAACCAATAATTTCTAACAAAGCAGGTTCCGGATCTCTGAGCTCTAACTATAATTTTTTTTGTATGCAATTTACTGATGCGTAAACAGATTCTGTCAGGCTTCGATTATTCTATCTATCTATCTATCTATCTATCTATCTATCTATCTATGTCAGCCTGTCCATGTTCAGTTTGAACGGTGAAAACAATGTTTTCGTAATTCTTAAGCAAATATTTGTATCTGAAAGAGCAACTGGGTATCGGCAGTGATTGGTGACGTCATGCACTTTTATTTTACTTCAATTCAACAGCTGCTGACTTCCATCAGAACCGATTAAAAAAAAAGGTTGATGGTCAGCGTGGTGTTTATTCCCTTGGTTCATGACTCTACTGGTTTGAATGCCCAACATGAAATGTAATCAACCTATGCAGCCGAGCCATATATATATATATATATATATATATATATATATATATATATATATGTGTGTGTGTGTGTGTGTGTGTGTGTGTGTGTGTGTGTGTGTGTGTGTGTGTGTGTGTGTGTGTATATATATTTGCCCATAAGCATGAAAATTGACAAGAAGTTGATTAGGCAAAGTTTGTCCGTTGTTTTTATGAGCAAGTTGATATCTACTGCCTCATTGTGTGTGTGTGTGTGTGTGTGTGTGTGTGTGTGTGTGTGTGTGTGTGCAACCCAATAATCATAAGATAGAACGATATTGTAAGGAATATTTTATACGCAGAGTAACATGTGGCAAGATACGGTCGTTGATAAGGGCGTTAGAAGATCGGTTAACTACGTCTTCCCATTCATCGTTGGAGCAACTCTAATTAAGCTAAATAAAGTGATCTGTTGCTAATATATATATATATATATATATATATATATATATATATATATATATATATAGAGAGAGAGAGAGAGAGAGAGAGAGAGAGAGAGAGAGAGAGGGGGTTGTTATTTTCTCCTGGTCTGAGCTGTAAGATTTGATAAGGAGTTTGATGATAGCAAAACTATTTCTATTCAATGCAAACCTATGAATGCTAATTCTGTTTGGGGATTCAAAGATTTGTCCTATCTTGTAATTTTTTCGTAACGACCAAGATCTCTTTAGTTAGTATGGTAAGAAAACATACCAAGCTTCCTTTATTTAGACTTTATTGCTGGTCGCTTAGCAGAGAAGCATTGTATAACATTTCAACGACTTTGGGTTGACTTGGGCATGTATTGAATCCACGACCTACAGAACCAGAACTGAGCACTCTACCACTGAGTCAACATGATTGGTTAAAAATTGGTAAAGTTGCTAATCAATCGAGATATTTCAAAATCATTTATAAATAAACAGATAAATAAAAACTCTTTCATTTCGATTATGTCGAATTATCATTGATTTGACCAACATAGACATCTGGGAAAGAAACGATCTTTTTTAGACTCAGTCAATCGTATATTCACTTAGCTGAGACCAACCAACAGATTTTTCTGGTGTTACACAGAATAGAGTTTTCATATAAGTACACATTCATATGTTTATAATGAGGAAAGAATCCAGTTTCATGTTTTTTCCAAGAACGTTAGTAAAAAGCTTTGGTTTTCTGATGTTCTAATTCGTTATCTAACTTCTCACTAATTATTTTGTCATACAGTTCCTTCTTGTTGAATATTGGTAACAAACAACTCTGCACTTGCCATAAAATCTTGGTTGGGACCAATTCTTTGTCATCTTATTTGAACGAAGCCTGTATTTCGGAAGTTTCATCAGATATTGACTTTCTGTTTCAAGTGAATTGATATTGACCCTAAAATTCGATAGGAGTATAGTTGTGCCTCTTCATTTGCGGTTACCAAGGGATTTGGCTATTGCTGCATCACAGAAAATGCCAGAAAGCAGAAATTGTTTTTTTTTCATACTATTACGTTAAACTTTTGAGCAATTTATCGATTTCTATTGATTTTTTCAATAGTTTGAAAAGTAGAACAAAATATTTTGATATAATTTTTTATAGAATAAATTAAATCATAGTTCATTAGAACTATTTATGTTCACGTATGCTTTTCGATTGGTCGTATCAAAGTGATACATATGATTCAGAGATAAAATGATAAATACATCTTCAACTTTCAGTTAAAATAGATATCGACAATTCTTGCATTTGGCTTCTTCGATTCGGTTTTAAAACGCAGTTAGGGTTTTACTCATTTGGTTCAAAGAGTCGGTTTATGAACCCCAAAATCACTGTTCAAACCACGGTTTCAAACTGACTCAAAAAACTCTACGATAGATGCACAAACTAATGGCGGCAGATTCGAAACGTGCCGGACCATGGGAGTTGCCGAACCACAGAGACTCGGATTACTGAGGTACAACCTATAAAGATATTGACACTTAGCTTCTTGGCTTGAATTCTATTTGGTTAATGAAGAAGGACATAATTCTATAAAACTCACCATCAGAAGTTTCAACGTGACCTTCAGCCGATTGATGAAGGGTGAATAGTTTATCGATCTGATCTGCACCTTTTTCATTGAATTTGATTTATCTACCTAAGTCGGGGAAAATGAAAATTAGAAAAAGCGCCCTTTTTTTCCAAGGCTCGTCTCTTTTCACAAATAGAATGTGGTTGTTTTTTCTTCTTCTGAGAGTGCATGAAAAATATCGCAAATAAGATCGACCAGCAAGACACAGATACACAGCCTTGATCTTCCATAATTAATCATTTATTTGAAACCGTCAACCAAACCTGTCACCAAAACTGTCATCACAGGTTTCTTCAGTTTTCAAGTTGTTCTGGCTGGATAGCTTTGTATGTATCACGTGTACAGGTCGCACCAATTTGAACATTTAACCCTTATTACGTCTACGAAAAAACTTTTTTCTTTTTTTCTTTTTTGGAAAAGAAAATTCCCTCCCATATCAGGTTTTAATTTCGAGATTCAAATTACTGTGAAAATAGATCCTTTACTTTCTTTTTAGATTGAAAATTCAGACTTTTTAGTGATCACTCTCCAAACAAAAGGCGAGAGAAGTAACTTATTCATTGATCACCCCTTACAAGGCGTATTCGCAAAAGACGTTCGTTATGTGACGGTTTCTATTGAATAACTAACCAGACCGGTTTTGTTTATTTTTTTCTCGTCAGGATATTCAGTGAGTCACTTGATTTGGTGGTCACGTTACTCCGACATTTTCTTTTTTGATCATTTTGGACGTCGTCACCACCGACATTCGGCCACGTGAACAAGCAGAATCTGTACAATAATAATAATAATAATAATAATAATAATAATAATAATAATAATAATAATAATAATAATAATAAAAATACCAGGACCAAGCAAGGGAGTTAAGGAAGATGTGGAACATGAAAACCAGGGTAGTACCGGTCATAGTGGGCGCACTAGGAACTGTCCCCAAAACGCTGAGGGAGAGACTGGAGGAGATCAGGATTAGGGGAAGGATCACAGCACTACTGGGAACTGCACGGATACTGAGGAAGGTACTAGAGATATAAGTACTGCAACGAATCGTAGCCCTGTCATGATATGCGAAAGAGAGTGGAGACGTTAGCTGAAGACCTGAGGAGACTTATTGTCACTCAGCCTTCAGCGATAACCACTGGGCAACCGGTGTGAAACTGTAAATCGCAGAATTACTGCGACCTATGAGTACTAGGAGAGGAGAGCTGGAGACTTGAGGAGACTTGCTGTCACTCAAACTCCAGCGGTTACCACCAGGCAACTGGTGTGAGATTCCAAATAATAATAATAATAATTATTATTATCATTATAATAATAATAATAATAATAATTAGGGAGAAGGACGATGTTCAATTTACGATTAAAATATAATGCTGAACTATACCCTTATTTTGTGCTGCCTGGTGGGATGTCAAAATATGATATTATGACCTCATGAGAGAACGTTATGACTACATGAATGTTGGGACGTCCGAAGAGAACGCACATTCTGAAAACACTTTTTTGTGGAAGTACGTATTTTACCTGACTTCAAATTATAATAACATTTTTTTACGTTGTTTTTTTTTTCACCTGACCTCATATTCTAGTGGCCATTAAGTTAATAAGTATAAATAATAACATAATGAATATTTTAGATAAAAAAAAGCAATATTCTATTATCTTCGATTTATTGTAATAAAATGAATAATACCTTAAATAAGGTAAGTTGTATTTCAAATAAAATAAGTAATATATCTTTAACATAATTTCTAATATTTTTCTAATTCTAATTTCATAAATAATTACTCTGGTTCGCACAAACAAATCTCAATCCACATATTTTTACAAATTTATAATTCTGTAACGTAACAAAGAAATGATCTGTCTCTCTCATCTGGTCTATTCAAATTTCTGCGTTTCAAAACTCTCTCTCGTGATTCGTTAGATCTTTTCTACCAATGGACTGATCACAGTATTACGGGCGTAGATCGTGACAAGGAGAATTACAGCATAGATAAATAAACAATTAATATAAATACAATAAATAATAAATATTGATAATGAATGCAATGAATATAAATACGTTAAATGTAGAAAGGAATATGAGTAAAATAAATATAAATAATAAACGAAAAAATATGAATACCAAAATAAATAACTCGTCATCACATGAACAACTGTAGTTTGAAGAAGTCATGTAAAAATCCATTAAGGAATAAATATGGTCAGAATAAATTCTGTTTATGACACCATTGGCATTTTCCACAGGAAAATATCTAAAATAGAGTTAAGAAAAAACACTACTATCGATGAACTATACCCATAAGAATAAGATCCAAAAAAGTTTTTAAAAGTTTCCTCTTCCAAAATTGAAAAAAAAAAAAAAAAATTAGAACATAGAAACCCTAGAGTTACAGTGGAGTAATTTCCAAGGCAAAACAGTACAGCCAGGAGCTGTGGAACACACATGCACATATAGAAAATAGAAATAACCCTTCGCCGAATTAGGTGGTTACGGTGTTCAATAATAAATGAATAAAAATGTAGATGTAATGAAACACGATAATGAATAAATATGAATAAATCATAAGACTGCAAACCGTTCTGTACTTCTTGCAAATAAAATGAATGCTAATACCATCTTTAGATACCTGTAAATCATTGGATCGCACATTAGTCTTAAAATCACGTCTGAAGTTCGATCCTAGGTAAGATTCAGTATATTAGTTACCATAGTAGTAAAGATGGTGGCGTTGATGAAAGTCATATGTAAAGGATAAAGTTGCCTTTTATTGTCTGATGTCTTCCGCCAGAATTCACACAATGACTTGAAAAGAAAAATCTGGAACCGAATA
>OY735212.1:45800747-45853247 GCA_963457665.1 Thysanoteuthis rhombus | reverse complement strand
CTAATGTAATCGAGAATCATAGCGAGACAAAATCACTCATTTCCTAACCGGTCGAAAGGATCGTTCTCTCTTATATTCGATTTAAGCAACTTGTAAAATATGAGACACTTTACGATTTTTGTCTCTCTGATAATTTCACAATAAAGAAAATGAATGTGATTCCGATAAAAACTTCTTGCTAGTAAATATTTTGTTATCTTTTTTGTTTTTGCTTTTTGGTTGACCATCGTTTCAACGATTCGATTGCTGTACGGATAATTTGTACAGTAAACCCTGTGAGTATTTTTTTTTTTGAACTCGTAGCGTCAGGTCATTTCTCAAGGGTACGGTGAGACGTCACAACTGAAAGAGTTACCAGAAAAGAGGTAGACTTTAACACTAAACTGCCTCAGGGCTCCACTTCTGGTGTGTGTGTGTGTGTGTGTGTATTATTATTATTTTTTTGTCAGAGTAATCTTTTTTCGGGACCAAGGGGCTCCTACTGCCCTGCCATTTATAAATAGCTGGGGTAGAAAGAATGTAATCAGGCCTTTCCCAAGGATATCAGCGCGAAGTTCATTCCCCATGCTCTTACCCGCTCAGCCAGTTTGAACCTTCACAAAATGTCCCAAGCACATTGAATTCAATGTCAGGAACTGACTTTGCAACGAGAGTTAGAAGCCTTCAAAGTCCACCACGTCTAACTTCTTTATTAGAAACGTCAACCAAAACAATGAACATATGTTTCTTAAGTTTTCAAGTTAGTCAGACTGGCTATGTATGTATCATGCGTACAGTCTGTTCAAATGGAGCTAGAGAGCTGAAACATTTACTCTTTATTAAGTCTGGAAAAAACGCTTTGCTTAGTTTTAAAAAATCCTCCCAATTAGACTTTTACTGGGGGATTTCAATTTACATTGTAAGTTAATACTAAACAGATTCCTTAGTTTATGTCTGGCATCATTCACTCCAATAAAAGACGAGAAGTAATTCATTCATTGATCACTTCTTTTTCCATTTTTTTTTATTGATCATCCCCAACACGGCATGCCACCAAAAGCTCAGGAGGATTTATTGATTGACATTTAATTTCATCCCTATAGGATAAAATGCTCTATTTCCAATGAAATGGTTGCTGTTTTCATCCGAAAACCATCAGAGAGTAGTGAGCGAATTCCTTCATACAGGAATACCTGAAACCAGTGGTTCTCAATCTTCATGGTATAACTACACACTGAGAAATATATTTTACTTACGGAGCACACAAACTCTTTACTCCATTAAAGTATGAATTTATTTTTGTGAACTTGTGCGTGTGCGGGACGTGCTTTGCTGTTTGGTCAACGTCTTATTTCCACATAGCAGTAAACATCGGAGTCGTAATGGAGGAGAGGACTGTAAATCGACGTGTTGTGAAGATGAAATGAATTTGCTGAAAACATTTCAGTAGTCAAGAACGAAACGTTTTTTTATATCAGCATACTGATACACGAACTCATCGACCCTTCTTACCTTCCATCCGTCGCTTAGAGGTTAAGATCTCACAAGATCTAGTGATAAAACCACTAGACTGGCAGAAATGGGACCGACATGATTCTTGTACTGGAAAAGTTCAAGGCTCTAAATAAGTGTTGGTATATTTAGGAATAATTCCACAGCGATGCACTTGAGAGGTGGTTGCGTCACACCATTCTGAAATGGCACACAGTTTGGGAACCACTCCCTTGAACGGTAATTTTTCCTTGACATTCTCTTCAGTTTACGACGATGTCTTCAGTTCGAAAGAAATATTTCCTTTGCTCTTTGCCGGAGGTTACGCGCGAGAAACACAAAGAGTGTCTCACGTGGGGGATAGTGAATTTGTTTCTGTCTATGCATTTCAGTCCAAGTCGAGGATTTGTACTGCATTAGCAGATGGAAGTGACCCGAAGGCTCCTCTTCCATTCGCTACAATCCTTCTGAATAGGGCAGGGTGCAACTCCATTCTAAATTTTCCCAACTTGAATCATACGGCTTAGGGTGTATCCAATTAGTTAGGGGAAATCTTTCTTAATCAAGAGTTTTCCACACTCTCTGTAGCTGCTCCATAAATTTGACTTTGTGTCGAAGCTGACTTGGCAAAACAAGATAAGAACATCAACAAGTATGTAATTACATTATTTATTGATTGATTGAAATTAAATTTTACGAGCATATGTAAGCACTGCAAGTCAATGCTAATTGTACCCTGTAGGCATTGTAGATCATTAGACTGGCTATTATGACAGGGCACATTTTGAGGGTACATACGTAAAAATGTGCTGTATTCATCTTCCAAAGAATTGGATAAGTGCCTGGCTGGATATATATATATATATATATATATATATGTGTGTGTGTGTGTGTGTGTGTGTGTGTGTGTGTGTGTGTGTGTGTGTGTGTGTGTGTGCGTGAGTGTGCCTATAATTGAGATATTTGTCCCAAATCGTAGATATTTATTGATCTTACCTTATTCTGGTACCCAGTGAAGATCGAATTCAATATACGAGCCCATAATCTGCGGTATTACCTTGCAAATAACCAGTCTTTGATAAAAACCCTAGGAACCTTCTATTGTATATTCTCTCTGGATTGGTCCGGGGGCTTCAATGTCAGTGACCCGGGTGAGTTTATGTTTAGTATAAGTACAGCACTTAGCCTTGCAAAAAGGGCGAATGAGATATTTCAAGTTTTGTCAGGGTTTCTGAGGCGAGATTTTGTTAATGTAATACATTCTTTCTTCTGGAACAGATTCCTTGTCCTTGTTGCCTTCATCTCAATGATGTGCTCTCCGTCCTTCCCAGATATCTGGCGCATTTCGTAATAAGTGGCAAACGGACCCCTCTATTCATCCACTGAGTATGTTGTCCTCATTCTTTTTTTTTTTTTTAATTAGGAAGCACACTGAATGTGATTGGTAAAGGAATGAGAACAATATACCCCCGTGGATCGAACAAAGGGTCCCGTTTGACATGTCAGGAAGATTATCGTATGCAAAAGCCACTTGAGGAAAACAGGGGCGGGGGATAAGACGACTGAAACGTTATTATAAACAGCACCTAGGAGGGGAGATCGTTCTGAAGGATTCAAAGTTTATTAATTGCATTCAAAATGTGGGGGATAGGATAAATAAAATATAAATATACTAACATGGTACCCGTAAAAAATGACATGATTATTGACATATGGATCGATCTAGGATCAAAGTGTCTGTGCATTCCACTTAGGGTAAAAATGTCACTACCCGGTCTTCTACCTGGGATCAGAGTGTAGTATAGCCTTGCAGAACATTCTTTGGTAGCTTTGCGCCGATGCAATGACGTGGCCAACGATGGCCTAGAATTCGTCCTGTAGCCTCAAAAGATATCCTTGCCTAGTTTCAGTGGATCAGTAAGCCCTTGCACAAAAGAGGAGAGGTGGGCCTTGCCCTGACGCCTTCGCAACACTGGTTGCAGAGACTAGGGCAATTTTTTGAGCTTCTCGTATACCCTGCATTAAACCGACTTTGTATTACATCTTGCTCTCGTAAGGAAGCAAGTAAATACGGATCATAGTGCAATACCTGTGCACTCAGTTAAGAACCAAAAAGTCGCTCCCCTGCAATTCTGACTACAATCAGAATGGAGTATATTTGCATTCGATGGAAATATATGGTAAATATATATATATATATATGGATGCACAGCACGTTTTTATTTGTGAATTATGCTTATAGTCACCCCGGTATTCATTGTTTTGAAAATGCATTATGGGACGTATTCCATAGTTATAAATCGGTCATCATATTTACAAACAGAGACCCCTCTGTTGTTTTCTGATTGGATTGACCTTCGAAAGCACTTCTAGTGTGAGCGTCTCAGTTGAGTCAGGGCTCTACATTTGCATTCATACACATTTAAAAAAAAAAGAATAATGAAAAGTCCGTGAGACTCACTCCCTATCACGTTGAGATAGAATCAATAAATACTGTCTTATATCTTAACTATTGTGCGACGCGTTCAAGTGCTTAACGTTATTGGGGAAACAGGTTGCTGGCATGAGGTGTTCGAGGCGGCGGAGGTGTTGTCTGGGTTGGTTGAATGAGAAAAGAAAGCTAAGCCAGTCGAAATGGGGTGATTCATGGTTACGGAATGTGCAGGATTGTGTCCACTCAGCTGATTGTGGCGACTGAGTTGATCGGAACAAAAAACTCCAAAGGAATGTGTCGGTTGCAAACAAGATGAGGTATGGCTGGTTAGTTCGGGACTCGATGAGACACAAACAAATAGCAATGAACGAAAGCGTGATAAAAAAACGCACACGCCTGCACACACACATTAACATGCATACGTATATACATACAAATGCATACATGCATGTGTGCACATACACACATGCATACACATGCAAACACACGCATACACACACCCAAGTGCGGACACGCCTGGGCATTTATAAAAGGATCGGCTGCAAAACTATGTATTTATGTTTCTTTAATTGGGTTTTATTTATGGAAAAGTGTCAACCAAAATTATCATTAAAAATGTCAACATGGGTTTCGTCAGTTTTCAAGTTGGTCTGGCTTGCTGGCTACGTATGTATCATGCACACATGTCACACCAATAGAGCAACAGGGTTAAAAATTTGAACATTCATCCCTTATCATGTCTACAAAAAAAATCATTTTGATTTTTGGTGATTATCGCCCCCACCACGAGAGATAGGTGTTACGTGTTGATTTCAATTTACAATGTATGTTTATGCTTAATTGGCCCTTACTTTGTGCCCAGCTATGTTCACACTCGTTTTTTTTCTAGGATTAGTGATCTAACAAAAAGCAAGTGAAGTTATTTATTCATTTATCACCCTTTTTTCCAATTTTATAATTGCTCACCCCAGCAGATGTTTTTTCACGTGACGGTTTCAATTTAGTGACTAACCATACCTATTTTCTTTTCTTTTCCTGCACATTGTTCATCTTTTCTATTTCGTGTTCATAGTGTCTGGAAGCTTATGTATGAAGTTTGGATTTGACTCGCAAATGGTAAGAAGTTTGTTGGTTCATACGTATTAGATTTATTGAAAACTAAAGAAAATAATGGGACAGTACAAAAAACTGTAGATATGAACATGATTTATTTACTAAACCTTGGTGATGAGAAAATAGGTTTTCACTAAACCTTGGTGGTACAAACATACGTTTTGACTGAACATTGGTAATAGAAATGAAGGTTCTTACTAAACCTTGGTGATAAGAATATAGGCTCTTACTAAACGTAAGTGATAAGAAAATAGGTTTTCACAAAACCTTGATGGTTTGAACATAGGTTTCCATTCAACATTGGTAATAGTAATGAAGGTTTTTACTAAACCTTGGTGATATGAATAGTTTTTTTTTTACAAAACCTCTGTGATAGAAATAAAGGTTTTTACTTATTTGCTGATAAGAATATAGGTTTTCATTAAACTTTGGCGATAAGAATGAAGTTTTTTTTTTACAACTGGCAAAAAGCTTCATACAGTATATATATATATATATATATATATATATATATATATATATATATATATATATATATATATATATATATATATAGAGAGAGAGAGAGAGAGAGAGAGAGAGAGTGTGTGTGTAGACTAATGATAAAAAAAACATTTATTTTTTCACAACAAATATCTATTTTCCGGGGTTATCTTATTCCTTGTCAGTACTCTGAATTCATTGGTGAATATTAATAACATAGCTCGTACATTATAGACAGAAACTTCAGATCGAAATCCAGATATTCACTACATGTCAGGTAACAAGTCTTCGCGTATACATCTTCATTACTCAATCACACACTATCTCTTCCTTCTCTCTTTTTCTCTTTCTCTATATTTATATATAGCGACGCACTATTTAAATCAAGACAGAGCTAGAAATTACGAAGTGAAGTGAATTTCTATTTCAATTCTGTTTTATCCGGACATGTTTTGTAATTCAATTCCATCGTCAGCGGTTATATGTTCATGTTGATTTCTATTGTTAGAATATTCAGGAATGCATATATATACATATATATATATATGTATGTATATATATATATATATATATATATATATATATATATATATATATATATATATATATATAGAGAGAGAGAGAGAGAGAGAGAGAGAGAGAGAGAGGGGGATTCATGAATCATAATCACAGATAATCTTAAACAGTTATTGCTATCAAAATCAGTCGGTCCCAATTGCTGTTATTTAAAGTGTTCGCAATAAGTGATTCTCTCTCTCTCTCTCTCCATGTATCCTTCGCCTGATGTTATCAACTGGTTATTTTTTTCTAAAAGGCCTTGTCCTAAAGTGATCACAATAAGCATCCTGCTCTGTGTATAAAACAATACCTACTAACAAGGTCACGGGCACTGAGAGGTACATCGAATTGTTTGTTGATGAGTCAAAAAAGATCGATAGAAACGTTTAGAATTCTTCAAGTAGTTGTATTATTTGGATGACCTGTACAGAAACAGGTTTGGTTAGTCACTCAATAGAGACCGTCACGTGACAAACATGTTTTTGCAGCATACCTTGTTGGGGGGGGGATCAACTGGAAATCGGAATAGGGGTGATCAATGAATAAATTGTTTTCCAAACCTTTTGTTAGGCAGTGCTCACGAAAGTCTAAATTTTCAAAAGACAAGCGTAAATCCTGCCAGACACAAAGAGAAATATTGCTCCAAACTGAATTGATAGATGGATCGATGGATAGATATTTCTTAATCTTTTCATCATCAGCCTCTTATCGTCCGTCGTTGGACATAGACCTTCCCCAGGATTCACCACACCTCTCTATCATGGGCGTCACAGAGCATGTACTTTCTGAACCTATCTTGTCAGTATCGCCACCTTGTATTCTGCCGATCTCGGTTACGCATGTGATCTCTGATGATCCATGTGGTGTGTTGTGATGTCCGTCGGTTGTCTGCCCTTCTTGCAACATGGCCTGCCCATTGCCATTTGAGTTTTCTAATGATTTCCATGATATCTCTGGCTCCTATCTTCTCCCGGACGTACTGTGCTGTCTTGTGATCTCTTCATGTGAGGTTAAGCATAATTCTTTCATGCGCACGTCGCACAGTTTTCAGTTTGAAGGTTAGTCTCTAGGTTAGGTTCCATGTTTCAGCTCTATGGGTGACTATTGGGAGGATCCATCTGTTGCATACTCTACTTTTAAGGACTAATGGGGTCTTCTTGTTTTTGACGATCGAGCTTTCTCTACCGAAAGCTTGATAACAGGGTGATTCTTTGCTTGATTTCTTCTTTTGAGGATTTTACGGAGATTCGTTATCCTAGCTAGATGAAGCGATTTACTTTCTCGAGTTTTACGTTTAAGTGATTGGGGCCCACAGGTTGTGCTTCACAGATTCGAAATAGATACAGTAACGTGACCAATGTATTTAGGCGGCATGCCGTATTGGGGTTGATCAATTAAGAAATTGGAAAAAGGGGTGATCAATGAATAAGTTACTTATCTCTCCTTCTATTGTGCAGTAATCATTAGAAAAGTCAGAATTTTCAAAAGGCAAGCCTGAATACCGTCGTACACAAGCTGAAGGACCTATCAAATCAAAACTTGAATGTTCAAATTTTCAACCATCTACCTCCATTGGTACAGTGATACATACATATCTAAATACATGTATAGTCAGCCAAACCAACATAAGAACTGAAAAAAACCTATGTTTGCAGTTTTGGTTGACGGATCCTAATAAAGTCGGTATTCCATAGATTTTGTTCACTGATCGGTGGATATGTAATAAACAGGAATAGTTGACCACATGAGTAGTTACCCTGGGCCGGGTTGGGGGCAGAATAGATTGTATCACCTGACAATATAGGTAAATATATAACCTTGAAAGAGAAACGTTGAGAAAAATAAAAAAGAAAAGACGATTGAAATTGTTTTTCTTTTTACTTTAAACCAACTTCAAGAATCCTCAGGAAGTGAACATTCTTAGTAAACACAAAACATTTAAATTGTTTGTGACCCAGTGAAGCGTGTATCAAATTGTTATAGACTTTTTCTTTTTTTCATTATGAAAGTTTTATCAAACACAATTACTCATGCACACACTCCTTCCCGTGTAAGTGGCAGCACATCGATGATACGATGAGTCATCGGCGAATGACTAACAGCACATGCCAGGAAGAGAATTGTTTAGTCCGGGTCGCTTAGTCAAAGTAAATAGTTGTTTGCTGGACAAAATCAGTTTTAGTGCAAGGCGACGGTTGCAGTGCGCCCAATGAGAAGCGAACCCGCTAACACTGGTTTAGAACGCAAATGAACCAAGAATCAAATATCCTAGACAATTGTATACGCACACATTAAAAATGATGCCATACATCTGTAGATCATGGAAATTTGTTTGCGTGTCCAAATGAGAATTATGAGAATCTCCAAGAATGATTTGATCTTACGAGGAACTATTGCTGCATCCATTGCTTGTTATTGATGGGCTTTGGAAAGCTGTTCAAGAATATGGGGAAAAGATAATCATAATTATAAATAGTAATAATAAATATCAGAAAGAGAAGTTACAGCTTTACTACACATGTGCTTGCTTGCACACATACACACACAGATGCGCACCTGCATACACTCGTGCTCACATATCCAGGTACATATAAATAGAGATATGGATGGAAAGATAGATATTTCTTAATTTCATCTCGATCCGACACAAAGCTGGAATGAAAGGACGCATATCCAGATACATATAGATATATATATATTTTTATCTTTAACAATTCGGCACAAAGCCAAAATAATGGGACTCCTAGTGAGCAGAGATGTCACCACTGTAGCAATGGTCTGTGGGAATACCCTACTAACCACCAGTCTAAAATAGACCAGAACCGGTGGGGTATATTGGCGTACGGCGTATACCTACTTCTCAATTTCCAGGCTTTTTATATGCCGCAAAACGACTCGAAATTAGCCAAATTTCAAAAAGTTACCGACAAGCGCTGACAGTGCCTCGGAAACCCCAGCTGCACGGATTCACTTAGTCAATACCTGATGAATCCCTGAGCATATATCCTAGATACACCCTTACCATATACTTAGTTACCAAAACCCATTCCCATCACTGTAATAGAACCCCCAACCTTATACATATATATATGTATACTTATATGCACTTTCCATTCATACACTTTTTTCTCGATTGAGTATGCCTAAAAAGTATAGAAAAGTCAATTTATTCTCTATAAATTTCACTTTTACGACCATGGCAATGATAATTTGGAATCTCCTTATTTTCAACGACGGTGAATTCGCATACTTTTAATCAGAGAAGAATAACAATCACCTTTAGATATCTCTATCCCATCCACAAAAGCGAAGTTTGAAGAGAATAATCGCCGTTTTCTATACTTTTCACACATAAGCAATTACAAAATAACACTCATTTCCCAGGAACAAAAATCATGTTGCACAGTGTTGCACAAATTCGACTACACACAACGAAATAATATCATAGAAGCAGCAACAAAATTCTATTTTATTAAACTTGAAAATTCTTTGAATGTTGTTGATGCCAAATAGCAGAATAGTCGGAATAAGTGCGCAGATTCAATTGACGTAACCGTTGCTATCTATTTCCGGTACGATGATGCAGCAGCAGCAGCAGCAGCAACATTTACATCTTTTTTCTTTCTCATCTGACGTGTTACAGCCTTGAATCCTCCGCCAGGGTAAAATGACTCAACCAGACGACACCATTTGTACGAATGCTTTTTTCTTTGAAGAAATGTATGCAGCTGACATTGGTTGCAGAGGCGTAGCTGAAGGGTTTTTAGCGGGTGGGGTATTTGAAAACGCCCCCCTCCATCCTGCAGGCTCTTAAAAGTTTTATAAATAGTAGTTCACCTACTGTATTTCTACTGTCAAATCTCACAGAAATGTTGGGTGGGGACTCAAGGTTCCTGGGTTTATTTTTAAAAAAAAATAGTTTATATTCTGAATTTTCATAAACCTCAAATGAATGAATCCTTGAAAATAACTCGTATACTAAAATAAAATGTTTATGATAACACATCTTCAAATAAGCTGTTGATAGACTAGTCATCAATTAAACGTGTTAGAATTTTGTATGATACATGTGCTGTTGAAGTACTAACTGTAACCATGCAATGGATAAAAATGTCGGCGGGAATTCGACACCTGATAGAAAAAAGCCAAAATCTTATAAAAGTTAATTTCATCATCAACATTTTTGTGCGACTAATGGCAAATCGTTCACTTTTTCAAGAAGAATTGGAAAAAAGGGCGTAATTATTGTCATCCACACACACACACACACACACACACACACACACACACACACACACACATATATACACATATGTATATGACCTTCCGCAGTCGGAGCCGACCCAAAAGCTTCTCGTTCGTTCGCTAATAACTTTTCGAATAGGGGAGGATGTGACTCCATTCCCAATTTAATCCGCCCTAAGAACAAGAAAATCCCATTAGCCCTAAAAAGAAGGGTATGCAGCCAATACATCCTCCTGATAGTCACCTATAGAGCAGAAACATTGAGCCTAACCAAAGGATTGACCCACAAACTAAGAACCATGCAACATGCACATGAAAGTATCCGGGAAAAAAAACCATCAAAGAATCCATTAAAAAACTAAAATTACAATGGGCTGGCCATGTTTTAAGAATATCAGACAACTGCTGAACATCAAGACACACAATATAGATCCCCAGAGATCACATTCGTAACCGTGACTGGCAGAATATCAGATGGCAAGACAAACTGGACAAATTTAGAAAGTACTTCGTCATCAGCCTTTCAGTGTCCGTTTTTAGACATAGACCCTACCCAGGATTCGCCACAGCTCTCTATCATGGGCGTTGCAGAGCCAATATTCTTGCCTAGTTTGTCTCTCCATCTTGTATTCTGCTAGCCTTGGTTACGCCTGTGATCTCTAGGGATCCATTTGGTCAGTCAAGACGTCAATCAGTTGTCTGCCATTCTTGCAACATGACCAGCCCATTGCCATATGAGTTTTCTTATGGTTTTTATATCTCGGACTCCTGTTTTGTCCCTGATGTATTGTGCTGTCTCGTGATTCTTCCACGCACACGTTGTATGCTTCTCAGCTTGCCATTTAGTCTCCTGGTTAGGTTCGATGTTTCGTCTCCATTAGTGACAATCGAGAGGAGGCATTGGTTGTATACTTTTCTTTTTAGGATTAATAATGCCATTTAAACAGAAATGTTTGTTCTGCTTAGCCAACCACTGTTCTGTAACTGATTGCAGTTCTTAATCACGGGAGAAATATCTGTTCTTTAAATCGAATGGCGTTTAAAATTTGGAAATATCACAGGGAGAAAGGTCTGGTGAATAGGCTGGACGAGGTTGCTCTGTTCAGCCACCTTCACGAACGGCAATATTTGACACCTGAGCCATGTAAGCTGGTACATTATCGTAAAGAAACAGTACACTGGCACTCAGGATTCAGCGACGCCTTGTCTTGACACAATGTCGTAGCTGCTGGGGCTAATCGGCGAAGTAGGCACTTGCACAGCAGGTAGTCAATTAACACTATACACACAGAGTCATGGAAGATCTTGCCTACACTTGGCTGAACTTGGAATTTCTAAGGCTGCAAAGAATCTTTGTGTCTCTACTGCTTGGATTGTTCTTTCGTCTCGGAGTCATAGTGGTGAATTCATGTCTCATCTTCGGTAATTAACCCTTTCATGACAGGAAGGGTCATATGGACCATAATTGGAATATAGTAAAAAAAACTGACACTACATAACCTGAATGGCTGTAAGGGCCACGTGGCTCCCAGTTTTGCCCCCAAATTGAATTGACAAAATTTGAATTATCCAAGTATCTTCTGCCCTGAAAGAATTAATTGCCGTCCAAACAGATCCCAGTTCTTATGCATAAGCTTTAGATTTTCCTCAGAACGTTGTGCTTAGCTGTCCTTCGTTTCTGGGGTCTGCATTTTCAGCACCCAAGGAGCAGCCACCTTTGACGTGTCCAAATGTTCACGAATGATTCGATCAACCGTCGCCCAACCAACTCACAGAGTGTGCGCTATCTCACACAGCATCACTCATCGATCTTCATTAATAAGGCGCTCAATAGGAACGACGTGTTACTCAGAGATTGCTTCCATAGGTAATCCTGACCACGGTTAATCTCTTCCCCCGATGACACACAGCAGCCAAACGCTTGACCGTTGCACAAGAGAGGTCTTTGTGGTGAACATTAGGCATACAATCATAGATTTCCTGTCGCACAATCTTCTCCGGTGTCAAAAATTAAAAAATAGCGCAATACTTCCGTATCAAGTACCACTTCTTGTCGGCCATTACTTTAATTGTCCTTGCTTCTGGAATGTAAATGACAAGACAATATCGTAAGCCATCTAAATATTCAAACTGTGAGAAAATAATACATTTTAACATTATATTATAACCAGCATATGCCCGTAAAAATGACGGTGTTGTTTATAACGATATTTGAAAAAAAGATTTCAAATTATTAGATGAAGTATCGTAACATTATTATTATCATCATTTACGAATTTCTACCTTGATCTTAACTTTAAATTGCTTTAGTTATTTATTTATGAATCGACACTTGATAGTCTAGAGCTATTTTATTTGGTAATTTTTTTTGATAAATCAAATATTTTAATTTTTAGTTTTTTAAAGTCTCGACTCAACTCAAGCTGTTCTTAAGTTGTGATCAGACATAGAGTTTTAAGAGTTTCTATAACAAATCTTCGCTGTTATATCACGACAGATGATCTCATATTTTTACAACCCTTTAATTGCTTCATTAGCTGTGTCATTCTATTTCACATAGACCAATCTATTTTAAATTTTATGTTATAACAACAATCAGAGAAAACAACCATACACCTAGTAAAACAAATCTAATTTGCATACACGGCTTTTATATGGACCGATAAGGCAATCAAATAAGATAGTGATCTGGGATCCCTGTCAAAGGGATCATAGTGAGAGTCATAACTTTTGGATCACCCTTTGTATACATTCACTCCAAGGTTATCCCACATCGTGGCAAAGGAATATTCATATAAGGGTGGATCGATAAGTACAGTTCGCTGAATTTCGATCAGAAATTTTCACTGTATAACGTTCAATTTGCGTGACTAATGGAGAAGCATTGGGTTAAGTGTATTGATAAAGGAGACGATATGCTGACAAATGAATATTTTTCGTATAAAATCAATGCATTTCTAATCATTGGGCTACAAATTCAGTAATGTATACCTGAGTAAACCTATATATACCGGAAGCTACTCAAAAGACACCGAAAAGGTGATTCTCACATGTACGGAAATCACTGACAATGAAAATTCTCTTCACGCCACTTCACATTTACGAAAGAACTCAAGTCACCAGAGCTTTGAACCGTGTGCGTGTGCATCTCTTCTTTATCTCGAACTCTTTTGTGCATTCGTTAGCTAAGTGAGTCCTAAGGTGTAAGAAAAGACTAAGAGAGCTCGTAAGAATCTTACGGTTAGCGTAAAACTGGCTGACATAAAAGAAGGTTATATTCTGGGGGTTGGGCACTCTCAAATAATTTCCCCTTGTAAATTAATGGTAACTGCTTGCCTGCCTTACGCCATTTTTGCTCACGTCGAGTTTAATTGGAATTCTCAACTTTTGGATAGCAGGAGAATCTCGTAATCACGAACATTGGCTAACTTTTACAAATTTAAACTCAAAGCTGAGTTTATGAAATGACCAGTAAGTAATGAACTTATTACAAATGGCTTGCATCACTTGTAAGCATTTAAAAAAATTTTTTAGAGCATACGTTCTTAAACGTGTGCTAGTATTTGCTAAGCTTAGTTTGGTCTGGCATAATGTCACTATAGTCGTTCCCAGTGATAATCTAACTCTTTACATAGGCCACGATCTCCGAAAATAACATGCTCTTCAGTAGGCATCTTTACATGCATTTACGCTTACGCAAATGTGAGAAGTATAGACATATTTCTTTGCATAAAGTCCATGAAGCCATAACTCAGTACTACATTTTCGTTCACCAAAACCGTTTCGTAAGGGCATCCATGTTTTCATGACCAAGCCAATCTCTCCCCGAGTTCCCTCAATCCTACTCTTTATGCAGAGTGCTTAGCAGAGAGGCACAGAGTACCTCTTTTAAAGTCTTTGATATAAGCCGGCCATGGATTGAACTTACGACCTGCAGATCCGGAGGCAAGCACTAACTCTATGATAGGCGCTTACTCGCGCAGTGGTAGCCTTTTTTTTATTAAGCTTACCTTAGTCTGAGAAAGCAACTGTGGAAATTGCTTATAATGATCACTTTGAAGAGGGTCTTTTAGATAACAATAACCAATTGATAGCATCAAGCAAAGCAAATAAGAATTGAAACAATTTACTTCTGTTGAAATAAATCTACATTCATTGTCATAAATTCATTGCAATGTTATTGATTTCATTGCTATGAATAACTTTACAACAAATGTAAATTTTAATTAAAGTTTTTGATTGTATTTCTTATAGCAACAACCATCTTGTAAGATAATGCATGATTATAATAAACAGTTTGATCTGTATTTATTACGATGTGCTTCATCTAACAAAGTAGTAATGCACCCAGTGAGGATCGAGCTCACTACACTTGCGAATTGATCTGCCAGGCGAATTTGCTAAGCCTAACTCTATGGTAGGTGCTTACTCCCGCATACATAGATATTCATCAACTATTGCTTTGTACGGGGCAAGAACTCGACGGGGCAATCAGTGAGGATCGAACTCACTGCACTTGTGAATCAGTGCGGTGTTTCTGCGTGAACTGATGTAGGAATTATCTTTTCGGCCAACGAGTGTATTGTGCACATGTTTATTTTCAGTGTACGTGCTTATCAACATAATTAAAATGTCCTTGACTCTCTTAGTGAATAGAGAATTGGCTTATGCGTTGGTGATAAAAGTTCTTTGTGAAGCCAATTTATTTCGCTTCTTTAAAACTGCAGAAAAAAAATACAACACTTTACTAAAAGAAAAAATATTTCATGACGAAAGATCAGTAAGATGTCTGGTACACACGCACACATTGTGTACATCTCAATCTCTCTCACTCAGAAAATATGTATATGTGTGTGTGTGTGTGTGCGCGTGGGTGTGTATGTCTGTATAATATCACGTCGAACAGAGTAGTGAGTGGTCGCTGAGTTTTACCAGAAACCATCTTCAAAACGCCATGATCAAAGTCTCCTGCTTATTATAAAGTTGTATAAACAAGCTATGAAAACAGAAGCGGATTATTTTTGTGTTGTGATGGTGTGATGTATGACATGTTATATTGTGGGTTACAGAAAAATGGTAGCATTAATTTTACGGCGAAAACATTTACAAGTGATGCAAATAGTACTTGAATCCCCGAACTCCGGTTAAAGGATATTCATTCCTCGAACAAAGCATGCCATAGCGACACCTCTTTGGTAAACTCGAATACCTTCAGACTTTGTTATTTCTATGATATTTTCGTTTTCTACAAACAAATGTTGACAATTGAAAAGAGCTAATTGCATCTCGGTGTCTTGTGAATTTTCATCCCTATATCACATGGGAGATATTTCCAACTTATACAATCATTTCAATATTATGAACATACGTTATCCATATTTGTGGTCTTGTGTCTAAACGTAAGCTAAGCTTAGTAAATAACTATGATACATAAACTAGGGTGGTTAATGATGATTTTTAAGCGTGTATATTATATCTATGGAATATGAAAAACGTCAAGACATCAACTTTCCGGTATTTTTAAAATCATTTATTATTTTGGCGACTTCTTTCTGTAGGTTTTAAGTATTGGTTAAACATACGTCGTAAATGCAAATGCAGAGATTTCGAGTAGAAATAAAATAACTGAGAAATGAATCATTTAGAGAACTACCAAGTTTTGGGGGCGTTGAATGTGTGTATGTGGGGGGTGTTATACGAAAACATACGGTCGACTTGATTTTCCTGTTGGGTTTCACACCGCCAATGATTACTAAAATCTACTTTTAGTCATTATTACATCACGCATTTAAATAAAATATTCTACTGCTAAAAAGATTCTAACGACTAAAGAGAGATCTGGCGTTCATACACAGTATTGTAAGAATCTTAATTGATTTTTCTGTTCTGTACGCCATGGCGTATGCCGTGTTGGAGGTGATCAATTAAAAGATTAGAAAAAAGGGTGATCAATAAATAAGTTACTTCTCTCACCTCTTGTCAGTAAAAACGACTGAATTTTTAAAAAATCCTGTCCAACATACGGGTTATTCGGCTAGTTCATCCAACATTTTATGGGCAAATTCTTAAGAATCAACTCCACCTATTTTAAACCTATCGTAAATATTGCAACACGTTCAGGTTCAAATTATGGAACATTAGCATAGGTATCGGTTCCTGCTTAGCAATCTGGTCTGAAATTTAAAACAACGTAAAAAGTGTATCACATTAAATCTTTCCTTAGATTATACTAAAATAGACAGGATTACCATATACACACCCAAAGTAAATCATCATAAAAGTTAGATTATTCGACTAATATACACGAAATCCCTGAATTTGGGATTACTCATTTTTCATACTCATGCATTTGAACTCAACTCGTTACAATAAAGTTAAAAATTGCATTGCAAATAACCATCAGTACTATTATGGAATTATATCCGATCAAAATAAAATTCCATTAAAGAAATATCAGTTCTGATATTCCTGGTAATCTCCTCTTTATACTTACCTAAAGGAACCAACTGCTGCAGATCCTAACTGCCTTCAATCCTGCACGCACAAAATTTGGACTTACAATCAACTCTAAGAAAAATTCAGATTATCTACCAACCGTTACCAATTGAGACAAGTCTGATAGAACAATCAATTCAGCTTGACGTGAACCACTTTCCTCAAAAGTCACCTCTACTCTAATGTCAACCTCAATTATAATATCGTCTTAAATGCGCTGAACCAGCTTCCGTGTGTCCCTGAACAAATGTCTTTTATAACAGTGACATCTGAATAGACGCCAAAATGTGGTGACCCTAACGCTTGTTTATGCATCAGAAACTTGGACAACATACCAACGATATCAGAGGGCATTTAAAAGTTTCCATCAAGTGTCTTCAAAACAACTTAGATATCATCTGAGAGAACTAAAGAACCTGCTTTAGCGAACTGAATGAATAAAATACAAGAGGCATTTAAGGTTTCGTCGTTGAGAACTGAGGTGGAGCGGTCATTTCATTTGTGTAGAAGATGGAGTTCTATCGAAGCAAATGTTCAACTCCCAGCTTAAAGGAGGCAAACAAAAAGAGGCAGACAATGGAACAGATTCAAATATTCTTGTAGGACGACATGAAAAATGTATCATCAACAATTTGAAAACCAATGCTGTGAACGGGATGACAGTTGACGTTATCAGATGAGCATCTAAATATTTGAGACTCCGTCGTCGGGCAATGTTGACAACAGGTGAACCGCTTCAGGCTTCTATGACCGGGTGCTTATGGTGGAAGTATTGTCAAGTCTGACTTGACCATGCCGAAGGCTTCCATACAAAAGAAGTGTCTAATATATTTGGAAATTGACATGATTGCAAAGGATACCTCCCGAACTGGTTATGGCACCCATCATTCCCAGATAGCCATCTATCTAGGTACTGACCCGGCGTGACGTTGTTTAACTTCGATGATTGTACGAGGACTTGAATATTCAACAGGATTTGGTCGTAACTGCACATTAATATACAAGAAGTAAATTTGATGAATCACAGAATGGAGAAACAAAATAAGGATCAGTGTTGCGAAGTTGTCGATTTGTGCCTGGTATGACTTAGTACGACACTAGACAAGATGGTGTGAAGATCGTTCATACCAATCTTTTAAGTAAATGGACTTGCCTTGATAATTAGCATTGGGAATCCCGGCTCTTAATTTGGCTCGAACACTGACCAATAGCACCAGTAGTTATTGAGGTAGGAGCAGATAAAATATTTTACGAGCGCTCAAAAGTATTGACAGGTGTGTCATGAGAAGATTGTACAGCGTATATTCCCCATCCCCCCAAGAATAGAGCTTGTCAGACTTCTCTGAATATCAAGAGCCAAAAACCTGGTCTTTATACAAGCTTGCTTGAACATCAAAGGTAACCTTCCAAACGTTTAATTCTACAACCAGATGTATATTGTAATAGATACGTATATATATATATACATATATATATATATATATATATATATATATATATATATATATATATATATATATATATATATACGCGTCTTCAGGGATTTTCGAGTAGAATTCCCTTATTTCATTTGGGGAGTTATGTTGTTCTTTCTATACCTTTGATATTACTTCATCTTTTTTTAATGTTCCGACGCTTGTTTACATTAGCCTTGAAACGTATAAAAAATCTACAGGGATTTTACTTGCTTTCAACCTTTACATACATACGTGTGAAAACATACTTGCATATATATATATATATATATATATATATATATGTGTGTGTGTGTGTGTGTGTATATGTGTGTGTGTGTGTGTGTGTTTGTTGATTGATGTGATTGGAAGGAATGGCTGGCACCCGTCGAAATGCATCGAAACATGCGCACGGTATAATAAATAGAAAAAATTAAAATGTAACACCTGCTTTCTCTGGAGTTTCTCTCTTCACTTTCCAATTATAACTTTCATCAACATTCTGTCGGAAAAATTCACGTCCACAATACAAATATATATATGTGTATATATATAATTGCGTCATCCACAGAGAGTTGTTACGATGCATTACATCTCTTCAGTGTGACTGTAGACTTTCCATTATCCTATCCAGTACCGCAAGGCAGGATTGAAACCTTCACTTCAGACCCGGAGACCGATATCCTACCTCTGGGCGACGAAACTGGACGGTCAGTAAGGCTGAATTTAAGGGATATATTTATATACGCAGTAATTCCCCATCCACCTGAGTGCTCTATTCTTATTTATATGCAGAGAGCATCATGAGTGACAGACACGATACGACAGTTTAGATATAAGGTAATATACGAGATTTAAATTTTCCATGCAGATCCAATTCTCCCGACAGACGCCGTTTGTTCATTAGATAAGCCGAGATGTCAGGTGACTAAGGAAGCGTAACGGCGCCAATGCAACAGACTCTAACAGAGTTATCTGCCTTTATCTCTCGTAAATTTTTTTCTGAATGGAAATATGAACTCAATTCACACATCAGTTGTGTACGTGTATGTATGCGTCAGTGTTAAAGCAGGTATTTGTTTGTTTTTGCACATATGTTGGCAGAATGAAGGAACAAACACACTGTATCTTCCCTTCTCTCTATCTTCCTCCATTCCTCTTCTTCTTCTCTCTCTCTCTCTTTCGCTCCCTTTTTATCTATCTCTGTCTGTCTGTCTGTCCGTCTCTCTCTATTTATATAGTACGATAATATCTAATTCTACGTAAAACATAAAACCCTTTGAAAAGCTTTCATAAATTGCATTAACAGATATTTATAATTGACTGAAAATTACATAACTTTTGAAAAATTGTCTTAATCTTTAGAGTACACAACTCCCCAAAGCAGGGATATAGGGATATAAACCTTCATGTGGGTCAAAAATGCCCAAATTGACTTCTTTGAAAATACTAAAATTTATCTGACATCGAAATGACCATTAGCAGCCACCAGAGGTCAGGGACACCTTTTTCTATGATCATCAAATTTGAAGCCCTTTAAGTATAGCCGTTTCCTCTGAGTTTCAAAATGTCTGAATTGACCTTCAGAGCCACTTATCCGATGTCCATGTTGTGGTCAACTTGTACATAAATTTGGAGTCCATATGATGCAGCCGTATCCTTTAGATTTGAAAATTCCCAAATTAAGCCTTTTGAAAATTCAAAAATTGACTTTTCGACGTCACCTATGTTCATCATCAGGTCAAGTTATCTTCGTACACAAATTTGCAGCCGTCTTAGTTAGATTTGAAAATGCCCAAATTGACCTGACCCTGAATCGACCTTTAAGATTCCGAGAGATCATCACTACCTACTCTATGTTCATCCTGGGTCAAGTTATACTTCTACACAAACTTGCAGGCCGTAGGCGTTAGATTTGAAAATGCCCAAATTGACCTGACCCTGAATCGACCTTTAAGATTCCGAGAGATCATCACTACCTACTCTATGTTCATCCTGGGTTAAGTTATACTTGTACACAAACTTGCAGGCCGTAGGCGTTAGATTTGAAAATGCCAAAATTGACTTTACCCACCAAAATCGACCTGACTCCTAAGAGTTGACCTGACCATAAATTAACTTTTAATTGGCAACAGAGGCCAGCAGAAACTATCGTATATTCATCCTGGGGTGGAGTCAAGTTATCTCTGTACACGAGTATAAAAATAGTATTATACGAGGTATTACACAAAAGTTTGGGGAATTTGAACAGCGCGTACCAACTGAATGTAATACAGACTGTCGCTGAAGTACTTCGCGAACAGAATCCTTTATGAACAAATGTACACACAGAAGTTAAATACTGCTTCGAAATAAACCGTCGAAACTACGTCTTAGGGAAGTTTGGTTAGCCTCTCATCTGAATCTACTCGCAGAATTGAATATTTAGAGAGAGAGAAGGAGAGGGGGAGAGAGGGAGAGAGAGAGAGAGAGAGAGAATTATTCAAAAACTTTGAGGAATTTGATAATGAAAATCTCTTTATAAACGCTAACACCTACTTTCACTGTCTCCTGCGAAGTAGTTTCCTCGGGCATGTACACCATAATCTCACAAAGAATACTGCTCTCAAAGGTTAGCAAAAAAGTCCGTACTACATTCGATTTTCGCAAACTGTTCAAAATCTTTAAATTTTTTAATTGCACCTGGTACATATTGAAAATAACCCCGATTAACATTTCAGTTACCTACGAACATGATATAATGAATTTTAAATTAAACAAAAGTTAACATAGCACTGACGTTTGATTATCGATGCACATAAAACTGTCTCACCTGTATAGATTTGATAAGGGTTAAAGCAATGAATATTTCATCAACAAAAAAGCAAATATAAACCTTTTGTTTGGAAAATTTGAACTTTTCTTCCCATCTATTACCGGTGAAGAATAATACCATCTTTTCATCTGGGTACATGGAGTTGGGGTTACATAAAACAATTGTACAGCAATTATTCAATTTTTAACCCCCTCACTCGAGGCGAGAAGTCCTGATTGGGGGTGGGGGTCAACCCACCTATAGATACTTTTGAATTTTCTTTGACAATGGTGGGTATTATTTCTGTAGTTTTGTCCGAATTCAATGTAATCACTCAAGAGAAAGGCTATGATAATACTTGTTAATGATAAAATCCATTATAATGATTCGTAAAGATAAAAGCTATGACAATACTAGTTAATGATAAAATCTAATATGATTGATTCATTAAGATAAAAGCTATGACAATACTTGTTAATGATAAAATCCAATGTAATGATTTGTCAAGATAAAAGCTATGACAATGCTTGTTAATGATAAAATCAAATGTCATGATTCGTTAAGATAAAAGCTATGACAATACTTGATACTTGTAAAATTTAATATAATACGTTACTCGCTAATCATAAAATTCAGGGTAATGACTAAAGATAAAAGGTACGATAATATTAGCTAATGACAAAATTCAATGTAATGACTAGAGATACAACCTGATAAAGTTCAATGTAATTTCTTGCTTCGATGAAAGTTGTATTTTCTGCAACTGATAAAGCTATTGCTATCGTAAATTGATATTATTCTAACAGTTATCCAAACAGCGCTGAAAATAAAGATTTAAAAACAGGAGAACGTTAATTGGTGTGCTTTGCACTTTGTAAAAACAAATCAAACGCAAGAACGGAATGAAAAAAACAAATCAGACGCTCAGGATGCATCGACGTTTTCGTTTAAGATAAACAGGCGAGTTCTTTTGACGCGTCATTGACGGGGATCATGCCCACGGATCCGAAACCATCTGCCCCCACCAGCCCTTTCTGCCCCCCCCCCACTTTGAATTCACGTTTCCGGACGCCCACGACAACTTCCAACAATCCCCCCACTCCCGCGTCCCTACACGCTCGTTCTGTGCCCCTGAATTGGCAACGGGCAGTTCTCAGATTTCAGTCTCGAACTGGCACGTGATTTCACATTGCTCTCATCCAACCACTTGCTCAACCTGCAACTCCTTTATTGCCGACAGTTCTTCTCTCTCTCTCTCTCTCTCTCTCTCTCTCTCTCTGCTCTATCCCCCTCTCTAATCATCTCTTGTATTTCCTTTCCATCTTCTCCCCACACTTTGATATCCCTTAACCAATCCTCTGGACTCTCACTTTTACATTATTCATCAATGATTCTTGGAAATTCACTGTCAACAATTCACCATTTACAATTCAATTCACCACACATACGATTCACCACATATGCAATTCGCCATATATACAATTCTCCACCAACAATTCATCATTGTACAATTCATGGCCGTGGGTCACGGAAAATTCAATCCAACCTAGTTTAACAATACTGATACCGGCTACGGATCAATCGTCAGATTCTCATTTATTACAATAAAAATGAATTTCGCTACTCATGTGGCCATCTAGCTAGTTGCAGCCGAACAGGTTTGCTTGGAAAATTAATTCTTTGAGAAACCTTTCTATGTAGAAATTGTGTAGCTTGGGTCAAATTTTAAACGAAGAGTTGTTTGTTTATTTCATTTTTGTTTTTCAAGACCCAGAAGAAGTTTTATTTTAAAAAGGGGGAGGGCGTTCAGATTTACACAATTATATAAACAACAACTGAAAAAAGCAGATAAAAAACCGGTGACGAACGAACTAACTGCCCAGTTCGAAAAACAATTGTAACCAACTAATTAATAAATACACTAATACAAAGGAAACAAAATATTTAAAAAATTTTTTATTAGTTTTATATACAATACAAAAGTTGGAGTAATCATCTTCAGTCAGAATGAAAGTCGGACTGGAGTTTGACCCTGCAGCAGCAAGGCTTGTTTATTTGTTTATTTGTTTCTTCTTTCACTTCCCTCTTTCTGTCGTTTTTCCGACACCGTACATTTCCTTCTTTCTCTCTTTTTTCTTTCTTCCCAACTGTCATCTTCCATTTCTCCCTTTCTTTATTTCGTCTTCCTGTCACCTTCATTTCCTCGTTTTTTTCCTCTCTCTTTCAGTCATCTTTCGTCTTTCTCATTTTTCTCGTTTTTCTCATCTATCAAGTTTTCAACCTGACCACACAACAACAGGACAAAAACCAACCAACAGATTCAAAGATATTAACCAACTCTAGCTTCGTCTAACACTAGGTAAAATGGGACAGTAATGAAAAGTGTGTTGCGCCAATCTTCTAAGTGGGAGGAGCCTCCTTGTCTTAAAAATTGCAGGCCAAACTCCGATCACTGGCGCTGGGGGCAAATACGCAAGTATCTCAACTGCGAGGTCATGTACAACAAACACGTTGAGATCAAAGACACAACAATCAAAATCGAGAACATAGATCTGAAGAAAGTAGACCACTACACCTACCTAGGACAACGAATCTCCGAAAGAAGAAATCACACGAAGAATCACTCTAAGGTGATTTAGTGAATAACAACAATGGAAACAAAAGAAAGGAACAGGTTTGGTTAATCACTCAATAGAAACCGTCATATGACCAACGTCTTTTGGCGGCATACTGAGTTGGGGGTGATCTGTTGAAAAAATTTGAAAAATGAATTTTATCTTTTTCGTCTTTTGTCGAGCGACGATCACTAAAACAGTCCGGATCTGCTAAAAACAAGCACGAACATAGCCGGACGCAAACTAAACTTACATTTTAAATTGAACCCCCTTTAAAAACCTATGTTGGGAAGGAATTTCCCCAGTGTAGAAAAAAAGCAACGTTCTTTCTAGACATGATACGGGGTATATGTATAAATTTTTATCCCTCTGGTGCAGCCTGTACGAGTGATACATACGTAACCTGCCAGCCAGCCAGCCAGCCAGCCAGACTAGCTTGAAGACTGAATTAACCTCTGTTGATGTTGGTATACCGACAAAAACCCCACATTTTTTTTTTCGTAATTCTGAATGGATAAAGATTCCATTGTGATTTTATTTTTCCTTTCACAACATATGTCATAGGAAGAATAGACATAGAAATGTTTTAATTTTTCCATAGTAATAAATAAAATAAGCCGAAAAATACCATGTTTTTCTTTCGCTTCTTTTATGTCAACTAGAAAGATTTCATGTGGGATCTTAAATAAGCAAAAAAGATTTAAACCTTTAATCAGATTTTTTAAAAACACTTGACGAAACAAAGTTATCTTATTTTTCATTAATTGTATTTTATGATAAACCGAAACTTTAAATCTTTATTTCTAAGTATGTAAATAATGGCGGGGTTCGTTGGATACGGTGGGGCTTTCGTCCGATGTTTTTTTTTTTCTTTCCTTTCATGGGCCCGTTTATGTTCTCTTCGAAAAATAGATTTCAATAAAACAAATGTTATGTACAAGAAACATGTTGAGGACAAAGACACAACAATCAATATTGAAAATACAGAGCTGAAGAAAATAGACCACTACACCTACCTAGAACAACGAATCTCCGAAAGAATAAGAAATCAAGCGAAGAATCACTCTTGGATGACAAACTTTCGATTGAGCTAACTCAACCTTTGAGAACAAGAAAATTCCATCAGTCCTAAAAAGAAGGGTATACAGCCATGTATCCTCTAGATAGTCACCGATGGATCTGAAACAAAGAACCGTACCAAAAAATTGAATCATGCTACGTGCATAAGAGAGAATTATGCTTCACATCATATGGAGAGATCACAAGACAGCAATGTATATTAAAGAAAAACAAGAGACAGAGAATCTATTTGAAAAAAAAAATTCAAATGGCAATGGGATGGTCAAGTAGTAAGAATGTCACACAACTGCTGGACATTACGTCAATATGAATTCCCAGAAATCAAATGCGAAACTGTGGCTGACAAAATATAAGCGTCGATAGCTTCTGAAAATACTGGCTCCGCGATGCCAAAGATAGACTGGTGTGGCGAATGTTGGGGAAGGTCTTGGGATACTAAAAGACTGATGATGATTATGATGACAGTTTTGGTTGTCGGTCTCTAACGCTGAGAAAAATCGACAAAGGAACACAAGGGACAAATGAAGAGTCATACGAGGCAAAGTGCCATCCGGAAAAGAGCGACTTGGCATTTGAGAGAAGGGCTGCGACTTCCTTATTTCAGTCACGGGTGGGGGAACTCGTTTTGAAAAGAGGCGCAGCTTGAACAGAGATGGTCTGCCCTGCTCTGCTCCAACAATGCCGACCAGCGGAAGCGAAGCTGTCACCCAAAGACCCGATTCCTGGGAACGGGGATTCTAACCCTACTGGAGTGGATGGAAATAGATAGATGTTTGTTATTGAGGGCTGGGGGTGTGTGGCTGAGGAGAGAAATAAAGGGTGCAAGCCCCGAGTTGGGGAGAGAAAGGGCAAAATCTCTTGGAAGAGGAAGAAGAGGAGGAGGGCCGGGTATTAAGTGATGTTGGGCTCGGCTCGATCAATTATTTCTACAGAACAGGAAATGGGAGCATCTTTGACACCTACCTATCTATCTATGTCTGTCTGTCGGTTGAAATAACGACTGGTTTGTCTGTTTGTTTCTTTTTGCATCGAAATATTTATCATCTCTCCACTTCCTTGCGCTCGTTTCTATATCCATCCCATTCTCATTCGCTCGCTATCTATCTAATTACCGTAGCGCAAAAAATGACCAGCCCAACCAACCAGCTAAGTTAGCGACAGATTTTTCCGCTGTTTACTCGTCCGTGTGTTGATATTCGCACGCACGCGTATGTGTATATGTGTCCGTCCGGGGCCTCCTTGTCACATTTTGCGGGCTACTACCTAGAAAATTTGCACGAATATACCAGTAAACATCCTCGAAAAACGTTTTTTTTGTTGTTTTTTTTCTTCCAAAAAGTTCTTTTTGGACCCACAATGCCTAAATCTTGTGCTGGTATCAATCTATGGGCATTTGCTCTCGTGCAGGAGCTAACACACTAGTTAGTAAAAATTAGAATTAGTGAAAAAATTGATTTCAGAGGAACGCAACGAGCAGCTGATGGCAAACCCGAGAAAGGACTTTGCTGACTGTTTTAAAAGTGGAAAGGACGCTGTGATTTGTAAGCATGGTCCCCTCGAAAGGTATTAAAGCACCATTGCCACAGGTAGGCCTTTTTTTTCGTTAAAATTAAATAACTGGATACTTTCCCGACTTAGAGGGGAAGAAGCAGATAGATATTGACAGCAATTAGTGCATTATACATAATATCAGTATAATATTGGTATATCTCAAGCCCAGTTTCCAAACAAGACAATAGCTTCCTAAATTTCCGGAATTGTTCCAGGCTATTATTCATTATTTTTCTATCGGCTGAAGAACAATGATAACCCGTTTATCCACTCAAGGAGCGTCTGTTGGTCAAAACACGTTCACCAACAGTAAACAATTATTCACCAAAGCAAATAAACAAATTGAACGAATAAATTCACTCAATATGAAAATAGTCTCTTATGAGCGAAATGAAATATTATGTTTGCGCGTGTATGCATGCGCCCACAAGAGAGTGCATACGCTCCAGTCCTGTGTGTCTATGTATGAGTGTGTGAGTAGTAAGCAAAAATCTTTGTGCAAGCCAACTTCTAAGAAACGTAAGGAAGACTCATAAGTGAAAAGATGAAAAATCTTTAGACCTTCATATACGCCAGATATACACGTATATGCAAGCATTCATTTACATCACATACGTATATATATATATATATATATATATATATATATATATATATATATATATATATATATATTCACACAATCACGTACATAGATTCATTCTTACACACAATATACATATATATCCATTCTAGAGTGGTGACTTCCAAATTTCCGAAAAGGAAAGACAATGTAGAGCAGCGGTTCCCAATCTGAGATCTACGGGGATATTACTGAGGATTCGTGTGCTTGTGAAATAGGCAAACCTTTCATATAAACAAAAGGGGCCCTTGGTAATGAAAAGGTTGGGAATCACTGTTCTTGAGGTGTTGACAACGTGACCCAACACCACAGATCATCACCAGCGTTGAAAACAACAACAATAACAACTACTACATAAAACAAAAAATACGTTAACGGCTGTTATAGCTTTGAGTTGCATCTGTTTTTACTCCATGTGAGGTAATTTGTATGAGTTTTAAAAAAGTTAGAATCATAAGAGGAAGACAAGTTAACGCCCGCCTCAAGATGGCACCGGACAGACGACAGAGTACTCAAAAGCCAGACTGTCTGGCGTAAATCCGGGCGTGTGGTAATCCTGATCCACTCATATACACACATATGTACATATTCATACATTCATACACACCACATACACGTATACACATGCATTGATACACACCAAATACGCATAGATATCAGATGAGAAACTGTGCCTTGATTACGGATTAATTGTGTTTGTGATTCGTTTATATTCCTTTGACTAATGGAATAAATACAAACCAATGTGACATAAAATTGTCAAAATCGGATGTGTCATTATCCAGGAACTTTCACAGACTTCAATTGTGGAAAATCCGATACCGAATCGTCTGTGCTACCATAAAATAAACTGGCGTCACTTGTACTTGACTCTTAAACAGGGCTGAGCCAAGCATCCGGCACAAACTGATCTTCGGCGCCCAATGAAGTGTAGTAATATCGTATTTATGATCTAAAGTGAAAAAAAAATTCTGGGATAAAAAGTCGTGAGAATTCCCTTTGCTAATTGTTTCTTTTAGTATTGCTACAACTATTCAAATGCCGAATAATCCTTAAAAATCCAGGCTTCCATAAAAATTCAGGTCAATAAAATATTTTGACTGTTTTCATTCTCTCTAATTTATTCAATTTCCCATTTCTCCATTTGTATTTGAGAATGCTTGCTGGCTCAGTCATATGTCAGGGACATCTTAGCATCTATTTTTCGGTCTGCATTTTTTTTTTTTTGTAATTTTGAATACTTAGCGTTTGCGCTCACGCGATATGATATTGCGTGACATTATTTATTTGAAAAGTAAACGAAATTTTCGATATTGTCTAATCAAAAGTTACTTACTGTCTACATAATAATATACACATGTATATATGTATAGATCTGTGTGTGTGTGTATGTGTGTGAGTGTGTGAGGGTGTATGTGTGTGCATTTGTATGTTGAAAAGAGAGTTGGACTCATTATAAAGTATTCACACCAGAAGAAGATTCAAACATAATTCAAACAATAACCACAGTGGAAAACAACCAGAGTGCGACCTCATTACGTATACACATTGTGTGTGTGCGTAGGTGAGTTTTATAACCATAGGTTTTCTCATCACCAATTGATATGTCGGGAAATCCTTCTCATCTATGGCTGAGAAGGTACCATCTGACTATAGTTATATCAGCGACCAAGTGTTATATCCACGTTATCAACTGTAATACTTCGAGAGTTGTTATACAGTGGTATATTTTGTTAATTCCTTGTATCAAAATTATGATTTCTACTTTGGGATGTTTTCTGGATTTGTTCTATTGGTTTGAGACTTCTCAGTAGTACTCTAAGTTTTTATTATCGGTACACTGAACGATTGGGTCCGTCACCCATTCTCAATACTTAGCCACGATGTTATGCGTGTCAATCGCTGACTTGCAAATCTCGTACTGTTTCATATTCCATTTATGGCACACAATCCACAAAACGTAATACTCACTTTTACTCTAGTCCTACTATTTTATATACTTCTAACTGAGGGATTGTAAAGTAGTAGGAGGATGACGTCAGCAGTGGTAGTAATCATTAGGAAATTGTCAATTATTGGAAGCGCGCACAAATCGAGTGTAGTACAAACTTTTGCCGCTTGTTTGAATATATATTTTTCATGGTCTAATTCTCAAACCTTTCAACTGCCCTTATATATACAGTAACCACAAAAGAAAATCTTTACATCAAAACGTAAAAAGAAAAAGTGTGTTAGTATTGGACTTGATTCCCCGCTAACTAAAAGGAAGAAAGTACTCGTCGCATATCTGGAGGATTCTCCAGTCTCTAAACTGTGTACCAAGACACATGCGTCGATGCACCAAAGATTGTCCATCTGAGAAAAAATACTGTTGATCTGCGATTTCTTTTATCATTTTTGGCTGCGTTTTCAAGTGAAATGCCATGCCTTAGCTCATCTGGAGAAAAAAGATTTTGTGATTCTTATGGCACAAGTTATTGGAGTTCAAATAAGGCAGTCTATGACCCGATCAAAGTTTTAAAAAATGGTGTATCGTGTATGATTGTACATATATTTGCAGCATTTTGGGTGCAGCGTCTCCGTTAGATCTGAAAATGCCAAAATTGACCCGACTCCAATTGAACTGTTAGCGGACATCAGAGGTCATTGCCACCTATCTCATGTCAAGTTACCCTTTTACATACATTTTCAACTTGTGGGGTGCAACTGTTCAGGAGTCTGTAAGAAATACAGAAATTTGTTTTGGGATCGCAAATAGATAAAGGAATATAATCAGCATGTATATAAACTAGTCTGGAAATCAGACCATATATACACAAGATCAATCTTATGGACTACCATCCTGGAAGGTTGTCGACCAATCTGTCAGTGCAACTTGTCAGAGCATTCTTTTCGACCAATTTGTCAGATCAATCTGTTAGACAGATCTACCAGTTAATAGAAATTCTCTTCCTTTAACTTTTACCCATATATACAGGGAAAGGGAGGAAATGAGAGAGAGAGAGAGAGAGAGAGACAGACAGACAGACAGACAGACAGAGACAGAGAGAGAGAGAGAGAGAGAAAGAGAGAGCGAGAGAGAGAGAGAGAGAGTGGGAGTGCTTCGGTTTGCCTGTCAGTCAGTAGCCGTCGTCGGTACTAGGGATGCTCGCGCGTCTAAAAAGCAACTTCAGTTTACGGTGATATAATTTCCAAGATGAGAATCTATCAATGCCGAAAATCTTTTGAGAAAATATACAATTTCTATTTCCCAGTGTGAATGGTAGCCGCCGTTAGAGTCTAACAATACGTCTTTCAGATTTTCAAAAACTAGAACAACAACAACGCACACACGTACACGCACACACATACAAGTATGTGCATACATGAACAAGTACACAGAATATTACGTAATTTTTAATAATTTCCCCTAAATCATCTTCATGTATTCTTTTTAGAAAAAAAGATTGACGCAGTTCCGTTTATCTTTCCAGACTGATTTTTTCTCTCTTTCTCTTTCCCCCCTCTCTCTCTTGAGTTTGTCCAAAAGTTCAGGGAATTTGATCACGAGAAAAAATTTCTGAAGTAATCCCTTACCTGCTGTTTGCAAACCGGTTCACCAATGGCGCGGTTCAGAAAGAGTCAAAAGTCTGTATTATAGTTGATTCCTACGTTCTTTCAAAACTTCTGGTTAGCGTCTTGTTTGTATGTATGTATGTATGTATGTATGTATGTATGTATGTATCTATCTATCTATCTATCTATCTATCTATCCTCCCTCCCTTTATCCATTTATGTGTCCGTGCGTTTGGGTGTCCTTGGCTATTGATATACTTTTTTTTATCGCCGGAGCCAGTGGTCAGTGTTAGAGCCTAGAAAAAGTCACGATTTTAAATGGTGATTTCAAGGTATACAGGTCCTGCCTAATTGTAAGATTGGTGTAAGATTTTCCATCACGTACAATGTGCTTGACTACGTTAAACACAGTAAATTTTCACATATGCTTTCATTTATATGTGTATGTATTTATGTATGCATGCATTTTCCAAGTTCAGAGCAATTTTGCACTAGGCCTCAAGTGTGGATAATCTGGTGAGGCTCAATCTCTCTATAGCAGAAATAATCTGCGAAACTAGACTTGGTTGCTCCTGCGTCGTACGACACGTTCAAGGCGCTTCACTCTGTACGGTTCTCAGCCATTCTTCTACTGTCGTTCCACCTTCGGCTGACCAGTCGTAGGTCCCTGTCCATTGTCTCATCTGGGGTAGCCCTCTCATTCTTTGGTCTTCTGGCATCTATTCAATGGTTTTGATTCACAGGCTTTGTTGTAGGGAGCCTGAATACATGCCTCAACCCACTGAGGCGCCGTCAACAAACGCTGGTTGACAGGGAGGGCTGTTATCATCTATCCCTGCTCTCTTCATTTGACATATAGTCATTCCATTCGGTTCTTCGGGATTAAACGTAAGCATCTTGTGTCAAAGATGCCCAATTTCTTCTCTTGGGCGGACTGAAGTAGCCAGGTTTCGTAGCCATATAGCGTCGCAAATATCACATTCGATTTATAGAACCTCCATATGGTTCTACGAGGAAATTTCCCGTTATTCCATTCTTTGTTCAGTTGGTCGGATGTCAGTGTTGTCTTTCCAATCGGGCATTTCAATTCGTAGACAAGGTCATTAGTGTTGCTGATGGAACTATCAAGGTACATGGAGTTCTCTACCACCTTCTTCTAGTCAATGAACACATCTATTGACACTTGACGTTCCCTGCTTTATATGCTCTTGATCTTTTTGACACTGATGATGGGGCCAGTGTTTCCTCCATGGCTGGTGATATCATCTACCAACAACTGAGGATCTTGAGTGTTACTTGTCATAGCAGCTAGTCGTCAGCAAGGCTAAATCAGAAAGCTTGAGTGTATGTGTGTGTATGTACGTGTGTGTTTTCTAAGCTTTGAGAATTGTAGCACAAGGCCTCAAACGTGGATCATTTAGAGAAGATCAACCTCTCCCCAGCGGATCAACCTCTCCACAGAAGTAATAGTCTACGAGACAAGACCGGGCCCCCTTCCTCTGAGTTGCTCGTTTCATCAACCAATCGAAGAAGAAAGGAGAGAGAATACACCCTTTTCCAACGCCGGCGAGGACTCCAAACCAGTCGCTGTGGCCATCTTCTCTCCTGATTCGACACTTGAAATTGCTCCATGGCTGATACAACTTTCGTTGGAATTCCATAGGACTGCATGATTCTCCGAAGTGATGTTCTGTGGACTCGATCGTCTATTGACCATCATAAGTGTAGCTCACCTAGTGAGGATCAAACTCACTATATCAGTTATGGTCTACGAGATAAACTTGATCTTAGCTTGATAAACTTTTTTTCACTTTGAGGCACCGATATAAAAAATATCATTATTGATATTTATTAAGCTTAGCCCATACAAATATGATGTATGAATTTCAACACGCATATTGGAACTCTCTCTCTCTCTATATATATATCTATATCTATCTATCTATCTATCTATATATATATATATATATATATATATATATATATATATATATATATATATATATATATTGATTAATATTCTGAGATAATTTAGATCTGATGATCATTGATAATTAGCTTTGGTTCTTGGAGTTGTTGGCTATTAGTATTTATTTTCATCTAATTTTTGCTGCTTTTTATCGTATTCTCTAGCCGTTTTGCACTTAGGTTCCGTGATTCCTCGGGGATTCAACAAATAATGCTTATGAGGTGCTCCTTCTAAACCTAACTTTGCGAATCCTGGGGCAGAGAAATAACATCATCCATATATATATAATCATTGAATACAGACCTGAACCGTATATTAGAATTCAAATAGATGTCTTCCATTTAGACCGAATGTGATTTTTAAAGGCTAAAAAATGTTTATTAATGTAGTTTATTGATTACGTTCTAAAAACAAAATGCTAAAAATAGGGATTCGCCAAAATATTTCCTTTAGTGAAGGGGTCTTTGAGTTATCGAAGTTTCAAAACCACTTGAGTAGAATATAAAAATGATTCCACTGTTGCCATAAATAGAAAAAATGTGTGATGAAAGATAAACTAATCTGGAATTAATATTGTTGTAAATGCTTCGTCTAGCAAATTCAGACAACTTTTCATTGGGAAGTTTATTTGTCAACAAGGATTGATCTGTTCTGTCAGCCTCTTCTTGAAATTGTTTGTTTTTTAATGAATTTATTCATTTTATCTTGGCGGAAATCCGTTTGTCTCCTGGAATATTGCTTCAACGTATGTCTATTTGTTATGGACCGAGATAAGTGTAATGCGTGGGATGATAACAATGAGGAGAGAGGAAAAAGAGTTGAGGAGGCATTGAGTGACTGGAAGGGCTATTGTATTAACAAGGGCAAGTGCATTTAGCTCGATATGGCAGCGTTCATAAATAAATAAAAAAAATTGTTACAAGGCCGGACAATCGGCAAGCCCGGCTGGATGGAACACCGGCCTCCTTTCATTCTGTTTTTTTTTTTTTTTTTAACTCCCCCGCATATTAGATTAACAAGGGAGAATGTTATGTCGAGGTGCACTTGACATGTTTTTGCTTTCACCTCTCATTGAACTCTTGTCAACTCAAGGCGGGAGTTGACTTTGTTTTATTAAAACAATAACAACAACAACAACAACAACAACATCAACAATTCTCGCCTAATTAAAGGTAGTAAACTTCTCTCTGTCTGTCTGCCCCATCACGTTCAAACCAAGCAAAAACATGGAATTAACAAGTAAAAACTACCGTAATTCGAATTCATGACCAACAGGCGAATCTCTTATCGATTGAGCCAAACTGACAAGCATCTTATATCTGCGACGGTTTATATTACAAATACACGTGTGAATACATTTATACAATAAAACGCATACTTTTATTTCTTTATTATATGCACAATACAAAAGTTGCAGTAATCCTCTTCAGTTAGAATAGGAATTTTGAAGGAGAATTGAGTTTGACCCTGCAGCAGTACAGAGGCTTATTTATTGAATTTTCATATATATATATATATATATATATATATATATATATATATATATATATATATATATATATATATATATATAGTAGATTGTGGATTCGCTACACAAACATTCGCCTGATGAGGTCCGATGAGGGCAGAAATATAAGCTAGTTTGTGTAGTGTATCCACTATCTACTATTTATTTCCAGCTCTACTCTTAAACAACTTAACTCCATGAGTAAAATGTTGTATGTATCGAGCACTCTATGAAATAAATCCATTGCATTTAAGAAGTGGCTTTATATTATCGATATATTATTATATCATGTCATACTGCTAGCCTGATTTGTACCACATACACTGTGTGTTTGTGTGTGTATATATATATATATATATATATATATATATATATATATATATATATATATATATAACCGGTCGGAGTCGACCCAAAGGCACCCTTATCATTCGTTACTATCTTTCCGAATATGGGAGGGCGCATCTCCAATTCCATTTCATTCCATCCTAATGACACAGTTAAGGGTATATTCAGTTAGCTGCCAAACGCAGAGGGGAATTTCCCAATGATCAGTTTTCCACACTCTTTGCTCACATCGGGAATCGAACCCAGGCCCCTTTTAGTCGCGTGTGAGGCCGATGTGCTGACCATTATACCAGATGCCCCCCTCACTTTTTGTTTTTTTGACCATATCATTTTCATTTGTTGGGTCTGCAGAGGAAATAGTGTAGGTATCTTCAGGGTAGCTCATAAACTACCACCATAACATTTCATTTTATAGAAAGTTGATTTTCTCCCAAACTGAACATAGCAGAATTTTATCATTTTTAATGAAACATTACACAATCAAAACATTCACTGCTTTATTTAGGACCGAACTCTACAGCATTGAAATCTTGTGTGCAATATGAACGTGTAGTTATCAAAATTGAGTACACTCCAACAAACAAAGTTCATTCCATTCTATATAGTAAATATATTTCAAAACCATTATTGATGTATTTTTTCTTTTTTAGGTATAGATCCAATTTGCAATGTTCTTAAAAAATCATAGTTTTCAGTGAACAGACGTTCAACTCAGCAGTGGCTCCATGTGGGGAAGAGCTCTCCTTTGATTTGAAAGAAAGCGTTGTTTATTTCTACAAAACAGAACAACGGCCACAAAAAATTACATCAAAGCAAAAACACTGTTGCCAGAATCACTTGAAAGGTGGAAATGTCGGAAATGAACAGAACCGACTGGGTCAACCGTATAAAAAGCTGACAGGTTCAATCAGAAGATTGGTTGATGAACCCTAAAAAGATCGGCTTCGGATGTTGTTACTGTGGTCAAAGAAGTGTGTGCCATGAATGTTTCTACAGAAACAATTGAAAGTTCACTGAACAAGACCGGGCTACATGGCCGACGACCACAAAGGAGACCACTACCGAAATAGAGGCCAAAACGGGCCATTTTGAAGTTTGTGCAGGAAAATGAGGATAAAAATACAACATTTTGGGACAGCATACTGGGATCAGATGGAATAAAAAATCAATAATTTCGGGTCTGATGTTATCAGATGGGTTTGACGTTGTTATGTTATACAAGGAAGAGTGTCTTATATTAACGGTTAAGCAGGGTGGTAGAAACCTCATGGTCTAGGGTTGTAAGGAACTGATGGGTGGCATTTCATTGGCGGAATCACAAATGCTGAATGTCACACACACACACACACACACACACACACACACACATATATATATATATATATATATATATATATATATATATATATATATATATATATATATATCAAAAGGAAACGCCGGGTTTTAGCATAACAATGACCCAAAACACTCCACGAAAAAACTGACCCTCTAACTCAGAAGCATGCTTCGTGCACATGAAAGAATCATGTTCAACTGCATGGGGAGATCACAAGACAGCACAATACATCAAGGAAAAAATGGAAGTCATAGACATTACAGAATCCATTAGAAAACTTTAATAGCAATGGGCTAGTCATGTTGCAAGAATGGCAGACAACCGATGGACATCACGACTCACAACATGGATTCCTAGAGATCACATGTGCAACCGAAGCCGGCAGAGTACAAGATGTAGAGACGAACTAGACAAGTTCTGAAAGTATTGGCTCTGTGATACCAACGATAGAGAGGTGTGGCGAATCCCGGGGAAGGTCTATATCCAACGATGGACAATAAAACACTGATGATGATGATGATGATGATGATGATAAAGAACCAACATATTTACTGAAGTAGCCAAAGATGTATGTGCTCAAATGACCTGGGATGTTTCCGGATTTAAATCCAACAGAGCACTTGCTGAATGTATTGGAACGTCAAGAAGAAGCTCGGTGACACCCAACCAGACAGATTTGAAAGAATACATCCAGTCGAAGTGGCAAAACCCTCTGTAGACACTATACGCAAAACTAGTAAAGTCAATGTCGCCAGGACTAGCGGCAGTAATAGAAAATAAAGATAGTCTCACCAAATATTGATTAAAAAGAAACTTTTTTTCGCCGGGCTGTACTCATTCTGGGAGAAATATTCATATTTTGGCCACAGAGTTTCTAAAGCTGTAAAGTTTGGTCATAAATAATATGTTTGTTTAGGTTATGTAATGTTCCACTGAAAGTTTTAAAATCCTGCACTGTTTGGTTTCGAAGAAAATTCATCATGCAACGAGAAGGAATTAAACTTTCTATAAAACAGTGGTAAGAGGTCGTACTCGTTCATGGGCTACACTCTATGTGGATACAAAAAAATCTGACCGAAGGTCACAAAAAATTCTAAAACACAACTGATATAATATGATATGCTGAACTACTAGAGTGGCTATTGGTTCTTAGTTCTCTGTAATTAGGTGTCCAAGATCCTGTATAACAATTTTAATTCTAATCAGTTCTGCAGTTCCAAAGTTCAGTATTTTTGCTCGTTGACATAAAGTTGTTAACAAATAAAATGTCAATAAACAATCGAATTGACCATAACACACCATTTTTCAATTGTTGTGGTTTTGTCAACATTGTAGCAAAATTTCATCAGACCGTGAAAGGATAATAAAGATGTTGGTCTGTTTTCCATTATTAATACACTTCATATAAAATCCACCCGCAAACGGAAAATATGTTACAACAGCAATCTTAAATCCCTGAGGGCATCGTAATAACAAGAGTTTACTGTATATGAACGTTGTATATCTCAGGACGCTTTATGAACTGAAACAACAGGGACAAATAACAATTCCGAAACAAGTATAGTATCAATGACTCGTTAATTCCCTATGAAAAACAAATCACAGATATATTTGAATTTCTATGGGCTGTTTTTTTTCATAGAAAAGAAACTACTGAACTTTCAGAGGAAAAGTTCATTGTTTCAAAGTATTTCTATCAGCATAATTGTTTCCTTTAAGAGTCAATTGTTACGAACATAGGAAGAAAAATCAAACTGTACATTATATGAGTAGATGAGTAATATTTTCTAAATAAAAAGTACGCAGACATTTTGTTTCCTTCATATATGATTGTGAGGCGGGGTTTGTAAAGGTTCCGAAGTAATTATGAAAACATTACGATAACCTCCTGGGGTCTGAGTCCATTTTGGGTAGGGCATTTCCGGTTATAGTTTAGTTCCATTGAAACAGCCCCCAAAGTTAGATGTTCGTAATTAACCGATCATAAAACTACAAAAAAAACAAAACAAAACAAAACAAAACAAAAAACCCGACCCGGATCTAGTGAGCGATACGAGGATAAAAGGGCTGTACTATGATGACTATTTTTCAAAACTATAAACAAGCTTGGAGAAAGAGAATGTAGGCTGACAAATAAAAGAATTCAGAGAGAAAAACAGACAATAGCAATCATTAATAGTGATATTACATTAAAAACAAACTGATTTTATTAGTACGTGGGTGATCATTAGGGGCCTTGAGGGGGGAATGGCTTCTATGCCTCATCTAGTCCGCGTTCAAACACCTTCAATATAAAAGGTATGGTGAGCGAAAAACGTAATATTAATAAATATTTTTCAACTACTTTCTGTGATCAGCTGATATTAATCAACTACCTGTTAACGTACCATCCTGTTAACGGCAGGATATGAAACAATAATCAACGCTGTATTTCAGCACTGACTACATTTGAATCTTACTTTTGACCTATCAAAGGATGAGGAAGTTTCCTTTCACTTCGAACACTTTGAGGGGAAAAGTAAAAGTTTTCCCTCATTTTTGGCTGCTTAAAAAGGAAAAAAGATTTCCCTTACCTTTGGCCCCTTTGAGGGAAAAAGAAAATTTCTCCTTTCATGTTAACTTCCTTAAAGGGAAAAATACGTTTCCCTTCATTTTTGATCCCTCAAAGGGGAGAAAAGATCCCTTAATGAGAAAAAAGTGTCTCCTCTCAGTTTTGATTCCTTGAAAAGAGGAAATTTTCCCTCACCTTTGATCCCATAAAGGGAAAATTCTTGCACTTTTGCGTAGATATATTAATATTATAAATGTATTATTTTCTTAAAAACCATTTGAACCGATATCCTGTTTTTACATGGTGAATATACTATTTGGCCCAACTAGCGTAAATAGAATAAACAAATAGGCTTCTGCAGTCCAACAGAAGGCCGCTTTGACGTAAGGCTGCTCTTACTATCTAAGCTAATCAGCCAGCTAACCAGAGTCAGAGGCCTGAATAACTTTATATAATATAAGCTTTATACCCAAATCTCGTCTTGTTCTTTCACTGTCCACATCTGCTCTTTATCTTTCTCCATGTGGACAATTATATTATGAAGAAATGTATGAATAATCCGACAGGATAATAATAAATTATACAAAGCAGTTATTTGGGCCACCGATTCACCAGCTGGCTGCTTACCTCAGATGGTAAGAGCGGCGTCACGTTATGACGGCTTCCTGTTGGACACAGGTGCTAAATAGACTGAAATACGTAGGTTGATAAATTCAATTAGATAGATAAACAGAGATACAAATTGTTTCTGTTTGTGTGCATACGTAAAATCACTAATTCAATCATCGATTGTAAATAAGCAAAAAAACTATTGAGGTAGGTTTATAAATTGCATTATTAGAGACTGTCAACAAAAACCATCAACAAATGTTTCAACGTAAACGTCTTCAATTTTTATGTTGATCCATCTGTATGGCTGGATATGTATCATGCGTACAGGCCACAATGATTGAGAAAGAGGGCTGAAAATCTTGACATTTACTTCAAAAACTGTTTTTGATTTAAAAAAAAAGGTTTTCAATAGGGTGACAATTTACGTGTGTGTAAGTTTATGCTTAATTGATCATGCCTAGCTTTTGAAAATTCAGACTTTTTAATGATCATTTCTAAAACAAAAGACGAAGGAAGTAATTGATCACTCTTTTTTCAAATCTTTTAATTGATCAACATGGTATGCTGTCAAAAGACATTGGCTGCATAACTCAAGTCACCTTTTTTCCGAACCTTAACTATATAAAATCATTCTCCTGCAGCGAACGGTCGAAACTGAACACAATGTTTTGATATTTAATGATTAATCTTTGTTTCTGCAATAAAGAATAGAATTGCCGTTGGTTCTGAAACAATTAATTGCTTGACAATCAATAAGTATTGGGAACAACTCAACCCAAAGTCTCTGACTAGCATTTGTTTGATGGATTGATACGTTTTGACTGTAACAGAAAAGTCCTTTCGATAGTTTTGTATGAATATGGATCGAAAATGCATTGAAAGCTGTTTCATGAATACCCTTTTCCCCATTTTGAACAAATTAATTTTCTTGCTTAAAACATGCCCCTATTCACACGCACACGCACACACAGCCTTAAATGTTCCAATTTATTGATGGGATGCCAAGCAGTATTATCTTGTGCTTTGAAGCCGTTGCGGCCAGGGAAGTCTGCCATGAGTAAGAAAAAAAACAAACCTAGCCATAGAACAAAAAAGTCCTTATAAAACTGGAGTGTGAGAGGTAGAGATAGACTTTTGAAGCCTCACCCAGTCGTGTTTATCTGAATTTCAGCCGGTCAATAGTTACCAGGATACATGCGACAGTCATTGTCTTCGAGATCAGCGCTTTTTCCTCGCAAAAAAATAACAAGAAATCCGGAATCGTCATCACAAGGAGACAATGGCTCTTTTGGGGGATGTTTGTTTTAACACATTAGATAAACTTTCAGCGAACTTTGTTTTTTGTAGGTGCAGTTTGAATAGGTCAATAACTGAAACGCAAAGTGGGTTTAAATCGTTGCACGAACAACCTGGTTATTTCCCCAAATTCATCGAACCCAACCCACGCGTCTTTTTAGCATTGTAAGTACGTATTCATGAATTAAAATGGAATGTCTTTCGTGGTTTTTGAGAAACAAGCCCCTCCCCCCTAAAAAAACAAAAACAAAACAAAAACAAAAAGCAAAAATAAAAATGAATTAAGAAGCAAAAACTGAACAAACAAAACAACAACTTGCTGGATTTTAACAGTGAAAGTGCCTAAACAATTTTCATCATCATCATGAGTCTTTTAACGTCCGTCGTTGGACATAGACCTTCCCTAGGATTCGCAACTCTTCTCTATCATGGGCGTCGCGGAGCCAGTACTTCCTGAACTTGTCTAATATTCTGCCAGCCTCGGTTGCGCATGTGATCTCGGGGGATCCATGTCGTGAGTAGTGATGTCCATCGGTCGTCTGCCATTCTTGCAACATAATGATATTCAAATAGAAAAAAAAAATTTCCTTGTCCTTAAATCCATCGATACAGCAAAGCAATAAGGGAACAATGAACGATACACAGGCGGTGCGAGCGTGAAACAGTGTTATGGTAAAACAGCTGACAAACTCCATAGTGAAGAATAAAATAACGAAAATAGATACAAATATAACTGAATCACATGCATCAATACCCTAGAATTAAATAATATAAATAATTATAAGATAAATAGTTATGAGATAACGTTGTAATCACGCGTCACATAACCGGGGATAGTTTAGGACTACATAAAAAATGACAAGTGAAAGTTTCCTTTTCAGCACTAAGAAATTGAAAAGTTTACATCTCTCTCTCTCTCTCTCTCTCTCTATATATATATATATATATATATATATATATATATATATATATATATATATAAACATATATATATATATATATATGCCACTGATTGGTAGCCGCTTCCACGTTGTGATTTACCTATAATTGTGCTAAACAGTCCGCCGGTAATGCAAAATGCAAATAACTGCTTTCAACCCGAATTCTCATCTCGTTTATTCTAGGTCTTTTCCCTCTCTTTCAACGCGCACTGTATGTATTAAGGAAATGGACATATTTGGACCGATAAAATGAATCATAAATTGGATTGTAATATATAGAAACTTATTTGAAATGATTTCCCGTCGTTAACCAGTTAATATATCATTCAAATAAGACAACATAAATTCAATAAATAATAAACGAAAATAGAGCAGCTGCAGGAATCGAACCTGCCGCTGATGTGTAGATGCTTCAACGTAGCGATGTATTTACAATGGTACTAAATGGTGCCGATAATGCAAAGGCCAAATATCTGCTTTCAATATATGTATAAATCAAATCATTCGCTTAAAGAAGCCCAAACAGAGCAGAGACATAAACGTGTTTGTGTAGTAAATCTATTATTTCATCATATCTAAACCTCTAATTTGACTTAGCTTTATGCTGAATCTATCGAATAATGTGTAATTTTTCGCTTGTTATGATCATCAGTTGTTTACCATGTAACCGTTTCGAGGATTTAAAAAAACAATAATGGTGCAGAGTCCACGTCGATTTTGTATCCCCATGATAGGGCCGAGCCCTGGTCAATTTCTTTCGAAGTTGGCAGGGGGAGCCCTTGTCAGTTTTATAATATATATATATATATATATATATATATATATATATATATATATATATATATATATATACACACACACACATATATATATATATATATATATATATATATATATATATATATATATATATATATATATATGCACTTCTTAAATGCAATCATCGATTTGAGTTGAAGAAAAGATTTATATTATGAACAGAATCATCAAATCACCATGTACTTTACCTTCAGTGCATATTTCAAACATATTTTTCAATGCAGATGTTCTGAATATAAAAGAAAAATATGTTAATTTAACGTCAAGCACGATTATAAACTGTCAATGAACCTCATTGTTGCAATGACAGGATTTTATTTCGACTGCGACGATCTTCGAATCACTCAGTGACACAGCATTCCTGCCTTGGTTAATGCCTCGAATTTAGAAAGTCATCTTCAGGGCATAGCTAAGATCATGGGCGTCTGCTGAGGGTGGGGCAAGGCATTTGGCCTCAATCCCTGAATCAGGCCCTCCCACCAAGGGTGAGGGAGTATGAAAGTTGGAACCTTATCGTCAATGGTGCTGTTCAGTTGTTTCAAGAGATTCAAGACTTAATCTAACCATGTGTAAAGATGGTATTATTCTTTACAGGTAACAGAGTTGCCGCTGAGTTATTCCGTGTATATCCTTCCTCCCACCGGAAAAAATCTTTTTCCACTCCCGCCCTAGGAAAATGGTTGCGGGCACCCATGGCCAAGAGGAAATGCGAGAACAAAGAGAGTATATTTTAATCCTTGACCGCAGTTGATAAAAAAGGAGATTTTCTAAATATCATTCTGAATTTGCACTTTTTTCAACTGATTCTCATGAAACTGTACCGCCATGTTTATGAAATTCATTTTTTCCAAGCTTCTGCCTCTCTTCATAATGCTACATTCTTTTTTACCTGCATATCTATCGGTCTGTCTATCAGTCTATTTCTCTATATATCTATCCATCTATCTATCCATCTATCTATCTATTTATCTACCTATCAATCTACCGATCTATCTATCGACGAAACTGGATCAATAAGTCCATAGTTTGACACGTAGTTATTAGCTGAATTTTTATTTGAAAATTTTCACTGTTCAAAGACTGATCTATGTTATTGACATGAAATGACAATATGATGAAAAATAAATATTTTGCTGCGTGAAATGAATGCCTTTTTTTCATCATTCGGCTGCGAACTTATGTACCCATGTATCTATCTATTTGGAGTATGTTTGGTGTCTGGCGTGGTTTGCTGTTTGCCTCTTGTTGCCTGGGTTACACCGATCAAAGCAGCCCAGTGGTAAAGTACTCACCTCAGACTCAATCTAACTTTCAGTTTGTGGGCATCTTTCTACCACAGTTCATACATACATAAGCATACGTTTATCTTGAATTATTATTTATGCGCATCTTAAGCATTTAAATATTTATGTTTTGGTACCTTTATGGGTGTAGGTATCAAGCGTACTTGCATCCGTATGTATGTATGTATGTATGTATGTATGTATGTATGTATGATATCGCCCTGCTGTAGTGTAATAATTAACAAGCTGTCAGTTGCTACTGTCGTGAGTTCGATCCTCAATGATTTCCCAACATTTGTGGCCTCGTACTGTAAGCTTCAAAAACATCAAGATTACGGTCAATTCACACGAAAAGCGCCGCTTCTTGTCTGATCACTGAAGCAGGGTAAGATCAGTGACAGCTGAGGAACATCAAACACTGTAAATGAGTTATGTTGTTCGCCAGACTGAGCGAAGCTCACTAAACTATCCCTCTACTTATCTATCTATCTATCTATCTATCTATCTTAGCTTCACCATCTATCTATCTATCTATCTATCTATCTATCTATCTATCTATCTATCTATCTATGTTTGCGTAAGCGATTCAGTAAACCTAGTTCGGTGTGCACCTACACTAAGACCAGTTTACTTGCATATTTACGCAAACTATGAATATAAGGCCAATATGCGCCAATATGCGCCAACATTTATATCAGTTCGTAAATGCACACAAATTCAAGTAAGTTTTATTGGTTATTTTCTACTAGAATATCTATTTTAACAATCCACTGATTAGAAAAATAGCCAGTATATGGCCAAATACTTATCCCATTTGGCTTAAAAACATTTCTGAAGTTGGTTAAATGTTAAGAACTAAGCCCCCGCCTCAAAAGCACTACACCACTGGTTATTTACAAGTGAATAACTGATATTACGTATACGTACAAAACAGACTGAGAGTGCCCCCTTGGTGGCTGATATAGTTGCCTATTTCTTGTCGGAGTTGATGTTCGAGTTCAGGTTAAAAAAACAGGGTTTCGTATGAAGATTTTCAAGGCAGGTAGTTCCTCCTTAGCCCGCTCAGATAGTGTAATAGTTAGTAAGTCCTGGGTTCGATTCGCAGGATGAGCAAAGAATGTGGAAAACACTTCATCAGGACAAATGTCCCTGTGCACTCAGCAGCTAATTGAGTACACATTGAGCTGTGTGATTAGGGTGGAAGTAACCCTTTGGTGGACTTGAATCCTGTCGAGGGGTTGGTCATGAAAACTTGTAGGTGTAGAGTCCTGGTCTCAACCAGACCTGAAACTTGCAAGAATCACTAAACTGGCACTTTCCACAAAAAAGGGACTCCATCCCCGGTTTTCACATTTCATGGGGGGGGGGAATGTTCTCTTGAAGGGCGTGGCGCTTTACTTCAGTCCCCTCCTACTTGGAAGATGAGTGAAACGTAATTTTCCAACTTCCTCTTTCCTCATATTCGGGTTTAGGCTTACTAAGCTTGGTAAATATCAGGACGGATAGATATACTTGGGTACACCACTAAGTCTGCAGCTGAATGATGAAATATTATTCATTTTGCTCGACGAAAACTTTATTGCATAACCCCCTCCCACGTTAATGCACTTGACTCAGTGGTAAACATTAACCACGCAGATCAAACATTATAAGGCGAAGATTTTATATAAAATTTGAGCTAATAACTACGTGTCAGGTTGCAGATTTATCAATGCACAAATATATATATGTATATATATATATATATATATATATATATATATATATATATATATATGAGCATATGCACACACACACACGTACTGTGCTCACACGCGCTCTCACACACACATGCACATTTATATATATAGGTGTGTGTGTGTTTGTGTGTGTGATTCCATCGCTTTTCGAAAATTAGCTTTTGAGCACTTTTTCACTTTTATGGGAAAAAGTAGAAAGCTCTTGTTTGTCAGCAGACCGTTATAGAAGTAGCACGCACATCCTTCCTCCCCCTCTCTCTCTCTCTCTTTCTCTCTCCTATACCCCAGGCTCCTGTATCTGCCAACTCCCCAACTTCCTTCAAAAGAATCTAACGTACCATCGTCAGTATTTTTTTAGGATCCCGGAACGCTCTAACATTTAATGAACTAATGGTAATTGCTTCTTCGTTTTACACCCTTTCGGCTTAAAAAAAATGTTCCAGAAAAAAAAAAATTATTTATAGAAACGCCCTTTTTTCGGAGAGCGGGGGAAAACTTGCATCTGCGTACCTATATATATATATATATATATATATATATATATATATATATATATATATATATATATATATATATATATATATCCAAGACTATTGCATAATATACGTAAAAAGCAACGTCCGTGGCAAATAATGACGTAAAACGCTTTGCAGTTAGCACAAACTAAACGGTAACGGAGCATAATATTGCGTAATCAACGTTGGTGAATATTGGGCAGGTGCGGGTTTGGAATGTATTGAGGCGACGCTGAATGTAGCGACAGGTGCGGGAGAATCCCGGCAGAAAGTTGCAGAATTACCTGCGCAGATGTTTTGCCTCGGAAAAGGTGGGTGTGAATGTGGATGGAGATTGTGGAAAGGGGAAGAACATAATGATGTTGAAGCATTTTTACGTAGCTGATGACAACTGAGGGTGGGGCTTGCTGACGTGATGGACATACTCAGGCTGAACTGAAAGTGGTTGTAAAAACTCAAACGCAATGAATAAAGCAGACTTATATTGCGTCTGCTTTGAAAATGAATATTCGAGATCTTGGCTTTTTTTTTCTAATGGAGCTCGAATAACCACTGACGCCCGTACAAAATACGCAAATATCTTAGCCACTGGGTAGTGCCATACAGTTATTTACAGAGGTTTCTTGTTAGACACTCAGTGAGAATGGAACTCACTACCCAGGCGAATTGGTCTGCGAAGTAAGCTTGTAAACCAATGCGTTAGACACCCACAATCTTATAATGTAGGAACCGTTTTCATTTTTTGTTTACTAGTTTCTGTCACGCGATAGCAAACAAAAAGAGAGGAAGGTGTGAAGCAAAGCTTGTCTGTGTGTTCGCTTACGCTATGTGTGTATGTGTTTGCCTCTACATCATCACTACTACAAGTGATGCTATTGCTATTACTTTCCTCGTAGTTGGACAGAAAGCAAATATAGGCATCTCAGATTGCTCATGAATAAAACATGTTTTTTTTCTCAAACTGAAGAAGAAATTCGTTCTTTTATCCAGTTCTGTTGCCTTATTGTTCTAAAATTATTACATAAAACTAGGAGTTGTAGAAAATCAACAGAAAAATAAATTTCGTTCGAAGTAAGCATTTTATACTAAATATGTATTTGTATGAGGTATCCATACGTAAGCAATCCCATCATTTTTGTAGGATACTCAGCAAACAGCATACGTCACCTTGGTATCGCAGGTGTTGATTGGAAAAGAAGTTTGTGTAGAGTTGAATAACAGTAGCCATCAAAGAAGGCGAGTGGTTCTGTCCTTTTCTATAAGTGCATGCATTGGTTGGTTTATTTGTTTGTTCCGGCGCTCCTGGCCGTACCGTTTTTTTTTTCCTACAGACTTGAAATCAGTAATTCAGCACTCCACTAGATCCTGCAGGAAAATGTTTCCTTTGATTTAAAAGAAAAGCTTTTATGTCCTTTTGAGGGCCTCATTCTGGCGAGTTTGTTAATAACATCTACATATTTGTAGATGATTTTTTAAAACTTTATTTTAGATGATTCCGTTGGGAAACACCAGCAATGTCATAAGTAGAATTTATTCTGACCATATTCATTCTTCCATGACTTCAAATTTTGACGCTACGGTTGTTCAGTTATTGACTGCGATGTTGAGTTTGTTTTAAAACTAGTATTCGTATTTATTATATTTTCCTCACGGCTGAGATAATTCGTAAAGGTGTTTGCCACCAGTGCTTGAAGTCAATGTTCGAACTCCGATAAAATGCCAGGATTTCGAGTGCTGATTCACTAGGCATAATTTACCTGCTTTATTCCCCTACTCACCAATATATATATATATATATATATATATATATATATATATATATATATATATATATATATATATATATATATATATATATGGCCTTGTGTTGAGCTAAGCTAAGCTCAGAAAAAGTCGAAATTTACTCGTGTTTCCGAATAGAATGAAAGAACACTTCTTGCCCTCTGTCCAATCACCAGATATCTAGACAAAATCGTCTCGATACTGGCATGCCACCATGGTTTGGATATCACTCCCACTACTTCTATTGGGACATCACACACTTTTCCAGTTTATAGGAGCTCGGGACAACAACGAGATCAAACGAGAGTACACTGGCTATATAAGCAGAAACGTAAACAGAGTGCTGAGCTCCGATCACCCAACAAAGCGGATTATATTCCTTTGGGCTACATTACACGTAACCAACTAAAGTTTGAATTCGTCGAACTTGTGAACACCTAAACAATGATAAACCCAGTATACTGAGGCAGCGGTATACAACACATGAATATCTGATAAAAAAGAGGTTGTTTGATTGAGTACCAGGACAAACCACCAACTGCCTTACCGCCCAGGCAGTACTGAAAGTGAAAAAGCTGTTACACCCATTGTCCGAGGGCGGGGACTAAAAGCAAAGATGAAAGTAAATTGGAGCATAAAAATTGAAAAAAAATATGAATAATGATTTATAATACTTCATCGTTCACAGCACAGTGAATTGGAAAAAAATGTCTGAAATACCGTTCAACTAACCGGTTCACGAATAATAACTTTGAACAAGTTCAAGTTTTCAATCATAAAAAGTTTTCAACCGGGTTTATATTGTCTACATGAATAAATTAATGACACATGGAATATTACGATGCATTCATGATTTCCTAAACCTTTTTTTATACTGCACAGCATATTTCGAAGATACAGTTTCTTCGTAGTGCGTTGCAATACTCCTCAAAAGATTCCCACCAAATTATTCAAGACTTAACCGCGAATCATCGAAATCGCGAATGGGAAACCCGCGAATACCAAGGCATAACTGCAGTTTGAAAAATTAGAGCAAGGAGAAAGAATGGGGAAGTGAAATATAATGAGTGCATGAGAAATGTAGAGAAAAAGAGTGAAGACGTAAAGAGTGGGAACATGGAAGAGGAAAGAAAGAAATGAAGAAAGAAATAAAGAAAGAAAACAAAATAAATAAACAGTGAGAGGGAGAGGAATGAGAAGAGGAAGAACAAATTACAGAAGAGAGGGATGAGAGATAAATTGTGGGGACTGAGGAAATGGATGCCGTGATAGACGCCAGCCTGACGTCAAAACGTTTTATTCTTTTCTTGTTTACATTCAAATGCAGCTGGGAGCGCTCGGCTCTGCTCAGCCCGGCTTGGCAGCGTGCTCTCCACGTGACCAACAGTTGATGCAACACCCACTGCTGACGTCATCGCTTTTTTTTTTTTTCGGATCCCGTGTCCGAAACGTGGTCTACCTCATTTCGAAGCCAATTACCCGCCCTTGATCTACAAAGATGCCGCCAGGAGTGAGTGCAAGAGCGTCATAGACTGCCTTGAAATTGCGAATTCGGTTCGGGGAAATTAATACGATCCTAGGAAAGATTGGGTAAAAAAGATCTTGCACACCATTGTAGTGTTTAACGACATGCTGCATTCTGTAACTATCCTTCCCATCTCAGCCCCAAATTTTGCTCAACGTTGTCTTCATTTTCGCAATCAGTGCAATAGCCAGTAAGACAGGTCTACTTAGTCACTCAATAGAAACCGCCATGCAACCAATGTATCTTGGCAGCATACCATGTTGGGGTTGATCAATAAAAAATATTAGAAAAATGGGGCGTTCGTTGAATGAGTGACTTTCGCCTTTTGTTGGGGGGGGGTCATCGCTAATTTTTTTTAGAAAAAATTTCAAAAAACAGGCATAGATGCAATAGGACACAAACTATGGGATAGATTTAGAATAAATTTACATTGCAAATTGATCCTCAGCCTCTAAAGACCTATTTAGGAGGCATTTTCAGAAAAAAATTATTTAAATTTTCGTCCCTCTAGTTCAATTGGTATGGCCCGTATGCGTAATACATACAAGTATAACCAGCCAGATCAACTTGAAAACCGGAGAAACCCACGTTGAGAGTTTTGGTGACAGTTCTGGTTGACGGTTTGCCATAATACTCCTCACATCTTGGGTGCCTAATGTAGTGCAACAAACCGCAAGCTTGTCTTGCAGATCGATTCGCCAGTGAAGTGAATTCGATCCTGATCAGGTGTCTTACAAATACATCCTCGTACCAGATTAAACTAAGGTTTATATCTATGGAGCAGTAGTGAACGAGCTAGTATAGTAGACCAATTAGCCAGTCTACTGAGTTCGATCCTCACTGAGCACCCTACTGTTAAACACTTGAGCCAGACTAACTACGCTGCAGGGCAGCATTTAGCAAGCAGTGTTGCCAATTTGGCGCGAAAATCAATATTTAACGCTTTTTAACCTATTTAAAGCGCTATTGTCCAATAACTTTAGCCAATTTTCAGCTTTATTTTAGCCACTTTAGACGAATATAGCAAATATGTCGCTTTTTGTGGTCGATTTAGCACGAAATCATTTCTGTGTTATTAACATTGTATCAAGCTCGCTATCCTTATAAGATGACTTACCAATGCCGTCTTGTACTAGATTAAAGTAAGCTTTATGAATAGCTACAGCCTCTCACCGTGAAGCAGTATTTAGTAAGCTAGTGTAGCAGACCAATGGGCTTACCCAGTAAGCGTGTGCCCAATTAATGTGGTCTTGTTCCAAGCAAAGACTTGAAAGTAACTAAAACCCCACACCGTGGAGCATTACTCAACAAACTAGTTTAGCAAACCAACTTTCGAGTGTAGTGAGTTCAATCCTCATCAGTTGTCCTACCGCTTAAGGACAAAGATCTGAAGTAACTAAATATCACTCGCAATGGTCAGCAAGATATTTTATTTGGTCGGTTTTCTTAGAGTAGTGAATTCGCTTTTCATTTGATTTCCCATAATTCCGATCTAAACAAAACTAAGCCTTGTAAATAACTATAACCCGAAGAGGTATGCTTGGCGTGTCGGTTATTCATCTATTTCTGATTGGCACCAGTGGACAATTTTCGATCCTGTTCTAATTTTCAGGCAAGTTCTTACCAACATTTTCATTTTCATGTTAACCTTATGCCGTATTAAGCTAGGCTTCGTAAATATCATGACACCCATTGAATCTATCTTTCAGAAATGGTCAACCAAAACTGTCCACAAAGGTTTCTTCAGTTTTCCAGTTAATCTGACTGACTGGCTATGTATGTTTTATACTCAGAAAAAAAAATTACCCCCAAATACGTATTGGTGGTGGTGAGTTCAAGTAGATGTAAGTTTATGCTAAATTGATCCCTAAGTTTTGTATCTGGAACCATTCGTGTATGATTTTTGAAAATTTTGATTTTTTTTAGAGATCACTGCCCAACAAAAGGCAAGAGAAGTAACTTATTCATTGATTACCACTTTTCCAATGTTTTTAAAATTGATCCCTGCGGCATTGTATACTGCCAAAGGACGTTGGTGGTGGTTTATATTGAGTGACTAACAAGACTCGTTGATTTCTTATACATCGAATAGAAGGATAAAAAACAAGTAACAATTTAGAAATGTGTTTTTGATGAAGTTCGAAGAAGAGACGAAAACATTATTGAATTTTTTATTTACGTTAAATTCTAAAATCTTTTAATTCATGAATGGAGCATTATCTTCTCAGGAACAAGTTTATATCTTTAGATTGGATTTTTTGAAACCGTTGGCTATCGTAGCTCCAAAAGAGTGTGAGTTCGAGTCTCACCGAGTGCTTATTCTCAATTTCGGATTTACGCTGATTGCTAATGGCTGCCTGAGATGTTGCAACGGAAATTCAGTTGAAAGAAATACTCGTAGAAAATTAATAAAGATATCTGTACTTCACATAAATGGATCACCGTAGCTCTTGTGAGTGCCAGGATTAATTGTCTTCAAAATTTTCAGAAAGAAACAATTTTTCATCTAAAATTAACCAAAAAAGGTGTATCTTTTATCTAAAATTATCTATAAAAAAATACCAACATAAGATTTGAGAATTGTTTGCCCGAAATGATTATAGAGGTCCCAAAAAGCACTTTGAAAAAATAAACAAACAAAAACTATAAAAAACAAACAAACAAAAAATGTTATTGAATGTCTAGTGATGTACTTAAACAAAATTTCATATCACAGCACCCAAAATATGACTAGGAGCACCTGGTGAGCCTCCCCTCACCCCATACACGGACATCGAAGAGAGAAGAATCTGTTGCACACTTGGCTGATTGGTCAGGCTGGCCATTTGAAGGGGGGGGGGGGTTGGTGATTCGATAAGATTCAAAAGCTTTTGTAATATATATCAGCTACCGTCAACCAGAACTGTCAGTATAATTTTCTTCAGTTTCTAAGTTGGTCTGGATGGCTGGCTATGTATGCATGTATCACGTGTCCACGTGATACCAATGGAGCTAGAGGGATGAAAATTTCAACATTTAAACCTCATTATGTCTAGAAAAAAAAGTCTTTATTTTCATTCTCTCCCCAATTAGGTTTTTAAGCGGGGTACGTTCCTCAGTTTATGTCCGGTTGGATTCACACTTTTTTTTTTTCGAAAATTCGGAATTTTTTGTGATCCAACAAAAGACGAGAGAAGTAATTCATACATTGATTAACAGTTTTTCTACTTTATAAATTGATCACCCCTAACATGACATGCTGCCAAGAGACGCAGGTCACATGACAGTTCCCTACTGAGTGACCAACAAGACCTGTCATACACGTATCATTTTCGCTGGTAACACCAAAATTCAGATGTAATTTCTCAGCTTATCTCCCATTCGTCCCTCCAAGTCCCTAACAACAGAAGATAGAAAATAAGGAATTACAAGTTCAGCCTTCACTAGTTAGAATCATGGTTCGGCTATGTGAGGAGTAGTATTTAGCAAACTAGAGTAATTAAATAGTATTTAGCAAATTGGTCTCGTAAAACAAATGAAAATATAAGGTTACACAACTTTTATTCAAAATTGGCAACAAATCTGAATTTAGGTCTGAAATATCTTAATTGCTAACACTGAAGAGATGCAACTGAAAGCCGTAATTCTGTACACCATAAATTTCGGCGCTTTCCAAACGTGTACCTTTGGAATGGACTCTGTCCAAGTAAAATAAACAATATATGTATTGAAAAATTAACATTAAAGATAAGAATTTATAATTGTATGTGTGCGTGCTTAGATATGTTTATATTTTAGATGAAGAGGAGTGGTTAGAAAGCTAGTC
>OY735212.1:45718247-45795747 GCA_963457665.1 Thysanoteuthis rhombus | reverse complement strand
CTGGTTCTGGAAATAAATTCCCTTTTAATCTCACAAACAGAGAAGAATTCCCATACCCTGTTGATTCTGTTTGGACTGAGGTGTTGTCCTGGGTTTAGGCAGTATTTTCTTCATGTTGGGCTCCCGTAATAAACCCATTTTTCAGGGCCAATGACAATCTGGTGTAGAAATGACTTTTTCCCATGTCGACCAAGAAGTAAAATACACTGACCAATGTTTGTATCCGTAAGTTCATGCGGAACCTATTTATTTAGTTACAGAATTGTTTTTAAAGTTTCTCAACGATGTAACACTGTTGACTGACCGTACAAATAATACAGAAGCGAGTAAACTTTGAAGACATTTCTAAGATTTCTCTAACATTGAATTGAACATTCTTGTAACTTTTGCGTAATTCAAGTGCAGTAAAGCCTGTTGCCCACTGACAGTTTGTCTTAGTTCTAGCCCAATGTTGGAGAAAGGTATGATCACTGGATAAATATTACTCTCGACATTTATATGGTGGTGATCACAAAAAGACTAAATTACAAATCAAAACAAAAACAAGTGCAAACTAATGGACCAATTTAGTGTAAACTTACATTGTGACCCCCCCCCCAAAAAAAAACTATTCTGAGGGATATCCATAACAAAAGCTTTTTCTCGACATAATAAGGAGTATTTTGACGCGGTCTGTACGCGATACACTAACGTGAAAACTGAAGAAACCTATGTTAACTGTTTTGGCGGCAGTTTTGCTTAATTGTTTCTGAAGAAGAAAAGGAAGCAATTGGAGGGAGAAAGAAGTTCGTACTCTGAAAATGTTATAATTAACAATATTCTCAAAAATGTTTATATATATATATATATATATATATATATATATACCGATAAAAGATCGAGATAAAGGCTGATCTTGAATCCAACCAATTTAATCTCTGTTAGTTCTTCCATTTGTCATTCACATTTTTCACAGTGACCATATCAGTCTATAGTAGTGCTTCCCAAAACGGACTCTGCAAAATAAATTCTGGGGTTTCGCGAGATAAGGTGTCTTTCAATAAAATCTAATAAAAAATATTTCGTAAAAAAAGTTTTCAAAATGATAAGTTTGCACAAAAACCAAGTATCGCAATGGACTAGACGGACCAGACATGCGAATTCAATGATTCAATATCAAACCAAACTTTCAGACGATACTGAAATCCAAGAAGCAGTTACATTCTTCGCATTAATCTGTTCTTGATGCTTTTCCACAACGATTACAAATTCATCACAATTAAAAACAGAGCGTTCTTTTTTATTTTAATGTTTCATTTATATCTTCAAATGAATAAATTCTCTCTCTAAAACAATTTTCGTTTCATTTAATATCTTATTAAAGTTCGGGATTGTCTGTAAAATTTGGGTTCTGCCATTTTGGGGATATCCTTTATGGATTTACAACTAAATAAGTTTCCACACCACTGATCTATAGCAACTAAATTTATCTCTATATGTTATGAGATTGGATCAATAAGTCCGTAACCTGACACGTAGTTATTAGCTAAATTTCTCAAATTTCTACAGCATAATGTTCGATTTACGTGATCGGTATTCACCATTGAATCAAGTGCATTGACAATGAATAAGTTTATGCTGGACAATAAGTATTTGAAAAATGAATGCTTTTTTTCAACATTGAGCTACCAAGTTATTTGGGTAAAGTTTTGATGATATATGTATGTACAAATGAATGGTGTTTGAATGACTCACGAGAATCCATCCAAAACAAAACAAAAAAAAAGTATGAAATCAGGATCTTAGTTACCCATCGCTTAATTAGGAGAAGAAAGTACACTGCTTCCCGCCAAAATGAGTGCTCATTTCTTTTTCTATTTTGTATACCTGTCTGACATGATCTGTTTACCCAAAACGGTTTTTCTTGAAAAAAGGAAAAGTACATAAAAATGAAGACTTTCCCAGGGGATAAAAAGCAGAAAAAATGGACAAAATGATGAGAAAAAGGGGTATCAGAAATTTTCTTCAAAAGTGTTTTTTAGGGATATCAAGTTGGGAAATGAAATATAAGAGGATATCTCAGAAGATCGAACCCCTCCCTCCCAGTTTATAAGGGATCATTGGTGGGGAGTAAGTAATGTTTTACTGTTTAGTGTATTGGGGTACATGAATCCAGGTCATTTAATGAACCAAGTTTGGTAACTGACGATAGTTGTATTAGAAGTTAATATGCTGGTGACAATGGTGTACATTTTCTAAGCTTAACTTAACGTCCAGTGCGAATCTAAGTCACAATAAATAACTTATGAGATAAGCTAACAATCTCTACAAGGTAGGAAACTACTCATAGTCTCTTGATTGAGTCATTAGCTTGCAAACTTAGCCTGTTAACCATAGTTCTACACCTTAGAGGAGGAAGACACACATACACACATGCGCGCTTGCGCACTGTTGCGAATATGCGTACATAGATTCATTTTGTGAAAAACTGCATTGATTCGAGACTTCTGACGATTACCTCTTAAAAAAGAATTATTTTCTCGGTACAACAAATAGTTTGAATGTCAAAATTCGCTTTGAACGAATTTTTGGCAAAAATTTGATAATTTGGTGTTCAATCATCAATTCCCTCCCACCCTTAAGGACAGAAATGTTTAGATATATATAAATAATGATATTTGAAAGTGGAAGAAAATGGAGTAGCGATCTATTTGGTGGATGACGACAGGTAAAGCCGAAAGCTCGTCTACGTAAACTGGTTTCAAATGCACTCAATGTTAGAATGCATCAGTGATTACTATCATTATTCATAATTTTCGATACGTCACTATGTATGTAGTCATTTAATGAGTGAATGTTTTGATCTATTCGCTCAATAAATCATACTCTTGATATCACGGGTTACATAGACACGTTATGTGTACCGCACACACACACACACACACACACACACACACACACACACACACACACACGTATATATAATATTATTGAGAAATGGATATCTATCCAACTGAATAATTATGAATGCATTAATATAATTGCCCGCGTTGAGAAGCATTAGTGCAGATATGGACAATAAATGAGCAAGATAAGAACGTTGGGATAAAGAAGGTATTTGGGCCTTCGTCTTTTCGCCGGGCTGTTTAGTTCAATGGGGAAAAACGACGCTACGTTACAGCAGCTGCCTTTTCGGTCGCAGGTTCGATATCTGCAGCATCCTCTTTTTCGTTAATTGATAATACTATTTAAGACTAAGCGATGCATTCTCCTTGTAGTAACGGGAGGTCGCTTCAAAAAGAGTTTGAAATTACTCAATACACACACACACACATACACACACACACACACACATACACACATATTTATCTATCTATCTATCTATATATGAATACAATGTGATATGAAACATTGATTAAGGTAGGGTTGGATGGAAATGAGAAGCTTTGAAACTTTTGGGTCCTTCATTAGCACCGATGCGGGACAAATTGTTTAGGGTTGCAATGGGCAAGACTAGCATTTTGTTGTTATTTACTAACAATTGCTTAATTTTGATGCAAAGCAACAAATATGAGCCAGTCAGTGAGAATCGAACTCACTACTCCGGTGTAATGATCTGCGGGACCAACTTGCCCGATGAGATGCTCAGACACCAGCATTTATTCGAGTAGTGATCACCAGAGATAGGATGCGAAACCGAGGCTGGCAGAATACAAGATGGAGGGACGAACTTGACTAATTCAGAAAGTATTGGCTCCCCGACGACCACGATAGAGCGGTGTGACGAATCCTGGGGAAGGTCCATGTCCGACGACGGACAATAAAAGACTGATGATGATGTTGGCGATTGTTGACGCAGTGGTAGAAGCAATATTGGGAACTGGGGGTGGGGACAGGTCTGATGGTTTCGTGTTAATGGTACCATAGATGGTGGAGAATAATGGACTTGCTGAGGGGACTGTAAAGATGACAGCGATGATGATGATGGTGATGAAGATAGAAGTTCAGGATGGATATGATGTTAATGATGATAGTGGCGGTGTTTGGTAGTAGCGACAAAGGATGCTGGGGATGGCGATGGCTGTGGTAGAGGCGGTGGAGGTGATAGAGTGTGAATTGTCGTTAATGTGTAAATGGGCCTTACCGGATCAGGTCAGGGTACGAAATGTTTTTCGCCTCTGAAATATTATAACCTTGTGATAAAACACACACTTGAGCAGATAAGGAGTTTTTTTTGAGTTCGCGTTTACATCTGATGTTTGGAAATGTATTTTTGGGTGCATGTATAATCGTTCATGTATGCGCGACTTCTAAGTAAAGCAACATCACACTGAGGTTAAGAGGTAAAGAATTCAGTATACTTTTTTTTATAGCGAAACGGGAAAAATTATGCCAACTTAGCCGCCAGCTATTTTTGTCTCTGTCTCAAGGAAACATATCATTCCAGGTTTTCCTTGACAAATACCACTGACAGTCATCTAGACTCTGCTTTGTTCTGCCACTGTCTGGAGGTAACATTTTCAAACCCTGTTCGAATAGAAGAGTTTCTAAGACCAATTATAGCCACCAGCAGCGCATAGAATCAGCGTACTTTGTTTGTAGTGAGGCTTGTACTTATTTTATTGAAGGGTGAATGCGTTAATGTATTCTCCCTTATCTCTAGATATCTATATTGATATTTGGGGGCTTATAGCGGATGCTCTCTTAATTTCAAATGTGTATGTTTATATATATTGACAATGCACTCACATCTATGTTTGTGGAATCGTTATATTCGAATATAAGCAACGAGCTCGCATAGGAAGCATTAGAATTCTAGATGAATGAATATCCCAATAAAATTCCAACTAGATTCAGTTGAGACTTCATGCTGGAATCTATGAAATTTATTCTTGAAAATAACACTTCTAAATTTAATATCTGATTTTTTTCTGAAAGGAATAGACGTCAGAAATAAAACGAACACTAGGGGCTATTTTTTCTTTTTTCATTATCTACACACTCACACACATATGTATATATATATATATATATATATATATATATATATATATATATATATATATATATAATTCAAGATTCAAAATCTGCCCAAACTTTACAATCTAAATGTATTAATATATTACCGAAAATATGACGTAATAACGCAAATGACTATACATCAAAAAAAAAAAAACGAATAATCAAAACAAAACCCACTTGAAAATCATCGAGTAGGTGTGAAACAGACTGTTGTGGAATTATTCATGATATAAATAAATAATTGACTATGTATATTCTCTATTCTTGGAATGTTTGTAATATTGAGCATTCTAAGAATGACACAACAAGAAATAAAAGAACAGTATTTATATTCATATGTGTGGAGGCGTGGAAGACTGTATAAGCCTACGCATGCGTCAAAGGTTAAAAAAAACAGTTTCTACAATGATATGAATTATTCCTTGAATTACACGGACTTCTGATTTTTATTGTTTTTTATCGAAAGAGAAATAATGGTATCAAATGATGGGAAAAAATATGCAATCATAACAAAACTTAATCTCAGATTTTTCGAGAATTTTCATCTATATGAATGAATCGAAAAGCAAATATATATATATATATATATATATATATATATATATATATATATATATATATATATATATATATATATATATGTATATATATATATATTCAAGGTTTTCAGGGATATATATATATGTATATGTGTGTGCATATATATAAACAGAGAGAGAGAGAGAGAGAGAGGGAGGGAGAGAGAGAAAGTATGTGCATACCCACATTCTTTTTTCTATCTATCTATCTATCTATCTATAAAGTAATTATGAAAAGAGAGAAACGTCGAGATGGATGGCGATTGGTCAGATCATTGGAAAACTTGAGTTGTTCATTTCTTCATAGCGCTTAAGCGTAAATGAAAAAAAACAAAAAAACAAAACAAAACATCAGAGGATAGCAACTAGGATTGAAACCGTTTTTCTGGTTTCACTCACTATCAGTGTGTGGGCATCTTGAACTTTATCTGCGAAAAATACCTAGCATGTACAATCTCCACATACTGATCCACATAATACAATCTTTGCTCTGTTTCGCTTATTAATACATGAAAAATTATCCGTCTTCTCTCTATGCAGGAACAATGAGTAAAACAAATATTTGAGTTGCATTTCTCGCACTCCAAACCAAATTGGTTTCCTCGTGATTTCATCGTCAAGACAAAAGAGGAACCCAGGTTGGCATTCCTTAACTCATTTCATCCGTTTTTTTTTATTTGTTCGTTGAGGGTGGTAGCTTGGTAATCATCGATTCAAATTAATATTTTCTTCTACATGCATTCCTTCTTGTCTCTCTCATTCAAAAGACTGCTCGTCGTAGCGCTCTGGTTAGCAGACTAGTCTTGCGAGTAATTGCCAATGAATTCGAGATTCTCAAATGCCTCTTTATCTTTGTCCTTGTTGCAGACTAGACCATTCCAAGACTAACCAATTAAAGTGCTTAATACCGGATTTGCAAAAGGGCATGAAAAGGCCAGAATAATTCAGTTTAGTTTTTGAGTTGGTCTGTCTGGTTAGCTATTTAGTATGCATCGTGAGCACAGACCGGACCAACGGGACAAGAGGGCTGAAAATGTAAATATTCACGTCTTATGCCTAGAAAAGAAGTTCTTTTTTGTTCTCCACCTCTTAGGTTTGTAGCGGTGGTTCAATTTCCAATGTAAGTTTTTGCTAAATTTGTCTATTAGTTCAAGTCCAGCAGCGTTCACGCTAGTTTTTGCTAGAAAATTTGGACCTTTTATCGATAACAGATCAACAAAAGTTGAAAGAAGGATCTTATTCATTGATCACCCCTTTTTACAATTTTTCTATTGATCATCCCAACACAGCCTGTTGCCAAAAGACGTTGGTTACATTAGTTTCTATTGAGTGACTAACCAGACTAATTTTTATTTAATGGTTCAAAATACTCTTTTATTAAGTCAAAGATTTTCCATATTTCCAAGAACTTATATCAAGATGATATATATTTTTCTTATAACACATTTATGCAAAGAGAGATGAAAAGGCCCTACACAGAATTAGCAGATCACCAAGCGAGCATGTCTTTACTGCATAGGTTTCAGGCTATGATGACGTCATGGCCTGCAGTTGTGAAAGCCGGGAAAATCTCATTTACTTTATTTTTCGTTACCCATACGTCCCAGTAGACTTCTAAAATAGATCTACCGGACATGCGTATCCCAAGGTTAAAAAAGATCTCAGGGTATATGCGTCTCAGGAATTTCGAAAGGGTCAAGCAATTTTCAGCTCTCAATCCAGGTGTTGTGTACTGAAATTCAATGAAAAAAAATGATTGTCACTTCACACGAATTAATGTAAGCGTTACTGACAAATTAGGGCTATCATCTCTCCCTAACCTTCTCTCTCGCTCCCCCCCTCTCTCTCTCAATTTAACTCTAAAACCACATCGAAATAATCAGAAATGCAAATAGTATCATAAACAAGTCACAAAATACGTGGTCATTTCAAGATGGATTTCCTTTGTAAAACTATCTCCCCATATCGACCCAAACGACTTCAAACTTGATACTACAAAAACCAGGATGCTGACCAATATATCTAGCAAATACCAACTTCGTACAATGGCCAGTGGTCAAGTTACCTCAATGCACACAAACACAGATTTCTCAAATTACAGTAAAAATACATGAATTGCGTTAATTTCTCATTAGTTCCCTCTTAACTTGTTGTAGTCTTCTTGAGAAGTCTGTAATTTAGAGTTGTTAAATATCTTTTGAATGTTCAACCGTGAATTACGTAGAATTCCGACGATCTTTTTACGATTGAGAAAAAAAGGAGAAAAGGAGCGTGAATCTTTTTACGACGGACATTGAGAGAGAGGGAGATAGCGAGAAAGAGAGAAAGGATGGTCATTTTTTTTTACGATATGTGTGTGTATATATATATATATATATATATATATATATATATATATATATATATATATATATATATGTATATATATATATATATCGTAAAAAGATGACCATCCTTTCTCTTTATATATATATATATAAATATATATATATATATATATATATATATATATATGTATATATATCGTAAAAAGATGGCCATCCTTTCTCTTCCTCTCCCTCTCTCTCTCTCTCTCTTTCTCTCTCTCTCTCTCTATATATATATATATATGTAGTGAGAGGAAGGGTGTTTATCTTTTTACAAGAGAGGGATGGAGAGAGAAGGGAAGTTTATCTTTTCACGACAATAATAGAGAGAGAGAGAGATAAGATGACTATTGTTGCTTTTACAATAAAGAGAGAAAGAGATAAATAAGAGAGAAAGAGAGGGGGATGTTTATTTTTTTACGATATATACTGAGAGGATGTATTAATACTAGCAGAAACTTTATTTTAAATTCAACTTTAATTTCAACTTAAAATTTGACAAAACTTTGAAATTTTTTATCAGATTTAAAACAAACACCCAACCACAGCGTATAGATTGCTGAACGCACGAAATTTGAGAAAATTTGTCAACTTTGTTAAAACTGACAACTCATGAGATGTTTAGTCGTTTGGAGTAACCATTCAAAACCATACGATAGCGTATTTGTTGTACTCAATCCCTATTGGTAGAAATTGATATTCATATATCAATATCAGTGTTTATTACGCTCAATTGTTAATTCTACTAGAAATAAACTTGAGGAAATTAACTTTCTATTCGTCATAACAGAGAGACAATTATGGTCACTCGAAGATAGAGGAGAGTTTTTGCGATCCTATTATTAATACTGAAAGAAATGCAAAGAAGGCGGGGAATGCATTACATGAAAAAATATACAGGCTTGCGTGTTTGGGATTCTTACCGATTTGTAAATGCGTGCTTACCAAAATTTGGAACCGAATATTTTGGTATTGTGTTTCATAACGATGAATCAGAATTTACGAACTTTTGCTACCGGTGGGAATTATGCAATCAACTCAACCACGAAAATACGATATTCTCTCCTATTCATCTGATTGTACTTTCCTTTGTCTCTCTGGACTGTTTCAAAAATACATTCTCCCAACTCCGCTATCCGAAAGCAGCCCTACTTTGAAATCTTTCGTAAACCGAAAATGGCGTAAAGCAAAGAAGAAAATACTGTTAATTTTGAATCATAAATCTTTTTCCCGTTCCTAAACACACACACGAAAAAATCTTGCGTGAGATTTTTGCTACCATTTCCAGTACTACAATGATTACAGTATGACTTATATTTTGGAAGGGTGCGTTAGTTTGGGACAGGTTTGCAGGATGTGCCGAGTGCCTACAAAGAACCATATCCCAGAAAAATGCGTGAGGCCAAGCAGTCAATCATACTGCCGTATTTCAACTTTCGGATAGCGGGGAAACAAGTACTAAAGTTGGTATTTCGTAAAAGCAAAGTGGCATGAAGGGAACTCTCGAAAAGCAGGGGATACCAGAAATTATTGCTGTCAGCTTATTTTTAACAGAAGAACTTTCTCATCGAACAGTTTTTTTTAATTTCCTCCGTGCTTAAAAAACATTCTCCTTTGTACATAAGCCAACTTTAGTTCATTGCGTTTTTTGTTTTTTGTTTTATTTTCTCTTGTGTTTTCGTGAGCTCCTTACCCTCATCAGGCATTGCCACCCACGGGATTCTTCTACGCTCTGCCCTTAAAGAAAATGGGATGCGCAGGCATTGATTTGGGATCAACCCAAAATAGAGGAAGTGAGAAACGAACAAGGTAATGATTGCAGGGCAAAGATGTGGCATTTTTTTTAAAGGTAGGATATTATTCACTGGGTGCCGATGTAACTTACTCACACAGACAGACAGACAGACAGATTGATAGATAGATAGATAGATAGATAGATAGATAACAATGTACAACGTAATTTTTGTTCCGGGGTAGTGAGTTTCATTTTTTAATTGCTTACATATAAAAGTATTAAAAATGGCAATTATTCCCACAAAATTTTGCTTGGATGACTAGGGGAGTGATATTTATGTGTAATTATTCCTAGGCAGTGAGTCTTATCTATTAATTTCTTACGTATAAAAGTATTGAAAAGGGTTATTATTCCCATATTCTGGTCACCTTATTTAACCAGATACAATAGACTCTGCTGGACACCTTGAAGTATGATGAGTACGATTGGGGTTATCAGAGATTTCAAGATGGTGGCATTCCTGGTGCGCCTTCAAAGTGATTTCACCAAGTTTTCCTGCTATCTTTGTCTCCGGGACAGCAGGAAAACCTTGGTGCACTATCAAAGGCAGGGCTGGTCGCTTTCATTTCTAGGGTAGTGATATTCATGGATAATCATTCCGGGGTAGTGAGTGTTATTTTCTAATTGTTTACGTATAAAAGTATTGAAATGACTATTATTTCCTTCAAACTTCGCTTTTGAGACCGGGACAGTCATATTTGGAAATTTACCTTTTTCCAAATGTACAACGGATGAATTCGAATACTTTTATTCGCGTCTTTAAGAAAACATTTTCCCGAAAAGCTGCAACATATGAATCTAATATGCATTTACAATAATGTTAAACAGAAGTTATCATATTCATATATATATATATATATATATATATATATATATATATATATATTAGAAGTGAGTAGTCATTCGAGATTTACGATTTATCAATTTATTTTAACAAACCAGATCCCAAAATAATAATCTTCCATCATTTTCCCGATATATGTTCCTTGGTAGCGGCGTTTCGAAGTCCAGTATACCCTGATGGAAGTGCTCGCCTTGATCTTCCGAATACGCTCCCGCGTTCTCTTTGAATTTATCAAAATAAGTATCGAGGATATGGACTCTGAAGGACAGATTGCAACCAAATTTTATCATAATTCATCACCCGTCATCAACTAGCTCCATATAGATTTCAGCTTTGTGATTGCCCCGGAAGTCCTGAAGCACTGTTATTAATACAAAGCTGTACCAATCTTCGTTTTCCTTCCAAGCTAGCTTCTTAAGGGGAATTTCTTTCCAGCATCATCTTTATCTCCTCTAAGACACTGGCTTTGACCTTTGCCTCAGGCACTTCTCTGTGGCAGCATCTGCTAGGGTGTGCGTAACCTACAAAGTATATTCCGGCATGTCCATCGGGGATCAAGACTTATTCTAGCCAATTTATTTCACCTGTAATACAATAGACTTTGCTAGATACTTTGAAGTATGATGAGTACGGCTGGGGGGTCATCAGAGATTTCAAGATGGTGGCATTCCTGGTACGCCTTCAATGTGAGTTTCCAGCTATCTTTGTCTTTGGGAAAATAAGGACGCCTTAGCACCCTACAAAAAGCGGAACTGGTCGCAGCAACCCGAATTCTATGTGGGGCAGTCGCTGGTTAACCCGACGGAAGGTATTGATATAACCACTGAACATAAAATTAGGCCTTATGAAACAATTTGTCACAGCTCTATGTATGGAGTTGCAACTTTCAAGTATTTTCCTAAATATGTCTGAGGTAGTAAAGATAAATCACAAAAGCAAAGCTTAAGGTGAGCTATAGCCATTGTCTATACTTGTTTTTAGACATGATTAATCACAAAATAACACGCATAATCTCAGAACAAAAGAGAAGTAAAAACAAAGTTAGAGTGATAAGAAAAAACTGACATATCTATACATCGATCTGTGAAAATTGATATCAGAAAAAAAGAGATTGAGAAAGAAAGATTGCTAGACACGAAGAGACTGAGATAAGCAGTTAACCTTGCACCCGTCACTGGGAAGACATGGTTAGCAAACTTGTGTTGCAGACAATCGGGGAACACATAACAACGAACAGGATACGCAGGACACGTACAAACAGTTCGAGGACTTCCCAGAAGTTACGCCACAAGAGGTGAAACAAGCTATCAAATAAACAAAAAAAAAAAAAGAAACGGTCCTTGACCAGATAACATCACCAACGACCTACTCAAAAAAACTGTTAAGGTCATTACCAAAAAACAAAAAACAAAACAAAACAAAAAAACCCCAACAAACTAGCTATTTTATCCAATTAAGACAAAGTAAAATACCAGAATACTGCAGTCATGGTGGTGTTACATAAAAAAGGAAACCCGAAAAAAACTCAACAACTACAGAACAATTAGTCTACTCAACTGCATCTGCAAAGTTTTAGCGAATTTATCACCAGAAATCAGCAGAATATAAAATATTACTCGCGGTAGTATTTATAGACTTCAAGAAGGCCATCGACTCACTTGAAATTCCCAAAGTTATTGGTGTTATCACTCTACAAGGTGTAAATCCTGTATGTCAGAGTATTGCAACATATATACCGTCACAGCAGATTCAGACCTCCTTCAGCTCCAAAAAGACAAGGTGATACCAGCTCACCCAAACTTTTCACAGTCTGCCTCGAGATGATCTCCAGGAACCTAGACTGGGAAAACAAAGAATCAGAATAGACGGTGAGAACCTAACCAAACTGAGATTTGCAGACGACATCGTCCTTTTTTGCAGAGAACCTTCCGGACCTCCAACCAATGCTAGACGAACTGAACAAAGAAAGCAAGAAAGCTAGCCTTCACATGAAATTCATCAAAACATAAGTCACAAGCAACAAACATGTTGGGTAAATATACAACGATCAAAATCGAAAATGCTAAGTTCAAGAAAGTCGTCCACCAAGGACAACGAATCTCCATGGAATCCTTGAATGGAGAAATTAAACGAAGAATCACTCTTGGGTGGTAAGCTTTCGATAGAGCGAGCTCAAGCTTAAAAAACAAGAAAATCCCCCTAGTTCTAAAAAGAAGAGTATACAACCAATGCATCCCCCGATAGTCACTAATAGAACTGTAATCATGGAACCTAACCAAGAAACTGAACCTCAAACTGAGGACGATGCAACGTGTACATGAGAATCATGCTCAACATCGCATGGAGAGATCACAAGACAGAACAGTAGACATCATAGAATTCATAAGGAAACCCAAGTGACAATAAGCTGGTCATGTTGTAAGAATGCAAGACTCACAACATGGATACCCAGAGATCAAATACAGAACCGAGGCTGGCAGAATATGAGATGGCGAGACGAACTAGACAGGTTCAGAAAATATTGGCTCTGCGACGCCCGCGATAGAGAGGTCTGGTGAATCCTTGGGAAGGTCTATGTCCAGCCACGGACGATAAAAGAATGATGGTGATGATGATGATGATGATGAGTGATATCGATTCTCAAGGGGTTTACTCTTGTGTTCGTATACCTTATTAAGGTAAGTTTAATAAAAATCAGAGAGCACGAGGTCTGGTATGAACAGGCCGGTGTTAATATAATGGGTGGTATCAGAAAGTTGCTGGACTCTACATGCTGTGATTGCACTATTCAACTGAAGAGCACGCAGCTAAGGCACTCGGCCTATTGAGTCAACCTCTCCTTAATCTTCGTGCTCACTACTTGTGTTCTCGTATTACGTGAAGTTTTATGGCATTGTGTGAGATTATCTCTGCGATCCGTATCAAATTTTGAGCGAAGTTCAGCAAATCAGCTATCAAGACAATAGAAATGCTCCATCGGGCTCCGTCTTTCGGTCGAACAGGTTTTTGAGTGGTTCACGGCTATCAAGGCCGGTCGAGTGTTGGTTTAAATTACAATAATTCACTAAATGTCTTTCTTATCTGTTTGACTGTCATCACATTAATAAGATACGGCTAGAGCGATGGCCACTAAAGTTTCTGGGGTTACTTATAGGACTGCAGAGCATATTATAGCATATTGATGCTTTGGAGATTCCAATTATTTGGCCTCGTCCGGGGTACTTTCCGATAGCCCTCTCTTGTATTGTTAGCAGTGGGGGAACACATGATTCAAATACATGAAATTGTATATAACAATACATCACAGGTTGTAAAGATATGAATAAACATTGAAATATTAACAACATTATCCCTACCTTGATAAACTTATTGAAATGTGCACATCCTGCACTAATCAATGTTTCTTTTCTTTCAACAACGGATTTTACAAACAATTACCTATGGGCTCTCCCCTTAGCAGACTGCATACATGCCTCTCTTTAGAATTCTGCCCCTCTAAATGCTTCATACCTGAAGACGTGCATCATTTTCCTTACTCAGATGACGTCCCCTTAATATGCCCCCAAGATATAAACTTATCTACCCTGACAAAAAAACTAAACCCAGTTGAACCCACCATAGACTTCACGTACGAATAAGAAAACAAAAAACACGCTATCATGTCTGATCACCTTACTGCACACTCCAATACCGAATTCTGACTTGGTGCATACCGAAATTACACAAACAGGAATGACCTAATCAGTTTTTACTTACACTAGAATAGAACGAGGGAAAAAAACAACAACCCCGTAGCATGTCACTGCTGCCACGGGTGCCATGTGCTTGCCATCACTCTACCATAACGATCACGTTTTACAAAATGAAAACGAGGGTAGTTGGGCGGGAGGTGGGGGAGGGGTTATTTTCCCGCTTTTCTTTTCTTCGTTTTTTTTTTTACGTTAGGAAATATTTTTGCTTGAAATAACCGGCTGGATTCTTTGCGTTCCAATCTCATTTTATTTCCCAAATTGTTTCCGTAAACGAACCGTACCTTTTTCTTTTCTTTCTTCTGTTTGGCTTGTAATTATCAAGTCTGGAGTTTTTTATTTTATTTTTCTCAAAGTTCCAGATCCATGATGGGAGTTCTGCAACACTTATAGCGGATCGGCAAGTTTTTGGCCTAGCACCTAATCCCTTATTTGGTGAGATCTGTTCTCATGCTCATTAAACATCGGCTTATTCAGGAATGACATTCAGGTGGGCGTTGAAGTTTGGAAGGTCATTGGTGAAAGAAAAGAATAAGAAGAGATAAAGTGTGTGTGTGTGTGTGTGTGTGTGATAGATAGATGGATAGATAGATAGATAGAGAGAGAGAGAGAGAGAGAGAGAGAGGGGGCAGAGAGAGGGGGTTATAATGATTGATCGAAAGGAAAGGAATTTGGATAATGAATAAAAGATGTGAAGGCGAGGGGATAGAGAGAAGGAGAGAAGGAGAGAGGATTGCAGAAACAGGAAGAGGGGGAAAGAAAGAGGAACTCCACTCCTACTTCTACTCCGACTTGGGATGATTCCTGCAACTTTTTTTTTTAGTATAAATGTATTCATTCATTAGAATCAAATATTTCCTCGCGTATCTGTAGTATAAATTCTGCAGATTTGTAAGACGTGTCACTTCTGCTCAGTCAGTAAGAGAGCCAGCTTCCACTTACTTGATCGTGATTTCAAATCACAATTGGATACGCTAATTCTTACTGCATGGATTGTTCTTGTTTCCGTATAAAAACAAAGTCAAGTTTGGGTAGGAATAAGACAAAAAAACATGGAAGATGTCTCGTTTTTAATTCTCATCGTTTAAGTTCTATGATATATATGTACTTATATTCATCTATAAGTCCATAATCTATTAAAAAAAAACGTTTATTTCAAACGAGGAATATTAATTTTTCAACATAATTTCCTCCTGCACGTGTCGATGGCGATAATCCTCGGCAACACATTCTCCATTGTGACGGCGAAAGTAAACAAGGTTGGCCGTAGAAATAAAAATGTCAGAATTCATTAGGATAACATTGAAACGACGACTTATCCTAGAGAGTTGCTTGGACCACCCAGCGTTTCCCTGAAACGGAAACATACAATTATTTAAATTGTGCCATTCTTTCTTCCTTGTTTTCCATTGTAGGAATATATATGTACATGAACTTCCATGGAGTATTTCCTCCTTGTAAATGCCCAAGTCAGCGTTTCTCCAGAGATCACATTGATCAAATACCATACAGTGGAAATTTCAGATAAAAAATTCAGCTAACAAATACGTATCAGGCGACAGATTTATTGATCTTCACACACACACAAACATTTATTTATATATAGGAATGGAATGAGAGAGAGAGAGAGAGAGAGAGAGAGAGAGAGAGAGAGAGAGAGAGGGAGGAAGGGAGAAAAGAGGGAGGGAGCCTAAGTGAATAGGGTGGGGAAGATCGAATCATTACGCGGCCATGTTTATTTCTTTTAGCACAATATTTATTCTTATTGATTCAACCGAAACATTCCAACGAGCCAGCGAAGCAAGAAAATATTTTCTTCGCAATTAAATGAGAAAAAAATATCATAAATCAGTAAAAAGAGAAAAAGAAAACATTCTTAAGCGAATATCATTACAAAGGAAAAAATGAAATAAAAAATATATCTGTACCAAACTGGCGTATGCAATCTTATTGAAATATAACGAAAAAGCAAACAAACAAACAACTTATTTCTGTATACAAAATTTTCTTTCCCAGTCCTAGACAGTTAAAAACTGGGGTAATTTTATGTGACATTATATGGGCGAAATACTTCGTGAGCTGTTACCAGAACGATCATCACTTTCACTGCCGGACCATAGTGACCATCTACAAATTGTTCTGAATCGTAGTCAGATTATTTACCAAAATTAGACAAGTCTGGACAGAGGAACATTTCGGAAGATATCTCATCAGCTGCCCCAAGGGGTTTAAAGATGGATATTTGTTGAACTAAGCCGACTTTGGCAAAGTTTTACGTTCATGTAATATCTTGTGTTGTGGAAAATTGATAGTTTTCTTATTTGAACTTGATGTACAGACATCTATTGTTATTGATAGATGACTGGATGATTGCATCTTGTCCAGGTCGAGTATGAGAGGTATTTTTGTTGCCCCCTGCTTCAGTAGGTGAGGTAGTTGTCGGAGAGTAGTTCGCCCGAGTATTCACTCGCCCACGCTCGTTAACCATCATGACATGTCAGCGATGATTATTTTCAAGATATATGGCGCTAGAAGAGGGAGCAAGAAGAAATAGATTCATACCTTTCCCAAGGGCAGGTGTGCAAAGTTAACACAAACAGCATCAACTGAAATTCAAACTCAGTTCCTGACCACTGATTTTCAATGCATGTCATACAGATTGCGTGCCGAAATTTGCTAAAACAAATTCTCAGTTTAAAAAAATCGCAAATTTAGTTCCTAATTATCAATTTTTACCTATTGTAAGAAAAAAATTCGTTCGGAAGAGCAGAAGACGACAAAAGCTGAGCAAGGGAGTCGTGGAGTAGCGGTAAAGCTTGTGGGCAGCGGTAAAACGAGATGAAACATTGCCAACACATATCGCGTTTAAATGCAGTCGGTGTTGAATAACAATCGCAGTTATTATTTCATCTTTCATAACCTGCTTGCGCCAGAATTTACTTCGTCCCTGTAGAAGGTGTCCAATCCAATTTCTATCAATTAGAAATCGCGAACCAAAACTGTCACAAAACTGTAAACATAGGTTTCTTCAGTTTTCTAGTCGGTCCGGCTGCCTTGCTGACTGGCTATGTATGATGGTACCACGTGGATAGGCCGCACCATTAGAGATGGCAGAAAATTTCAACATTTACTCCATATTATATAAAAAAAAACATTTTTTTTTTGCTTTTTGAACTCTCCATAGGATGAGGTTCAATTTGCAATGTAAGTTCAGGCTAAATTGATCCCTTAGTTTGTATACAGTGGTATTCACGTCTGCTTTTTTTGTTGTTGTTGAAAATTCAGACTTTTTTTTAGGGATTATAGCCGAACAAAATACGAGAGAAATGACCGATCACCCCTTTTCCCCCATTTTTTAACTGATCACCCCAACACAACATGCTGTCGATTGACGTTGGTTAGATAACGGTTCCAATCGAATGACTTACTAGACCTGTATTGCTGTAGAGTTTACGCAAAAATAGATGGAAACTTTATTGACTTCCTGCACGTGTGATCATGTGAATAAAAGTGCATAACATTTTTTTACAAATACGTGCGTCTGTACTCATATACGTAAATTTAATCCGATCAGTGTTATTTCAGCGTGTTATCTTATAATTATTTTATTATTTAATTTTAGGATTCTTGGAGCATGTAATTTATTTCTATGTGTATCTTATTTCTGTAATTTCATTCTTTATTATGGAGTTCGTCAGCTATTTCACCATAGCCCTGTTCTGGGAGTATTTGATATATATATATATATATATATATATATATATATATATATATATATATATATATGTGTGTGTGTGTGTGTGTGTGTGTGTGTGTGGTGTGTGTGTGTGTATATAAATAGTAGAATGTGGATTCGCTGCACAAACTAGCTCATATCAGAAGTGGCTTTATATTATCGTATTATGTTATACTGCTAGCCTGATTTATACCACATGTACTATATATATATATATATATATATATATATATATATATATATATATATATATATATATATATATATATATAATACAATTTTTACTATTCATATTGATTTGGGATCGTTATTTTGGAGTATGTATATATATATATATGAATATTTTTTATCTATTACATGTATATATAATAGATAAAAAATATCAATACTTATCTAATTCTGATAAAATACATTTTTAGAACACACACACACACACATATTTATTCTTTTATATATTGTACGTATTTATAATAGATAAAAAAATTAGTATAATACATACATATATTTTGTAAAAATGTATTTTATAAGAATCAAATAAACCCGTGCTTATCTGTCTGAAGTATTTTCGTTAATAACTAAGGCTTGTCAAGTTAACGCTCTTAGTGAGACAGCCCTGTAGAGATCGATTGGTTATGAGTTCAAAGGTGGGGAATTGTGGATTCAACATATCACCCAAGATCCTTTATTTTAGTGAGGATTGCTATTGTTGTTCTTATTACGGTGAGAAAACAATATATATATATATATATATATATATATATATATGATCGATAATTTCATACGAGTCACTATATCTTGGCATAATGTTTTTATACTACGGCATTTTTCAAGTGCCCAAATGTTAAAATTGTATCATGTACACAGATTCTTGATGATCTTTTTCTAAAATATGGAGCACTATGTATTCCCAACAAATACGCAAGAACAAACATTTTCCCTATCTTCTTGGTGTCCGGGTTCGAGTTCATAATTAGGTAAATTAATTCTGCCGCACGGAGAAAAGGTCTCCATTTTTCAACATTATCACCTCGATCTTCTTTAATCCATATATACGTAGAAGTCGAAAAACATGAAAGACCGAGTAACAAAATTTTGGACACTAAATGTGAGCCAGGACTAAATGAACACTGATTTAAATCCTCTCACAGAAACTTCACTAAATTCTATCAGCTCTAATCTCGTAATATGCAAAATCTCGTTAGAAAATGTCACATGATACGATACCATGGAAAGAACTTGATTCAGCAAATACAACTCATAAGGATATCATTAATTAACTAACGGAGGCAATATACTATTTCAAAGGAAGCAGACGATCGGTAACCTTTGGTACCAAGAACGAAAAAAATTCCCCCCGTCACTGATAGGCATCAGTACCATCGCCTGATATCCCCCGTTACGACAACCAGTTCGTCTCACGATTCTCAAGTTGAGCTATCGAATGACAATAAACTTCAGTACAGGTTTATCGGCGTTAATTATATGTCATTACCTTACATTTTTGTTAAATATTGGAAAGCCAGTGCCGTCGCTAAAGGGCTACGAAACTAATTAGACTTCTAAAGATGTAATTGGTCATTAAAATATAATATGATTAGAGAACTTTATCTATAATTTGGAAATAAATTCTTTAAAGTTATCAGCTTGATAAGAACGTTAATTCAGGCCACCTCACCGTCGAGCTTTGGTTAACAATTTAGCATACTACTGTTGTGAGTTCGATCTTCACTAGGAGTCCTAGACTTGTAGCCTCGTACCAAACTAAGCTAAACTTGGTAAATATCTATAATAATATTCATGCCTCTCACAAATGAATCACCATTGCCCACGCGTGTACCAGAACTAATTATCCAAAGAATTATCAAAAATTATTTTAAAAAATAGATCTTTCACTTAAAATTATCTACAATAAATTAATCTTTTATCTGAAATTATATTTAAAAATACCAGCATAAGGTTTGGGCATTGTTGGTCCAAAATGACCATAGAGACCCCAAAAATCGCTTTTTGAAAACAACAACAATAAAACTGTTTTTTAAGATGGTGCATAGTGGTGTAGTCATGCAAATTTTACAAGTGTATAACCCCTAAAATGTGACCAGGAGCGGTCGGACACACACATACACACGACCGAAAGGAGAAGACTCTATAGCGATTTGTGGGGCTATAAGGATTCGATACTACGAAATTCAGATGCTTCTCCGTATGTATCTACGTACGGATACTAATGTGCACAGCTCGAGATAACATTTTTTTTTTACAAATAATTCACAGAATGAAGAGAAAATACTAACTAATCTCACTTCTGGCAAAATATGGAGCATTTGGAAGATTTCATTGCCTGTTTTGAAAATCTGCATACGAAACTTGTCATCTATCCAACTTGAACGTTCGACCATCGACCATGCATACTTAACTCAGATATTTAAGTAGTCTCAACTTGCAGCTAATATTATCAATATTAAAATGAACTAATTGTTATTGATAAGTTTTGTTCTTATTCAAACATTTTGGTGTGGCTAACCGATGCCTCGCGAGGTTTTTGTACTGGGTCATCATCCTTTAACTGAAACTCAGATAGTATTGTAGGTGATTTGGAGAAGTTCATGAAGGCTGTGAAAGCAATGTCTTTTCTGGAGCGACTGACTTTATATCTCGCGAAATATTTCTTTGTATTCTTTCGCACACACACACACACGCACACACTCGCTCATTACCGTAAATATTTCGGTTCGAGCAAAATTTCTTTCCTTATTCACATATACTCCAACACATACACATGCACACACATATATAGATAGATATAGATATGGACAGTGAACAAGATAAGATTTGGTCACATGACAGTTATCTGAACTTTCGACTTACCAGTGGACTGTTTAGCTCAATGGTAAGAGCGACGCTACTTTAAGCGCAGATTCGATTCCTGCAGCAGCCCATTTCTTTAATTGTTTATTACGCTGTCTAGGCCAAGTGACACATTCTTCGTGTAATAACGGGAGGGAATCCCAAATAGAGTTTAAAATGATTCATAATTGTGTGCGTAGGCGCGCACTGTTTTCGTATCGATAATTCATCTCCCATCTTCATCTCAGAATCATTCTTTCAAGTCGCTTTGTTTTGGTCCGTTTTCAATCTGATTCGAATAAACCGGTTCGTTTTCTTTTTGTAAAGCAACGAAGGGGAATCCTGTTTGTTCAAGTCTTATCTTGACGTTTCTGTAACACTAAGAAAAATTCAGCATCAATATTTTGAGCTCGTTAAAATGCACAAAACACTCAAAGAAATTAGTTGGTTTCAAACGAAAACTTGAAAAAAAAAAAACTACACCTTTTCATAAGTAAATCTACTATTTTCTGAGATTTTTATAATAAGAATCAGAAAAAACAAATGAAACAGGTCTGGTTAGTCACTCAAAAGAAACTGTCGCGTGTCCCATGTTTTTTGTCGTGGTGGGGATGATCAGTTAATAAATTGAAAAATGGGACGATCGATGAATAAGTTAGTTCTCTTGCTTTTGGTTGGGCGGTGATCACTAAAAAAAAAGTCCAAATAAAAAAAAATACCATGATCCTGGGAAGGGAGTGTTGAAAGGAACCAAAAAATATGTTGTTTTTTTTCTAGACATAACTAGTAAATGTTTACAATTTCAACCCACTAGTCACATTGGTTCAGCCTGTGCACGTGATTGATACATAGATACATACATACATACATACGTACATACATACATACATACATACATACATACATACATACATCATACATGCATACATACATACATACATATACACATACATACCTAGTCAGTCAGACCAATTCTTAGAAAGTACAAAAAAATCTCTGTTGACAGTTTTGATTGATGATTTCAAAGTTGCAAAGGAAACTATGTACTTTCGACTAGACATGGTCAGCCAATAAATGAATCAATCGACGTCATTCAGTTTATTAGCTTACAATATGTATGAGAGAGAGAGAGAGAGAGGGGGGGGAGAGAGGGAGAGAGAGTTATTTACTAAGCGTGACATCTTTGGCACAAACCTGTAAGTTTGGGGTTGCCCTTTTGGATCAAACTCATTCCCCAGCAATAATGATCTGCGAGACCAATCAGTCAACCCCGCCCCTGGAATGTCAAGGGAAACATGATGTTCATGGTTGCGTTATTTACGAAGCCTGCCTTAATTTGGCACAATGCCACGAGTGTAGGGCACTCACTGAGGATCAAAATCCCTGCAGTAGCAAGGGTTGGGTTGTCATATCTGATCATGGAACAAAGAGAACGTTTCCAAAGACATCCTGCTCCAGCCTGACACACATTTCTGCACTAAATGACCCCAAAGCAACCGTGTTAATTCATCTTGCAGGATTTTGAAGAATTTTTTCGAATTTCCTTCCGAACAAAGATCTCGAGACCTAAATTAAGGACGTGTCCGGGAGAACATAGACGTACGGCAACCTTAAGTAAGGTTCTCTGAGAGTACCTAGCTAACCATTGTTCTACGACAAATCGCCTCCATTGTTATTTTATTGAAGAACTTAATGACCTCTGGATATTCACTGGAAGCTATCACTTAGGTCTGGGGATACCTTGCTTGCTGAACCGGTAAAAGTCACCCGGAAGGGCAGAAAGGGTGTAGACATGGGAACAATAAATTCATAGAGAAAGGGGAAGCGTTCGTAAAATAAATTGTGGATATTGACGCCTTTGGGGGAACTTCGTCTGCATCAAGTGACAAAAGATCACGGGAATATTTGACGTGCTCTCATCGTTAAAACTACACCTCTCCCATCAAACAGAGGAAATTTATTCATTCGATTAATTATATTTTGTTCTCTTATGTTCAAAATTGCACGCACTCTGTTGACCCATAAAGTCAGCAGTTTTCGAAACGAACCCCTCTATTCTATGTGTGAATGCTAATAGCATCTGTATACATCATTATAGACACACACACACATATATATATCAGATTTCTCTCTCTCTTTCCCCCTCTATCTGTATGTGTGTGTGCGTGTGTATGTGCGTTTGAGAGAGAGAGAGAGAGAGAGAGAGAGAGAGAGAGAGAGAGAGAGAGAGAGAAACACATCTGAAACATTATTATAGCCTCCACAAGGCTAATACAGTTGCCGAAAGAACTAATTTCATCATGAATTTATATCGCTAATGTCATCGAAATCATATATTCTACGTCTGCAGGCGTGTTTCAGGGTTCAAAATAATTATCTAATAATTATTCATTTTTTAAAATTTACATAATTGAATAGTGTGGCACCCATATATATACACATACACATACGCACATATATATATACGCTGTGTATATGGATACGATATACCTGACAATATGTATCAAGTTGACCATATGGGGATATAGTTGTATTTAAATTAGATTTGTACCAATATGTTAATATATATTTTATGTTCTCATTATCAATTCAGGTGAGGGGATGTGTTGAAAAATCCTGTAAGGATTGCCACGGTAGGTATATTGGTTAGACTTCCAGACCTCTGAAAAAATGCACCGACGTACGTCAGAAAACATTGATGTTAGATGACAATTTCAATGCCCTCGTTGATCATCGAAACAGAATAAACCATAAGTTCGAGCCGAGAGATTCACAATTGATCAGGAAAAAAACAAACAGAACAAAAAGATGTTAATAATTTGCATTAATCTTAGAATGTGGAACAATTGAAAAAGCGGCTCCAAACACAATTTCTAAATAGTCTGAATTTCCAGAAAACAAGCGTGAATGCTGCCGGACAAATAAGGGACCAGTTCAGCATAACCTTACATTCCAAGTTGAACACCCTCCCACTAAAATCTAGTTGGGGGGGGGGGCATTTAGAAAAGATCTAGACATAATAAGAAGGATTGGTCCGGCCTGTACACGTGATACATACTTAGCCAGCCAGACCAACTTGAAAACTGAGGAGACCATTGTTGACTATGCTGCCAGTATTGCCCAGCAGTTTCTTTCAGAACAGCTCATAGGAAGGGTGAAATGACATAACGATTTGCGACTAAATAAACCGAAATTTCAACTGGAGTTCGATATCCGATTTCGGCAACCAATGTCAATTCAGTTCAAAACCATTCCACTTGGTGATGAGATCTTTTCTCTACAGGAGTGGCAAACATTGCACCACTATCCATGGTCAAACTTGACAGACGAAGGCCTCTGACAGCTATTGTTACAATATGACAGGTATCGGTGTCGCTGTCATGTGGTGCCAATATAGCTTTATCTAATTGTCTGCTAGATTGTCCTTCACCCAGCCGACTGGCTTAAGTGATGTCAATTGTGTCTGATTGGATGGCGACCCGTCGTTTTATTTGCTGATCTAACAAGTCAACAAGCAGGTCGGTGAATAAGTGTTTGCGCAGGGCTAAGTGGAATATTTACTCATTTGAACCTTTGGCGATGTTTTTGGGGACTTCTATGAAAAGAAAAACATAGTTGGAAACTCAAAATGAGCTCTGCCGACGAAGATAGATAAATAGATATAGAGAAAGAGAGAAACAGAGAGAAGATGGAGAAAAAGGAGAGAGGCGGGGTGGGAAAAGAGAAAATGAGAGGGAGGGGGAGAGACAGTTAAAAAGTGTGAGGTAAAGAGAAAGAAGAGAGAGAGGGAAAAGAGTAAAATGAATGTTCGTTGATATCTGAAACTTGTCAATTTAGGTCAGTCTGCAAGATAGTCTCCGGGCAATTACTTGGTTATGATTTTGGTGAAGATTGTTCTTCGTATCCCATTATATGGTTACGTCAAGTACACATAAGTAAGCAAAACAGCTATTTTCTTTTAACCGTAAAAACGTACAGTAAATCCAGGAAGAAGATAACGTAGCAAACATCGCTGTTGAATAGCATTGACATTAATCTAGAATAGAGCCCCGTAGAGATTTTTGAGTTGACAGATGGAACCGATTGGACATGATAAAGAGACCTTCCGCGAGCAAGAATATTTTGTGTAAACGTTCCAGATCAGTTGCAAAAAAGATAAATGAAATTTTGGAGCAGATCCATAATACCTCCCCTATGTTATAGCTACATGTCTGCACAGGTGTTTCATTTTAAAACAAGGGTCTATTTGTATTTCAAACAATCCGTACTTCTATCAGGGCAATATTAGGTTAGTGAGGTTAACCTATGGAGTTCTACTGTGGTTTTTTATTTAGTTTGATAATTCATACTCGAACGTTCGGTGTCCGAGATCTTTTCCAAGATTCGATTTGAATGTGTGCATGTTCAGAGAAGAGGCCGTGGCTTCTTATAGCTTGTTCTAAGTAGAGGCAGATCTGTCCGAGAAATGCTTTCTAATTCCTATGGCTATTCGGATTTGTGGCTTCCTGCTGTGTGCTCTGGTCGAACTGCTTAGGAATGGTGGTAAAATGATTTTATCTGGGCTAATCTGCTCTTACTGTCTCGATCAATGGCGTGTAGATTTACCTTGTATACTTCCAATAGATCAGCATGGCTTCTTCCGCAGGATATTATCTCCAGATCAATCTCTTTTAGCCTTTCCAGACATTGTAGGTGTTTGATGATTCTTCTTTTCAGTCTTTTCATTTATGACATTTGATTGTGAATAGCTCGAAATGATTTTCGGCCTGCAGTTCTCTTGTTAATTTGACACTCCAACGGTAAACAATATAGCCATATTTTATTTCTGATTGGACCACCTCGGCAAAAGTCTACCATATTTTGTAACTGATTTGAAATGTCTATCTAAGATATTCTCGTTGAAATTCCTCTAGCATGTCCATCTGGTTTCATTAGTCAACTCAAAAATTCCTACTGAGCTCTGTTACAACGCCAAGACTACATTTAGTCAATTAGAATTTGAGACGTACTTAAATAAGTTTGTTATAAATAACACTGCGGCTGTCAGTGCTGTTTGCTGCGACCATTTCTAATATAAAAGACACGCTGAATAAATTTCTGGCATTTGGGTTAATTTTCAATGGAATTCTTTACTCAATTACGAGTTTTTAAGACTGACAGTCTCTTTCTGAACAGATATACAAGTGACCGTGTGTGTGTGTGTGTGTGTGTGTGTGTGTGTGTGCTTTGGAATGTATGTGTATGCTTGTGTGTGTCTTGATTGCGATTCTTATCAGATAATTTGAGGTATTTTAACGTCAAATCAACCACATTCAATGAGAATATTTCGATGGGATATTACATCCACTCCAAAATAACGATCCCAAAATCAATATAAGCAAAAATTGTATTGAATATATATATATATATATATATATATATATACATATATATATATATATATATATATATTACCCTTAGCCCACAGAGACAGAAAAACAAACTGCCTTCAACCCTTCCCCTCACAGACCCTCTTTATTTCAGACCAAACTTGACTTTCATATATACAATACAAACACCCTTTTCTATTCCTTCTAAACAACTGAACAACACAGAAATATCCCCATTTCTTTCCTCAAACTCAAACATGTAAACAGCAAAGTTTTCTCTGCACTGCTGCAAGTTTTTCTCCGAAAAAGACTGCTGGCACCCGTCGAAATGCATCAGAATATATCCACGTAATAATAGAAATTTTTCGGAGGTAACCCTGGCATTCTCTCAAGTTTTTTTTCTTCTTCATCTTCCAATTGTCAACGACTGCATGCACATGCAGTCTTATATCATTATGCCGAGAACACAAACATTGAAAAAATATGCAACAACCTGCAACTCCCTGAAATCAGTATTGGTTGCCCTACTGGGGTTGGCATCAACTTTAATTGAATTAAAAAAAGTTGTGATAGAGATAAGAGCACATGCAAGTCCAATACGCATGCACAATATAACATTATTATCGTTGGTTAATTAAAGTCGTCATTACTCTCGAGAATATTTCTTGAGATCGCTCGTGCCTTCTTTGTGAGAGTAAAGGGGGCTTATGTTCGTGTCAGTGTGTACGTGTGGCTGCCTTGGTGCGTGTGTGTATACAGAGGAGGTCGCCTACTGCCATCCTTTTGGGTCAGGATTTTTTAGATAACAATAACCGGCTGATGACATCGAACAAAGGATATAAAATTGGAACAATTTCATCGCTATAAATTCTTTAATAAATTCATTGTCAGGAAAAACTTTACATTACGATAAATTAATATGAATTTGATACGAAATTTATATGAGTTTTCAATCAATTTTAAATGAAGTGTTTGGGACTGAGTGAATGTGACAACAATAACGGTTTGGTATCATTTTCTGTACTCAATATAGATAGTTTTTTTCCGTGTTTATCTTTACTTTTTTCTGTATGTTTGTGCACACCTATTTGTGCGCATGTACCACGGTATGTGAGCTCGCTTCAATGTGTTGAATGTCTTCAAAAAAAAAAAAAGAAAAAGAAATCTGTACCATATCAGAAACAAAGAAACAAAGAAACAAGTCCTCCTTCATCTTACCTAGTCAAAATATCCCCATTCCACAAAAAAAGAAAAGAAAAAGAAAAGAAAAATAAAGAAAGAAGAAAACATGCTTTTTCTAGCCCCCTACCCTCTTTGCTCACCGCATCTCAATGGCCTTCCATTGACCTGTCCGTCGGTCTGCCTGAATGGAGAGATACAGACGGCCAAAGAATGTCCGGAATGTCTAGTGTTTGTTTATGCGACTGACCTCTCCTGTCAACGGTTCAAGTTGACAGTCGACATAGCTCATCTACTGGTGACAAATAAAAGTATTCACATACACACACGTAGGCACATACCTATGTAGACGTGCAGTTGACTTGGTTTTAGAAGTAGATATGTGCACATTCATTTACAAGAATATGTACCCGTATACAGTTTAAATGAACATGTTCATTCACTTGATGAATTCTAACATTAAACTCTGATCTCTCATCTATCTACCTACCTACATACATGGGCATCCATTGGGGGAGGGAGGCACACGGGGCATTTGTACCCCCATGATCAGGCCTTGTCAACTACGGTGAGTGGGTTTGAAAGTTAGAACCATATAGTCAATAAAGAATAATAATGCGTTACGATTGTTTTATGTAATCTTAACTTGATACCCATTAATTGATTTTTAGTTAATGGTAACAGGGTCATCGTTAGAGAAGTAAGTTCGATTCTCACCGAGCAGCTTTGTGTCGGATACTTGGGTGACGATTCGGTTAAGTGGACCTGTGAGAATGTATTTTTCTTACGTATTTTGATACGCCTCTAAAGAATATGATTAATGAATTTTCGAGAAAAATTGAAGTTTTAAGGATATCAATTTCCAATGTACAGTAAGTATAACGCTTAACCGGACATTTTGCGTCCGTCTTAATATGCAAATATGGCTGTAGATTTTTCTTCAAGTCTGTCTCTATGCTTGTATAGTCGTATTTTTCTCAAGTATTTTGATGTGGTTTTAATGAACATGACCTTCTTTTTTTCAAGAAACTTATACATTTATGCTTAAATACGGTTATTCAATAAGATAAAATAAATTGATATAGACGAAATTTCAACCCGTAAACCGTAACCCAAAACTAAGTTTCCGAGAGTTTCAAGGCCTAAGCTAATCTAACAAATATCTATTTCAGTATAAAACGTCTCACTTTATTTTTAAAAATCCTGTTTTAAATCGAAGAGTGGTGTCCCTTATAGAAGAAGATAGAGGGTATTTGTGACCTATCCACAATGTATTTCATCTATCAATTGTACACCCGACACCTACAAGTTAGCGTAACTAAAATGCTCTGATCAGATGATTTTTTTTCTGCGAGAGTATATAGCTCATAGTGTTTTACGTAAGAGTAACTGTTCACTATCATCTAGCTGGACTGTCGTCTTCACTTCCTCGTTTACCTGTATTTCAGGTTTCGACCCGTGGCCTCAGCGCGACCCCACATCGCACTGGGATCAGGTGGGATTCCTTATAACTTTTATATCGCTTCTTACTCATTATGTTGTTTCTGGCGACAATCTGACTGAAGTATATCAATCTTTCGTCGACTTGAACGAGCAAACAAGTCAAAGGAAGTTTGAGGATGACAGAAGCGAAGCGGTCTGCCACTCACCAAGACGTAAAATACTAAAACGTCACTCATTTGAAGGCGTTAGTGTGCATGCGTACTTATACGTGATGTCTGTTTGGAAAGTACCCAGCCATTTATTACTAACAAAAAAGAAAAATCCAATCTAGGGCAATGACAGTCCAGTCGCTTAACAGTACTTCCTTTGGGATTTCACATAGTTAATCCAGCACCCCCTTTACTTTTCGAAACAATCAGCAAAGTCCTCTTTTGAGGGTGCCATCGGTTACATCATCACATTCCCCTTAATCTCATCCACTGTCTGAAATATTCTACCTTTCAACGGCGATTTTAGCTCTAGGAGAAGTTGCACGGTGCAATGAACCGGGGCGGAGGCTTGACAGATCTGGGTGGTGCGATGTTTTGCCAAGAGGAAACCTGCACGAGACATGACGAATGGACATTGTGAATTAGGTGCTCACGCAATAGACAAGTTCACTCAATGGGTGTCACTGGCTGCAAAAGTCCTCTTTTGGGATCGCCACCAGCTGCCTCGTCAGATTCTCCCTAATCACGTCTACGCTCTCAAATCCCTCCCTTTCAAAGGTGAAAAGCCACGAGGAGCCAAATCTGGAAAATAAATATCCAGAATGGATGTATACTTTACTGACATATCTCATATATATATATATACTATTTCAAATGCTTACGAGCAATACTTTTGACTTTAAGTATGGTTTGTTTGTATAAAAAGTATTGCTCATAAGTATATATATATATAAATCAAATCATTTTATGTCAATATGATCCACAAATACATACTGAAACGTTCACGTGTATAAACATGTTCATAAGCACATGCTTGTTGTCTATAGTGGGATTTTTTTCTAAAATGTCTATTAGTCAAGTTTAATGTTATTTAGCTATAAGTTTGGCAACTCTTCCGAATAGCAATATTAGTTAGGCTTCTCGATCTCCTACTTCATTTCTGAACAAGATTTTTTAGGATTGAAAAATATTCGGTTTGATTCATTTAAGATTCAATTATACTATCCCTACAACCCCCCAAAAAAAACACCTGCATTTTCCAGAAATTTAGCATTTAAAACAACAAAACATGACTAAATGCATGCCTTGTGCTGATTGCAATAACATTTGGTTCTACTTGCATAAAGTTCCCGTTTTTTACTCCCAAAATCAAGCCACGCAAGCAAAATTTCTTAAAAGCAATACTGTACGTATAAAAGATATGAATAATATAAAAATCATTCTGTAGGGAATATATGATACATAGATCAGTAATTCATGGTGGTTATTCCTAAGTTTAACTTACGCGGCTCAAGACTACAAGTGTTGGGCGCCCAATTAGGATCGAACTCATTACATAAGTGAGATTAAATCTACAAGTATTTGACGTATATTAGTAAGAAAAATGTGCACGCTGAATATGTGTGTATACTAAAAAGACTTAAAATTTTTTTTAAGCCTTTATGCAGGGGCATAGAAAGCGGGAACTAAAGATGGCAGTTGTTCTGGGGCGCATTTAAAGGGGCATAACATTTCCTCTGGTCTATAATGCCTTTTAATCAATAATTATGCCCCCTACAGTGCAACTGCTCCCCTGTCTCCCCACTGGGGTCTATCTTTGTTCCCTTGGACGGTCTTCGTCCCCAGGGACTGTCTTTGTTCGCAGGGTCTGTCTTTGTCCCCTGGCATTGAGAACTCCTGCTACGCCAACGCCTTTATCGTTAAAATAGAACTCGAAAGAACTCAAAGGCTGAATAAGATCTTTAATGAAGGATTTTGAATGTATTTAACATCTGATAAATAGATTCTGTTCAGAGAAGAATTCAATTTACGATTTGCCTTGTGAGTTACGTCGTCATGACACATAAACGCCATAATATCGAAAATGTGAAATTGAATTGAAAACAAACGGACATCTATTATCACAGTTTGTATTCCCAATCATCATAGTCTTGGAACTTAAATATCATTCAACGAAAGGGCTCCATCAAAAACTAATTGATGACTCTTGCATACACTATCAACAGACGTACGTTTAATCTAATTGAAACAGAAAAGGTTGAGTTAAATGGATTCAAAGCCTTGTCTGTGGTGTTAATCACGTACGCACGCACACACACAAGTATAAATTTATACATTATTAAGCGTAAGAGTTGCCGTTTTTATCTACCTCTTTGACAATCTTAATCAGCGGGGAACTGTCCTCTCAGAAATATATCATGGTCAGTCAATTAGTTGCTTATTAGAACCGTTAATACCTGATTATTTTATGTTTTCAAAATCTAAACAAATACCGGATCGGTCATAACTCACCAATCCCCTGGGAGAATCTGTCAATAAAACTACATTCAAAACTTCATTGAAATATGTAAAGGAACAACAAAGAATTGGGAAGGAGATAACAACGACGACGACGATGACGACGGCGGCGGCGAAGACAGACATTTCTTTTTTGGGACAAAAACATAATTTATTTGACAAGGTGAGGTATGTAGAGCCGCCCAAGGAAAATTCCCCAAATATTCATTCAAAATGATGCAGCTGAATTCCAGACATTTTTTTACTTACTGCGGGCACGTCACCCTAAGGGTCACGTCTTAATTCACTGAACGTCTGCTTCTGTCCAGCTGACGATTTTGTGGTAGTAATAAATCCGTCGTTTACAGGTGTCTGTTCAACTGTTTTTATTGTACAATTCTCTTTACATCAAGCATCAGGTTTATTTGGAATGGAATGGATGTTATCAATAATTTCTTAATATCCGACTATAATTGTCACCAAAACTGTCAATATAGGTTTCCTCATTTTTCAAGCGAGTCTAGCTGGCTGAATATATATATATATATATATATATATATATATATATATATATATATATATATATATATATATATATATATAGATATAAACACACACACACACACACACACACATATATATATATATATATATATATACATAGAGAGAGAGAGAGAGAGAGAGAGAGAGAGAGATAGAGAGAGAGTGAGAGACTGCACAATGGAGTTGGAGGATTGAAAATCAATCATTATTACGTTGAGAAAAAACCTTTTAAATTGTTTTTTTAAATCACTCCAAATATAATTTTTTTTAGTGTGAGGGTCCAATTTACAATGTAGGCTTATGCCTAATTGGCCCCTTAGTTCATGCCAGGCAGCCTAATACTTGTTTTTTAAATTCAGGCTTTTTTTAGTGATTACGGCCAAACAAAAAACAAGTGAAGTAATTTATTTATCGATCACCCTTTATCAAATTTTTTTGATTGATCATCTCCAACACGGCATGCAATGAAAAGACATTGGTCACGTGATCATTTCTAACAAGTAACTAACAAGACCTGTTATTCATTTTGATTTGAATATTCAGCCAAAATTGAATTAATTGTGGATGAAAACAGATCAGTTATGGCCTTCGAGAAACGATCGCAGATCTCAAACATTAACTGGCTTTCTCATTCAGGGAATTTTCTCATTGATAAAAAGTTGTGGCTCAGTAAATATGTTCTCTCTATAATCGTCTCCTCCGCTATGTTTGGACTTTCTGTTAGCCATAATCTTCCATGTTGGCCAGACATCTTGGAAGGTTGGTAAAAGCATATTCATTTTTCGTCCTGGGGAGGGCACAACTAGAAGACGGTCGCTACATGCCCTTCACTTCAATCACGAAGCCTGGAGAGTCCTCAGTTAGCAACTGAGTGCACAGGGAAATTCGTCCTATGAAGAGTTTACCACGCTCTCTGTTCGTACCAGGAATCAAACCCAGGATCATCTGCGTATGAGGCAGACGTTCTAACCATCTCACTATCTGAGCATCAAATATATGACCGACTTTGAAATAAAAGTATACAATTATCAGGGACGGACCCATGAATTCGAGCAGAGGTATCTAGGATTTCGGTTAGGAAGGGGTAGGGTTCCACGATTTTTAGCTGGGGATACAGATTGTTGAACAAAAGCGTCCAAATTGTTAAAAAAAATTCAAATAAATAAGTGGAAAAGATTTTTCAAAAATTAAGAATAAGAAAATAATTCGTACATTTTACATTTTTTTTTATTCGTAACTTTTCTGCACTTGAATTGACAAGGGTGTAAAGTAAAAAATAATCAAAGAAATTTATCACTGAGCCGAGAAATTTTTTTTATAAAGAATGTATTAAATTAAAAAACAACAATAATGCATTTTTTAAAAGTTTAAATTTGGGATTATTATGTTTTTAGTAATGAATTTCTTTTTTCTTGAGATATGTTTTTTTTCCCCTCCCTTTTCCTTTTTCTGGGCAGAGAGGGGAGTCCGGACCCCCGAGACCCCACTCTGGATTGGCGTCTGATAAGAAATGTTTTATAAAGTTCCAGGCCTTTAATGACCCCGGCGCATGATATATTGATATTTTAAACGTTTGTTTAGTAATTCAAATAGAAAATCAACCATAAAACCTAAATCGTAGCCTTAATCCGTGGACAGTATCCATCGGGGCTGCCTATGAGATTTTATGGAAACCCTTAGATCAGGCTCACAAAAGGATCTCAGACTTGAAAAAAAAAAACAAATAAAAAAATAAAAAAAAGATTATAAAAATATTAATCTTACGTAGAATATTATAGTATTTCATTTACTTTTATGAATAGGTAGTAATAATTACTTGTATTCTTCTTCAATTCCCCTTGAAAGAATAAATGATTCTTTATTAATGATACAAAGATTTTGACGGTAAAATTAACATTTATACGTTCTTCTTTCCGTTAGGCATCAATTTCCAGTCAACATTTCTTGATTATTGCATGGTTATAGCCAGTACGTTCAACTGATCAACAGCTCATTTGAGAATAGTTGATATTCTAAAAAGTTATTCTAAACATATTCATAAAGATATTTTCAAGGGAAAAAACCCAAGTGTGTATCTTTTTCCAAAATATAAAACCAGAAGCCGAGATTAATTTAAAAAAATAACCAGCACGCGCATGCGCTCTCTATTGTTAACCTTGCTACTAAGGGAAAGATAACGGGAAAAAACAACGGATTTTTCAACGCATATCAAAATATTGGATTTTTCCCGAAATTATACCATGCGTCAGATGTATGGCTAAACAATGGTCTTATTCTGGCTGCGGCATCAATCATCCCTGCCTGGTTTTTCCAAAAGAACAAGTTTCTCTTGTCTCAGCCTGCAATAGGCACCGGATATGCAGTAGAACACAATAAGATATGTATACTCCCATGATTTTAAGTAGTTTATATTTACCATTGATTGGCGTATTCATTAGGATCGGCAACCCGACTTTATACTCCGGTCGGAGCTGTTTATGTTCACTTCGCATTGATGCCTTTCGTGAAAGGCATGGATTCATCTCTTTCTCTCTCTATATATATATAGGGGATAGATGCGGGAGGGGACGTTCCATTGTCTGTAAAGACAGTTTGCTAGCCATTCATTCACCACTTCTGCAAACAGGTAAATTATTTTTCAAATGCTGATAAAAGCTAGAAAATTTTAGATGAGTAGGAATCGGTGATATGGGGCTGGGGAGAGCTTTGATTAAAAACAGGAACCCAGCTATTAGCTAATCATTGATTGAACTTAAGCACACAAACTACCAATATGGACCACCCACAGTTAGAATCGAACTTACAGGTGTTATCCTTCGATTTCAGCAAGCGAATCACTGCTGTAGGCTTGCTCAACCATATGATAATGTTTGAATCAATTTTTTTAAAGAGAAAATGACAAAAAATTCCTTTGTTTACATCAACAAAACATAAGGGTCGTATATCAAATAAAGTCATTTTTTTCTCAGGTTCAAATAGGAGATAATATCAAAATTGTTATGGAATATTATATATATATATATATATATATATATATATATATATATATATATATATATATATGTGTGTGTGTGTTGGTAGAGAATCTACTCGAAGAAGTTTTTCTATGTAATTGGTATTCTAAAAGATATCATAAGTTGGTTTGCATGCAGCCTGGAAATGAAAATCGACACGACAGATTTGATATTCACATGGGTGAACACAATAGAAGTAACACGAACAGCGAGTCACGTCTGTTGTTATACTGACTGATCCCTCATCGTTAAATACGTTTTTAGTTAACCTATGCGAGTAAGCCCAGTTTTTTCTTAAGTGAATGATTTGTAGTATAAAATAACATCGATACATCTTACGATAATACCCTATACAAAATAACAAATATGATATAAGCTGTATACTAGAATCATAGCTGAAAGGGATGGTCAACATTGCTGGGTGCCGTGTTAATACAACTGTTTTGTTTTTAAAATTCCCGAAACGGTTATATGGTAAACAACTGATGATCCCAACAAGAGACAATTTACACTTAGTACCATAATTACAAAGTATATGTATAACAGAAAACACAGAAAATTACAAAAATGGCATTGACAGATACTGGGAAATAAGTGAATGAAGTGGCACAAAAAACGTTATTGAAAAAGTTTTTTAATGTTGAGCATTTACAGCTGTAAAGCTTTTTAGACTATATACATGAGAGAGAGAGAGAGAGAGAGAGAGAGAGAGAGAGAGAGAGAGAGAGAGAGATTGAGAGAGAGAGAGAGGGGGGGGAGAGAAAGATGCGTTTTTGTATGTATATGCTTTCTTCTCTCTCTGGGCTATATGTGTACAAATCAATTCATTATGTCTAAAGTTTTGTACGAATGTTTCCAATTGTTCTGTTTTCTTCAGCTAGAAACCCTGCCCTGACACCTGTGTAACTAGAGAATACAAAACAACAATATGGCGACCGATCATTTCTTACTTCTAATTACTTTAGGAAAATACTGTAACATTTCCTCTCCTTTTGTCCCAATCTTTCTCCCCTGTTTAGCCTTTCAAACAACTTCCGTTCGGTGTACGATCCTATTCTTCTTGAAGACTTCAACACATTTACAACACGGCTGCTGCTGCTTCCTTTAGTCCCATGGCTGCGATGTTGCCAATAGAGCAAAATTTCGCTGAATTCTTTTTCTGACAGCGTGAAAGGGCACTAAATTAGCACGGGGTTGCTTGAACATTTTGACCGTTTTAAACATCCTTTTTTCTATTGTGGCGTTTTTCAGGCTATCTTAAAAATAAAATTTAGCTCTTTCTGGTTGTCAAACTAGTGCGAAAATATTTTTTGAGTTGACAATACTGCATGACTAACCAATTCACTTTTATTTAAATACGTATGTTAGAAATTGCCAACCAAAACTGGTGAAATCAACATAGTTAGCATAGGTTTCTTCAGTTTTTAAATTGGTCTGACTGCCGGGCGTGCTATGTAGGTATGTATCATTAGTACAGGCTGCATTTATACTGCTAGAGGGCTGAAAATTCAAACATTTACTCCCTACGTCTAGAAAAAATATTTATTTCGTTGTTTGTTTTAAATCCCTCCCAAGAAGTTTATTTTTTTCACCCCAAATAGATTTTTTAATGGGGACTTCAATTTACAATGTAAGTTCATGTCAAATCAGTTCCTTAATTTGTGTCTTGCAGTGTCCAGACATTTTACATTTTTTTCAAATTGACCTTTGTTAGTGATCACCACCCAACAAAAGGCGATGAAGTAACTTATTAATCGATCATCATTTTTCCAATTTTTCAATTGATTGCCCCCAACACGGCATGCCACCAAAAACAGTTAGTCACAGGACGTTTCTTTTGAGTGACTAATCAGACCTGTTGCTATGTGTGTTTTATTCTTTTTCTTCTGTAATTTTCGACGAGACTGATTTTTTTTAACGTTCTTGCAAGATCCTTTTCCTAAATCTAAATCTAATCATTTCTAAAAATCAAATACCCTGGTTGGAAGTCGACGATTTACCCTTCTCCGGAAACAGACGATCTTCTCCGATTCCTTCCTGTTGACGTAGTTCCTAGATACATTATTTTTTTTTTGTTTGTTTATTCTTGGTAGCTTGTTTGTTTGTTTGTTTCTTCGATTTTCCCTTTTTTTCCATTTCTACATCTTTTCTTTTTTTTCAATCTCAAGCAGTTCTTTCTTTCTTTCTTTCTTTCTTTCTTTCTTTCTTTCTTTCTTTCTTCCCTATTCCATTCCTCTCTTTTTTCCTGTTCATTGTCGTTTTCTTTTTCTTCTTACACCTTCTTTCTCTCTCTCTTTCTTTCTTTCTTTTTTCTTCCCTATTCCATTTCTCTCTTTCCCCCCTGTTCATCGTCGTTTTCTTTTTTTCCCTATTCCTCTCCTTTTTTTTAATTCTTACATCTTCTTTATTATCATTTTTTTGTTTTGTTTCACTACTTTATTGGTTGGACCTTTTGTGTTATGTTTCACGGCTGTCAAAACTACGGGCTTTTTTTCCCTCATCGCACACCAAAGGTTTATTTCAGAGATAATAGGATTGAAATGTCGGGGCTAGAAATTAATCAAGTTTTTTTCTTCGTAATATTGGAAGCCTTGCTTTGCTACTATACCATGTCACCCAAACATCAACGATATCAACAGTCACTGTGTTAAAAAATGGCATAGCTCTGCTCAACGGACGTAGTAAGAGATTAAAGGAGGGCTCGGCTCATTGAGTCCTCCTCCAACATTTAGGGCTGTTGTTCCTAACATGAAGGCTGAAAACCCTTTAGGTCCACAGAGGTATCACTGGAATTCCGTGGGCAGACCTTTCAAAAGCCCGGGGTCCTTGGGCAGACCTTTCAAAACCCCGGTCTCCATGAGTTGGTTAAGTAGGCAGACCTTTCAAAAACCTGGGATCCATCTTAAAATTCATTTAAATAAACGAGTTCCTTGGTAATGATAAGGTGGAAAACCTCTGATTTAGTGATCATCGGTGAAACCTGTCACGCTTATGAGGCTGATAGCGGATATAAAACGAAAATAATCAAAGACAGTGACATAGCTAAAGATTTGAGGACCTGTTGGGCTTGATGGGCTTAATCTAATATTTATTGGGATTTATCATTGTATAATGTTGGTAATAATTCAGTAGGTGAACTACTATTCATAAAGGTTTTAGATCCCTATCCCCCTCCATTGGGTGCCCGAGGCGATTTCAAAACGTCCCTTCCCAGCAACGCCCCTGGCACTGCCATTTGTAAATCTCTTATTAGAGTTTTCAAGATTTTCTTCCGATACATTTTATATTCATAAGGGAGCAAATTTTGATTTGGTGGTCGATTTTTTTCCTTCCTGATTTGGTTTGGTATCGATTAAAGTGCAAAAACGGTAGTTTGGTGTAAAAATGGAATCGTGTCTTTCATCTTTAGAGGAAAGAGTTTAGAGAGCGTCTATCTCCAGTGGTATCTGGATTAGCCATAGAGATTCCGTCCTCAGTAAGCTACAGATACGAACGCACAGATAAACTAAAACAATATCATTCAACTGAAGCATTTGTTCACAATCAGGCACGGAAAATTCCGTTTTTGTCCATGTTTTCGTGACACCCCATGTATTTTTCTTATGTTTTCTAATAAGTATTTTCTAAGTTTACTGATGTTCAAAATGATAAGTCATGCACAAGTGAATAAGTAATTTTCCAAAATCCCTGCAGGTTTCATAGATAAGAGGGTGATTCTCCGAATCTTATTCGGCCTCGTTTGCTAAAGAGAAAAGCAAAAAATCTTTTTCAGAGTTGATTTCCAACAGTTAGGCTGCAATGTAATTGCGAACCAAATTGAAATTTAGAAAATAATTCTTTCAAATATCTGTACATCTTTTCATGTCGGCGACATTGTACTTTTATCATTCTGTTTCAATTTTGCAGTACACTTTACATTGCCACAATATTCCATTATTTTACTGATGTTATAACACTTTCAAATGATCTCCTGATATATACACACACACACACACACACATATATATATATATATATATATATATATATATATATATATATATATATATATGTGTGTGTGTGTGTGTGTGTGTGTGTGTGTGTGTGCGTGTGCGTGCTCTATTATGAAACGGATGTATGATCAGACAGAATGATTATAAATTGCGTTATATCATATAGAAACTCTTATTTGAAATGATCTCCCGTCGTTAAAAGGTTAATGTATCACTTGGCCTAGACATCATGAATAGAACAAACAATTAAAAAAATGGGACTACATTTTCTTTAATTGTTTATTCAATTGACATTGTCTAGTCTGAGTGATACTTTAAGATCTTTTCAAATGAGTGTTTCTATGTAATATAAAGCAATTTATAATCATATGTATGTATATATATATATGTATGTGTTTGTGTGTGTGTGTTAATAAGAAATGGATGTATGATCCGACAGAATGATCATAAATTGCGTTATATTATATTGAAACTCTACTTGAAATGATCTCCCGTTATTAAACGATGAATGTATCACGGGAGATCATTTCAGAAAGAATTTCAAAGCGATATATTATCATTCTATCAGATCATGCATCCATTTCTTAATAACATAATTGTCCGCGTTGAAGGAGACAAAAAGAGTAGATATAGACTGTGTACAAACGAAATGAGAATTTGGAGGTGAAACACTTATTTGAGCCTTTGCATAACCGGCGGATATTTAGCTCAATGGTAAGAATACAATCACTGTGTAATAACGGGATGTCATGTGTTTGAGAGAAATGAATGACGATCTTGAATGTTTTGTGTTAAATTATTGATATGAGAAAAAACACCCCCCCCCCAATATTGTCATTCTTCTCTCATATTGTCAGATAAGCCATAATCTACACCAATTTTTATAAACGTCAATGTCTATTTCTTCGCTGCCTGTCGTAAATCGATGTTCAACAGGTTAATCTCTCAAGCCATTAGTTGTCCTCGCTCTGTTAATGTGACTTCGTGTCAGATTTCCCTTAGTCCAATAGATATCTGCCATATTTCTCAATATTTAGCATTGGAGATTTTATAAGAATAGAAGCAACATAATCGTCGGGAGCACAACGAAAACTTAAAAATAAATAGTCAGCAAAAATGTAGATACGAACTTGACTTAATAATACTTATAAGTTGAACGCTGGTGAAAGAAACACAGTGTCCCATTATTTGTTCTTCAAAAGTGTATAACTGATTACAGATCAAGTCTGCGGTAGGTCTTTTCCTTTTCCCTATAGACAGTGTCCACCCACCGCGGGGCTAAATTTTTTAGAAACCCGAAACTTGAGCGCAGATTATAGTCTCAAATTTCTTCATTCAATGAACCATGTTTAACACCAGCCAATTCAATGGAAAACTGACAGATTGGCTTCCGTTCCTCGTTAACTGTGTTAGTCTTGTTAAGAATCACTTTCTATACAAAAATTAATAAAACACATACATACATACATACATACATACATACATACATACTCACACGTGTGCGTGCACACACATACACATGCAGATATACGTTGACAGAATTTGGGTGAGTAGTTGGGTGAATAGGTTTCATTCATGAATATTTCGTAAGAATGGTGCAACATCGTCAGCGTGAGCAGAAAAATCTCAAGATGTAGGATCGTCCATACGGAACGTCGGTGAATGAATATTTATTCACCTAACGTGATTTTCCTAATTGTCAATGAACTTTCACCATTATGTCACCATTATCCATTCAATGATCATAAACAAGAAGATCAACGCAATATAAAGTTTTTGAGTAGGGATCCGGAGAAAATCAAAATATTCACCTGGAAGAGACCGACAGACAGTAAGACAAACGTACCTGTGTGGCGAATCTTGTATTTCATCATACTTAAAGCTCTACTCCAGATGTTTTTCTATCGAGCACTTTTATGAAACAAGCCCACCGCACATCGATGAATTAAAGATCTTTACTTTGAGGTATATATATATATATATATATATATATATATATATATATATATATATATATATATATATATATATATATATATATATATATATATATATATATATATATATATTAAATTTTGTTGTATAGAAACTTATTTGGAATTAACTCCTGTCGTTACACGATTAATGTATCACTCATCCTGAACAACGTAAATAGAATAAACAAATAAAGAAAATGGTGCTGCTATAGGAATCGAACCTGCGATCAAGGATTTGGTATGAAAACAGTTATTTGGGCCTTTGAATTACCGGCGGCTGTTCAACATAGTGGTAAGACCATCGGTACTTTGAAGCGCCTATCCTATTGGTCGCATACACCCGTCTCCGTGAGCTTCCAATATCGTAGTGTTTCTGTTGGGTATGTATTTTTCTATGACAATAAATGTAGCACCTTTATTGACATCGTGGCCTGCTTATGTGATCCGACCTTATTGAATATTGCAGAGGGGCATTCTTAGAGATAGGTGACATTTCTGCTTTTGCAATTCGAATTATGGCACATCTTAGAAGTTTTCTTAAGCTGTGGTACAAGTGAATGTGGCTATGAATAGTAGGTGGACGCAACATAAATTATCTTTTCCATGGCAAGGTTAACAAAATTTGACTGTTTATAATGACGCTATCTGCCATGTCTCTGAGGTTCAGTGGAAGACGATTGGAGACTGAACCGGATTCTTGGAACGGATGACTCAGCTCTAGTTTAAATTTTAGGATATCCCAGAGGTGCTTAATTATTTGAGTTAATGGGTAGAGTTATTGAATGTCGTTATAAGAGGCATACGATTCGATCTATCCTTGTTAGCTAATTTTACTCGGGATATTGATTGCTCTGTTAATTAGATCTTTCACCGAATTGTTTCGGTAGCTGCGTGTTGTGAAATGTTATACGAGTTTGTCATTATGTTTATTTAATTCTCCATTATCTGAGCCTATCCTTCTGAATCAGAGCTTGAGAGTAAGGGGGGTTTTCTTTTAGGCGTTTGGATGTGTGCATATATATATATATATATATATATATATATATATATATATATATATATAATGAAATAGAGGATTCGCTACACACACACACACACGCACACACACGTGTTTCTCTCCTGTTTGGGCATCTTCAGGCGAATGATTCGATTTATTTTAGTTCACTATTCAGGACATTTCTTTTTTTGGGCGGGGGGGGGGTCTATTTTTCTAGCATGGAGAGCCTTCCTTTTATTCTACTTATAATCTTTTCTTTTTCTTTTTTCTCTACCTTGTTTAGTTGTTGGTCACTGCTTGGTATGTTCTTTTCTGTTTCACATATTGTAAATACTTTGCTTACTGGTAGTTACAAATTATAAATTGGCTGGATATACATAGGCACCTTATCAGTATGTTGATAAAACATCAGCTCTTTGTGATATTTTCTCTCTGAGAGTATTTTATTCTTACTCAAATCTATTTCTCAGACAACGCTTGGAAAAAAAAAACCCAAATATCCTGAATATGGATCGAACATGCACCTGAAGAAGCCCAAACAGGACAGAAACATATAAGTGTTTGTGGAGCCAATCCTTTATCTCATCATATTTTAAGCTCTGCTCTAACTGAACTTAATGCTTAATATTGAATGTATTGTGCACTTTATGACATAAACCCATCATACATCGGATATTGCATTATATCATTCTATATTGTATTCCTGATTTGTATTGAATATATGAATATATATATATATATATATATATATATATATATATATATATATATATATATATATATATATATATATATATATGTTTCAAGGTTGGAGAAGGTTGGAACCGATTTATGGTGATATATATTGCAGGGTAAATAAAATACAGGTGTCAGAGTTGGCATTGGTACTTTTGCATCTGTTTTATCGGGGTTTTGAAAGATGATCAGATAAAATAGAATTCAACTAAAACTCGCAAGAAGACATTTTCTCAAGAGCAAAAACACAAATACTCATCGGGTTTTCTCTTTATAAACACATTGACGCAAATGTTCTGTTATTTGTTAAGCACATTGACATATGTATCTGAGGTTCCTAAGCGATTTCCCATTTAAGTTGGAATCAGTTTCGACGCAGTATAACTGGTGTAATGAGATGAAGGCCGTTGCTTTCGGCATGATTTGACCATGAACCGAATATTTACCAAGTATAGCTTGGTGCAGTACAAGGCCACCAGTTTGGAACAGCCGGACTCGCGACCAATGGTTCGTGAGATTGTACACAGGTTTAACCCGCTATCCGAAAATAAAACATTATTATGAAATCTTTCGTAAGCTGAAATGCTTGAAGGAACAAATAACATTGATTCGGATGGGAAAAAACTTGAACGTTTCCAAAAATAAAAGTCTCTGACAGTGTTAAGCCTAACACCCTGAGAAACTTTTATAGGCTTTTCTGATACCGAAGTTTGCAATCCATATTAAAACTACAAACAAATGTTTAAAAAAAAGTATGATTTATAAACCTGACAATATTATCATAGCTTAGCTTTGACACAAGGCTCGAATCATTTGGTATATAGTGAAAATCTATCGATTTCACTACTGGGTAATAATGATCCGGGAGACCAGCTTTTAACCATAACACCACGACTAGTTAGAGGATAAACTTTTCCGTCCGGTGAGTCTAGGCACTCCTCTTTAATAAATGTCTGTCCGTCTATCTTTCTGTCCGTCTATCTTTCTGTCTGTCTGTCTGTCTTTCTGTCTGTCTCTGTCTCTGTCTCTGTCTGTCTGTCTGTCTGTCTGTCTGTCTGTCTGTCTCTCTCTCTCTCTCTCTCTCTCTATATATATATATATATATATATGTGAGTATACACGGTGATTGGTGAGCGTATATCTTTTTAACGTTACATACACACACGTACGGACATGCTCATAAATCCCATTAAGCCATCGATCTACCAAGCCCTACATACAATTTGACAGATCAACAGATGCGTTCGGGTACCCCACCCGAAACCAAGAATGAGATGAAGCGTCTAGCCACCCGACAATAATCCTCGACTGACTCACTCGGGACTAGACTAACACCCGAAATATTCCGCCGCCTCCCATCCGTGCTCACTTCTCCGTTCGAATTGTTAGCACCCTCTCGCGTGGCTGTCTGCAGAAACAAGAAGTGCTGCCAAAGAAAATAAACAGCGAAGGCGGTTGCCAACCGTCTGTGGTTTGTCGCACTTTGGCGCCTGGCGCTGGGTGCCCCCCCACCCCGATGAATCACAGGTGTAGGCAGATCTTTGATGATTAGGAGGTGTAGTAATTCTTACGTCTTAACTGGTGCGAAGTCCATCCTTGAAGACAGACAGATATACAATATGAACGCCAAAAATAACGGAAAATCATTAGATTATGGTGTTTTTATTGAAGCATCCTAAATGAAATTCATAGTCCAGCGACATCAGTTCGAAGAAATCATTACAAAAGGGATGATTATTATTATTAATAATTGCAATCTCACACCAGTTGCCTGGTGGTTACCGCTGGAGTTTGAGTGACAGCAAGTCTCCTCAAGTCTCCAGCCCTTCTCCCCTAGTTCTCATAGGCCACAGTAATACTGCAGTTTACAGTTTCACACCGGTTGCCCAGTGGTCATCTTTTTAATTTTAATTATTATTATTATTATTATTATTATTATTATTATTATTATTATTATTATTATTATTATTATTATTGTTGTTGTTGTTGTTGTTGTTGTTGTTGTTGGCGGCTTTGATTTCAGTTTACGTAAGTCACCAGCCGGATCTCAACCAGAGACCTAAGGCTGGCAACCTTGTACGTTGCCCCCTTGTCCGGGCTTCTGAGAAAGAGAGAGGGATAGAGAGATAAAGTGGAGGGGGCAGAGTCTTTATATATACAGACGACATAACACTTTCTCAAGCATACTTCTATATATACATAAAGTGACGTATGCTAGGTGTTGCACATACATTCACATCGATAAGAATCTTCTAATAATGTGTGCAGTTGAGGTAAGAGCTATTTTCTGTATTTCATGCATGCTGGACTTTCCAGGTATGCCAATTCACTTGCGCCAGTAAGCCAGAAAAGAGGTTTTCGGGTATGCCCTATTTTTTGTGCGCTCCCACAAGGGCAAGATGTGACACAAGGTCGTTTTTAACGTGGAATGGGGTACCCATGAAAATTGCTCCAGTCCCTGCAACCGAAGTCGCAAAAGCGTCGGGGAAAGCTCGGCCCATCCCTTTAAGTGCAATGGGATAGCACCGCTCCGAGGCGACTGAGTTGAGTAATGATGTGAGGACCGAGGACGAGTCCATAGGTTTCAATGTGCTGAACAATGCCGAGCCTCGGTGTCCCTCATTGGCTACGACATTGCACCAGTGCACCCAGACTGAACTTACCGCCAGTCTCCTGTCCATTGGATCTCTAGGGGCAGTCTCTACACCTTGGGTAATGCCATGGTGCACCTATTTACCTTAAACCTCACGAGAGAAGGATGTGACACAAGGTCGTTTTTAATGTTAGATGGAATGGGAACCCAGAAAAATAGCTCCAGTCCCTGCAACCGAAGTCGCAGAAGCATCAGGATAATCCCGACCTGTCCCTCTTAATGCAATGGGACAGCGCTGCCCCGAGATGAACTGTTTCCCTACGACTGAGCTGAGTTGTAATGTGAGGACTTAGGACGAGTCCATGGTTCCTCAAATGCGACCCTTAGTATCGCTCATTGGCAACGACATTGCGCCTGCGCACTCGGTCTGACACACACCTCACCAACCAATCTCCGGCCCATTGAAAGTCTAGGAGCAGTCTCTTCGCCTTGGACAATGCCATAGTGCAGATACTACACTTCAATCAGAGCCAATAAGCCGAAAAATGGGTCGGGAATCCTATTTACTCGGGCTCCCATAAGAGCAAGATATGACACAAGGTCATTTTAATGTTGGATGGAGGTGTGTTCAGTCCAGTGACGGGAATGGTGATAGCAAGTTCACTGGTCCTTTTTTTTAGTAATCCAAGGGCTCCAACAATAATAGGTATTATTCTGGCCCCGAATTGCCACATTCTACAAATTTCTATACAAAGGATTAAGTAGAGTTTCTCTGAATTTTTGAGATGAGGTATTATTATTATCTCTATTATTGTTCGGACTATCCTGATGAAGGCCGTAGAGTACAACAGCCGAAACGTTGCATGGAAAACAACCAAAATGAGGATAGTCCGAACAATAATAGAGACGAGGGTTAAGTATTTTGAGAGTTTCTTGAATTCCTTGACAGCAATCTTTTTCTCCGCTTGGACAGTCATACGTACTTGAGGGCACGTTTTTTTGTTCTAAGTCTTCCACTATAATCTGACCTGTTCGCGTTTATAGTTCTAACAGTATTTATAGTGAAGTCTCATAATATGGTCACATCTTTGATTTCTGCGACTGGTTTAAGCCGTTGTTTGTACCAGTTCTCTGCATATGGGGTATTATAATGTTTGCAGATGTTTCAGTGTAGATACCGTCCAATTCTGTTGTGTCTCATTTTATATTCATTTACTGCGAGGACCAAGGACCCTGCTATTATGAGGACATTTTTTTCGGTCTTATAACATAGTCTCCATTTAGGATCAGTACTATTCCATAATATGTTAGCATGGTAGTTTCGTGTTTTTAGGCTCTGGTCCTGGCCCGCCAGTATGAAACCCTCCGTTTTGGCCTTCATTCCTGAGCTTCGCGACCACTGGTGGATTCTATTCTAATTACATCAGCTCCTTTGGTACGAAGTGGGTATAGCCGTTCAGTGGTTTCTCTTGCCAGCTTGCTTGTGTAGTATTTTCATTCCTTTCTGTTTAGCCTTGTCTTTAACTCTCTTGGCTGCGTTAGTTGGTGAGTCATCCTCTGGTTTGCTTTCATCCTTGAGGTTAAGCTTTTTCCTGTACTTATTTGCCTCTTTTATAATGGAATATAGTTTTTTGTTTCTCGATTTCTTTCAGAAGTTTCATCATCCAGACGTTGGTAGTTCGGATGTAGGTTTGAAGACCAATGGTGGTTGTTATATATGAGATTTCTAGTTCAATGAGGCCACCCTCCTTTCTTGGCTGGTTAAGTCTATCTACATCTGCCTTAGGGTGGTGCTTTTTTTTTCATGTTTGCATTTTCCTAGTTTTTTTGTCCATTCATCGGATTTCCGGTAAGTTCTAGTTGATGATATGAAAATTCATATTAAACTACTGGAACAGCTTGTGAGTTTATGGCCTGTATTCTATTTTTCGAATTTGATTCCGTTTTCATTATGATACATATTCTTCTGCAGCATTCATTTATAACTAGATATTCATAGATTTCTTCTTGGTCTAATTCTTTGATCAAAGCATTCAAGTATATAACAATGAATGATGAATCGTTTAATGTTCCCCTTTCAAAAGTAGCTCTCGCTCACTTATCAAATCCCAAACTCCATCCCGATGTTGTCATTAAGTTTCTTCCACCATTTTTTCCGTGGAGTTTCAAGTCTTCTATACAGAAGAGATGGTTTATGGTCTTGTTATAGATTTCGTACCCATATGTGGTGTTGTTGAGCTCATGTGAGACAGGTATCAGAGACAAACAGAACAGAAAAGGTAGAGAGATCACCTTGGAAAATTCAAACAGCCCATTTTTAAGTCTTCAAACACACACCATTAGAATTGGAGAGGAATAGTTCTGTCTTCCATTGTGTCATGCTCTGTTGGGGGAAGTTCTTAATTTTAGGTGAGATTTTGTAGATTTTGAGAGATTTCATCAGCCATGGATGAGGGATGCTATCAAATGCTTTGCGGTAGTTTATTCAAACAGTGTTTTGAGCTGCATTTCTCTATTTACGAGGACTTGATCTTTGCAGCCGTTGGAGTTTTTCTTGCATCCTTTTTGCTCCATAGGAAGAATACTATTTTGATCAAGAAAGGGGTAGATTCTGACTGTCAAGATAAATGTTAATATCTTATATCTTACTGTTAAGCAAGTGATAAGCTTATCATTTTTTGTTTCGTTGGTTTTTGATAGTAGGAATGTTACCCCATCTGTTAACCAGGGCGGTGTTTTCTCTGGATTTTGTATAATGTCTGATAATGAGTTCGTTAAGTTTTGGTGCATTGAAGTTAGGGGGTTAAGCCGAAAATTGTAAAATTTGTCCTTTCCTGAAGTTTTCCATTTACAGGATTTGTTAAGTGTTTCTTTGAGCTCCTCAATAATGATTTAACTCCATTGTTGTCCGGTGTTATTCATTTATTCTTCCTCCCTTTTTATCCGAATAGCACTCTCGTAAAATCCTGTAGTCGTACTCAAGACGTTTTTTTCCAGAAGCTTTCTACATCTCTCATTTCCGGTGTTTCTTTTCTATCGTCTTTTTGCCTAGTTCTTGGTACAGCTTCTTGGCAACTGTTTTGAAAATCTTATTTTGGCTGTAAGACTTATTTCTTTTGTCGAAACGCCTTATTCTTTGAGCCTTAACCTGTATCATTCGCTTGACAGTCTCTTTCGTAATCAGGGTTTCATTGTTGTGAGTTGGTTTGTACTTTCGTTTGACTTTCGTAACTCAATGGTTTTTAGTATTGTTACCTTTATTCTCTCCTCATAACATTTCAATTCCTTTGTACTTTGATTTTCCATCCGGGTCGTTTGCGTTTATCATAATTCTTTTCCTTAATTCTTATGCCAACTTCCTTGGTGGCAGCTGTGGTAGTTGCGTCGATTTCATTATTCATTATGGTGTTATATCTTTGTCCAATTCTCGCAGTTTTAGTTCGAGGGCAGCGTTGTGATATTTCTTTAATGTTTTGTCAGTTGGATCAGTTATTTTTGAATGTAGGTATCTGTTCTCTGCTAGTCATGTCCAAGTTCTGGATTAAACTGAATTTTCTTAGGATATCATCTTTTGGCTCAGATATCTTCTGTCTATTCTCATGTTCAAATTGGTGGTAATTATTCGTTATTCTCGTTGCAATATCAAGGGTCTTTTTGTTCCATGTGTACTCGGTAAGGTCTCGTATCTGCTGGTTTGCTAAGTATGATTGTCATTTATTCGTTCCTCGCCATCTTCACCCCCACCTCGGTTCTCATTCCTGTTATTGCTATTAATGCTATTTTTAATCTGTTCAACTTCTGCATTTGTTAGTCTGTTATTTCTCATAATGTCCCTACGTACATTCTCAGGTTTTTTTTAATATCAATATACTGACGGTGGTCATATCGGATTAAGTTTCTCCATATACTGTAAGTTCGTTCAGTATTATTCCGTTCTTGTTTGTTTAATGCAATGTAGAAAACTCTCATAATTTATTTGTACTCCTCAAGTTTCCATTTATTTCGTTTTCTTAAGATTCTGTCACTTGATAAAGGGTATGTTGGTTTTTCTGAATATCATTGAATTTGGGATGGGGGTCCATTTAATCCTTTCCGACCTTCAGCATCCGTAGTATTTCACCTTGGTAGCCAAGGGCGGACGAGGCATTATTGATATTGAAATAATTTTTGTTATTATTATGAAAAGAAAAAAACTTTTATTATTGAATTTTTAAAAAAATGATATAATTAACATTATAAAACAAAACTGAAAATTTTCGATTTGTCGTCTATCTTCTTCAGAGAATGATCAAAAGTTTCGATTTCGGCGGTTCTAAACTATGGGAGGCTCTGAAAATTCGGCAACCATCCTTGCAAAGTTATGAACTAGGGTAAGAATAGAAGAGAGTGCTTATGCTTGGATGGGACTAAAAGGGACTCAACCTTCACTTTAATTCGAATTCATTCATCATTCCATCAAAAGTTTGAAAATTAAATTACAGTGGTAATATACTACGCAAATATAGAAAGATAGAAGTAGTCAGTGATAATAATAATAATAATAATAATAATAATAATAATAATAATAATAATAATAATAATAATAATAATAATAATGGAAGTCAAGGTAATACCAGTAATATAGGGTGTACTCAGAACCGTACCGAAGACACTGGAAGCGAATTTGGAAGAACTAGGGATTAAAGGAAGGATCGAGACGTTACAGCAATGTAAAAGCCTAAATAACCGCTTTCACATCAAATTCTCATCTCCTTTATTCTCGGTCTGTTTGTCTCTTTCAATGCGACCGTTATGTATTCAAGAAATGGACGTATATGATCCGACAGAATGATTATAAATTGCGTTGTATTGTATAGAAAGTTATTTGAGACGATCTCCAGTCATTACACAGTTAATGTATCACTCGCCCTAGACAACGTTAATAGGATAAACAATTAAAGAAAATGGAACATGTCACCGATATGATAGTTGTTTCAACTTAGTGATGATCTTCCATGGAACAAAACAGTCGCCGGTAATGCAAAGGTCCAAATAACCGCTTTCACACCAAATTCTCATCCTGTTTATTCTCGGTCCATTTGTCTCTTTCAACGCGACAGTGATGTATTGAGAAATGGATATGTATGATCCAACATAATGATTATAAATTGCGTTATATCATAAAGAAACTTATTTGAAATGATCTCCCGTCATTACACGGTTAATGTATCACTCGCCCTAGACAACTTGAATGAAATAATGCAGATATCAAGGGGAAATTTTCGTGCAATTCATTTGGTAATATTTCAAAGTCTGATTACTACAAAAGAGAGCAGGTTTGCCTATTTAGATCTCCTTGGGTTTTGACTTCACGTATTTTTAAGTCAAGTGTTGATTAAAATTATTTTTTTCCCGCAGTTTCTCTTGTTTTAAAGTGTCAAAAAGTGGGATGTATTTTTTTGAAAATTCGAGTTTGAGAGTGACTTCCAGAATCGAAAAATTGAAAAATCACAGAGAGAGAGAGAGAGAGAGAGAGAGAGAGAGAGAGAGAGAGAGAGAGAGAGAGAGAGACTTTTTAGAGGTCATTGCTCAACAAAAGGGGAGAGAAATGAAGTATTCACTAATCACCTCTTTCTCAATTTACTTTTTTTTTGATTGATCACTCCCAACAACGCATGCTACCGAAAGACAATGGTCATGAGACCGTTTCTATTGAGTTACGAACCAGACCTGTCAGAATTTATTCAGAAAATGCAATTATAAAAATTGTTCATAAAGAAATGACCTTGTAGTTTTCGTTTCTAGTTCTATTGAACAATGCAGAAAGAAAATTAAAAGTAACATTGCTTCGAAACTCTTCTGTGTCCGAAACTGTTTTGACACTGAAGTGTTTGTAAATAGAAAACCTAAATGATTTATACCAGTAGTTTCGAAACTTTGGAACCTAAAGGATCCTTTCCATAAAGAAAATATTTTGGCGGGTCCCTTTTTCAACCTTTATTTTTAAAACTATAATTAATGAACTACAATAATATATATACATATATACATATATATATATACATATTCATTCTAAATAGAGACCATATATTTGAATTCTTATGTGTGGTACAGCTCTGTATTCAATTACTACAGTTTTCTATTTGCTATCCGACTGGTTGTTGTTTCGCCGCCATGGAATATCGTTAGGTTCAGAGAGAACATTGCTGGAGCCCAAGAGCATTATTTGTTGGACCCCATGGGGCGTACGGACCTCAGTTTCGAAACCACTGATCCATACCATAGTAGTCATTCTATGAGCTTCACTAATACTGAAACAACTGACTGGTGGAGGTATCTTCATTCTATTTAGAAAGAAAAACCTTCCTACTTTTTACTCGCAATCTTTGGAATTCTCCATTACTCTTTCCGTTGAGCTCGGCCATGCTGAGCTTCTTAATCACAGTAAACGAAGGAAGTGTTCTATTGACAAGTAGAACGGTTATTCATATTTATCATGATTTAAATAAACACCAAAATATAATTTGATAAAATTTGGGCTGATAATAGACACTTGATAGATGTAAGAGTGTGTCTTTAATTTTGAGTTCTCAAAAAATGCTGGGGGCAAATTAGTAAGACTGCAGACGTCAGGGGAAACCATGACCATCCTCTTTTGAGTGCAATATGACAGGGCTTGGTCCGCGGTGTACGGTTGAATAATGTGCTGACTTTTCTAAAACAAAGAATTTTCTGAAAAAAAAAATTATCGTGGAAACAGCTGCAATATATATGTATATACATATATGTGTAATTTTTGCCATGTTTTGACATTATATATCATCGAAAGAATACAAACTGTCTGAATTGTGGATGTCATAAGATTATTATTCAATTTACAAATACGAGGGAGAAAAATCAGCCTGCTCAAACTACAGGGGTGTTACGCTATCCTCTACTGCTACCAAAATCCTCACGAGGATTGAGTTAGATAAATTTGTAACAAAGGTTTCTGCTGACCACCTTCCTGAGAGACAGTTTTTAGGACATACCCAAATAGTTTTGTAGGCAAAATAAATGTTCGTATGTCACATTCGTTGCCCCGAAAAAAAGGCGTTCGATGCTGTTAGCAGATTGGGTATTCGGAAAACTTTAGCAAGATTGGTTGCTCATCCAAATTTCTCAATATGGTCGGCGTTAAATAAGGGTGCATTCTGGCTCCCACTATGTTTTTAATATTGTTTAGTATGATGCTGAATCAGGACTCATATGGGTGATGAAAAACCTGTACATTCGTGCATGTACCAGTAACAACCTGTTCAGTCTGAAACATCTCTAGCCTCGCATCAAGAGTACAATATATGTATTTATATATGTTCGGCAATTATTGCATGTTTTTCGAACATACCCAACACACCAATTGTTTTTTTTTTAGATTGTTGCATTCTAAATATGAAACTATATATATATATATATATATATATATATATATATATATATATAATCACCCAATTCCAATTATATGAACTCGTGAATTATAGACCCGAAATGTCACAAGATTATTCTCTCGAACCAAAGAATGGTAATGTGATATGGGTATGCATCTATTCTGTGCTACAGGAATTCCACGATACCAAGCATTGCATTCCAGAACACCATTAATCGAAATATGATATTGCAGAGAATTTTGGGGGTCTTTTTCTGGTGCTCAGAGAAACCAGAGAGGACTGATTCAGATGCCACGAAATTGGCAATTGTTTGGCTTTGAGCAGAAATGTTTTTTTTTTTATTTTGCTTTCAATTTCGTGTTCTGTATTTTCTGTTTTTGCTTTTAGCTACTTTGAATGTGTTTGGGATTTTGAAAGTGTGTGTGTGTGTGTGCGTGAGTGTGTATAGAATCTACCCATCTATCTATTGAATAACCGTAGCCATCAAAGATAACGAATGGTTCTATCCTTTTTTTTTATATTTGCGTATGTTCCAATGCTCCTGGTCATACTGTTTTGTTTACAGTCTTGGAAATTGGCATCGGTATTCCACTAGTCGCCCTCTGAAAAACTCATCTTTATTTTTGGAAAAAAAGCTTTTAAAACCTTATTTTGATGGGTTTATCGATAACATCTAGAATCTTCGTTTGGTGGACATTTTGTTTTTTTACACTATTTTAGATGTTTTCTTATGGAAAATGCCAGTGATGTCATAAGCAGAATTTATTTTGACCATATTTATTCTTTGATGTTTTTTTTTTTTTACATGACTTTTACACGTTTTGATGCTACGGTTATACAATTATTGAATGTGATTGCGAGTCTATCTATCGATCTATCTACGAGATTGGATCAATAAGTTCGTAGCCAAAGAGCTATTTTCATTATATGATGTTTAGTTTTGGGGATTAATTTAGAAGCTCTGAATCAAGCGCATCGGCATGTTGAAAAATGAATGAAAATGAATGCTTCATTCATCTTTATACAATGAACTTACCGATGCACCAACGCATTTATCTATCTATCTATCTATCTATCTATCTATCTATCTATCTATCTTTTTTTCGTTTAACTAGCGATTTTAATTAATTTTATTATTAAGTTTTGTTCAGACTTTTGTGCTCATTTCTGTTCACCTCTTGAACACTGCCTTTCGGCAGTTGCATTCTACAGCCGTCTTCAAATGATGAATGGGTGTATTTTTGACTATCGAGAATTTTGCCGATCGTTTGAAACGTGTGCATTCCACTGTTTTGGGTGGGGGTTGATTTTTTGGCCCCAAACATTGTTGTTAGTCGTAATTGGTGTAAAAATCTGCAGTTAGTGCCATGGGGTGATTTTTAAGAGGGGAAAAAAACCCCAGGCAATAACTTTGGTTCGAAAGACTGGCAGATCACTCGAGTCAAAAATTCAGACGGAAATAAGCAATTTTTTAATTGTTTTTCCCACAATCTTCTTTCTTTGTTCGTGTATGCTACATTTTTTCAAAGAATCGGATTCATGTCTCTCTCGAAAAACAACCCCACCCCTGAATTGAACATTACAAGAAACAGAATCAGCGTTGACGTTAACTAAATAGAAAGAAAGAATAGCCCGAAAAAGCGGAAGAGGACAACAATGGAGTCAGCCCGAAGTCGGCTGCTTCACCCATGTCGGACAAGTCAAAGCAGAACTAAAAGGACAAATAGGTTGTGAACACCGGTCGGTATAGTGTGTGATCTACCGGGAAATTTCCACTATAGATTGCTTGTCTACGTGGGATATTTACTCTGAAGGATAATAAGACGAACAAAATTGTCCAATAGAATTTTATCTGCTTGTAAATGAAACACATTGTCAGTTTCCGATGGTTATAGGTTCTCATTATTCTTAGCGCTTAGTCTGGTACAAGACCATAATGCAGAACACCCAGTGAGGATCAAACTCATTGCTAAATAGTAATTGTCTATTCGAAAAGCAAGGTGCTCAAGATAGAGATACAGGTATCCTCTGCTTCGCGAAAATTCAGTTTTCATGATTCCAAGAAGAGAAAAGTGAAGAGCGGAAATAGCACTCAGTGTTTGTTTTGCAGCAAACCGTGATAGAAGCAGCACGCACCCACTTCCTCTTTCACTCCTACATCCTATTATTTTGTACCGACCACCATCGATAACAGGGAACACCTTTGTATAAAATAGGTCTGGTTAGTCTCCCAATAGAAACCATTATGTGACTAACGTTCTGAGTAGCATTGGGGATGATCATTTATAAAATTAGAAAAAGGGTTGATCAATGAATAAATTACTTTTTTCGCTTTTGGTTGACTGATAATGACTAAAATGTCTCAGAAAAAAATAAGTGTGAACGCTGTCAGAAGCCAGTTTAGTATAAACTTACGTTATAAATTGCCCCCTCCTCACTCATCTTAGAAAGGTTATAATTTTTTTCTTGACATAGATATGAGTATTTAAATTTTCAGCCCTCTACTTTCATTTGTGCAGCCTGTACGCGCAGCAAATACATAAATAGTTAGTCAGCCAGTCTATCTGCTAGATACGCTTGAAAACTGAAGAAACCTGTTGATACTTTCTGTGACAGATTTCGTTTACGGTTTCTAAGAAATAGAAATTACCGAAATTAAGTGAAATGACAGAAATGATAAGTAAACGAATGTCTGCGGGTAAACCAGACCGTGAAGGATAATGGCGTGGGGGCATTTTTTGACGATATAGCTTTCTGGCGGCACCGCAGCTGCTGCAAGGGAAGGAAAGAACGATGCTAGACTCATGTCGGGATTCATAATCGAACCTTCATTTTTGTTCGTTCAACCAACGAAGACATCAATAGTCTTCTCTTGAAGACCAAACAGAGAGAGAGAAAGGGGGGTTAAACAGTATCTTTATTGCTAGCGGCCTGCGACTCTCTTTCTTATATATTCTCATCTGGTTTGCTATTCTGGTGACCAACCTTTGGTCCCCTACTTATAGGCGAAGGGTCCCTCTTCTATTTCTATCTATTTTTATTGAATTAACTCAATGTTTACATTTATTACTTCTGCAGCTAGAATCCTTTCAAATCGTTTTTTTTTTATCAACCCTTTTTCATTTTCTTTCCCCAAACGTTCTTTAGATTAAGTGGCTGTAACTGGCTATTTATTTCCCAAGCGACCACGCTTCGTCTTGTCAATAAATCAACTTGAGATCTTCCTATCGTCCATTTGGTGACTGAAAAGGGTAACTCTGTAACTTATCTTATCTTGGACCAAATATGTTTGGAAACTTCACGTATACCCACGCAAAAAGTATCTTCAACAAAAATATGCTATTTAAAGATCAAATCAAATATTTAAGAATAAAATGAAACATCCAACTGAAGAGTCCTCATCAGCCCTCATATTGTAACAATTGGTCCAACCCTTTATGGGACCGTAAGCCAAATTCAATTAAGAGTCCCCCCCCCCCACACCCAAAGCTTCTTTGGGGCCCTCCATCGCTCTTGGGGACCTTCAGGTGGTCACAGGGACGTAAGCATCCGTTTCGTTCGCTTATGCCTCGGGCTGCCTTTAAGGAAGAGAAAGTTCGAAAAGCAGCTGTATAAAAACAGAGGAGCAAAAATCGAATCAGAAAATTCCGCTTCGTTAATTTACAAGAAAAATGTCGTGACTATTACAACAAAAAGAATGTTGAAAATAAACAGGGAAAGGAAGTGCCTTCAGGATAAAAGGTACAAGAGTAAACATGTGATATAATTTAATACATTAAGGTTGGTATGCAGTTGGTCCAAATAAGTCAGTCAACCTCTTCCACCGCCTAATCTCTAAAGAATGACCTTCTTTTTCTCCCTTTTCCATTATTATTACATTTATTTATTTTAGCCTTTCCTTTCGGTCCTTTGTAGCCAAAACACACCGACTTCTTTTCTATGTGCCTTTCACTTCAAGGGTCCTATCGAAAGACATCGAATTAACACATAATTTCTTTCGAATAGAGTTGTTATCCTCACTGCAACCAAAAAAGATATCCTTACTTCGGCGACTACAGTATTAAAAAAAAGATAGATATAACTTATAGTACTACAAATGATGATATCAATCTGAACTAACACAGCCCACCATAAAAAATGGTGAGATTATTTCTGTATGGAACGTAAATTGATTAAATAATTAAAGGAAATCGGATAGCAGCTCGAGTCTCTCCGTAGTAGGTTCGATTCCTGCAGCAGCCCCATTTTCTTTTATTGATTATTCTTTATACGTTGTCAAAATCGAGTTACTTATAAACAGTGTAATGATAGAGATCATTTTCAAACAAGTTTCTACATGATATAGTGCAGTTTGTAATTCACACACACACACACACACACACATATATATATATTAAAATGGAGAGAGAAAGAGTGAGAGATACATACATATATACGCACGCACGTATAGAATAGTTGAGTTAGTTCTGGCGTTAACATGTAAGGATGAAACAAACGTTTCGAGCACTGTTCGTGATAAAATCTATAAAAATGAATTCGTTGCATCATTACTTAATTATCTAAGTATTTTCCAGGGAATTATATGACCTTGCACAATCTTTTAGCAAAATTGTGTATTCAATAATAAAAGAACGACCCTGGTTTTGATTTGATGTAATCTTCAAGGAAAATCATCTTGTTATTCAAATGGTTGGAACCACTGACCAGACTCGAAATGATGAAACTGATTACCTGAGGGTAACTGGAAAATATGTTGTGTGTGGAATTATTTCCCATACCATCTCTTTAATTGTTTCCTGCGTTAGTTTCACATATGGTCTCTATGGATCCACGTTGTGTATTGTGATATCCAGCATTCCTACAACACGACCAGTTCATTGCCATTGCCCCTCTGACCAGTTCTTAAGGAAGGGGGATATCTGAGGCCAGCGAAAGTTTTCTTTTCCCTCAGATTTCATAGGAGCTGTCATTAATTTACTGGAGGTGATTGGTAGATTTCTCAAGCGAATTAAACAAAATAAATAAATAACTAAACTACTAATTTTACTTACATTGAAATATGAACTGTTGCTGTGGTAGGTCTGGTAAAAATGACGTTAAAACTCAAGGTTTAGTCAGAAAGATCGCATATGTTTTTCGCGACCTCCACTCAGTGTGGTCAATTGATTTGAGTGATTAAGATATAAAATACCATGAAATTAAAAATTATACCGGTTCCAATTACAAGCCGTAAAAGAATCTATTTAGACATTTTTGGATAAATAATCTCCCAGAGAAGAATGTACGTACATAATTTTTTTGAGCATGCAGATTTTGCAAGTTCGAGTACACAATGTATAGCATTCTCGGGAAGGAGAAGATTGTGCTGTACTTATTAGCAGTGGGTTCTGGTGGGTGTTTCAAAATTAGAAAACACGCATGAAGTATTTTCAAATACGTATACTGTTATCTCTCACTTTTTGAAAAGCTCATTTAACGCTACTTTTTCGCGTTTACAAAAAACGCGGAAAACGAAAATAGCATTAAGTGTCAGTTTTGCATAGAATCATTATGAAGTCATTCAAAACCCTGTCTCTTTCTTTCTTACACTCGAGTCTGTGGTAACTCCCAACCGCCAACAACTCGGCCCAACATACCATAATGACCATTTTTGGACTGGGAACGCTCAAAATTTTTCCATATATAAATTATTAGAAATTGCTTCTTCGCTTAACGCCACTCCAGTCTCTGAATTTTTATTTTATTTTTATTCCTATTGGAACACTGTGCTTTCAGGTAACAGGGTAAATATGTAATCATAAGCACAGAGCTTATCTCTGTGCTTATGATTACAAGAAAGTGTTTTTCGCTTATGTGTACACTTAGAACAAATCGTTTTAATTTAGCCACAAAAGAGGTAGACTATTTCTGAAACTAACGCAAAAAAGGGGATTCGATTAGACGATAGTTTTCATTTGATGGAGAACGGTTCGCAAATACCGAGTCCACTCTTTATTTGGTGTTCTTCCCGAGTAGCTCGGCGGGCCAAGACAGCAAGAGCAATAGCAAAGGCGTAGGACTTTTGCCAGAGTAGCTTTCTCTTTGATAGACTGCTTTGCCGGGTTGGAGTGCTCCATCTACCCTACTAATTTACCCATAACCGAGGACTGTAAAGTGGATTCATGCCTTTCTCAATGACATTAATGTCCGACGATTTCCTTCTCCGTGCCGTTAACGGATAAGCCACTTCAACCCTCTGAATCCTGTCAAAATCACCAATTATCGGAAGAAGCAGCATCATTGAGGGCAATACGTCTGAGCAAATATGGTCAAGTCGTCAACATATCTATGGGCCTCTTCAGTGGCTGAGATAATCGTACATCTGAATCCAGTGTCGTTGGCTGGAAGATGCTGATTTTCAAAGCAGGTAAGTCCTCCTTACTAGAAAGGTAGGCAAAATCAAATCTTTTAATATTCTTAGCAATCAGCAGACGAATACATCTTGGATGTATCTATCTGTCTATCTATTGCCTTTTTGTCAATCTTGGTATAATGATATTTATTCATTTATTGCAGTCTGTTCAAATCTCCTTATGTGTTATTGGTGTGGGGTCAAACAGAGGAAATAAGTTGATAGCAGCAAATTCAAAACATGGGGGATTGAATTTCCTGTTCGGAAGGCTCGGCATCCTCTCGTGACAATTCATGAAACGGGAAAGAAATTTCACACACTTGAAGCAAAGGACACACAATATATAACCGTGCGTAAGTACAAAATACGTCCGAACGTTCATACTTGTTCATCATTTGACAATACATATGTGACATCATTTATTTTTCGTAGTAAATATCCTTAAAAATGCGTGATGCTTACGTTTGAGCTACGGAAATTTCTACCGACCAATCAACGCGTGAATACTGTCTGGGGGATAAATTGTACTCCCCCCCCCACACACACATATACACATACATAAATCTCTTTCTACTTGTCTATCTGTCTGTCCCTATTTTCTGTTTATGTTGTCTTGGGCAAATGATTCATTCTCAGAGTAATAACGGGAGATCATTTCAAAGAGAGTTCCTAAGTGATATAATGTATCTATAATTTTTCTGGCGGATTACATATCCATTTCTTAATAATAATAATAATAATAATAATGACAACAACAACAACAATAATGATAATAATAATAATAATAATAATATATATATATATATATATATATATATATATATATATATATATATATATATATATATATATATATATATATACACGATAAGAAGGACAAATGTTCCATACTTCGTTTGTGAGTTTGTTTCTTGCTAACTAAATTTACATTTTATACACTCCTAAACTGCTGCACCCTATAGGCTGAAAATCTTTGAGCATGGTTAACTTGACTGCAAGATGAACATAAGGTAGGTAGCACTGACCTTTGATGACTTCCAACGGTTCAATTTAGGGTCAGATCAGCACACTCTACGGCTGTCTGCAACTTTAAACGCAGAAGCATGAGATAGTCTGTCTCTCTGCGATTTCTATACACAGATATACATACATACGTATATATGGATATATATATATATATAAGTGTGTGTGTGTGTGTGTGTATAGTTAATTTTTCATGAGTATCGGATAGATCGATCATTACACAGTGAATATATCAGTTCAAAATACAACTTATACAACGTGTCAGGCTTAGGAATTACTGATCCTTCTTCGTAATTTTCCTGAAGTCTCTTAAAAATGTATTCTTTATCTGGGATCGATCTGTTAGAAGTGGATCTGACAGAACAATAAAATCAACATATTTAGAAAGGTTGACGATGATGTTGTAAGCTATTTCAAAACACCGTTAACCCTTACCGTCACCCCACCCACCAAAGATAGCAATAGTGCACTACTCAGTAGAAAAAAAAAACCCAAAACAAACAAACAAAAAAACCCTCACTTACTGCACAATTACTCGTTAATCATTTTATTCAAGAAAAAAAATAAGATTTGCCTTCGTAATTTTTTTACGTTCGTGATTAAAAAACATTTTGGTTATTTACTTGACACTGTCGCTGGTGAGTCAGTAGTCGTTCATATGTCCATTTTTCCCAGTAGTCCTAAAAAGAAGGGTATACAACCAATGCATCCTCCCGGTAGTCACATATGGAGCTGAAATATTGAACCCAACCAAAAGATTGATCTTCAAACTCAGAATAATGCAACGTGCACATGAGAGTATCATGCTCAAACTCATACGGAGAGATCACAAGACAGCAAACTATATTAGAAAAAAAGATAGGAGTTGGACACATCATAGAAACTGTTAGAAAACTCAAATGGCAATGGGCTGGACACGCTGCAAGAATGCCAAATAACCGCTGGACATCATGTCTCACAACGTGGATACCCAGGGATCAGGTGAGAGGCTGTGATCGACAGAAAGTAAGATGTTGAGATGAGCTAGATAAATTCTGAAAGTACTCGTTCTGAGATGCCCATAATAGAGGGGTCTGGCAAATCTTTGGAGAGTTCTATGTCCAACGAGGGACACTAACAGATTGATGATGATGATGATGAAGCTTCCCTCTTACTTTTCCATTCGAGGATGCATTTTCTATTTGGGTTTATACACATTCGGATAATTCCACAAACAAGGCCAAATTCCAATAGTTACATAGATACATATATAGATTGTCTGGTTTCGTCTCAACTATATACACAAGGCTAATTTATTTGATAATTCAGAAGAAATTATAATATTGATGGAAGCGAGATGGTGTACGACGTAAAAAAAATAAGTTCAAGGCTTGTGAAAAAAAAAAGATTGTCAGAATTTTCGGTTGAATATGTTGGTGGATTATCAACTTTAAGAAGTTTTTCTAAGTAACTAGTAATCTTAAAGATGATACCATAAGTTTGATTGCATGCAGGGTGAGATAAGAACCGACACAACAGATTTAATACTCACATGGGTAAACAATCAATAGAAGTGACACAAAAAACAAGTCACGTCCATTGTAATACTTATTGATCCTTCATCGTCAACTGCATTTTTTGTACCTTAGTAAGCTCTGTGAATAAAAAATATTTAAATATGTGTAGTATAAACTAACATCCATGTATTATACACTATAATAATACCCTATACAAAATAACAAACTACATGTAGTATGATTCGACCCTAAAAATAGATAAAGTTATATAGTAAAATCATAGCTGAAGGGAGGAGGGGGGGGGGTTGATCAACACTGTTGGAGAGCCATGTTAATACAACTGTTTTGTTTCTAAATTCCCGAAACTTTTATATGGTGAACAACTCATGATCCTTATAAAACAAATTCATAAGTACCATAATATCGAATTCTGTGTGAAACATGAAATCATTGAAGAAAAACTATATAAATCATATTAACAGACAATGGGAAATAACTGACTCAAATTGCATACATTTTTTGAAAAAGTTAAAAAAATATGTATTTAGTGTTTAAAGCTGTACAACTTTCTAGAATATATATATATATATATATATATATATATATATATATATATATATATATATATATATATATATATATATATATTGGACAGTTTAATTCTGACAGATTGTGATGATTATAGTGTCAATTTATTTCAGTCGGCTCCAGAATTAACCGAGAAACAAATCCAACAGCCGACTACGTAAATGAGCGAAGAAAATGGGCGGCCTGCAGAACTCGCACGCGTGTCTACTAGGAAGCAATCAATGCGACTCTGCTCTACCGACTGAGGTAAAAGCGCCCTCGGCAAGCAGGAGTTCGAAATATTGCTCTTGAAGCACCCATCCGTTTACTCCATGGTGTAGGCATGAATATTTGCGTATACAGGCAGTCCCCAGATTACGAACAATTTCCGTTCCTAGGTCCGTTTTCAAGTCGGAACAGTTACGTACGATGCATGTCTAGTGTCAGAGAGTTAAATGTTTGTCCGTATAGGGTACCTTTCTATGCATAAAAGAAACATTAAAGAAACAAGATTAGTATAGTTATTATGATATCATTTTTATAATTAATTTTGACTTATTCGTAGTTTTTTTTATTACAAGTCTGACTACAGCATTGTGTAAACAGCCTGATCAAGAGTAAAGATTGTTTACTTCTTGTAGCTGTGATGATAAAAAAGTAATTCATTTTGAAAGAAAAACAAACAAAAACATGTTGATTTAAAGTAAGTTTTTTGTTATTGTTAAAAATCTCCACTATAGTTGTCTTTCGCCGATCAACACCCTCTTTCAAAAACGTAAATAATTAAAATTCAAAAATTTGATTTTGGAATTTTTTTTTTGGCCTCCCAGAAAGCCCAAATTGGTGCTCAAAGGAACGAGAAAGAACTTTTCATTAATTATTAAGTAGAATGAGACATTTCAAAGTCAAGGCTCAAATTTATTTACTTTTAAATCATCGGCGAACATTAATACTGTGACCCGTTGTTGATTGACTCTCATTTGATGAAATAACAAATGAAACTTGTAAGTACAAGTTTTGTTTTTTGTTTAGATTTTCCGGTCGAAGTTTTTTTTTCTATTTTTCATTATTCCAAAGTTTCAAGATTCATTTTTTCCCCATAAGCAGTTAAAAAGAAAACCCTACTAATTTTAGGCGCTTTCAATTGAGTAAATATTTAAAACCATCCGGAAATTTGTTAATTTTTTCGAAAAAAGTTTTCTTTATAATGATATAAGGTGAGTGAGTTCGTGATTTGAAAACGGAAGCGAACAGGCAAGAAACTATTTTCGGCTAACATCTTCTGCAATTTTTTTTTTCGATTTTTAGATGCTTTCAATCAATTAGAGACGTTCTAGAACGGAAATTTGTTAATTTTTGGAAAAAGTTTTCATCCTGGAGGACTGCGTATGTACAAAAAGACGAACCTTAGCTCCCGTTTTTCGTCCATTTAGACGAGGATTTGAGTTTTTTTCTTTCTAGCAAAGTCAAGGCTAACATAACAGCGACTTTTTAAAATTTCGATTAATTACGTTCTCAAAATATCGCCTGCATGATGAAACGTCTGCCGGCTGTCGGGGAGACGTAATTTGGCAAAAAGTCCAAGAGCCTATGAACTGTTAAACTAAATTAAACGATACGAAACTGTAACAATACAATTAATTGAATAAAGCTTTGAAAAGCGCCCACTGAGTTTTTCAATGTTATAACAAAAATAATAATAATGTAACCAAAGGAGATGCGTGTGTGTTCATGAAGGAAACAAATGAAATACAATAAATAAAAAACGTTTAATTTGAAAACGGGAACAGGTAAGAAACTTTTTTCGGCAGACATTGACATAAGTTTTGAATATATACAATCCCATACAAAAATTATTTGTGTGAACAATAAAGACTCGGCAGAGAGGATTTTAGAAAATATACCCAAATCATAATTTTTTTCCGTTGAAGACAGGCAATGTTTTGATTACGAAATTAACGAATTTTTTTCATAACGAAAGCCTGAAACTTTCAACAAAGATCAGATTCATGATCAATAACTTACATAAATAGCACACTAACGATCGTTGTATTACACTTACACAAGGCTATAAATATCCATAAGATCAAAAATAGAATGCGATCCGTTCCCATGTTAATGATTCACGCATATTTCACGATCATCGGACGGAAATTTCGCTCCGTCCGATTTGAATCCAGCACGGAAATTCATACGTAGCAACGGCATTCGTGTTCAGCCATTTTTGTTCACAATTACCAACAAAATGAGTGCGAGGTGACATAATATCCGCAAAGCCATATATGGTAACCGTTCTTCCTGGCAGAGTCATATGGAAGTCGGTTAGCCATCTGAAAGTTCAGTTCTGGTCATTTCGTCATTTCCACTCGTTGGTTCCTCTGTCGGGCAATCCCCCAAAATGTCCAACTAGAACGCCTTTCACCACAATTCTTGACACATATTCTAATATGATAATATACTGCGATATATTTTTCTGAATAACAACCGTTGGTTATATATTCAAAGTTTAAACCCCCTGCGTAGATTCATTTTCAGATACGAAGTTATTTCGTCAAAGAAAGCAAAATGATGGAAAATCAGGTTCTTATTTAATGGTGGAGTCATTTCAAGAAATGTGCAAAATATTCGGCAAGACATGGGAAACACTTAAGATCACTATTTTCAAATTCCCCGACATTTGGGTGGTACCTCGTTATATAAATATTTCATCATCATCGTCATCAGCCGTTTCCGAGTCTTCGGTTTGTCTTTCTATCCCCTTTTATGACAAGTGCAATTTCGCTATTCTCTGCCATGTCTTGCTGGCAGACTTTTCTATCTCGTCTCTCGATCTTGTTTCTATCTACTGCGTTTACTGTCCCACGTGCAACAATCAGTCAGCCAATTGCTATATATACACGTGAGTGATACATACACACACACACACACACACACACATATATATATATATATATATATATATATATATATATATATATGTACGAGAGTGATATATATATATATATATATATATATGCAATGCTCTTCCATGGGAATAGAGCACTCTGATGGATGAGGGATTTCTGTGTAAATGAATAAACCGCTTAAATTCAGCCTTACTGACTGTCAAGTTCCGTTGTCCTCAGGTAGGATATCAGCCTGCAGGTCTGAAGTGAAAGTTTCAATTCTGCCTCGCGGTACTGGATGGGTTTATGGAAAGTCTACAGCCAAGAAGTAATACATCGAAACAGCTGTCTGTGGATGACACAACATTTATTATATATATATATATATATATATATATATATATATATATATATATATATATATATATACTAGCTGAGTATTCGCCCAAACAGGTGGGTCAAATAGCTGTAAAAAAAAAAGAGCAATCCCAAAGATAAGCGGCGTTAAATAGCAATTTCTGTTTGAACAGCTTTTTTTTTTAAGATTTGAATTCAATTGACTAATAATAATAGACCATTATTTTTTTAAAAAAATTTGCACAATGTAAGGGAAGTGTTCCTGATTGTAAAGTTTCACACCCTCGCTCATTTGATGTTAAAAAAGCGAACAAATGAAGAAAAGAAGACATTTGAATTGACTTGAAGCAATGATAAAATAATTTGAATTTATGCATTCATTTTTGTTTTTCTTTCTTCCAGTTAAGGAAACCCTGATTCAAAAATTTCACATGCTTATTTACTTGATGTTAAAAACGACGCAAAAGTAACAACATTTCACCAATTTTTATTTATTTACATATTTACTTCCGCTTTTCTTTAATTAATTCCCTAATTTCTCTTTATTTGTGCGTAGAGTTCAACATCAAGTGAGTAGGGATATTAAATTTAGGAACTTACAATCGGTACCATTTATCCTATTCGAGGAGGAAAATTAAATATATTACAACTTCGATTGTAAACTTTCATGGAACAAAACAAAAATGTGATAATGTATTAGAATTGCAGAAATGCTTGTACATACAGTTTTTCATACGTAGCCAGTTGCAAAAAAATCAATAAGATAGATAGATGGATGGAAATCAGATATTGTTTAATATAATCTAAAAAAAAAAAAAAACAGACATTTTTTCTATGAGTAATAAACACCGCTCTTACTCTCATCGTCTCTATTTTTATTCAGCCAACAGCTAATGGGGCGGTCACGAGAAATACAACTATTTAAGAACTCGCAACCTTTCAAAAAAACCTGTTTTGAGGAATGATTCTCAAAAACTAAGTTAGGGGTCCTAAGAGTACCCAAAGAAAATTTCATGGAGTTACGTTGGATTGTTTTTGCAGTAGGCTGTCACTTACAAGCATATAGACAGACGGAGTTTGGATCAATTATAATAAGATATATGTATATATATGAGATCTGAAACCGAACTTTTGAAATGGCGCGCCAATTAGACGTTTTATCGTGCCTGACTGAAATGTTATGAAGCAGTGACCTTTGTTTGTAAAACAAGAAAAAGATCAGACTCTATTCACGTACAATTTTTGACAGCATTTAGAAATATTTGTATACATTTGTTTCTGTAGTAAAATCATTTGCTTTTAACTTTTTTTTCAAGTTAATCCACGTTAAAACCTTCAAAATAAAATAAGTAATCGCTGCAACGAAAATAAAACGATAACCATCGTCTGAAATGCAACATAATTCATCGAAAAAATATATATGAAGCGTGTATTTATAAAAAAAATCAATTAAAAAAAACTCAATAGCCAGCTTTCTCTTTTCTTTTTTGTTGGTTTGTTTGTTTCTTTCTTCTTTTCCTCTCTGTATTTTCTATTTTTCATCTTGATAATTGATTAGAAAAAAGGAATACTATGACGTAGTGTGACTCTTTTGGTGACATCATCAATTGTGTTGTAATAATAGATCTTTTCTTTGTGGCCAACGTACTATTTGTTTTTATTCGTAATATTTCTAGATTATAATTGATTTGTTGGTATAAGAGGAAGCCATGATAGTATTTTTAGAAATTTTCTATGATCATGATTCACAATTCGTCAGTATTGAAGCGGAGTTGTCTGAACTGCTTGGATTTCCATATGGCTTGGATCGCTCCAAAGTGATACGTGGAATCCGGAGTACGTGTGCGAGCCATACTGCAAAGTTGTGTGCATTAACTTGGGAGCTATTCTCTGACGCTGATAGACTCTCGACGGACAAACCATGAAAGACAGAGAATATGGAGTTTTATCCATGCATGTTTCCTGAAGTAAAGAAATTTAGGAAAGATTATCGTGACTATCGGACAGTAAAAAGCCTTGCCATTTCATTCACGAGAGTGAATGGTGTATACGCGTTTGTAGCACGTGGTGGAGACGCGGTGGCGTAGCTGCGTAGCTGTGCATATGTGTGGGGCCTCGAGATCGGTGAAGTGAAATGGGCAAAGTTAGTACGGAGAAAAATCCTCGAGATCGGATCGACTGGGAGGTCGGTGAAATGATGACGAATTTAGGGAGGAGAGAGAAAGAGAGAGTGGCCGGCAACAAGTGCTGGGGCCAGAAGTTTAACCAACTGGGGGTGCTGGGGCTAATGGGCATTGGACCATGTGCATCCAGGGGTTTTATAGGGGACGTCGGAGGAAGTGACGTTTTTTATATCTACCTAAAAGACGAGTTTCCTATTTAATTCCTAACTATAAGAATAGGAAGCGCCACAGGGGTAATCATTGTTCTTAATTATCGACATGAGCCTTTTGTAGAAATTTCATAAGCTTCGTTAAATACAGTACTACGCTAGATTGAGGTAAATTGGAGTTGGAAGATTGTGTTGCACCACTCTTGTATACAGAAAGGATCAACGTATTTATCTTATTTTCCAAAGTACTAACGTTCACCTGAGTCCGACCACCGACCATTGTGGGAAATACGTAACTATCTTAATCACATGGCAGGTCATGTTTCATCATATATATGCTAGCAGGGATTCACGGTATTGCCAGGAGATCGAAAGCTGATGTTACTAAATTTGAAGCTTTTTTTCTCTGTCAATGCCGAGATTCGAGTACACTTTTATATAAATCTTCGCTATCGGCTTGCAGTAATGAACACGTGGAAAACACGTGGAAACAAACAGTTTAAAGAAGATCAAATTGGGAAAAAGTTATACAAAAGTCTGTGGCCCGCAAAAAATCGACACAGAGTCCGAAAGATCTCCTTCCTATCCCATCCGGTGTAGCCAAGTATGATTTGTTATTGATACCCGAAATTGTCTTTGAAAAAAACTAAAATCAGCAAGATCTTTTCTATTTTCAACTCACTTGCCAAGGGAATTCATACATTAATACATTCCATGTTATCAGATATAATCGTCTACCGTATATTTGTATTGTCTAAATTGGAAATAAATCGGTCAGATCCAGTCTAACAAGATGGCGAATCAAGTCGGCCTGCTTTTTAGACCATTATCATCATATTCATGAAGCTTTGCTTAGAATTTTCTTTTCTCCCACTACCTCAATAATGTTCCCAATTACGCAAGTCAGACTTGCACACAAACATACAGACACTAAATTTTATATATATATATATATATATATATATATATATATATATATATATATGCGTGTGTGCGTACGTGCACCTGCGTTTGTGTGTGTGTGTGTGTGTGTAGAATCAAAGAGAATTCTTATGTCCAATATTCGACGATGTCCAGTGACCAGACATGTCCATCCTTGAAAGTGCCTGACAAGATTTTTGACCGCTTGACAGTGAAGCATTCAGAGAAGAAAGATCAAAGGTTGAACTTCATTTTATTTTCATCACATACGCAGTAACCAATCCCCTTTGCCTTCTCCCTGACCTCCATCGACCCTTTCTCATTCGCCCTGTTTCTAAATATTTTCACTCTTTGACCCTTTGTTTGGAGATAAGATTATTTAAAGGATGATGACGTGTCGGTCATAAAATAGGCTGATGCATTAATGATCAGGCTCTACCTTACGAGAAGAATTTTGAATTGGTCTCTCTACAACAATATATTGTAATACTGTGTCTCCCTTTTTCTCTATGCGTACTTGCGTAACTACATTTCTGTATATCCCCATAGAAGGGGAACAAAAAACAAACAAACAAAAAACAAAACGGAATTCTAATGTGGCTTTCGAAAAGAACGTAGTTACACAATTCGCCACTAGGTGTCACGAGTCAAATCTGTTCTGAGACAGTCAGGTATTTGGTGTGGTTCAGGGTTGACTGATTTGTTTCCTGGCGTTTTTATTATTATTTTTTTAATCTTTTTTTTACTGGTGCTTAGAAATACGTCTGGTGATTTTTGCTATGGCAGATAAAAAGGGCTGAGAGTGTACATGAAGTTTTATTTACTTTTGGAGAAATCTGTTACTGGAAGCTTTGCAATGCTAAGAAAAGCTTTTAAGGAAAAACGGTGTATAATTGAAAAGAAACGAGAGAATTGACGAGAGAAAACAGAAGTGAATATTTAGATAAATAAAATTGATTAAATGTTGTTATTTGTGCGTCATTTTCAACATCGAATGGATGAGGTTGTGAAATTTCACAATCAGCCCCCCCCCCCTCCCGCTGAAGGAAAGAAAAACAAAAGTAATTGCATGAATTCAAATTACACGTATACGTATGTGTATGTATAAATATAAATTACCTAATAACTTAGCTTTATGCTCATTGGTGGCTCTCCATACCACACCACTGGTGTGATAGGCGAGGGAGAGAAGAGATACTGGCTGAAGACCTGAGGAGACTTATTGTCATTCAGCCTTCAGCAACGACCATCGGGCAACTGGTGTGAAACTGTAAAACCACAGTATTACTCTGGTCTAGGACCGGAACTTGAGGAGACTTGCTGTCACTCAAACTCCAGCAGTAACCACAAGGCAACTGGTGTGAGATTGCTAATAATAATACAGCACGGATACTGAGGAAAGTGCTAGAAATATAAGGACTGCAACACTAACTGTCAATAGTGACCTAACAGAGGAAGGGAAATGAAAGTGGAAACTTAAATTGTAGCACTGACATGATTGGCGAAAGAGAGAGGAGACGTTGGCTGAAGACCTGAAGAGACTTATTGTCACTCAGCCTTCAGCGATGACCACTGGGCAACCGGTGTGAAACTGTAAATCGCAGTATTACTGCGACCTATGAGTACTAGGAGAGGAGGGCTGAAGACTTGAGGAGACTTGCTGTCACTCAAACTCCAGTGGTTACCACCCGGCAACTGGTGTGAGATTGCTGCTATTAATAATAATAATAATAATAATAATGATAATAATAATAATGATAATAATAATAATAATAATAATAATCGTTGTTGTTGTTGTTGCTGTTGCTGACGTGTTACAAAAGAGAAGGAAGGACGTGAAGATTGATTCAGTGATTCAATCCTTGTCTAAGTATTATTTTTTAGCTATTGTTTTTTGCTTTTTAGCAAGTATTTTTCTGTATTTTTTTTCTGGTTGCCTCTGTGCATTCAGTAGAAGTCCAGCAGCATTTGTCATTCTGTTACGTGATAGAGAAGTGTGGCGAATCCTGGGGAAGGTCTATGTCCAATGACGAACGCTAAAAGACCGATGATGATAATGATGATGATGATGATGATGACGACGTGTGTTTATATCTACTGAGCAGGGGCGTGGCCAGGTTCTGACGTTAAGGGGAAAACAAGCAGGAGAAAGGCGCCTGGACGCGTACCAAATAATCAACACAATGAAGATAAAGATTTTTAAAGGAAGTACGTGATTGTAATTTTGAATTTAAATTAGAACACGGACAAGAGACAATTTGAGAGAAGTGCATAATTGTTATTTCATTTTAAAATTCAAAGCAAAATGGATGAGATTCGACGTTTATCACGTTGAGAAACTAAAGAGTTGGAAGACTCTTGAGAAGGCGCCACTCCTCGAGAATGAGATCAGGGGAAGCGATCGCTGCCCCGTTCCTTCTCTTGCTACGTGACTGCAGATGGGAATATGTAACTGCATACGCTTATCTGTTCTCATCGTCACAGCTTGTCATGAAATATGGCGTCAGGTGGTCGGTGGTCAAAAGTAGAACGAACAACATTTTCTCTCGACCTCTCTCTCACTCCCAAGCTGTCCACCTAAGAGATTTTTTTTTGTTCCCTCATTAGCTTTCTCACACACAAATTCAACTATATCTATCTATCTATCTATCTATCTATCAATTGGAAACCGTCAACTAAAACTGTCAACATATGTAATACGCATACAGACTGCACCAATGAAGCTAGAGGCAGGAAACTTCAACATTTTTTCCTTATTTTGTCTAGAAAAACGATTTTGAAAATTCCCCTGTTAATAGGTTCTGAGATATCGTTCAATTCGCAGTGTAAATTTATGCTGAATAGGATCCTTATTTTGCATTTGTCTGCATTCTCCCTTGCTTGCTTTTTAAAAATCAAGGCAACTTTGGTGATCACTACCCAACAAAAGTCGACCGAAGTAACTTATTCATTGATCACCTCTTTTTTCAATGTATTTGTTGATCACCCCCAACGCAGCATATCACAAAAGACATTGGTCACGTGTCGGTTTCTATTGAGTATATATATCTATCTATCTACCTCAGTCTCTTCCTAATAAAATAAAACGTGGCTGATATGTATTCATCTGCCCAATACTCTGTAAAGTCATCTCTCTCTCTCTCTCTCTCTCTCTCTCTCTCTACATATATATATATATATATATATATATATATATATATATATATATATATATATATGCAAAGGCCTAGATAACCGTTTTCACAACAAATTCTCATCTCGTTTATGCTCAGTCTAATCATCTCTTTCAATGCAATAGTTATGTAAGGAGAAATTGATATATTTGGTTCGACAGAATGAATTATGAATTGCATTATATCATATTGAAACTTATTTGAAATGATCTACCGTCGTTACATGGTTAACATATCAGTCAATTTAGACAATGTAAATTGAATAAACAATGAAAGAAAATGGGGCTGATATATATATATATATATATATATATATATATATATATATATATATATATATATATATATATATATGTATAATTCAGTATTCAGACAGCAATCATTCATTCAAATAATGATAGCTGAAAGCTCTGGAATGAATACTTCTTTAAATTTCGGACAGTTCTGATATTCCTGCAATTCCCCGTTTGGGTACTTTACTCGCCAATAAGAAAAACTGGGAAAAATTGAATTGACACTTTACCTATTGTGTTCATCAAAACTTGTTTGAATCTTCCAACTTAGGAATAGAGCACTCTGGTGGATGGGGAATATATGCGTGAGTAAATATATCGCTTAAATTCAACCTTATTGACCATCCAGTTCTACATAGGGCAGAGGTAAGATGCCAGTCTGAAGCAAAGGTTTCGATCCTACCTCGTGGATAATGGATAGCCTATAGCCATACTGAAGAGTTGTAATACTACAAAACAGCTGTCTGCGGATGTACAATTATATATATATATATATATATATATATATATATATATATATATATATATATAAGGATCTGTATTGTAACGTTTAATGTTAAAACCCTTGAACTAAATTCAAGAGAACAAAATGGTAATAATCTACAACCCAAACTATACTTAAACAATGGAGTCATCCTGGAAATACATGTTCAGATTTTTCACACTTTCTCCCGACAATTCATTCTCATTTCTTTTTTGTTATTGCTTCTTCTTTTTCAACGTGGAAGATTTTTTTTTGACACTTTGTTTCTCCTTCAACTTACAAAGAAATGGAATGCGATCTTCTCCTTCTTTTGATTGAATGGATATTTTTAGGTCGTACACGTGATACATTTTTTTCCATCTGACTTCAAAGGAAAGGTGAGAGAAACGAAGACAGCATTAATAAACGACAACAAAAAAGGCGCCAATTTAATGGGAAATAATTTAATAACAGCACATTATTTTTCAAGCCGTAACTATTGTCCGTATAAACTCGATACGCGCGGCTGTAAATCGATAGGCATGTATGAAAGAATATGCACACTTGCCATAGAGAATTGACTATCGCAGGTCGTTGCTTTAGTAGTGAGTTTGATCATGGCCTTTGAGAGGAATTTTAGCAGGTGGTACAAATATTCTCTTTAACTATCTTCCAATTTCATGAGCTGTTACGCTAAAAAGGGTATGGAAGATGAGTTTGGTGGATTGGAGCAATGTTTTGTTTTCCTGAGACCCAAACCTCCTATATAAAGGAAGAAAATACTTGTTAAACACACATACATAGATATATACATGGTTGCTTGATCTTGTCTGATAATAGCTGTCCCATCCACAACCTGGTTACTCTGTGCCTATATTCTCTAAAGTGACTCTTAAGACCACCTGCTGACCGGCAAGGTCCAAAGCATTCATAACAGACCGAAGTCAGACTGCTCACTGGATTGATTGAAACCTGTCTGTGAAGTGGCAATCGTGAACTTTCAAACGTTTCTTCAGTCCAGTCCATTCATACATACGTGATGGGTTTGCATGCGCATGTGTGTGTGTGTGTGTGTGTGTGTGTGTGTGTGTATGTGAGCATGTGTAGGAATAGAGACTTTGGGAGAGAGTAAGGCAGATAAAAATGAATGGTAAAAGAAAGACGAAAAATGTCGAGTAATGATAATTCAAAAGAATAACTCTGCGCGTTTTGTTCAAGAGTTTTCTGTTCTGTCCAGATTCGGTCAAAACTCATATGAAGGAATTCAAATGAAGGAACGTGTAACTGCTTGAAATGAAAGAATCCCAGCAGTTAATCGCAATGTCGACACTACCTACTTGAAGTCAGAAACATCTTTTGATTTTCCCAACGTGTATGTTCGTGGGTGGGAACAATGCACTGAAGATCACGTCTGATAATTTCACACCCATGCAATTAAACTAAACTGTATTTGATACTGTAACGCATAAATACAAAACAATACAAACCAATTTTTAAATGCACAATTGTGAGATATAAACTGAAGAAATATAGCAGATTGTGAGAAAACAATTACTTGCGATGTACGAAAACCGTAAGACTAGTTTTTCATTTTCACTCAATTATACATAGATACGCATAGATCTTAAAGCGCGGATTGTGCTATAATCACTCATAGTTGAGCTAGTTTTGGCGTTGATAAATAAGGTTGATGTAAAAGTTTCGAGCGCTGTTTGTGACAAAATCTATTGCTGTTATCCCACTGGCTCATAAGAAGTACTGCTCGCCAAGGGTAGCAGCGAGACTCCGTAAAACGTGCTGTTTAAACATCCCGAACTTTCAGGTTAACGACATCGATATCAAAGGAAATAAATTTCTCACGCATAATTATCAGTATTCATTTACAAAATCACGGTATACACCTGTTTAGTCCTCCTTTCACATGAATTAAATCATATATGATATGAATAAAACTGCCAAAATAGGTTTCTTCAGTTTTCAAGTCGGCCCGGCTGGCTATGCATGTACGTATATATGTATTATACGTAGAGGGTTGAAAATTTAAGTATTCTCTCTATATTATATCCAGAAAAAAGTCATTTTTGTTTTTTGAAGATCACCCATCTTCAAATAGTTTTTTTGTGTCCCATAGCATTTACACTTGTCTTTTTCATTCAGACTTTTTAGTGATCACAGCACAACAAAAGTCGGGAGAAGTAACTTATTCTTTGATCACCTCTTTTTCCAATGTTTTAATCGATCACCCCAACATGGTATGCTGCCAAATGACGTTGATTATGCTACGGTTTCTATTGATTAACTAATCAGGCCTGTTTTATATCAGTATCGTATCGAATATCGCGGTGAAGACGACAGGTTTTCAACAGAGTCTGTTCATTTTCTTGTTTCTACAATTGATGACATCTGATTCTTTATGAATGGAGTTTAAACTGTTACCGATAAATTTCCCCAGAAAAAATATACATAAAAATCGTCTACTTTTATTATGATCATTACGATCTTCTAGGTTATTTGTCCATAACCATGGACTTAGCCATTTGAAAGTAACAAGTTTGCTGATAAAAGAATCTCCTATACACCATTTTAAACAATGTATTCTTCTCTAAAACGATTTTTATTTTGTTTCTTTTCTAAAGAAAATCATCAAACAGAATTCAAATGCAGATTGTTTCTGCTTTCCGAGTGTTTACTTTGCACTACTGATCACTTTTTTGAAAAACAGTCAAAAAGCGTAAATAGCGTCCAGCGTGTCTCTAAAGATGCAGCGCATACGGTCTTCCTCTTTTTTTTACACCCCTGTCTCCTGTACCTTCCTACACCACAACCTTCGATAACTCATAACCGACATGCCATCCCAACCATTTAGGGGGTCTGGAGACACTAAAATCTTTCCCCAATGAATTAATGATAATTGCTTCGTTTTACATCATTACGCCCTACGAAAAGCTTTATAGGAATATTTGGATTGTGGGGGAGACCTGTATATCCGTGAGTTCATTCACAGAGCTAATTAGTTGGTACAAAAGTTCAAAGGAGCTATTGCATGACTCATCATGACTTGCCGTGATCAAGAAACGAAAAAGTCAAGGAAGCCGGCATCATAAGTAGGTCTGGGTAGAAATGGGCAAACATACAGAGTGTTCATTCAGAATAAGGGACATCATCAGAATACCTTGAATTAGAAGTCCCCGGGACACCCAACTTCCATCAGTAGGAAATGATAAACCCCAAGGAGAGAAGATTCATGATTCAGGTTGAAGTCAGGAATCTTGATAAAGAAGAAAGGAAAGCGAGAATTGTTGCAGGGGGTGGTGGTGCTGGATAAGATGGGACCGTTGGGGATCCTGAGGAGGCTGGAGCCATTCTGCGTATCCTCCCGACTGAAAGTAGCCTATCACACACTACCTTCCCCAGCGAGATTTCACACGTGAATACGATATGCAGGAGTACCCAATGTCCAGTTTTTGTGGCAATAGAAAAACCATGGCGCAGATCCTGTCGGATTGTTAAAAACCATTGGCCCAAAGCAGGTACGGATCGCACCATGATGAACTGTTATTAGCGCTTGCAGACATCGTAGCAGAGGAAAAAACATCAGGCTAAAGCCAAGCAATTCCATGGCATTGCCTTTGTAAAGGAAGGGGGGAGTCTCTGGACCAAAGTCCAAATAAGCTCTCCCTACTTCAGTTAGCAAATGAATCGATGAAAGTCGGTATAGGGAAGAAGCTTCAGTTCCAAGACGTTGTGCTGTCCACTATTTTAGGGCTGGAGGTGGTTATCTTGACAAAAGAGGAAAAGAAAATCACTATGGTCGAGATGACATTACCATGGGAATAGTGCTGTTGGCAGACTTCAGAGAGGAAATCTAGCTCATACCAGCAACAGGACAACGATCGTAGAGACAAAGGATAGCATCCTTGGTTTTTCCCCAGGGGAGGTAGGGTGTCGGGGACTCCTTGCACACACTGCATCGAATCTGCTAACCAGGGTGGGAGCCAGAGGAAAGGAATAAAAAAGGTCAAAGGTTAGAAGAGGCAGTCGGAAGAGCCTCCTGTTGGTTGTAAGCTGGTCACCACTGCTGACCCATCAATCGTAGAGTATGGGTTGAAACACTCGATAAAGATTAGACACCTCCCGGACACTTCCTCTTCTGACCCCCAACAAAAAACAGCAAGAAACAACAGCTACACTGGCCCTAACAATTCTAGATTGGAATTTGCATCGTAGAGATGAGTATAAATCAATTTATAGCGTGCGTCCATTTCTCTGTCTGCTGCAGATAACATTTACAGCTTATTTTGAGGCGACAGCAAACAAATACATATATACCTATACATTTGCTGTGTAGAGATCTAAAAGGTGTGATTTTCATTTGTGAAATCAAAGCTCCATTTCCTGCGTGTCGGACGGGGACGGGGACACAAAAAGGGGGAAAAAGTGCGTAAGTGTGTTGATGTGTGTGTGTGTGTGTGTGTGAGAGAGAGAGAGAGAGAGAGAGAGAGAGAGAAAACAATACGGCGTACACTACAATCTGTAATGAACCATTGAAAAAATCTTTACTCATTTTATAACCACTCTACTGATGGTACTGGGCCCTGTTTATTTTTTTATAACTAAGATCTCCTTAATACATTTATAGATATACACACTCTTGTTGTATATTTTATTATTGTTCTCACTTATTTCATGAATCGATAAATATTATGCATACTCTGCATCATGTATAAAATCTTCTCTTACAATATAGAAAACATAGACTCAGAGAGAAAAACATTTTGCAATACAGAGCTAGGTTCAGTTCAATGTTCAGGATGTATATATAAATATATATATATATATATATATATAATATATATATATATATATATATATATATATATATATATATATATATATATATATATACATATATATATATATATATGTGTGTATGTATGTATATATATACAC